>JARFIW010001414.1:2795000-3459931 GCA_036346225.1 Platerodrilus igneus
CTTCAAGAAAAAAACGACTTAATGCCATTCCTATTAAGTTATGTATTTTGTAAATGTTTTGACGAATTGTAATTCACATTTGTGTTTCACACATTTAAATTTAAAATGAATATAAAAAATATTTAAGTATAGAAATATTGAAACTTTAAAGCCCCATAACATTTTCTTAATAGGCAAACATTTTTCGTAGTAGGTTTTTTTGTTTATAATGAATAGAAATCTGAACTCAGAACTTTAAAATTCCAAAGATCCACACACAAACATTGAATTCCTAGATGAGCTTTTGAAGTTCGTCGAACATTTACTACCTGGGCCCTGTTTTATAAAACTCATTCACTAATAGTATTAGTGATTATCTTATAATATTAATTAATATTATTACTGTTCTGTTTCATAAAAAATTTGCCTAATAATACTAGTGGAATACTTAACATGATTATTTAATATTATTAGTGCTGAAGGTAAACTGTATCATAAACCAATGCAACTAATGAAACTTACTTACAATATTAGCATTTATTTCATTAGTATGCTTAGTCTAACAATTAATTTTCTTAGATCAATCAAAGTTAACGGTTTATAGAAAAATATATAAAATACTTAATATTCTGTACAAAACAGAGTGTAAAACAAAATAAAATGGAAGATTGTGACACCAGCAGTTATGAAGAGCAGTTTAATGTTCATCGTCCAAGGATTTTTCGACCGAGAATAGCTTACAATTACATGGAAGATACATATGAGTTCAATCAGAGATTTCGGCTAGACCATGAAACTTTTATGTTTGTGCTTAATAATATAAGTAACACGTTGGAACATCAAACTGCAAGAAATCATTTACTGTTTCCAAAGCAACAACTTCGAATTTCTCTCCACTGGCTAGGAAGTGGTGCTCAGTACCATTCTGTAGGTGATATGCATGGAATTTCAAAAGGGGGCAGTTTGTCGAGTTGTGCACAAGTTGTCACAGCTATAAATAATGTACTTCTTAAGGATGTGGTGAGGTGGCCAAATGAATGTGCAGAAGAGGTGGTTAAATTTAGTGAATTTGGAGATATGCCTTGGGCATGTGGGGTAATGGATGGAACGTTAATACGAGTTGATGCTCTTATTGCATTTGAACCAGCTTTTGTAGATCGTCATGGAAAACATTCCTTAAATGTAATGCTTGTATACGGACCAAATTTACAACTTTATTATGTATGTGCAAATTGGCCTGGGAGGGTTAGTAATGCACGAATTTTGCGGTTAAGTGAATTATACAACAGGATGGAATCATGTTGGAGGCATTTGCTGGTGGAGTTTTACTGGAGACTCTATTTACCCTTTAAAATCTTGGCTCATTCCACCAGTAATTCAAAATACTAATGATCCATCTCAACAGAGACTTGTGAAATTTCATAAGAAAACTCGGATTGTTATTGAGTGTGCCAGTCGGTGATTAAAAGAAAAATTTTCTATTCTGAGTGGCTGTATGCCCCCGAATCCCACATTTGTTTGTGAAATCATCAATACCTGCGTACTGTTGTGTAATCTTTCGAGGAGTAATTTACAATACTTTGCATTGCCTGATGAACCTGAAATACAGGTAGAAGACACCAGAGACTACTATTATGGATGAAGATGAATTGTCTGCAGTCCAGGCTCAAGAAAAACTGCATTTTTTACAACCACTTTAATAGTTAAAAGTGAAAGTATGAACTTTAGCTTAATCTTAAACAGACATTAACATATTTTGCGATGAAACAGTGTTTGCTTATGTGTCTATTTAATATAAGTATTAAATAAAATGTTACTGTACAGTTGAATCATCTCGATCTAACATTACAATGTCCCCTTCGTTAGTTACTAAACAGTCGTTACTATTGATAAATACATCACTCATATCTGGTTGTTCTTCATCTTCTTGTAGGACAATATGACTAGTAAGGGGTGAATGCTGCACATTTAAGGATTGCTCCTTTTTCCATACTTCAAGTTCTAGCTTACGTACATGAAGCTCAAGTTTTCTCTTCTTCAGAGATTCAAGCATGAGACTATCTTCACGACGGTATACAAGTATTTTTTTTGTGAATCCTATATACACAAAATTGATACATCAACTTCGTTACTATTATCTATAATTTTATTACTCTAATAACTAACATTTACATCAGTTTTTAATTACTAGTACTAAATCAAAACACACCTCAAGGGTTAGTGACTTTATCCCCTTGCGTGGCCAATTGTTCCTTACATATTCCATCATTAACATTATCATTACAAGTATCCACTAAACTCTCGTCAGGTTCAATAGGCTTTTAAACAACAGCTGCCGCAAACACTCGAAACGAATCCTAATTTTATTAATGACTTTTATTAAACAGGCCCCTTAAGTCATACCTATTCATATAAAATGTGGATATCATAATAATAAAACATGTTTGAACTTCTTTTTAATTAACACAAACAGTTACTAAAAAGTAAATTAAAAATAATTTACAAAGAAAATTCAGGAATATATCGATTATCTGTACATCATCATCATCATTAGGTCCTCAGACCTGGAACTGGTTAGACGCGTACCCTCATTGTTTCCTATTTGCTGATGTTTGCGGCCCATTAGAAGAAGGTGGAACTCTGCAGGTTATATTGTCTAAAAATAAGAAAATGTTTATTTGTATATATCTCATATGGATAAAAAAAAAAGAGTTAATTTACAACTATTTAACTAGTGTGATACGAAAATAAATGATTGCCTTAATGGAAGGAGCATAAAGATTACCCAAAAGATTTTAACTTAATCGAATTAATAATAACAAAATTATGGTAAGTTAAAGGCACCATAATTTATAGGTTGTACATTTCTAAGAAATTAACTAATAAAAGGTAAATTTTACATTTTTAAATTGCTTCATTGTCATTAGTCCAATTCGGGTGAAATTTTCTGTTACCATGAAAATTTGTAATGTATGTAAGATACAAGAATTATGAAAAAGTAGCACTAATCATTAAAATCATAAGTATTACTTGATGTTGAAGGTATAGATATATCCACATAAGAGCTGGGAGTAACTTCCTTTGGAAAAATCATTATGGAACCTTCTTTAGTAATAATTGTAATATCTGAAAGAAAACATAATAAGTTAGATGCAATAGAAAATGTTTCTCACATAGTTTATAATTTTTATACAGCTTGTCTGAATCCATTGCCAGTAAATCTTTCCGATTACATGCTGCTAACCATTCCTCAGATCTGTGGAAGTAGAAATATTGTAATGAAGAACTAAAAGTGCAGCCTATCCAGGACAATATGTGTTATAGGCACAGATTTTCTTATATTAATAGTAAATCTGTGTAGGAACTCACCTTGCTTAATCAATTATTGGGAATCGAAACATAGAGATATTGTTTGAAGATATTGTGCAACACCCTCTGAAAGCACAAAATGTGCCAACTTTTTCATTTTTTACCATATTGATTGCTGAACGCTAAATAAACAATACTTACAACAATACGAATCATCCAAATAAAAAGTTAGGTTAACGACAAGAAAATTTTAGGTTGATTAGAAAACCACTTATTTGGAGTATGCGCAAAGAAACACAATTAAGCGGGAAACGCTAGCCTTCGCATCTGTAAGAGGTGGATAATCTGTGGTTGTATAGTCCTTGTAATTTAAGTTCCGATTACGTCACCAATATTTGTAATGTCATAACATGGCGCGGTTGCCACTATCAAAATACGAATTTTTCGTAACCACAATGAGGCCATCGGTAGAATATCGAAGTTGCAAATATTTCCTAATAGGTGAAAGAATGTAGTTTGTAATTTTTTAAAATGCAATTTTTAGAATCATTTTATATGGACATAATTGTAGATCAAACTCTTTAACTACATAATGTAGGCTATTTAATTGAAAGTTTTACTACTGAGCATATTTTAAACATAGTTTAGTGTTTTTAATGTAATTCATTTTATAGCAATAAGCACATTACACCAGACATGGAACATTATCCACCGCTATTCAATAAAACAGGTTATGTTTAACAAAACTAAATTAAAAGTGTGTACTTCATGTTTTAAATAATTCTTGAATTGCCAGCACAAAGTAACCGAAATACGTCCCAAATATCAAGCACTCGTTATTATAATGTCATAATCAGGTCGCTGCTGACATGTTACGTAACATGTCATCAAAATGACGTCCTTTGACGGCATTCTTGCATACGATATAAAGACGGCAGTGAATTTGACGTTTCAATGACGACATTACGAAATTATTTATATGACGTCGCCAAAAGACACGTCAAAATGATGTCTCCTCGACTATATTCATAACCATGTATATAAACACAATTTGATGATTTTAATCTATTTAACCATCGTGACTAATGGAAAAGTACTGATCTAATTCCTTTAGGACGATTCTATAATTCAATGAGTTTCGAATTTTTCCTCAAATACCTAATTTATTATTACTCTACATAGGATATTCCTAAACTAGGGATTGGGCGATTTATACACGACTAATTCCGAATCACTGCGCTTGTCTGTTTTCGCGTGGCGTGCGTCTGCCCACTTTATGTTGGTGCATAGAATATCATAATGTGTCATTTATTTGTGGTTACAGTCACTTTCGGTGCATTATATGCCTTCAAACAAAATAAATGTTATACAAGAACTATTTATTCGATTAGTAAAGCAGCAGCTTTGTGTGATAGGTCGTGTAAATAATGTTATACTGAAGTGTTCAAGTTGTTCATCGATGCTGTGTGATCATCCTGAGAGTATAAAATACAAATATTCAACCATCGGTTATGTAAGTACCCTCAGAATTATGTACTATTTTATAAAACGTTCTTCTGTCTTGATATTAAATTATGATTACATCACACACTTTCGATACCATTTGCATTTTGTATAACACAAAAGGTATTTGGTATTTTATACAAATTCCTTTTATTTGAAATTGTATATTATGTTTAATTGGGTAATTGTAGGTTTTCTATTCAATTAATAGGGTTTGTCACGTAATTTTGCAGTCTTATTTTATTGATTTAATGACCTTTTACTGCATAATTTATTTGTGAGTGTAGAAATTGTAAGAAATTGTCATTTCTTTTAATCGTGTTAAATAATTCTAGAATGTATTCAGATGGCATACACAGTAATATATACTCCCACCAAATTACTAAATTTTGTAGGCGCTTTATATTATAGGTAAGTACATTTTATTTTACTTATGCTAGATGCCCACTATGTGTAGACAATTTATGCGGTGGTAATATGTAAATTTGTTTATTGAACATTAAATTCAATCGTTGATAAATTTGCGAATAAAATTTTTGTTAACATGGAGAAGTCTATCGCTCCCTTGCCTCAATTACATTTTTCTCACATATATTTCTGCAAATTAATGGCTTAAAAATTTTTTATAGATGTTTGTTGCGGTGGAGTTTGACAAAGCTGAAGGTGGTGGCATTGCCATTGTACGTAATTCATAGATAACTCCGAGTAAAAGGGAGGTTTTTTGGCCCCCTTACAAGCAGACACAACTTTATAAAAAGGCCTTAAAGTTAGACGAATCAGTCGATAATAGTTGGAAGTGTTTCAAAATTAAAAGATCGTTTTATGAAACAGGCTAGGCTTTTATTGAAATTAAAGGTATTATTGTGTAGATGATTTTGCAAAGGTAACGGCAAAATTACGTCAAGCGGAGGATAGATTTGATTTACAATCAGTTGCTGGTTTTGGCACAGTTGTTCAAGGCAGAAAAAGACGACCACCGAAAAGAATAATGTCGTCATCCTCTGATGAAGAAGTAATAAGCACAAATTTGAAGCAGTTTGAAAGACCACCTCGAGTTAGTTATGGTATGCTTGATAGCTCTTATCATTATTATAAACATTCACTGAAAATTGATCATCTACAGCTACCGGCTAAATTTCTAAATTTTTAGCTTACATATTTATATTGTTTGAGAACTTATTCAAGAGGTTGTAGATGTTGAATCGCCATCTATATCAATAGGTGTCTCTTCTATAGATGCAACACCAGTGTCAGCATTTCTTGTTGGCAGTACAAAGAATAGCAAGCGAGATCAAACTTTATTTTCGTTGTTGTGTACCATACAAGAACAAAATACCCAAATATTGAAAATTCTACAAGGACAACAAGTTGGTATTGAACTACCAGAAAACGTATTTCCGCAACTTCCAATAATAACTGAAGACGATTTGGAAGCTCTGGAAAAACAGATTCAAGATAAAGGACATTGTAAATTATTGGTGAGGAACAAATTTTTCAATCTGTTGAAAAAATAACACTGTCTATTTTTAGTTGTCATTCCTAGAACGATTTGGCGGAAAAGATGTTATCGCTAAAGTAAATAAAACACTTAAAAGCCTTATATCAGACGATTTAGCATCAAAGTTTAATTTTCTTGGACAGAGAAGCAAGAAACCGTTCAATCAACTGCTTTTGAAGTCTGTAATTGTAGGTGAGTGTTGTTACATTATTATAAGTAAATAATAAATAAACCTATATGTGTATAATGGACTTGATATAAATATCTAGAACAATTTTGTTCGAAAGAGGTTAAAAATTAATAATCCTTTTATTGATCTCCACATTTCGGATATGGTTTTGTATCCTCAATCGACAAAAGCAAAAGAATTGTGTATATACATATATAAAACACACCTGCGCCAAAAATTATTGCAAATCTCATGTGTATTGTTGTAAAAATGGGTCAATATTGAGCTTTTAATCTATTTATGTAAAAGTATCTAAAACATGATATACTCTGAAGAACCATACACGTTTTTAAATTTTTAATTTAAATCTGAAATTACATTACATTTGAAAGTTTGCCATGCTAAAAATACAACACCAATAGTAATTCCACAAATTTTCAATGCAAATTCTTTTAACAGATGCTGTAAGGTCCTCATCTTCATCTGCAACCACGCGAGAAGTTGAAGACGTGATTAAGGTGTGGCTCAAGCACGCAGCTCAGCGAATCCGTAGAAATATGAAATCACTTTCTAACACAAATAATTAAAGTATTAATATAATATTTTTATATATAATATAATATAATATAATTTTTATATATAATTAAACTGTTGTTTTAATAATGTGACTTAGAATATAAAATGATCATTTTATTAATAGGAATTGGAAAAAATTATTTATATAAATAAAGCTAATTTGTAATTTCAATTTTTCTGGTATTTTGTTCAGATGACCATAGTTAGGAATTGAAATTTAAGAACATTTTTCTATTTATTAAAATCTTTGCGAAAAGAGTATTGTTTTTATTATTTCGATATAGCTATATCCCTCCACAATGCCTTATTAAAAATTAAAAGTTCCATCCACGTAAAACCATTTAATTATAAATTCAATAAGTGGCGGGTTCGAACCCGCAGTTTAAAAACAGTAAAGTTATTCTTACAAAACGTAACTAAATGGATCCAAGGCCAATACTAATAAACAAAATAAAAGGGTAACTTACCCCAAATACATCGACATAAACGACTTAATTTAATACCACGATACTCGCAAAACCGTGCAGCTTCAAGTATGTGCACCTATCTTCACCACACTCTAGGCGACACTGACTTGTTAAACACATCCGCTTAGCGCACCACATTCCCCTAGCCGCATCAGATAACACTTAGAACCTTGCACTCTTAAGACTAACACAACCATCCATTGAACAAAAATACTTATAATTAAATTAAAGGAGACCTGTTACATTGCCCCCCTCTTAAGTTCAACTAGACAGGGTGAACTTGATACTAGATTGGGTGCAGAGGTGACTCAGAATAGGGTTCCCTAAAAGGCTTTAAATTAAACACATTATGGGGTCCCAGACAACGGCCATCTGCATCGTTCCGTAATACATATAAATTGGGGCCCTTCCTTTCGACCACCGTAACTGGTCCGGAATACAAGAGAGAAAATTTGTTAATCTGCCGATCTTCGGCTGAAGACTGAGGATGAGTACAAATTAATTTCTGTAATCCCTTTTTTCCTATCATGACGGTGCTTGCGTTTTACAGCCCTTGATTGCAACTTATTATGGGCTAAAACCCACCTTTCTTGTGTACTTTTCGTAATAACTGAATTTTTTGGAAAAGCCACAGACCTCCGGCAGGAATTTTCCATAACCTTAACAGAATGTAACTCTCGGGGACTGAACCCGGTTGAACTATGAACGACCCGATTTAAATAATACTCCACTTTATCTAAAACCATAGCCCATTTAGTATGAACTGCGTGACATAATGATCTCAGCAGTCTCCCCACTTCCCCGTTAACCCGTTCAGTTTGGTATCCTTGAGGACAATACACGGTCGTATGGGATACCTTGATACCCTTAACCCGCAACGCCACCCTCCATTTAAAACTCGTAAACTGATTCCCATAGTCTGACAAGATCAGTTCCGGTTTCCCGACATTTTCGAAATATTTGTTTTCTAAACAACGAAGTATACTTGCCGTATTACTCGTTTGAAAGAGGCAACCCCCCAACCAGTAGCCTGAAGAGTCTGTCTGGATAAAAATGCCTTTTGTGGACCCGGGTGTCTTAGCCGATGAACCGATGAAAAAGCTGTTTTAACCCTTTCGAGCAAACTTTGTTGTTCAACCCCCCAATTCCATTTAATCCCCTTTTTAGCAAGTGTAGCAACGGTGTGGTTAAAAAAGCTACATCTCTACAAAACTGTCTATCGAAGTTCACAACGTCTAAGAATGCACTAAGTTGGTGTAAATTCCGTGGGACGGGAAATTCCTGAATCGCCGCTATCCAAGCAGGATCCATGGTAATTCATTTAACCTGATAGGGAGTTACTACTACCTCCTTTTTAAAGTGGGTAAGTGTACTTCTCTTTGATTAATTAGAAATTCTTAAATCTAATAAGGGTTCTTTTCACTTCAGCAACTAAACTAAACTAAACTACACTTAATCTAGTAAAGTGGCAACCTTACTTAACTTAGTTATGGATTCACAAAAGTGGAATTTAGTTATGGGTTCACATGACATTAAATTCTTGCAAGAATCATGCAATATTAAAATGTCCCCGGAAGCGCGAGGAGAAAATTTCGCTCCTGTTTTATTTATTATGGTATCCAGAAATGCGTATTCTTTTAATAGAATATGCACATGGTAAATCTTAACCACTACGTTGCCATTCTGAACACACCTGCAAAGCAGCATCATTTCTGAAGTTTATTGTTAGCAGCTGTCAATACAAGCAATCTACCATTTAATAAGTTATTTTGCCTGGAATCCACAAAATTACATTCTGGTGATGGAATAGTAAATTATTAAAAGCAGTTAATTGAGCACGCTGTTCAATAGTGCTTTTGAAGCACAGGTGCTGTCCTTGGGTCGATTAATAATAAGAAGTTTTGGTTGAGGTCAGGTAACATCGCGATGCAACTTATTCATCAGGTTACAACAATTATCTATGTAATTAATTAACTAGAATAATGTGCTGACGCGTCTTATTAGTTGTGGACTGTATTGCGAAGGTATAACAAAACGCGAGCTTTAAATGCGAAAGTTGTATGCATGTAAAAATAAACAGAAGCGATAAATTCACTCACCAATATTGTCCTTGGTGTGTGGTCCTCTTCAATGTTGCTGCAATGCCCCCGGGGGAGTCAGTTGAATGCACTGTTGCAAGCACTATACTTTATTGTGTATAGCTTGTCACGCACAACCGTCCCGGTACTAGGTCGAAAGAAAAGTCTTCGATTTTCGTAACAAAACCACTTTCGCACGCGTTTATTCTATAAGAGGCGCAAGCGCACTGCACAACTTTATTCCACTATAGTTTGTTTTAACTAGTACGAAACAATCTACTTACTATACATGCAAACAGGCATTACCAATTTTATTCTTCGTATAAAAGAAAAATTTTAATTTTATGCGTAGATAAAACTGACTGTAAAATTTTTTAAGCAGCACATGAAATTTGATTAGCCTAAATTTTTTGCTTAATTATTACTAACCTAGGGATTTCAAGTTTGTACACGTCAAACAATTAAAACGAGCTCGCTTTAAATACATGACGACTTCATTCCAAACTAAAATATTTTGTTATAAATTTGATTATGCTGTTTGCTTGCAGCAAGTTGTTAATTTTTATGTTCGGTTGGCAACATTTCCCTTTGTAAATATTGTAAAAACAAAAATCTATCATTTTTTGTATAAATTTGGTTGTAAATAACATTGGTTACAGCATTATTAATAATATATTTTTTTGCACGCTAAAATAGTGGCAATGTGTAATTGTTTATTGAACTTGGATTAAATCAAGTGTATGGTTTTACTAGTAGGAATAACAATTCAAAGAACCCACTTGAAATAAGAGTGTAGTTCATGTCTAGTTTAGTACGAAAATATTAACCTCAATAATTTTTTTAGAAAGGTAAATAATTAGAAAGGTTACAGGACTTACACGGTAAATATGGGACTGTTTCCCCCAGCTCCCTTAATTTATCTACAAAAATTTTGGACACAAGTTATTTGAATCCCTGAGTCAACCAAAACCTCAACATTGATCGAATTTACTCTTATGTTTAACATCGGAACAAGATTGACAGGCTTTTGTTCTGGTTCTACCTAGAAAGGCAGATCTAAATCATCACTATAAAATACTGTCGCCACTTGTGACTGTGACTTACTGGAAGTATTCTGATTTGAAATCGAAGCTCCGCTCGAACCTTGATTATTCCCGGCTTGCTGATACCCATTATTATTTTGTTTAAGAGTAAGACGCGAAGTCTCCGTAAAGTTACTGTTCGTCGTGAACCTATCGTTTCCGTTACGACTGGTATTGTTAGTTTCTGCATTTGTATTTCTATCCTTCTAATTTGTCGAGTTGTTTTCATACGTACTGTCAATTTTCCTTAAATATTTTTTGACTTTGTCAATAGTTTGAGCGTCGCAATTTAAAATTCCTTGTTGAATTTCATTTGCAAAATGTTTGGTCAAAATTGACACAATATCCTCTTCTCGCAATGTTTCCCCTAAAAAAACCCGCATCCCTTACCATTTTAAGAAAGTAATCTGCTTTCAAGCCGCGCTCGTAACACCTAGGGATGGACACGAACCGAACAGGTTCGAGGTTCGGTTGGAGGTTCGGTTCGATTTTTTGAACCGAACCGAACCGAACCAGACATTTTATTTTCGAACCGAACCTCGAACCAAACCGGCAAATTTTTCGAACCGAACCGAACCTAGCTCAAGGTTCGGTCCGGTTCGGTTCGAAAGATTCGATTTTTAAATAAAAATTTTGTTTAAAAATTTAATTTTCACTAAAAACATGTCAATCTCAATTTCTCTCAAATGCACATTTCAAAAATCTCTAGTCGCAAGCATATAAGAATTAGAACGATTTTCTAATGTACATGGTCATCTAGTTTTAAGCCAATAGGTAAAAAATGTAATAGGTATTAGTGATACATATCTAATAAATTTTGTCATCGAGGCACGTCTTTAGATCAAAAAATTCTAGATTAGTTCGATTTGTTTAATGTTCCTTATTTCAAATTGTTGTTTGTTTATAATTAGTATAAGACATTAAAGAAACTCTAAATGATTTTGAAAATTTGGTATTAAAAACAAGCTTATTTTATTTAATGAACAGACGTCCGGTTGAAAGCTATATTAAACATATACAAGCCGAGGTCACGGTCTAGAGACTACAGAAGTTTTCAGAATAAACGAAACAATTTAATTCTTAATTAAGTATGTATTACTAATCCATCATTTTGAATTTTTACTTTTATATGAAAACCAGCTCTCTATTAATATTAAAAAATGTGATCTTGTAGCAAAAAGTAATCTCCTTTTCTTTTGTACATAATCGCCCAACAAATTACTGTTTATTTAGTGTGTTCATTACCATCAACGTCTTCAGAAGTAGCCGATACTCCAGAAGAATGAGTCCGAACTTTCTCTCACAACCAAGGGTTGAAGTTTATGACTCATAGCGGCATAAACTTTTCAATCAATCCCGACCTAAAATAACACAGTATAATGCAAATAATAAGCAGACAATGCCCGTGCCATAAATACCGTTATATTTTATTATAAAAAACGTAAACGCTGTTTGAGGTAGATTTACGATTCTTTCCGAGTACCATCTGATACTATCTTTTAAAAGAAATAATAATAATAATAAAGATGAACTGACAAACAGCTTTTAGTTGGTACTGTATAAAAAATCAGCAACACCTTATTGTCTTGATACTCTTTTTATGCTAACTAAAACCAAAATAAAAGTAATCGCAAATATCTTGTGATATTGTTCTTGCACGGTAAAATGACATTAGTAAAAATCATCAATTATTAACACATTCTAAATTTTAGAGGTGGTTTTCACTATTAACTTAATTGTAATTACGCGTTGTTATATAGAGTAGGTATTGAAAAATCAAACCTGGACAAATAGTATTAATATGATTTATGCTACTAAAATCTAAAAACAATTAATGTTGGGTTTATTGGAAAGCTACTAAATATAAAAACTACATTAAACATTTAAATTGTTGTAGTTGAACGTACTAGTCAGTTAAAATATCAAAATGTCGAACCGGTTTGGTTCGGTTCGTTTTTTTCGAACCGAACCGAACCGAACCTCGAACCGAACCGGACTAAAAAGTTTTCGAACCGAACCGAACCTAGGGCAAGGTTCGGTTCGGTTCGGTTAGAATCCATCACTAGTAACACCCAAATTTGATTTTATGAAAAAGGTTTCGTTCTTCCTCTACACTCCAATATCTTTCCAAAAATAACCTCTTAAATTCAGCAAAATTTTCCACCCTACTTTCTTTTAGGAACCCCCAATCTTAAGCTGACCCACGCAAGCAATTCACCGCAAAGGATATTTTCCGATCTTCAGGAACAGCCGCTTTTTGAAATATTGTTTCTAATATTTTTATAAAAGTTACCGGGTGGACAGAGCCCTCCGGCGTAAAGTGTAAATTCGTAGCCTCCAAGTCCTTCCTACAGATTACGTAATTTCTGTTGATATTATTCGTACTACCATTACCTTGAATCGGGACTCCGTTGTTTGTACCCCCTTCTATTAAACCATTATACGGATCTAAGCCCATTTTAGGCACATTAATCACCTCTGTACCCTTCTTTACATTTTGTGAAACCACGCCTAAATCATCACTTAACCTATGAATATTTACGAACATTGAAACGTTTATATTTTCGATCGAATCCGTCAATCTTTGATTGTTCGTACTTAAATTATTCAAGACAGCTGTTAATTGTTTTAAAACGTCGCCGATATCTTGACCTTCTTGCTCCATCTTTTTGTTTGGCTACGCGTTGTGCTTGGCATTAATTTTAAAATAGTTTATAATCCTTTATTATAGTGTAGTCGCTTTGCCCCTAAGATAAATTATACTGTCTATACTTCCTTCAAATTAATCCACCGCAGATTATTATTTATCAGACAGCAGAGTAATTAATTATTGTATTCGAATTTCACCCTTCGCAAGTTCTAAATAATCGTAAGTAAAATTTAATACTTCCTGTCCTTACTTAATTTTACACACTGCAGAATAAATGTTCCTTGCATGTTTTCGTAGTTAAACTACCTTGAAGTGTGTTTGTTTTCATACCTCGGAGACGGTATACGGTATACTATCGCCGCGCGTGGGCTGCTAGATGTAACGTTCCTTACCTTTTTACTTGGAACTATCGTTGTAGCAAGAGACTCTTGTTTGTGGGCACCTTATTAAAAATTAAAAGTCCCATCCACGTGAAACCATTTAATTATAAATTCAGTAAGTGGCGGATTCGATCCCACAGTATAAAAACAGTGAGATTATTCTTACACAACGTAACTAAATGGGCCCAAGGCTAATATTAATAAACAGAATAAAAGGTAACTCACCCCAAATACATCGACATAAACAACTTAATTTAATACCACGATACTCGCAAAACCGCGCAGCTTTGGATATGTACACCTATCTTCACCACACTCTAGGCGACACTGACTTGTTAAATACACTTCCGCTAAGCGCACCCCATTCCCCTTGCCGGATCAGGTAACACTTAGAACCTTGCACTCTTAAGACTAACACAACCATCCACTGAACATAAAATACTTATAATTAAATTAAGGGAGGCCTATTACAGGGACAGCGCTAATACATGATATGGCTCATTAATTAATTATTGTTAATTTTCCTCTTTACAGAAGCAGTTTTGAAAAACTTCCTAATATCACCTATGACATTTTTAATGCAAGTGTAGCAGATTGGTTTAGAGGAGCAAAGCTGCGATCCAAAAGACACTTGACTAAGAATACTAATAAACATGTTTATTTCTAGTGTTTATAATTATGTAAATATAAAGTTTGTGCAAATATGTAGATGTATGTATATTATAATATAGGATTATTATGCTGAGAATTAAATAAATATAAACTTTCAAACAATTCAATGAATGTTAAGGACACTCTTTAAATTAAGTAAAAAGTGTAACTAGACAGGGTGGACCACAAGGAACTTCATCGATTTATTATGGGAAAACTATAATTAGATAAAAGAATCTGAAAATATGTAGTGTTCTACTGAAATTTGGAGACCCGAAAATAATATTTTAATAGAGTGTGCCTCCCAATGGCTTTTCAGTACAATACCAAATTTTAAAAATATTTTTCCCATAATCGATCGAAGGAGTACTTTGTGGACCACCCTCTAATTGTATATAACCAAATTTTCTTTTGCAATAATTTACGTAGCGCTCTACCTCTACCCACAATGTGATGTGATTCAAAGAAAAACCACTTACACACGATTGTTTGTTACCCATGCAGCATTCTATACGAGTTCGAGATTAAATTTGATGTATTTATTATATTATTATGACCCTGTCGTGCCGTCAGCTTTTTCCCTGTCAGACACCTTTTGTTTTATATTTTTGTCTACAAAATTATGCCAAATCATTACTACCTTCATAAAATAAGTTATGTTGAATGATACTAATGTATTCTTTGGATGAGTGTAGCTCCGGAATAGCTTTTGTTTATGTTACAACAATAAATGGTAAACCTTGAAATGTCCATATTTATGTACGCAAAAAGTATCAATGGGTCTTATCTTTTTAAATATTCGGTAATTCCTTTTTTATGGTTTTGCAAGAAATTGGTGTCACTTGAAATTCTTTCACATTGACTATTAATAAAGGAGGTAGTGCCCTTGCAAAAATTACTAGGTCAGCGATGACATACGCGTATGTAAAAGAAATTGAACGTTAATTTCAGATTTAACTGCAAAATCTCACATCGCTATCAACAACTTAAATATGCAGAAAATGGTTGACTCAATCGGATAAAAATCCATGGGTAAAAACCATAAAATCCCATAACGCTGAAAAAATAAAAATATCAATTGAAATGGCCATAGATGTTTATAACGAAAAACACACACATATTCGTGTATGTTGCAGACAATCCAGCATACGTGTATAGGGTTGGTAACTACAATTAGTGGTATATGGTTTGTTAGCTGTCCAGCAGAAATTAATTGTTTGCAACATATACAAATATAAGCAATACGTCAAACGTATGTGGTGTACGTTTAGATATATTAATAATTAGCAATGTATTTTTACTGTACAGGGTGTCTCTAAAAGGTCTGTACAAATAATACCACAATTTCTTGAGTCTAAAATATGGGGATCTAGCCCAATTTACTTTAGTCCAAAAGTTGATATAGTGTGTCAAAGTTATTATTTTTTAAGCTATTTTTTTAATAGATATCTTAATAATAGCAGAATTTGCATGAAATTTGGCACCTAAGGGTTTCTTAAGATAAGAAATTCAGATTTGATAATAGTTTTGATGTACCTAGTAGAGGGCGCCACCAGCAACCCTTTGCCGACATTCAAGGCCCCATAAATTCTTTGTGCCTCGGAATATCAAATTCCTGGTTCAAGATTACTATTCTCTGACATTCTTCCTTAAAAAAACGTGTAACTTGTAGATGTCGCTCTCTGAGGTAATCGAATTAAAAGCTTTATTGTATACTAACATTTATTATAGCCCTCTTACACTTTATCCAGGCTCAGGACTGATTCAAGAAGTTTGGAGCGTGTTTAAGAGCCAACAGGCCAACAACAACAAAATTTTACACAACAATGAGCTAATAATGATAAGAATGTGAGAATGAACTGACAAAGGAACAAGAGGAATAACATACAAGGTCAATAACAAATCAAACAACAAACTCTGCGCCTTTGGAACCGTTTACTGTCCATGAATTATAAATATGCTGTGATTTGTAGGTGATACACGGCCGAAGAAATGTGCCGTCTGAATCAGCCGCAAACTTCACAGATACTACTTTTTAAACTGTCGATTACTGTATCAGAATGACGACATGAATGCCTAACTATCACCCGTTTCCTTTTTGGATCCTCCGTTATAATGGTCTCATTGTAGTTCACGAATGCGCTAATTGCTACGCCAAAGTGACTTCCTATAGATTAAAATATTCATTCTATTGTGTATGCGAATGTGTACTCCTTACTTGCATTGTCAACTCATTCGATTGTCTCTTCAGAAAACCGTCAATCTAGACTATTTGTGGCAGTTTGAATCTACGTTCGGTTTTACCATGGCGGTTCAAACGGAACTTTAGCTAATCGAATGTCAAATGTTGTAAAAGAAATGCACCAGTCTGATGATAATTTGACTCTTGATGAAGTATCTTTCTCTTTTAAATTCGTAAATACAGTAGGACGACCTATCTTGCCAGTTTTTAAACCACATACGTGTTTATGAATTGTCGTTCCAGGTATCCCAAATTTCTCACTTGCTAGCGAAGTGATAATTTGTTGATTTTTACCGCATCTGCAGCTTTTAAAAGATACTCTTTTTTATAGTTACGGTAACTGCTAACACATACCTTCTTTGTCCTTTTTCCATAACATAAAAAAATTGTGCCATTATATCTATAGGTACATACCTAATCTAGGATTTATAGTCTAGTCACTGTAGGTTTTGGGGTCTCGATTCGTTCAACCTTCATCGATCGTCTTGAAATTTTGGCAGTTGGTGAAGAATAGCATAAAAAGCAAACGTGACCCAGTGCCGATATAAGTTTTTCCCTAGGGGTGGTTCTCACCCTTTCTAGGGGGTGGGGACTGCTTTATTCCAAATAACCCCGGAAATCGATAGATAGACTCATTTTGAGCAGAATAGTTCATATGAAATTTTTTTGTATACCCCGTAGTTTTTCAGTTGTATGCGGTTGAAAATACTAATTTTTGACCAAAAAAAGCCAGTTTTTGGGCGGTTTTTTCAAAATAACTCTAAAAATTCAAGTTTAATAAAAAAAAGTCTAGAGAAAAAAAATGAAGCTAATAAAAAAATGAAGAAAAAAGCTCTCTTGTAAAAAATTCATTACTGCTATATTATTCAAGTTATAGACGGTCTAAACGGATTTTTTTTCATGAAATGTTCAATGTCAAATATCAGCTGATGGATCAGTTTTATCAAAAAATGTTATTAGATACTTTTTAAAGTGCTTAAAAACACCTTCAAAATTTTCTTTGATAAATGTCGATCGGATAAAAACTCACCGAGTTATGATCAAAATAAAACGTAGTACTCACATTATTTATGAAAAAATGAGCGGTGAGAGTGTTGCCAAGTGCATCACAATCCAAATTGATCGTATTCCTTGTAAATTTTATTTTGTTTAGGTGTCATTTACGTGATGTGAAAGTTGTACCGGTTTAGGATGCTTGGTTTTGATAAAATGTCGATTTTGGATTTTTTTTTTTATAATTGAACATTTTTTTAAAATTACTTAAAAACTATGAATTTTACGCAAAAATAACAAGAGTAAAAAAATTTAGATTCCGTTAAAAGTGTGAAATGAAATGTAAGAGTCACCCTTTTTCATCCCTTCAAGCTCTATAATAATAAAAATAAATGATCCTATAGTTTTATAAGTCAAAGGATGTTATAGAGCATAAAATTACCTACAAAACGGTTTTTTATAAACTTTTTTATCTTCAAAATTGAGGGAGTTACGGTTGAAAAACCGAAACAATTTTTTCGAAGAAATTTTTAAAGCGCATACAATTTAAACTATATTTGAATATTACCTATAAAATTATATAACATATAGCCTATAGGTATATATATATATATATGGAAACAAAAATTGAAATTAGCAAGAAATATATAACCTGTCGCTAACTACTTACATTGATCATTTATATTAAAGGAAATTGTAGGAAATGTAGGTCAAAATTATTATTTTTAAGCTATTTTTTAATAGATATCTTAATAATAGCAGAATTTGCATGAAATTTGGCACCTAAGGGTTTCTTAAGATAAGAAATTCAGATTTGATAATAGTTTTGATGTACCTAGTAGAGGGCGCCACCAGCGACCCTTTGCCGACATTCAAGGCCCCATAAATTCTTTGTGCCTCGGAATATCAAATTCCTGGTTCAAGATTACTATTCTCTGACATTCTTCCTTAAAAAAACGTGTAACTTGTAGATGTCGCTCTCTGAGGTAATCGAATTAAAAGCTTTATTGTATACTAACATTTATTATAGCCCTCTTACACTTTATCCAGGCTCAGGACTGATTCAAGAAGTTTGGAGCGTGTTTAAGAGCCAACAGGCCAACAACAACAAAATTTTACACAACAATGAGCTAATAATGATAAGAATGTGAGAATGAACTGACAAAGGAACAAGAGGAATAACATACAAGGTCAATAACAAATCAAACAACAAACTCTGCGCCTTTGGAACCGTTTACTGTCCATGAATTATAAATATGCTGTGATTTGTAGGTGATACACGGCCGAAGAAATGTGCCGTCTGAATCAGCCGCAAACTTCACAGATACTACTTTTTAAACTGTCGATTACTGTATCAGAATGACGACATGAATGCCTAACTATCACCCGTTTCCTTTTTGGATCCTCCGTTATAATGGTCTCATTGTAGTTCACGAATGCGCTAATTGCTACGCCAAAGTGACTTCCTATAGATTAAAATATTCATTCTATTGTGTATGCGAATGTGTACTCCTTACTTGCATTGTCAACTCATTCGATTGTCTCTTCAGAAAACCGTCAATCTAGACTATTTGTGGCAGTTTGAATCTACGTTCGGTTTTACCATGGCGGTTCAAACGGAACTTTAGCTAATCGAATGTCAAATGTTGTAAAAGAAATGCACCAGTCTGATGATAATTTGACTCTTGATGAAGTATCTTTCTCTTTTAAATTCGTAAATACAGTAGGACGACCTATCTTGCCAGTTTTTAAACCACATACGTGTTTATGAATTGTCGTTCCAGGTATCCCAAATTTCTCACTTGCTAGCGAAGTGATAATTTGTTGATTTTTACCGCATCTGCAGCTTTTAAAAGATACTCTTTTTTATAGTTACGGTAACTGCTAACACATACCTTCCTTGTCCTTTTTCCATAACATAAAAAAATTGTGCCATTATATCTATAGGTACATACCTAATCTAGGATTTATAGTCTAGTCACTGTAGGTTTTGGGGTCTCGATTCGTTCAACCTTCATCGATCGTCTTGAAATTTTGGCAGTTGGTGAAGAATAGCATAAAAAGCAAACGTGACCCAGTGCCGATATAAGTTTTTCCCTAGGGGTGGTTCTCACCCTTTCTAGGGGGTGGGGACTGCTTTATTCCAAATAACCCCGGAAATCGATAGATAGACTCATTTTGAGCAGAATAGTTCATATGAAATTTTTTTGTATACCCCGTAGTTTTTCAGTTGTATGCGGTTGAAAATACTAATTTTTGACCAAAAAAAGCCAGTTTTTGGGCGGTTTTTTCAAAATAACTCTAAAAATTCAAGTTTAATAAAAAAAAGTCTAGAGAAAAAAAATGAAGCTAATAAAAAAATGAAGAAAAAAGCTCTCTTGTAAAAAATTCATTACTGCTATATTATTCAAGTTATAGACGGTCTAAACGGATTTTTTTTCATGAAATGTTCAATGTCAAATATCAGCTCATGGATCAGTTTTATCAAAAAATGTTATTAGATACTTTTTAAAGTGCTTAAAAACACCTTCAAAATTTTCTTTGATAAATGTCGATCGGATAAAAACTCACCGAGTTATGATCAAAATAAAACGTAGTACTCACATTATTTATGAAAAAATGAGCGGTGAGAGTGTTGCCAAGTGCATCACAATCCAAATTGATCGTATTCCTTGTAAATTTTATTTTGTTTAGGTGTCATTTACGTGATGTGAAAGTTGTACCGGTTTAGGATGCTTGGTTTTTGATAAAATGTCGATTTTGGATTTTTTTTTTTATAATTGAACATTTTTTTAAAATTACTTAAAAACTATGAATTTTACGCAAAAATAACAAGAGTAAAAAAATTTAGATTCCGTTAAAAGTGTGAAATGAAATGTAAGAGTCACCCTTTTTCATCCCTTCAAGCTCTATAATAATAAAAATAAATGATCCTATAGTTTTATAAGTCAAAGGATGTTATAGAGCATAAAATTACCTACAAAACGGTTTTTATAAACTTTTATCTTCAAAATTGAGGGAGTTACGGTTGAAAACCGAAACAATTTTTCGAAGAAATTTTTAAAGCGCATACAATTTAAACTATATTTGAATATTACCTATAAAATTATATAACATATAGCCTATAGGTATATATATATATATATGGAAACAAAAAATTCGAAATTAGCAAGAAATATATAACCTGTCGCTAACTACTTACATTGATCATTTATATTAAAGGAAATTGTAGGAAATGTAGGTCAAAAATTAAAAATTGCCAGAAGGGCAATGTCAAGCCACGTTGGCCGTTAAAAAGGTAAAGACAAAGTTGATAATGACACATTCTATAGAAGTGACAGGACACGTTCCGAAAATGGCATTGATTACAAACCTGAAGGAAAATACCTAACGTTGTTTGAAAATATCATTATTATACAAAGCAGAATAGACGTTATGTACCCTATCAATATCAATCTTATTATTGATAGGATTAATTTCACTATTAATATAAAAAGACTCAATGAAAAGCCTAGTTTTTGTAATTGGCCTCGTTCTCCAAAATGGTGGTGTCATCGAAAAATGGTGTATGACTGGTTGCCGCAACATGAGCAGACAATGCACATTTAGTGGAGTTAATCCTACAGTCACTCCTGTGCTGGGTTAAACGACTCTTTAGCCACTGGCTAGTCTGACCAATGTAACTGTTGTTGCAACTGCAGGTAATCTTGTAGACGACGTTGCTGTTTAACAATTTCGGAGTACGATCCTTTAATTTGGTAAACAAATTCTGGATAGAAAAATTGTATTCATAAACAATGGCGATCTTAGGTTGTCTAAGTAATCGTACTAAAAGTGGAGATAACTTCTGAATAAACGGAAGCTTCTTGTATATAAAGAAATAAAGAAATAAAGAAATAAAGATAACAAAATTATTCTGGATTGGTATCAGAAACCTACCACTACAAGTAGATACCTAAATTACTACTCATACCAGATACCATCCATTAAGCATAAAAATAAATTTTATTTTAGGACTAAAAAACAGAATAAAAAACATTAGCCATCCATCTCTATACCAAAAAAATTTAAGTAAACTTTATAATTTACTAAAAGACAATAGTTATCCTTCTCCTTTAATAAAAAGACTAATATACAACCATGCAACCAGAATAATTCACAGCACTTCTACTAACACCATACCCAATCAAACAACCCAATACAAAATATTTGAATATTTCGACAAATTAACTCCAAAAATAGAACATATTTTTAAAAATTTTAACATAAAGTTTGCAAAAAACCCAAATTTAACAATAAATAACCTTTTTTCAAAAACTAAAGACAAAACCCCACCTTCAGAACAAAGAAACACTATATACCAATTAAACTGTTCAAATTGCCTTGGTATTTACATTGGACAAAGTTCGCAAAGCCTCAAACAACGAATCACACAACACAAAAGTGATATACACATAAAACCAAATGCAACTGCTCTGACCACACACATAACAAAAACAGATCATACTATAGATTTCAACAATCCAAAAATCCTACATATTGAAAACAAAAAATCTAAACGCGAATTTCTTGAAATGTGTTACATTTATCAAAATTCCAATACACTCAACAAAAAAACAGACATTGGAAACCTGAGCTCTATATATACTTACCTTTTAAACCTAAATAAACCAATAACAAAAAACTAAATTACATAACATTTTCTTACAATCATACTCAAACACACACACACACACACACACACACACAAACATACACACAAATACAGACACACACACACACACACACACACACAAACTTATAAACACAACTAAATAAATTAAACAAAACATGTACATACATATTTACTAAAAATTATATACACAAGATCATTTTTAATAAACCAATAAAAATCAACATACAAACAACTGATTTACAAAAATTAAAAAACCAAGACAGTATACTTCAACATCAAAATAATATTACTATTTATAATTCTAAAACACATTTTATACATTTTTTAAATATTTTATCTTTATATTTAATTATACTACACACCATCATCCTATTTACTATTATTAATCATCCAATTGACTGTTATTTCACTTTAGTAAGTATTAAATACTATTTATATAATTTTTAGCTATTAGTCAAATCCTGTTCTCATAACTAATTCATTTGTATTTACTTTTAGTACTCTTGATAATGGAAAAATAAATTTCCGAAAGCTTGAGTTTATAAAAAAGAGAATTCTTCAGTTCTGCTGACCTAAAACCCATAAAGTTATATACTGTTAAAAAAAAGCAAGGTCGTTACCAATTTTACTATATATTAGAGTTAAGTAGGAAAGAAATTTCGGAGCACAGCCGGGGGATGATTTTAAGGTATGAAAAGTTACATCCCCAGCTTACAGCTTACGATGTATCATACAATTTCTAATAATGTAAAATGTTTTTTATATAAAACCTTTTTAATATGAACAAATAAAAGTTTTAATGAATGTTTTGAATAAACTTTCATTAGGGAATGATTTTAAGGGACGAAAGGATATTACTTTATACAAGTAGCTAATAAATAGTAAAGATATATTAAATAAGTAATTGCATTAAGTTATTTATGAGTATTATATTTTTTTTCATTAAAACTCGGCAAAATGATGGCAAGGGGTTGGCTTTAAGGGTTAAACATGCACCATTCTTTTAATTTATATTCTAGGGCGTGTAACTGTCTTTATTTATTATGTTTAAATATAATTAAAGTCAAAAATTTTCTTATTATTACATTATTATTATAACTTTACCGTTTTTCATACAAAGCGGTGGTTTTAACACCTAAAAATAAAAAGCTCATACTGGCATAGGGTTACTTTTAAATTAGGGGGCAAGACGAGCTTACTCCTACAATTTCATTAAGATTCATGTGGGTTCAACGAATCGAAAGGTCGGACCCCATTTTTACCTTCAGTGACTGGACTAATATGAGTTATTCTAGTTTAAAGGTAGGCATTGTAAACATTGCCATGTCTGATGTCTGAGAAAAATTGTGCTAATAAATGATTGAAGTGATTTGTGCTCATGCACTTCCTTAAAATTACAAACAAACAGGTGATAGCAACATGAGACGCTTGTCTCATGTTACCCTCTAAATGCTAACTATTTTTGAAACGTTTAATAGTTTATAAACAAACAAAATCAAGGTACATTATAAGGCAGGTATATATTTGCACATTTGCAAGTGTGTTATGTAGAAACAAACAAAATTCCAAGTTGTTCGGGATGTAACTGAAGCTGAAGTTAAATTACCAACAATTTTCTACACTTACTATCAACGAATTAAAACATTAAATGAAAGTACTTGGATTTGAATTAATATTATTTAAACCTGTTAACATCAAAGACGTAGGACGATTAGACATTATTCGCATCTAAGAATAGCCTCCCGAATAATTTGTATTAACACCAATACTTAATCTGTTGGCACTAGTTGTTAGTCTCACGTTAGACCGCTGTTTCATATTATGCACAATGATGTTAGGGTAGTCTTTGAAGAATTTATAGCGCATTGCAAGAGCAATTACAACACGGGCCTTCATGTACAGTTGATGAAATGCTATTCCAAAGTAAGTTGTGTGTGATATTTTCAGCTATTTTATAATTAGTACAATTATAGAATTTGTATTGTTACTTTCAAAAATTCCAGCAATCATATTTCGATGCTAAGTTTGACAATTTAGTATCTTGATAGAAACGTTTCCATAGTTACCCAAAAATTTTTACAGAGAATTTGACAGCACCATTTATTTATAAATAAAATTAATAAGGTTATTTTAAAATTAGTACTTTAATTTCTGTCGTTTTTTAACGATTTGCGAAAAAATAGTACGTATACCACGTAGGAAAAGCAACATTCCCGGATTCCGCGTTGCTTGTCTCGGCTTGCGCCTCGACAAGAAATCTTCACGTCGTCCGGGATTGTTGAGCTATTCCTACTGGGTATACAATATACTATTGCATGTTGCACAATAAGCTCAATTATTGCACGCGAATGGACGTTCGTTAGTGTGCGCCTTCATATGTTTTTGTAAATAATGTTTCAGTGATGTCGCATAATTACACAAATTACATACGAATAGACGTTCGTTAGTGTGCGTTTTCATATGTGTTAGTAAACTAACTTTCCTTGATGCGGTATAATTGCATAAATTGCATGCGAATGGACGTTCGTTAGTGTGCGACTTCATATGTACTTCTAAATTACATTTACGCGATGTTGCATAATTACAAACAATGCATGTGAATGGACGTTCGTTAGTGTGCGCCTTCATATGTTTTTGTAAATAATGTTTCAGTGATGTCGCATAATTACACAAATTACATACGAATGGACGTTCGTTAGTGTGCGTTTTCATATGTGTTAGTAAACTATCTTTCCTTGATGCGGTATAATTACATAAATTGCATGCGAATGGACGTTCGTTAGTATGCAACTTCATATGTGTTTGTAAAGTATCTTTCCTCAATGCGGTATAATAACATAAATTGCAGGCGAATTGACGATCGTTAGTGTGCGACTTCAAATGTACTTTTAAATTACTTTTATGCGATGCGGCATAATTACATAAATTGCATGCAAAAGGACGTTCGTTAGTGTGCGATTTAATATGTATTTCCATATTACCTTTTTGTGATGCAGCATAATTACACAATTTGCATGCGAATGGACGCTTGCTAGTGTACGACTTCTTATGTATTTTTAAACTATCTTTGGATAATGCGGTAAAATTACATAAATTGCATGCGAATTGACGCTTGCTACTGTACGACTTCATATGTATTTTTAAACTATCTTTCGATAATGCGGTAAAATTACATAAATTGCATGCGAATGGACGTTCGTTAGTGTGCGACTTCATATGTACTTTTAAATAACATTTACGCGATGCTGCATAATTACAAACACTGCATGTGAATGGACGTTCGTTAGTGTGCGTTTTCATATGTGTTTGTAAATAATCTTTCCTTGATGCGGTGTAATTACACAAATTGCAGGCGTAGGGCCGTTTGTTAGTGTGCGACTTCATATGCTTTTTTAACCCACCTTTATGTGATGCAGCATAATTACATAAATTGCATGCGAATGGACGTTCGTTAGTGTGCGACTTCATATGTACTTTTAAATAACATTTACGCGATGCTGCATAATTACAAACATTGCATGTGAATGGACGTTCGTTAGTGTGCGTTTTCATATGTGTTTGTAAACTATATTTCCTTGATGCGGCGTAATTACAAAAATTACAGGCGAATGGACGTTCGTTAGTGTGCGACTTCATATGTGTTTGTAAAGCGGCTTTTTTCAATGCGGTATAATAACATAAATTGCAGGCGAATTGACGATCGTTAATGTGCGACTTCACATGTACTTTTAAATTACTTTTATGCGATCCGGCATAATTACATAAATTGCATGCAGAAGGACGTTCGTTAGTGTGTGACTTCATATGTTTTTAAACTACCTTTTTGTGATGCGGCATAATTACATATAGTACAAGCGAATGGACATTCGTTTGTGTGCGGCTTCATATATATATTCGTAAATTATCTATCCTTGATGCGGTATAATTACAAAAATTGCAGGCGAATGAACGTTAGTTAGTATGCAACTGGATATAGATTTTTAGAATACTTTTCCGTGTTGCGCTGTAATCACACAAATTGCATGTAAATGGACGTTTGTTAGTATGCAGCATCATATGTCTCTGTAAATAACTTTTCAGCGGGCAGCATAGTTTAAATTGCATACAAACGCATGCACATTAGTTAATATGCAACGATGTACGCTAAAGTGCTTTTCTGAGATTCCGTATAATCATACAAATTTCATAAATATTCACGTTTGTTAGTATGCGACTGCATAGATAAATGTAGAACACTTTTGTTATGTTGCATTATCACTAAAATTGTATACCAATGTATGTTCGTCGAAACGAAAATACATTATTTTTAACTTGTTCTTACAACATAAAACATGTGAATGGCCGTTACTCAGTATGTAAGCACATATGAACTTTAGTGAAACCTTTATACAGAGAACAATAGTTACATAAATTATATGACAACGAACGTTCCCTAGCATGTGAGAGTGCTATATATCGGTAAGTTACTTATCTGCTGTGCAGATAACATTTCAACGGAGAGTGTTTCATGGTGAGAACACGCACTTTTTAAAAGCTTAATTATCGGTTATGTACCATAAACACACAAATTCCTGTCTATACAAACAGCGTATTCCAATAATACTTTACTTTTGGAAGCGAGTTGGTTCAATGTTTATAAAAGCATTTCCTCTTAATCATCTCGTACTAAACGATAAATTCTACTAGACACTTTTTTCAATATTGGCTAGCGATCGTGTTGTTTACAGGAGATTGTTAAAAGCGTTCAATACAAAGGCTTCATTTGATTTAATTTTAAATACTTTTTTCTCTAATTATATACATATAAATCTACCTTACCGAGTTCTTAACGTATACTTAAAACTTAACAATATTTAACCACTATCAACGTAGCAGTCATTTTAATAAATGTCCTTGAAAGTAGAGATGAGTCGTTTGCAAACGACCCGTTCTTTGAATCGACTCCCGACTGAGAGACGAGCGATCCGGATTCTTTATTACAAATGAACCGGCTCTTCTGCTCACTTTGATTCGACGATTCTGCATTGCCTGCGTTTGATTACCTACGAGTATATATCTATTATATTACTTGAAAAGTGAAAGCGTAAACCCACAGATGCGTATCTTACCCTTTGCTCAAACTTGATAGCACAAGAATTAGTTTTAAATTTACCTTGTTTACAATATAGCAGGAAGCGTCATTCGTTTGTTTACAATCTAAATAACCCAACATCTGCTACTTAAGTTTGGATTGCTATTTCTAACAATTATTTTAACAAATAAAGTAACGAATTTTTAATTATTGATTGGGATTGAATTATGGTAATGATTCAAATTAAATTGCAAAATACATCAATCAAAAAAACGATAAATTTTAACAACTATATTAATACAGCTTGAGATAATTTTATCCATATATGTACAAACAATCTGTAAAAGTATAAGAATATTAAGAACTTTAAATGTGTTTGTCGTTACGTGCCAAATTTGGCACTAAACAGTTTAGTTTTGATGTGCGGGAGTTTTCGCGCCTTAAATTTGAAAGACTTGGCGCGTATTTCCGTCACGTCAGAAGTGGGTTGGACAAACTTCGCGCCGACGCGTGTAAGGACAAAAAAGTGGGGAGTTTCCGGTAGACGCTCTAACGTGGCTTTTTCGCCTTTGAACTTCGAGTGCAGTGGACGTGCCTGGTATCGTATCTTCATTTTTATTAAGTAGATTTCCTTTGCTTATCTTTGTTTATCGTTACCTATAAAACCTTTTCCTTATCGTTCCCGCTACATATAGGAATTTGAATACGACCTTGGAGCAGTCCATGACCCTAGAACGAATCGGAGTCCATGCCCCGCTAGCAGCTAACCGGAGCAGCCACCATCTTTAAATAATTTGGAAGGGGGCTCCAGCAATCCTGAAGGACGCTATTCTGTGAGACGCCATCTTTTACTGGACCTATTCATGTGAGTATCCAATCATTACGAATTGTTTGCGAATTTGATATATATTCCGTCAATGGCGCGTTTAAATTTGCATATTGGTGACGTCATTGACAGATGGGCGCGCTAAAATCTGTATAAAGATTAGTGCTACCACCTGCCGGTGCGTCATTTATTTCCGCGCTTGCGGGATTGTAACTTTAACTTTTAAATGTAAGAATTGCCTCCCAACGTGTTTTTTAAGGTTGTATTAACTCTTTTATAATTATATAATGTATTAACTATCATATTTATAGCTTTTTCACTAAAAAAATCAATTATCTAATATCTAATGACCTTAAAATCCTATGTTCCTGTTTTGGAACCCACCACATTGCTTAAGATGCTATAAACAGTTGTTATAGTAACTGAAGGTACACGGCCATATGTTTTTAAACTACCTTTTGTGATGCGGCATAATTACATATAGTACAAGCGAATGGACATTCGTTTGTGTGCGGCTTCATATATATATTCGTAAATTATCTATCCTTGATGCGGTATAATTACAAAATTGCAGGCGAATGAACGTTAGTTAGTATGCAACTGGATATAGATTTTTAGAATACTTTTCCGTGTTGCGCTGTAATCACACAAATTGCATGTAAATGGACGTTTGTTAGTATGCAGCATCATATGTCTCTGTAAATAACTTTTCAGCGGGCAGCATAGTTTAAATTGCATACAAACGCATGCACATTAGTTAATATGCAACGATGTACGCTAAAGTGCTTTTCTGAGATTCCGTATAATCATACAAATTTCATAAATATTCACGTTTGTTAGTATGCGACTGCATAGATAAATGTAGAACACTTTTGTTATGTTGCATTATCACTAAAATTGTATACCAATGTATGTTCGTCGAAACGAAAATACATTATTTTTTAACTTGTTCTTACAACATAAAACATGTGAATGGCCGTTACTCAGTATGTAAGCACATATGAACTTTAGTGAAACCTTTATACAGAGAACAATAGTTACATAAATTATATGATAACGAACGTTCCCTAGCATGTGAGAGTGCTATATATCGGTAAGTTACTTATCTGCTGTGCAGATAACATTTCAACGGAGAGTGTTTCATGGTGAGAACACGCACTTTTTAAAAGCTTAATTATCGGTTATGTACCATAAACACACAAATTCCTGTCTATACAAACAGCGTATTCCAATAATACTTTACTTTTGGAAGCGAGTTGGTTCAATGTTTATAAAAGCATTTCCTCTTAATCATCTCGTACTAAACGATAAATTCTACTAGACACTTTTTTCAATATTGGCTAGCGATCGTGTTGTTTACAGGAGATTGTTAAAAGCGTTCAATACAAAGGCTTCATTTGATTTAATTTTAAATACTTTTTTCTCTAATTATATACATATAAATCTACCTTACCGAGTTCTTAACGTATACTTAAAACTTAACAATATTTAACCACTATCAACGTAGCAGTCATTTTAATAAATGTCCTTGAAAGTAGAGATGAGTCGTTTGCAAACGACCCGTTCTTTTGAATCGACTCCCGACTGAGAGACGAGCGATCCGGATTCTTTATTACAAATGAACCGGCTCTTCTGCTCACTTTGATTCGACGATTCTGCATTGCCTGCGTTTGATTACCTACGAGTATATATCTATTATATTACTTGAAAAGTGAAAGCGTAAACCCACAGATGCGTATCTTACCCTTTGCTCAAACTTGATAGCACAAGAATTAGTTTTAAATTTACCTTGTTTACAATATAGCAGGAAGCGTCATTCGTTTGTTTACAATCTAAATAACCCAACATCTGCTACTTAAGTTTGGATTGCTATTTCTAACAATTATTTTAACAAATAAAGTAACGAATTTTTAATTATTGATTGGGATTGAATTATGGTAATGATTCAAATTAAATTGCAAAATACATCAATCAAAAAAAACGATAAATTTTTAACAACTATATTAATACAGCTTGAGATAATTTTATCCATATATGTACAAACAATCTGTAAAAGTATAAGAATATTAAGAACTTTAAATGTGTTTGTCGTTACGTGCCAAATTTGGCACTAAACAGTTTAGTTTTGATGTGCGGGAGTTTTCGCGCCTTAAATTTGAAAGACTTGGCGCGTATTTCCGTCACGTCAGAAGTGGGTTGGACAAACTTCGCGCCGACGCGTGTAAGGACAAAAAAGTGGGGAGTTTCCGGTAGACGCTCTAACGTGGCTTTTTCGCCTTTGAACTTCGAGTGCAGTGGACGTGCCTGGTATCGTATCTTCATTTTTATTAAGTAGATTTCCTTTGCTTATCTTTGTTTATCGTTACCTATAAAACCTTTTCCTTATCGTTCCCGCTACATATAGGAATTTGAATACGACCTTGGAGCAGTCCATGACCCTAGAACGAATCGGAGTCCATGCCCCGCTAGCAGCTAACCGGAGCAGCCACCATCTTTAAATAATTTGGAAGGGGGCTCCAGCAATCCTGAAGGACGCTATTCTGTGAGACGCCATCTTTTACTGGACCTATTCATGTGAGTATCCAATCATTACGAATTGTTTGCGAATTTGATATATATTCCGTCAATGGCGCGTTTAAATTTGCATATTGGTGACGTCATTGACAGATGGGCGCGCTAAAATCTGTATAAAGATTAGTGCTACCACCTGCCGGTGCGTCATTTATTTCCGCGCTTGCGGGATTGTAACTTTAACTTTTAAATGTAAGAATTGCCTCCCAACGTGTTTTTTAAGGTTGTATTAACTCTTTTTATAATTATATAATGTATTAACTATCATATTTATAGCTTTTTCACTAAAAAAATCAATTATCTAATATCTAATGACCTTAAAATCCTATGTTCCTGTTTTGGAACCCACCACATTGCTTAAGATGCTATAAACAGTTGTTATAGTAACTGAAGGTACACGGCCATTTTGATATTGAAATATAGCTCCTGTTTATAAAATATGTTTTAATATAATGTTCTTCCAATTTTGAATGTTGTGTGCTTTTGTTGACTTCAGTTATATTGTTGAGTGCATAGTTGTTTTTTTATACACAACTGCAAGTTTTTAGGAAGGATCAATGCTTTAACCCTACTTCTGCACTATACACGTGAATACATCATTTAAACAATAAACAAACAATCAATAAATAAACAATTAAGTAATTTCATGCCTTAAACACTGTTTATTAGGAAAATTATCTATTTATATTGGATTAAAACATAACCCTTTCTTGTTTTTCGACTTTAAAAACTGTTTTAAAAATCGTAAATAAACACAGTCTTGTGTGTTAACATTTTGGAGGTGCCTTTTAGTAATCTAGCTGTTTAATTATGATATTCTGATAACTTTTGGAAAGGCCTTATGTTTAAAAATATTTAACGTAATAAATTGCCCTTTTTGGAATATCTTTTAAAAACGTTAAACTAACGGGATCTTGTTATGTTTGTTAAATAACACATATAATCTATCCTTCTACAATTTGGAGTGTTTTTTGTAACCGAAATCATTTAGTATAATTGACAATTACCTATATACTAGGTTATCATAAAGTAAGGGATATATTTTAAATCATTACAACTTTTTAATAAATTAAGTTAGTAACATAAAATAAACTAAATCTAGTTGCTTAATGAATGGGATTTTACCGTATCTATGAGAAACAAAAGCGTTGTCATAACAATTGTTGACACAAGTGTCAAAACGAAATTATTAAATTTTGAATTTTTATTTTGAAATTAAAACTCAAGTAAACGTTGAGTTCAAACGACTCAGCTGTAATAACATGGATTTACAAACAAGAATTGGTTTAGTTCAGTGCTATTATGAATCCGGCAGAAATTACACCGCTGGATTACGAAGATTTCGCACGAGAATGGGTTTGAGAGCGGGACCCTGTCAAATGAAAGCGTACCGCAATTTGATACAAAAATTTGACAGAACAGGGTCTGTAACTGACTTACCAAGATCAGGAAGACCAATAATTAGTGATGTCCAAGTTGCAGAGGTTCTTCATGAAAATCAAGACATAGCCAGAAGCAATTCACTCGCAATCAGCAGTGCAAATGCGATATCCAAGCGATTGCAAATGCCGTATACCACGGTTTGGAAAATTTTACGCAAAATTCTAAACATGTATCCATATAAACTGAAAATGCTGTTTGAATTAAAGGACGCAGATTTGGCTACTAGGTACGATTTTTCTTTGCGAGTAATGGCTCAGATGGAAATTGAACCCGAATGGTTATCCCGTATTTTATGGACAGATGAGGTACATTTTACTCTGAATGGTGGAGTCAATACTCAAAACTGTAGAATCTGATCTGCAGAAAATCCGCAACAAATCGTTCAAAAAGGTCTTCATGACAAGAAAGTCACCGTTTGGTGCGGTCTTACAGCTGACTTTATTATTGGTCCGTATTTCTACCAGGAAATGCAGAATGGACAAGCCGTATCTGTAACTGTAAATGGTGAACGATACTTGCAAATGTTACAAAATTATGTTATTCCACAGCTGCAAAACGAGCACTACGGAATTGAAAACATCATTTTATGCAGGATGGAGCACCCCGCACATTTTTCGACCAGTCAAAGAATTGTTAACCAACGTTTTCAAGATCGCGTGTTAAGCAGACATTTCGTAAATTCATGGCCACCAAGATCACCTGATCTAAACCCAGCGGATTACTGGCTGTGGGGTTATTTAAAAAGTTTAGTGTTTAGAAGACGACCAACTACGCTACAAGAATTAAGAGACAGTATTACGGAGCAAATTGGTACAATTCAACCAGAAATGTTACGAAATGCTGTGTACAATTTGGAGGTAAGGATGGTGATCTTACAACAACAAAATGGAGGTCATATTGAGCAATTGCCGTAACCTGTTTTGGGCATACTAAATCCCATTTCATAAGCAATTAGATTTCATTTATTTCTTGTTATTAACTTAATTTGTTAAAAGTTATCATAATTTAAAATATATCCCTTACTTTATGATAACCTTATATAACAAAATTGCATGCCGAAATAGAGATTTTCTAATTAACTTGAGTTTTTAGCGTGTTTTTTTAGTGCTATATTAACTTAACCATAATTTATTTCTTTTATTAAATACTATCTTGCCCTCTTACAGTTCTAAACGTGTTTCTTTAGTGATTTAAACACTTACCGTAATTAAATTTAAATACTATACCTTACGAATGCCTTTTTATAAGAAGTTTTTACCTTTAAATACATTTATCGTACTGATTTGAAGTTAGCTGTACCGTTTATTATCTTCTGAATTACTTTAGTATCGTATATCTGGTATATTTCTGTGTCTCAAATATTAATTCAAAATGAACATCACACATCTTAAGTCTTTGGAGCTGATTTACGAAATCGAGTGTAGAAATATTACCCCCGCCTGTAATCAAAATGATAGACGATTACAACTTAAAGCCATACTAGCTCAGGAGACGAAAGGCTTACCCATTTTAAAAAAAATTGTTTCCGATTTAACTAAAAACGTATCTGAAATCAAACTGTCTCTTGACGATATAACTAATATAATAAATAAAGTAGATTCAGGCCCCAGTGACATCGAGTTAAAACGCTTAGTTTCGAGAATCATTCATCTTAAACAGCGCATAGAATTATTGTGCTTATATGACAATGAACAAGCGAACCAAGCTAAACAAACTTTTCTATCAGATATCTTATTACTTGAAGGAATCGTTCTTGAGAGACTCAATCCAAACGCAGACACAGATATATCTTCACCGTTAGCAAATCTCGTAATTTCTCCAGCTCAACCATTAGGGAAATCTATACCTGTTTATAAATGGGGCTTAACTTTTCAAGGGTTCGACTGTAAAATCTCTTTAATGTCTTTTCTCGACAGAATTAACGAGTTTAAAATTTCTCGACAATGTACCGACCAGGATTTATTTGTTTCAGCGAGTGAATTATTTTCTGATTATGCATTAATCTGGTACCAGAACATTAGAGATCAAATTTCTACCTGGGAGGAATTAGTTGCGTGCTTAAAACGAGACTTCCTTCCGCATGGTTATATTACCGCCCTTTGGAACGAGATACGAAATCGAACCCAAGGACCTGATGAAAATGTTGTTTCCTTTATTACCTCAATAGAAGCCTTATATAGTAGACTCGATAATAAACCTTCAGAATCTGAAATTATCGATCAGTTACTTAGAAATTTAAATCCTTATTTTTCCGAACGTCTGACATTACAACACATTTCTTCTTTAGCTCACTTTAAAGATTTATGTCGTTCCCTTCAAGAAGTAAAGCTACGAGTTGATAAATACCGCACCCCTCCAGAAAAACAATCTGGCCTTTTAGAACCCGATTTAGCGTGTCAAGATCGAGCTTCTCATAAAGTATCTACCCTTAATGTTCCTTCTACCGCAACAAATAACTCACTTACCTGTTGGAACTGTAAGAAAAGTGGACATAACTATAATGTTTGTACATATCCCAAAAATACTTTTTGTTATGGTTATGGTCGCGCTAATATCTATAAATCTAACTGCACGAATTGTAATCCTAACGTTTCGGGAAACTCTCGTCGAGATATTTCTACTCAGGGCGTAAATATCTCAAGGAATCAAAATCGTCCTCAACACCAATCATTCAACGAACCCAGACGTCAATAAACTTAAACCATAAAACTACCTCTAGCGCTGTACCTTTATTAAATTTATCTAACAATAATATCGCTACTGTCAATGTACAAAATGCCTTACCTTCATTAGAAGAATTATGTTATACCACCCCGTCCGAATGGTCTAATTGGCTACAAACCGTTAATTCCTTTTATCATAAAAAGTCTGCCGCTTTACAACCTGTTAAGAAACCCTTTGATAACCGTCCACATTTACCCATCTCGATTGGTTCCTTAAATGTAATAGCTTTACTGGACACCGGTTCCTCATGCTCCCTTATAAATAACGAAGGTTAACAACAATTATCTAAACAAAATATTAAAATTCAAATTGTCCCCGAAAAAAATTCCATAAATTTAGCTGACGATAATAAAATATATGTAACGGGTTCCCTTAAATTAAAAATTCGAGTAGAATCACTTGAACGTGAAGTTCCACTTTTGATTGTCCATGCATTAGCTTATCCTTTCCTACTAGGTGTGGACTTTTGTATACTTTTTAATTTGTCGCTTTACTTCCAAGATATTTCATGGCAAACTTCTCTTAAAACAAATTCCTGTGCATCTGCAGAAATATCTAACAAAATTTCTCTTACTGATTCCCAATATGTAATTCTTAACTCTACAATTGACAAATTTCGTAAACTTAATACCTCTTAACTTGGTTGCGTTACTACCGCAACACATGTTATCTTTACAGGTGATGCCCTCCCTTTTAAGCAACGCCAATATCCGTTATCGGCTGCATTTCAAAAGCATTTGCATGCCAAAATAGATAAAATGTTAGAATCTGGTGTTATTTCTCCCTCAAATTCACCCTGGATGTCTCCCGTATTATTAGTTCGTAAGAAGAATGGCGATTGGCGTGTTTGTTTTGATGGCAGAAAGTTGAATTCTCTAACTGTTTCTGATGCTTATCCTCTACCAAGAACTGACTCTATTTTAAGCCGGCTTCGAAACGCAAAATTTATCGCATCTATCGATCTTAGACAAGCTTTTTATCAGATACCTCTCGACCTATCTTCTCGTCAAAAAACTGCTTTTTGTGTTCCAGGCCGAGGTCTTTTCGAATATAATTTTTTGCCATTTGGTCTCTGTAACGCACCACAAACCCTACAACGTACTATGGATCAAAAGTTAGGTCCTATCTTACATCAGGTTGGTTTTATTATCGATGGAACTGGCCTACGAGCAGATCCTGCACAAGTTGACGCTATTACTAAATTCAAAACACCTAAAACTGTTACTGAAATCAAACGTTTAATTGGAATGATTAGCTACTATCGCATCTTTCTACCCAACCTTTCAACTATATCTGCACCCATTATCGCTTTAATTAAATATAAAAATAAATCCCAAACTATCGAGTGGAATTTAGAATCTCAACAGGCTTTCGAACAAATTAAAACATTAATCACTTCAGCACCTATCTTAATCTCACCCAATTTCGATAAAAAATTTTATATACAAACCGATGCCTCACTTACTGGTTTAGGTGCAATGTTGCTCCAGGTGAGCAATGGTTTAGAGCACCCAATCGCTTATGCAAGTCGTTTCTTATCTTCTGCCGAACAAAAATACTCAGCTACTGAACGAGAATTATTGGCCGTTATCTTTGGCATCGAAAAATTTAGAGGATATGTTGAAGGTACACATTTTACCGTAATTACTGATTGTGCAGCCCAATAACTTAAAACAACCCGCAGGTCGTTTGGCAAGATGGAACTTGCGTATCTCTCAATTCACTTTTGATGTTAGGCATAGGCCTGGCAAATTAAATATCGTACCTGATGCCTTATCTCGTGATGTTGTCTCTCTTAACATTCCAAATCTAATTCCTGATACCTGGTATCTTAATATGATTAAAAAAGTTTCTGATAATCCCGATAAATTTCTTACCTTTCGTGTAACTAATAATAGAGTATATAAATTTGTATCTACTTTCCCTCATAAAATATCTAATATTCCTGAATGGAAACTTGTCGTCCCTACCGCTAACCGCAGTGAGGTGCTTAAATTATGTCACGATGATCCCATTGCTGCGCACCTTGGTGTTACAAAAACTTTTGCTAAAATATCTGAATTATATTACTGGCCCACACTAAAACAATCTGTCTGTCGTTATATTAGGAACTGTAAAATTTGCGGTTCTCATAAGAGTTCACAAGAGGCTCGCTCTGGGTTAATGGGTAACTTTAAACATGTATCTTATCCCTTTCAATTAATATCGCTTGACTTATTAGGACCTCTCCCCCGATCGAAAAAAGGTAACCAATATCTTTTAGTTGTCACCGATTGGTTTTCTAAATTTGTTATGGTACAACCCTTACGTAAAGCTACATCTGCTGCTATAATTAAATTCCTAGGGCAAAATGTATTTCTTATCTTTGGTGTTCCTTAGATTATTCTTTGTGATAATGGGGCACAATTTATCTCTAAAGATTTTCAGAATTTCGTCAAAAGTTACAAAGTACAAAAAATTTGGTTTAACGCAAAATACCATCCCCAAGTAAACCCTACCGAAAGAGTAAATAGAGTTTTAATTACCGCTATTTCTTCCTATATTGATTTAGACCATACTACATGGGATAAACATATTTTTAAAATTGCTGAAGCTTTGCGTACATCTAAACACGAAGCAATCCAATTCACTCCGTCATTTCTTGTTTTTGGAAGATATACTCCAATCGATGGGAGTTATTATGGTTTAGTGCCTGACGATACTAACGTAATTGAATTTGACGATAAAGTACGCTGGGACAAAAACCAACAATCATTACCTTCTATCTTTAACGACGTTAGAAAAAACTTGTTAAAAGCTTACTAAAAAGTAAGGACCACTATAAGTTGCGTAAACGAAATATTTCTTTCGCCTTGGGCGAACAAGTTTTGAAAAGAAATTATGTCTTATCGGATGTATCTAAGAAATTTTCTTCAAAATTAGCCCCTAAATTCATTCTTTGTAAGGTCATTCGTGTCATTAGTCCCCTTATCTACGAACTTCAAGATGCTGAAGGAAAACGCCAAGGCAGGTGGCATATTAAAGACCTTAAGACATTCTTTGCTGACCCAAATGCTACTTAAGTTTTTCACGTTTCATTCTCTTCACAATTTACCTAATATTTTTTGTTCTCACTATCAATTACTTAACTTTAATTGCTTATTTCCTCTCTTGTACTGTGTATACCTCTTACACGTTTAACTTACTTACCTTAAATTAGCTATCTTTTTCCTTTTGGTTGACTTTTCCTTGAACTTACTGTTACTTGTATATCATTTTATTCTCTACACCCCCCAATATAACTCTGTCGTTTCATTTAATTAATCCTCGAACTTTTCCTACAGCATATTATTTGGTTTTTAGTATTTATCTTACATCGTTTAATTGTGTGGTAATTGTCGTAACTTTGGTTGTAATAACTCATTGAATTTTTATGATTGGTTTTAGCTGATGTTGAGTGAATGCTTTTTTCTTTGGGTTCCACATAGGAGTCGCGACCTATGCCATTGTAAGAAATAGTTCATATTCGCAGTTGCAAAAAGCTAGGATTGCCTATTCCATGTGTTTTTCCTCTGAATTATTACAGTCGCCCACATTATACTATATCATTATTTCTTTCTTTTTCTACTAAATCACCATAACTTATAAACTTTTTTTTTCGTTGTTTTTTTATTGAACTTTGTGGTGAGGCGCTATCGCTTCTTATAGATATCTTATTAAATTCTCGGTTGTTTTAGCATATTGGGACAGTGTATCTGTTTTTAACTGCTTATAATTAGGCATCTTTGTGTGTTTAGGGCGTTACCGGTTTAAAAACTACCTTGAAACAGTTGGGTTTTTGTGTGATTGTATCTGTAATGATACTTTTAAGTTGTTGTGTCAACGTTTGTCTGATTTTCTTACCGTAGTGGATGCACTCGTTAGGAAAATAATTGTACTAATTCTCTTAAGGGTCTAGTGATTTTTTTTAACTTATGTTATACCTTATCTTGTCGGATCAATATCGCAGGTGGTCCTTCAGACCGATCTGTGTTTCAACAGGGACAATTCTCTACCTTCTCTCGGACGCTTGTCCAAAAACTCTACTTTTTCTTGTCCCGCTGTCTCCGTTTCTGCCTTATCCTTCCTTCGGTGGACCTGTTCTCGTCCCGGAACACCCGTCTGCCACATAAGAGTGATGTTTCCTCACTCCGGGCTACTGACCACATTGACTGGTTGAGTAGTGCTTTGCTATCCACCTTTTCTGTCTCTTTAGCTCAATGCGAGCCCTTCCTTTATTTTTTTCTACCTGGAAGTGCTTCTTATGCATTCCAAATAACCTACCTTCCTCTTTTTACCGTTCCCATTTCTCTGCCTTTTCATTTCCGTTAGTCACCGTGTGGTTGCGCGGAGGGTTTTCACATACACCCGGACCCCGTCTCTGGGAATCTTTCGTGCGGTCATGCGGTGCCGCTGTCAGCACATAGGGGCGCTGACAGTGCAGGTATGTATGAGTGTGTGAATGTGTGAGTGCATGAGTTTATATCTACGTATCGATATACCGTGTGCGTATCGGGTGATTGTATCACCCATATCAATTAACGCCGGATGCAGGGATGCACCCAAATGCCTTTGCCGGTCCCTCGTGCCGTTTATTGCAAACGGGCCTGCTTCACAGGTTGCTCTTTTTAGAGGGTACGAGAAATTCCCATTTGACGGCTCCACGGAGCCACTCTATCGTTATCTTATTTATTATCTTTGATAATAACCTTAGTTTAATATCGTTATCTTACCGATTACCTATAATAATAATTTTAGTTAGTATAGTTATCTTACCGACTACCGTTAGTAATAACTTTAGTTAATTTCGCGTTATCTTACCTATTATATTTAGTAATAACTTTTGTTTAATATCGCGTTACCTTACCTACTATTTCTAATAATAACTTTAGCTTAATATCGCGTTATCTTACCTAGCATCTCAAATAATAATTAAAGCTTAATATCGTTATCTTATCTATTACCTTTAATGATAACAATTTAAGCTCAATATCGTTAACTTATCTATTATCTTCAACAACAATTTGAGATCTTGTTTTATCTTTTTATCTTCCTAACGTTTGGTATTTATGACCACACGTGGGAATTATTTTTCTTGAAATTAAGTGAAAAAGCTAACCTGATATAGAAATGTAATTTGTTAGGTTAGCCATGTAAGGATTTAGTAGGGTGGTACTTTTGGTAAATTTGTAGATTCACAACCATGTCCTGGACAAGTTTTGATGTGTATCGTTAGTAAACCAAAGTACCAGCAACAAAAATTTGCTAGAGTGTAGAGTAACGCACTCTGATAAACATTTTCAAATTTGGGCACTTTTTGCCAACAAAGAATAGTTTTGATGCAACGCTCTTGTGTGTTTGCATGTAAGAAACTTTAATGTTAGCTTTAGTTTAGATAGGTTAAGCGACTTGTCGCGTTTGTTTTACTTTAAGTAGTGTTTCATGCTCCCCGACAAATTTGTGCTGTCGATCATTAGTGTAGTCAAAGACAATGGGGCTACATTCTCCGTTTCCTGGTAATTCGGAAGACGTGTTATTGGTCGAAAAACCAGGTGGCGCCTTAAATAAACATTTTGTAGGTTTTAAGTTAGGATTTACGTAGGATAGCTAGGATTTAGATTTTAAGCTGTTACTGTGCTAACAGACTTTTTCTTTTTTTAAGTTTTTTCTTTTATGGCTTTGTCGCGATTGTTACGTGCCAAATTTGGCACTAAACGTTCCTTAGTTTAGTTTTGATGTGCGGGAGTTTTCGCGCCTTAAATTTGTAAGACTTAACGCGTATTTCCGTTACGTCAGAAGTGGGTTGGACAAACTTCGCGCCGACGCGTGTAAGGACAAAACAGTGGGGAATTTCCGGTAGACGCTCTAACGTGGCTTTTTCGCCTTTGAACTTCGAGTGCAGTAGACGTGCCTGGTATCGTATCTTTATTTTTATTATGTAGATTTTCTAGGCTTATCTTTGTTTATCGTTACCTATAAAACCTGTTTCTTATCGTTCCCGCTACATATAGGAATTTGAATACGACCTTGGAGCAGTTCACGACCCTAGAACGAATCGGAGTCCATGCCCCGCTAGAAGCTAACCGGTGCAGCCACCATCTTTAAATAATTTGGAAAGGGGCTCCAGCAATCCTGAAGGACGCTATCCTGTGAGACGCCTACTTTTACTCATTCTGTAGGAAGCTGGACCTATTCATGTGAGTATCCAATCATTACGAATTGTTTGCGAATTTGATATATATTCCGTCAATTGCGCGTTTAAATTTGCATATTGGTGACGTCATTGACAGATGGGAGCGCTAAAATCTGTATAAAGATTAGTGCTACCACCTGCCGGTGCGTCATTTATTTCCGCGCTTGCGGGATTGTAACTCTAACTTTTAAATGTAAGAATGTATTTACAAAACAACGAAAACATCCAATGATTAAATTTTTTAAACACATTAACGTACTCTAAATTGTGCCCTAAAAATAAAATTTGTGATACTTTTGTTGACCTTAAATTACTACATTTTTCAGACATATCTTGTCCAGCTTTAGAAAAAATTTTTTTATATGGAAAGGAAGTTGCAATTATGTTGAGTTGTCTTTTTACTAATTGTACAACATGGGATATACAGCTTTTCTCTCGCTTCCCCACACAAGGGGATTTTCAGTATGGTGAATTAATGGTTTGTGTATACATTTATCTAACTCTATAATTGCAGTCGCTGTCGGATTTGAGGTAGCTTTCATTTTTGTTATTTCTACATTAAATTGGTCCCATAACGATGAACCAGACGATTTTGCAGAAACGTCTTCTTTAGCGGGAATAATATTTTCGTGCATTAATGTACCGATATAAGTAGAACACACTTTTTTTTAAGTGTACAGGCATTATCGGCTTTATTTATATCTGCAAATGCAATTTTTTTAAAGCGGGATCTAGAAGGGTGGCTTGAGTTACTAATTCATTTTTTTGGAGGTCTTTGAATCGGGTGTTTAATTGGGCGATTATCTCTTCACAAAATTCACGTATATCTATTAATAAACTTTCAATGTAACAGTATCTAGAAATGTGATGCCTAATTGACCGTTCATTTACATTCCCAATGCTCCACCTGAAGGTACTACATTGGCCAGGAGGCGAGTTTTTTGTTGCCTGGAAATTTAGAATTTTGCTGAACCCTTGCCGTTCCAGGCAAGGTAGGGATCTTTAACTTGCGTGACAACACTCACACACAGGACCTCCATTTAACCTCTCATCCGAACGAGGGCGTAATTTTTGTGAAAAATGCTCACCTGTCATTTTTCAAGCAGTCGGCCGTGTCAGGATTTGAACCCATGACCTTGGGATCCGTAGTCTTACGCTTACTACATTGATACACGGCGACGCCTGCCTAATTGACCTTACATGTGATTTTCCAATGCTCCACCCAAAGGTACTACATTGGCCAGGAATCGAGTTTTTTTTACCTGGAAAATTTGAAATTTTGCCGAACCCTTGCTGTTCCAAGCAAGGTAGGGATCTTTAACGTGCGTGAAAACACTCACACACGGGACCTCCATTTTACCTCTCATCCGAACGAGGGTGTATTTCTGTGAAAAATGCTCGCCTAACATTTTTCAAGCGGACCGTGTCGGGATTCGAACCTCGGGACCTTGGGCGTAGTAGTCACACACATACCACTACGCCACGGAGCCGCTGCCTAATTGACCGCACAAAAACTATTATTTTTGAAACTGATATGTTTTTTTCTACACTAATTTCATTTGTGATTTAGTAAAATATTTTGAAAACGTCGACTGCATTTTTCCACTATGACCCACTTCATTAGATACTAATTGCAAATCACAAGATAAAATTGCAATGGTAGCTAGAACGGCATCTTTTATTGTTAACACTCTTTGTAGCATATCATATGTCGAATTCCACATTGTACACACATCCTGCTTTAATTTCAATTTTGGAAGTCCCATTTGCTCTTCTACTTGATGCAACTTTGTCACTGCATGGGAACTTCTTTTAAAATACTCAACAATTTTTGTTACCTTTTCGATTGTTGTTGATATTCGAATCATAGCTGCCTGTAGTACTAGGGTTAATTCATATTGGAATTTTATAAATAAAAATACATTTTGTGATAAGTAATAGGGCATTTTTTTACATACGTAATGGCTACTGAATTAGAAAAGTTAATTAGATCTCGTGCAGCACTGAAAGCTCAAATTACAAGATTTGATTCCTATTTGCAAGGAGTTTTTAGTCAAAATAATTTAACAATGAAATCATTTTGCAAGTTCAATTAAGAGTAGATAAATTTGAGGATTTAATTGAAAGCTTTAATGACGTTCAATTAAGCATTGAATGTTTGCAGGACAAAGTTGAAAGTAAAGTAGCAAATGAGGAGCGCGCAGAATTTGAAAATTCGTATTTTAGATTACTTTCAGCTTCTAAACAACTTGTTTCTGATTTTAATGATAAGGTTAGCCAAGTGACACCTAATGAAAATAAAATAGTTAATTCTAATATTAAATCAGGAAATGATATTAAACTGCCGCCTTTGCAAATTCCTATTTATGAAGGTTCATATGAGGAGTATAGTCAATTCCATGACATTTTTACGTCAGTTATCGATTCAAACCCAAATTTATGTGACGTTCAAAAGCTATACTACTTGAAAAGCGCTGTTCGTGGAATCGCGGCAGAAACAATTCAGGCACTAGAAGTAAGTTCTAATAATTATACGGTAGCGTGGGATTTATTGCAAGAACGTTTTTTCAATAAAAGCTTAACTATATTTAGTCATTTAAAAGGTTTATTTGATTTGCCTCCAGTTCAAAAGGAAAATGGTACTAAAATTAGAAAGTTATTGGATTCTTATCAAAGACATTTGAGAGCCTTACAATCTTTAGATGAAAATGTTCAAGGGTGGAACACCATGCTGGTATTTTTAATATCTCAAAAATTAGACCCAGCTAGTTATAGGGGTTTTGAAGAAACTCAATCGAAGGATAGGGTACCAAAATTGGAAGATCTTACGGAATTTTTAAAAAGCAAATGCGATTTGCTTGAAAAAATTCAAGGCATTGTATCTGAAGCAAAGGCTACTAGCTCTGGCGGAAAATCCAAGGTTCAAAGCCATTCATTTTTTAGTGCACAAAGCGAATGCGCATTTTGTAAAAAGAAAGATCACCCAATTTACAGTTGTTTAATTTTTTTAAAATTGTCAACAACCAAAAGGTCAAGCGAAGTGCAAAGGCTCAAATTGTGTATGAATTGTATGAGGCCTAATCATTTTAGTAAAAATTGTAGATCGCAGGGATGTAAAAGGTGCGGTAAAAAACATAGTACTTTGCTGCATTTTGAAACGGAATCGAATCCTGTAAGCAAAGAGGTAGATACAAAAGACGACACACCGATTGTGCGTGAAGTTGTTTTAAGTTCACAAGCGTTATCACAAAACGCAGTTGTACATAGAACTCTGCTTTCTACAGCTAGAGTAAAAATTTACGATAGAAATGGAAAAGTTCATAACTGTAGGGCATTGTTAGATTGTGGTTCGCAGTCAAACTTCATGACAGTTGATTTGTGTAATCGGTTAAAGCTTGATAAAGTAAAAAATGATCTTCAAGTCACAGGTTTAGGTTCGATGAAATTTAGCATAAAATTTAAAACTGAAGCCACCATCGAATCTAATGCCAATGCATATTCTTGTAAAATATCGTGTCTTATTGTTGATGAAATAGCGGGAAATATGCCAAATTTTGAATTTGATACTTCATCGTTTGATATTCCAAAAAACTTAAAATTGGCGGATCCAGAATATAATAGACCTAATCAAGTACAACTACTTTTAGGGGCAGGTATATTTTGGGCGTTGCTTTCCACGGGCCAAATTAAGTTAGGCAGTAACAAGCCTATTTTGCAAAAAAAACATGTTAGGTTGAATATTATCAGGTCAACTATTAGAAAATAAACATAACAGTGAAAACACCTTGCAGTGCAATTTTAGCTCGAATCTTCATGAGCAGTTTAAGAAGTTTTGGGAACTGGAGGAACCAGTTATGCCTTCTAGTTTTAAATCTAAGGAGGACCAAATGTGTGAACTACATTTTGTAAATACTTTCACAAAGGACGTTCACGGCAGGTTTATAGTGTCTATTCCTTTTAAAAAATCTCCTGAAGAATTAGGGGAATCTAAATCAGTGGCTCATAAACGTTTTCTATCGTTAGAAAGGAAGTTTTCAAAAAATGAGTTTTTGAAGCAAGAGTATGTAAAATTTATGAAGGAATATGAGGCGTTGGGTCATATGACAAAAATAAGTGAGATGGTTTCACATAAAGGTCCCACCTATTTTTTGCCACATCATGCTGTGTTAAAAGAGGGCAGTTTGACCTCAAAAATTCGTGTAGTTTTTGATGGTTCTGCGCGTACCAGTTCAGGTTCATCATTAAACGACTTACAAATGGTAGGTCCGGTTTTGCAGGATGATTTGTTATCGATTTTGTTAAGATTTAGAATTCATTCAGTGGTTTTAGCTGCAGATATCGCTAAAATGTACCGTCAGGTTCTAATTAAACCCGAAGAAAGGTATTTACAACAAATTTTTTGGAGGGAGGACGTACTAGAGCCTATAAAAATATATACTTTAAATACGGTAACATATGGTACAGCATCAGGGTCTTATTTAGCAATTCGTGCATTGCAACAAATCGGGCATGAATGTAAAGAGACAAATCCAGAAGTTTCCAAAGTCATTTTGAATTCATTTTACGTAGATGATTTGTTAATGGGTACCAATTCTGTAAAAGAGGCATTAGAGATTCAAAAGGGATTAGTGGAAGTCCTAAGAACAGGGAAGTTTGAACTCAGAAAGTGGAATTCAAACGAGCGTTCTATTTTAGAGCATATTAAAATCAGGAATCCTTCTGAGGAATATCTAAAAATTGGCAGTTCGGAAAGCACAAAACTTTGGGATTATTTTGGCCATAAACGGCGATTATTTAACATATAGAGTGAAGCAAATTAGTTCTGCAAAGTTTATTTCAAAAAGAAGTATTCAGTCTGACATTGCACAGATTTTCAATCCGTTGGGATTACTAACACCATGTATCATCATAGCATAAATGATAATGCAAAAATTGTGGCAATATAAATTGAGTTGGGATGAATCTATTCCTGCAGAATTGCATACAAAGTGGAAAAACTTTCGGGATAATCTCTCGAATGTAAACAAAGCTCGTTTACCAAGACAAGTTACAATTTCGAACAGTGTCGGAATTGAATTGCATGGATTTTCAGATGCAGCGCAACATGCCTATGCTGCAGCTGTGTATATCAGATCAGTTAATGGAAATACTCTAGTTAGGTTATTATGCGCAAAAACCAAAGTATCTCCTCTAAAGGTAATCACAATCCCTAGGTTAGAATTGTGTGGTGCACTGATTTTGAGTCAATTGGTTGATAAGGTTATTAAAGTATTAGATTTAAAGATTGATAAATTTTTTTATTGGTGTGATTCAGAAATCGTACTTTCGTGGATCAAGAGCGAACCAAGTCGCTTAAAAACATTTGTCGCAAATAGAATAACTCAGATTCAATCATTAACAAACGTAAACGATTGGTCATATGTTAATTCAAAAGATAATCCTGCGGACTTAGCTTCTCGTGGTATTGCTCCAGAAAAAATCTTAAATCAAGATATTTGGTGGTCTGGTCCATTTTGGCTTTCTTTTCCGCAGTGTGAGTGGCCTGTAAAACAAATTTCATTATTGCAAAATAACCAGGAGTTACTAGAGGTAAAGGGTGTAACTTGTTTGCTAGTAAACGAACTATTCATGTCATTTAAGAATTTTTCTACATTTAATAAGACTAAACGCATAATGGCATATTGTAGTAGGTTCATATGTAATATAAGGTTAGGAGCTGTAAACAAAAACATTGGGCCTCTTACCGTGCAAGAGCTTCTAGAAGCCGAAGTTATTTTAGTAAAATTGGCGCAACAAGAAGTATATGCCCAAGAAGTTTCAAAATTAAAACAAAAATTGTCAGTCTCAAATACGAGCAAACTAGTGTCATTAAATCCTTTTATAGATGCGAAAGGGCTACTAAGAGTAGGTGGAAGATTAGATTCCTCATTGTATAGTTACGATAAAAAGCATCCAATAATATTGCCTAACAAGCATGTATTAACTAAATTAATAATGTTTAATTATCACGTCTCATTACTGCATTCTGGCGCGCAAACATTGTTAGCTTCTATGCGTGAGAAGTATTGGCCGATTAATGGTAAAAATCAAGCCAAAGGTATTGTGAGATCATGTGTTAAGTGCTTCAGAGTTAGACCCAAGGGAATAAAATATTTAATGGGCAATTTACCTGCGGCTAGAGTAAAACAAGCATATCCGTTTGAAAATTGCGGAGTAGATTATGCCGGTCCATTTGAATTACGAACTCACAAAGGTCGAGGGTATAAGTCTTACAAGGCATATGTGTGTTTATTTGTTTGCATGGCAACCAAAGCCGTTCATTTAGAGGTCGTGACCGATTTAACCACGGAAGCTTTCATAGCCACACTAAGGCGCTTTTCTGGTCGTAGAGGCAAACCCTCACACGTTTATAGTGACAATGGCACCAATTTTGTGGGTGCAAGTAGGGAATTGCAAGAGCTGGCTGAATATTTATCAAATGAAATTACTCAAAATCAATTAAATGAAGAATCAGCAACTTTAGGCATTACTTGGCATTTTATTCCTGCACGTTCACCAAATTTTGGGGGCATTTGGGAGGCTGGGGTAAAGTCCACTAAATCACATTTAGTTAGAGTTTTAGGTAATGTTTCCTTAACTTATGAATTTTTTCTACAGTCCTAGTACAAATAGAAGCGGTGCTTAACTCCCGACCTCTATCTTCATTATCTGATGATCCAAACGATCCAGATCCTTTAACACCCGCTCATTTTTTAATTGGTCGAAAATTAACGACGGCGCCTGATCCGAGCCTATCACACATTAGCGAAAACCGTTTAAATCTGTATCAGCACATGCAAACAATGGTTCAGCATTTTTGGCGTCGCTGGTCAACTGAATATATTTCTGAGCTGCAGCAGCGACAAAAATGGCGTCAAGTAGGACAGCATTCAATCAAGGTTGGTGATATGGTAGTGATTAAAGATGATAAAACTCCTCCCTTCAATGGAATATGGGAAGGATTGCTGAAGTGTTTCCTGGTAAAGACGCTATTGTTCGCGTTGTTTCAGTGCGAACCAATCATGGTGTTGTAAAGGTTTCATTGGCTAAGATTTGTATTTTGCCTATCAAGGACAATTTGCCTTGAACATGTATTTTACTTATATATAACATGCATATTTGTTCTCAATTATGTATTAATATTGTTTTTTCTTGTTTCTTTTTTGATACGTTCAATACTTAAGTTTTTGGTGGGGTCAGTATGTTACAGCTAGAAACTGTACTTTATTGCATTGTATCTTATTATTGTAAAAGAAGGTAAATTTAGTTTCATACCTGCATAAGGGTTGGGGTAAACGGGGAACAAAACGCTCTCTCTTTCCTCAAGTAGTGTTAAGCAGAACGCGATGGTAACAGCATCTCGTTCTGGAGATGCCATTGTATACAGTTAAAGTAATAAATAAAAAATTATCCTTAGAATTGCCTTTTATTGCTAAAGGTCGCTAAGATAATACTACAAATACTCTTTGCCTATATGATTGTCCTGCAATTTGTCAAATTGAACTAAAATCCGCCATTGAGTGTCAGTCCCATAAATGCTGATTTTCAATTTACGGCAATTGTAATGTTTACACTTACAATATAAAGTGTAAATGGGTCCAGTTCTTTTAAGTAGCTGATGCCCACCTTGAAAGATTATCACACAGTGTATTCCTACCAACGGTAAATATTCCTTGAGGTGCGTTTTTAACTCCTGCAAAGATATTATTATATCCCGTGCAATACTAACCTCGATTTGGACCGGGTATGTAGAGCTCAATTTTTTCTCCGCTATTGGCACTTGATTCAAATGTTTATTAACCGCTAACATGAAAGCATCTGACTTTGTCGCTGATGCGTTTTCATGATGTTGGTTGCCACAGATGGCACTATTGGAAAATGTTTGTGACTCGGTAAAAAGATCTACAAGATCATTGCCAGATCCTAAGGCAGTTGTTCGCTTTGGCGCACTCACTATTTGTATACGACTACTAGAAAATCTTGGTCTGTTATCATTGTCGCTGGCATCGTTTGAGCGGGTAGATTTCGCTGGCAACTGAACTGCTTGAATTAATTCCGTTAATAAATTAAATTGTCTTTTGATAATTACATAAATTTGCATGCGGTTTTTTATGTTATCCTAAATTTTTTTAAGGCACCACATAGAGCAGGGTAAACCACACCAGAATTTCTGTATCTTGAAATTTCCTTATCACTTATAGAAGTATTAGTAGATACAAGTGAAGCTACCAAGGCATGCAGAATTAGTTTCTTACCTTTATTTACTCGTGGCATTCTTGATATTCTAGCGGAAGTCCCACACTAACAAACCATCACACGCACACCCGCTGTTTGTTTAAAAAGTTTAAAAATTGTAAATTTAACGGTAATTCAACTTAGAAATATAAAGTAAATACGAAACTATCAATAAAAAGTTTTTAGAATGTCGCCACTTGGATCAAAAGTCACTATAAGGTTTTGGTTTAAATAGATCTCTTTGAGGTTTAGTCACATCACATACTCAATAATACAATGGTATATTGCGCAAACTATACGAGAGCTTTTACGAATACAATCTGGCAATTTAAAAAACTATTTTCGACTCCAAATTTAAAATACTTTATACGATAGAGATAAACTACCACAAAGAGCAAGTTAACTGAGAAAACTGAAATATTTATTTGTAAGACATTCGGGAACATGAGACAAAACCCATAATATGAATCACTGACATTCCAACAGGTAAATTTTAATTAGAGTTGCAGGTAAGTACTTATTAACCCAACCCTCTATACAAATAGGTACTCTGTTCATTGATAGTAAAATAATTTAGGGTTTCAACAAACAATAAGTTCACAGTTTAGGTCTAATTTGGTAGCATTTGTAAGAAAACGACCAGACTTGACGCTTCAAAACTTTAAGTAGGTAGCTATTGTACTTTGCTGGTTTTCACAAATGTTAAAAGAAATTACGAGACGCCCTGAGCAAAATACAATCAAAACAACCCATATTCTCACAGAGCACAATAATACTTTTAGATTATGTATCGAAAATTTAAAGCAAGTATTAAAATATTTCATGCATAAGCAATATACAGGGTGTCTTAACGATAAGGCGGCTCCGTGGCGTAGTGGTATGTGTGTGACTACTACGCCCAAGGTCCCGGGTTCGAATCCCGACACGGTCCGCTTGAAAAATGTTACGCGAGCATTTTTCACAAAAATACACCCTCGTTCGGATGAGAGGTAAAATGGAGGTCCCGTGTGTGAGTGTTGTCATGCACGTTAAAGATCCCTACCTTGCTTGGAACAGCAAGGGTTCGGCAAAATTCCAAATTTTCCAGGTAAAAAAAACTCGCTTCCTGGCCAATGTAGTACCTTCGGGTGGAGCATTGGAAAATCAAATGTAATGTCTTAACGATAAAGTAGGTTTTCGCCTAACTAATATTAATTGTGTAAACACTGTATCGCTCATAGGTTAGAGGTAAGAAACGTCCATATTTTAAAAGTATTGGAAGTTATACAGGATGCATCAAAAAGATGATAGTGTTTAAGATATTCGCATTTAAAGAATATAATTGGTATTTTTATGGAATTGGTAAATGAGCAGCTTTTTTCTCGAAATTTTGTAATTTAAGCCTTTTATGTTTTGATACTTGTTAGAAGAAACAACTGCTATTATATTTATGTCTAGGACAAGAAATATTCATCATTTTTTCGACAGGTTATTATAACCGCCTAAATTAAGAAACCTTCAAATTAAGTTTTTTATTTTTTTTTAATAGCACACTCTGCATATTTATCTTATACTTTATTTAGAATTAAAAGACTTCTCATTTTTGTTATGTCATATACCTGTCTCTAATCGTTTTGAAAAATTTCGATACTTCTACCTAGATACGTTATTTTCGTTACCAGAACATTGAATGGATCGCGGTATCTATGTAAACATAATATATACGACTCCGGGAATTATAGTTGGTTCGCGAATGACCACTAATCCCAAGATACCTACACGGACCGTTTGAAAAATGTTAAGCGAGCATTTCACAAAAATACGCCCTCTTTCGGATGAGAGGCAAATTGTAAGTCAGATGTGTGTTGTCACTCACGTTAAAGATCCCTACCTTGCTTGGAACAGCAAGGGTTCGGCAAAATTCAAATTCCCAGGGAAATAAAACTCACCTCCTGACCAATGTGGTACCTTTGGTTAGAGCATTGGAGAAATCAAATATACGGTATGTATGTAAACCAATTGCGAAATTAAAAAGTCGTGTGTCAAAATTAGGCTTTGTAGCAAATACAATACGTCCGCCCCTGAGCATAGTGTACGATCTAGGCGGAACAAGGCCGAGCGCGCCTTATCAGTAGTGAGTCGTGAGAGTCCATCTATATCAGCCGGTCGGTTAAGAACGCGCCGTAAACTATTATAATCTATATCAATGATTTTACCTAAATGTTAAGTTTTGTTTGTTTTACATTCACGTATATTTTGGTTTACGTTCATTAAAAGTTTAGCACAAAATACATCCGTTGATTAAATCGAGCAGAACCCCTTTCAAATTAAATGACACGTTATAGCTTGCATTTTTCCTGTTCATTTCGTTATTTTTCTTTTGTTCATGGATTATTCTTTAAATAAATTAATTGATGCATACGTGTTAGGCAAAACTGAAAGAAAACTTCTGTTAGCACATAGAGTCTACAGAATTGTGTATTCTGAAAATCGCACCTATACCCACTGCCATCGGCTTCCAAAACGGTATGGAGAGGTTAGATTCTACCGGCAGCATTAATTACACCAAACATGTTAATCAAAGATTTGTGCAAGTTTTTACCTTGAATGAATGAATCTTTAATTGTTATTCATGATAACAAATCGCTTGATATTTCTGTGAAAGGTAACTATTTGTTTAAGGAATATTTTGGTAATTACCGCTAGTTGATACAACGCACCGTTTAGGAGATATTCATTTTGTATTGTGTTGGGGTATTTAACTACCCTCCTTCATCCCCTTTCAAATCGCCTGATATTTTTGTGAAAGGTATCTATGGGCCTAAGGATTATTCTGCAAATTACCGCTAGTTGATACAACGCACCATTTAGGAGATATTCATTTTGTATTGTGTTGGGGTATTTAACTACCCTCCTTCATCCCCTTTCAAATCGCCTGATATTTTTGTGAAAGGTATCTATGGGCCTAAGGATTATTCTGCAAATTACCGCTAGTTGATACAACGCACCGTTTAGGAGATATTCATTTTGTATTGTGTTGGGGTATTTAACTACCCTCCTTCATCCCCTTTCAAATCGCCTGATATTTTTGTGAAAGGTATCTATGGGCCTAAGGATTATTCTGCAAATTACCGCTAGTTGATACAACGCACCGTTTAGGAGATATTTATTTTTTATTGTTGGGTTATTTAACTACCCCCTTCATCCCTTTACAAATCGCCTGACATTTTTGTGGAAGGTACCTATGGGCCTAAGGATTATTCTGCAATTTACCGCTAGTTGATACAACGCACCGTTTAGGAGATATTCATTTTTTATTGAGTTGGGGTATTTAACTACACCCCTTCAACCCCTTTCAAATTGCCTGATATTTTGTGGAAGGTACCTATGGGCCTAAGGATTATTCTGCAATTTACCGCTAGTTGATACAACGCACCGTTTAGGAGATATTCATTTTTTATTGTGTTGGGCTATTTAACTACCCCCCCCCCAACCCCTTTCAAATCGCCTGATGTTTTTGTGTAAAGTTCCTATTTGTTTAAGGATTAGTTTGCAATTTATGTCTAGTTGATACCACGCACCGTTTGGCTGAAAAATGATTTTCCTGTTCCCATCTTGATGCAACCCCTGTTTTGGAAGTTGATTTTCTTTGCTATATTTGGGGATTAATGTACCCTGCGATTTTGTTTCCGTGTGGTTTGATTTAGTGTGGCGGCTTTGTAGTGGTTTTGATGTTTTTTAACATTGTATCGATGGTAGAAAAACTTGATTTTAATTTTAAGTTTTTTCCATATAGGTATTGATTTGGTCCACTGGAATTGGGCGGGATTAAAAATAAATGTGAATATGAATCTGAATGTAACTTCAGCCACATACTGTTGGGGCTTCCTTGCGCTACCAAGTTGATATCTCTTAATTTCGGTGACTCTCTGTTTACATTTGTATAATTCGCCATGTATTGTACAGCTATTTTTCTTGTTTTTGTTAGTGAAGCTTCATAGGATTATGCCTCAACTTTGTAATCTAATTTAATAATAATAATAATAAAAAAGAGGTAATTTAATCATGTGAACAATTAAATGTCAAAATCTGAACACCAAAACAAGCACCGTGGTGATGTAATACGTGACGTTGATTTTTCAGCACTTTAGCAACGGCCCTTATTATACGAAATTTTTAATATTATAATAGATAGCAATAACATACACGTAAACCAACTAACATTTTTTAGTGTGATATCTGCAAATTTACGTAAAAGAAGATCTTGAACAACGCCTTTCAAACGACATATGCCTTAATAATTGATACTTAGTTAATAAAGCTTGACAATTGTCTAAGAATACAACATAAGATGCAGTCCCACACTAACGAAGATGTATTCGCATGTAATTTGTGTGATTATATCGCAAAACGAAAAACTGCTTTACAAGTACATTTTCGATCGCATTCTAACGAGCGTCCATTTGCTTGCAATTTGTGTAATTACATCGCCACACAAAAGGGTCATTTACAAGTTCATTTTCGATCGCATACTAACGAGCGTCCATTCGCTTGCAATTTGTGTAATTATACCGCAACACAAAAAAATCGTTTACAAGTTCATTTTCGGTCACATACCAACGAGCGTTCATTTGCATGCAATTTGTGTAATTATTCCACAAAACAAAAGGGTCATTTACAAATTCACTTTCGATCGCATTCTAACGAGCGTCCATTCGCCTGCAATTTGTGTAATTATACCGCAACACAAAAAAATCATTTACAAGTTCATTTTCAGTCACATACCAACGAGCGTTCATTTGCATGCAATTTGTGTAATTATACTACAAAACAAAAGGTTCATTTACAAGTTCATTTTCGATCGCATACTAACGAACGTCCATTCGTATGCTATTTGTGTGGATGTAGAACTTCAAGAAAGAGTGGTTTACTAAGACATTTGCGAACGCATACTAACGAGCGTTCGTTTGCATGCAATTTGTGTAATTATACCGCAACACGAAAAAGCAGTTTACAAACTCATTTTCGGTCACATACCAACGAGTGTTCATTTGCATGCAATTTGTGTAATTATACTACAAAACAAAAGGGTCATTTACAAGTTCATTTTCGATCGCATACTAACGAACGTCCATTCGCATGCTATTTGTGTGGATGTAGAACTTCAAGAAAGAGTGGTTTACTAAGACATTTGCGAACGCATACTAACGAGCGTTCGTTTGCATGCAATTTGTGTAATTATACCGCAACACGAAAAAGCAGTTTACAAACTCATTTTCGGTCGCATACTAACGAACGTCCATTCGCATGCAATTTGTGTGATTATAGCGCAAAACGAAAAGCTGCTTTACAACTACATTTTCGATCGTATTCTAACGAGCGTCCATTTGCTTGCAATTTGTGTAATTACACCGCAACACAAAAAAATCGTTTACAAGTTCATTTTCGGTCACATACCAACGAGCGTTCATTTGCATGCAATTTGTGTAATTATTCCACAAAACAAAAGGGTCATTTACAAATTCACTTTCGATCGCATTCTAACGAGCGTCCATTCGCTTGCAATTTATGTAATTATACCGCAACACAAAAAAATCATTTACAAGTTCATTTTCGGTCACATACCAACGAGCGTTCATTTGCATGCAATTTGTGTAATTATACTACAAAACAAAAGGGTAATTTACAAGTTCACCTTCGATCGCATACTAACGAGCGTTATACCACAACACAAATGGGTCATTTACAAATTCATTTTCGATCGCTTCCTAACGAACGTCCATTCGCATGCAATTTGTGTTGATGTAGAACCTCACTAAAGAGTGATTTACTAAGACATTTACGGACGCATACTAAGGAGCGTTGATTTACATGCAATTTTTGTAATTATACCTCAACACAAAAAAAGTCATTTACAAGCTCATTTTCGGTCGCATACTAACGAACGTCCGTTCGCATGCAATTTGTATGATTATACCACATCATACATTTGCTCTCACATACTAACGAACGGATATTCGCATGCAATTTTTGTAATTTTACCACATCACAAAAAAAGTAGTTTACAAGTACATTTTGGATCGCATACTAACAAACGTCCATTCGTATGCAATTTGTGTGGTTACGCCACATTACAAAAAAATAGTCTTCAAGTAAATTTTTGGTCGCATACTAACGAGCGTCCATTCGCATGCAATCTGTGTCATTTTACCGCAATACAAAAAAAACTCTAAAAATCTATTTGCTCTCGCATATTAAGAAACATCCATTTGTGTGATTATTCTACATCGCAAAAATTTGTTTCCAAATCCTTTGCAGTATGTGATTATTTCGCATTGAACAAAAATTATCTAATAGCACATGTGCGATCCCATATTAACCAAGGGTCTTTGAATGCTTTATAAGTAAATATAGTGCATCAGAATAATACATTTAGGAAAATCTATACGTTTGTATACTAATTCCTCATTACATGCATCGCCGGTTTTTCTTCAGCAGACGCCACTTGTTATAATTTTTTACAAAATCTACTAAGTTCGTTAGTACATTCCTAAAATAGGTACTGCTGAAGAATACTAAACAATTTTTTTTTGTTGGGTGGTGTATTTTCGGGAAATTCTGGGGATAGCGTTCGTTTATGCCTCAATAATTAACGGTAAACTCCTAGAGTGCCTCTAGTTTTGGAGGTAGGATGTATCAATAGGCCTTACCTTTCTAAAAGTTCGGTAATTCTCTTTTTATATTTTTGCAACAAAATAGTGTCGCTTTAAATCGATATCACACTAACTGTTGATAAAGGAATTAGTGCGGCTGCGAAAATTATATTGTTAGCGATGACATCATTATATGCAGAGAAAACAGAACGTTAATGCAATTATGTAACGAAGTGATAACGAAGGGTTTGTTTTTGAAGTTTGTAATTGGGATATCAAATACGTGGACGGCAATGCAACTACACAATTAGTAGAATATATTTCTGACGCGAGTGATTCACAAGAAGATTATTTAGTACCTAACGTACATTTTGTTGGACGTGATAATCTGACAATTTGGAAAAACTTTCATTAGTTGCGAAAACGTGTCCTAATACAAAGAAAGACTTACTTACTAGTTAGCAAGGGAAGACATGTTATACATATTCTACAAAATTGACAATTATTTTTTCTGGACAGTAGAAATACTATTGATACTATTAGTTGTGAAATAAACAAGTATTAAGATACGTTAAGTTTTTCCAAATCATACTAGAGAGCGAGATGCAAACAACCGAATGTCTTTTTTGGTTTATTATATTTGCCTGTGTGAATCGCTCAAGTTACTAAAATGGTTTGGATCTATGGTTGAAATGTTTAAATTAGTGATCGAGTTCCAACATATTTCGTTTCTTCATTCAAATGTTCCGATGTGATGATATTTCTGATACTCAAACAGACAAACGAACCAGAAACTGATAAATTTATCTCCAGTAAGGAAATCTTTAAAGAATTTAGAACGTATTGCAAGAGTAATTACTACACGGGCTCTCATCTACTCTTTCATGAAATGCTTCCCGATTTCGGAGGTGGTTACAGTTTTAAAATTTATATGTTTTGATGAAGCTGGATAGGTATGGAATAAAAATTTTGGCATGTAGGTACAAATGAAAAAGTTTGTATTGATAGAGTCTTAAAGTGTTTATTTGGCAACAAAAAGAAAGGTTTGCTGGTCTAGACAACAGATCAGATATAGTTGTAAAGAAACTGTAGGTTATTTATCAGGACCTGAAACTACCATGCGATAATTATGACTTCACTGAAGTTGATTAAGATTCCTCTAGATGTGTCTAAGAATAGTCGTCGCAGTCAAGAAAAATAAAAAAGATAGTCCAATAGTAACCATTGCAAATTTGAAAGGTTGACCAGTTTGAAGTTTTATATTTGGATTTTTCAAAAGCAAAAGAAAAGTAAGTAGTATTGCTATCTACACAATATGGTGGCGATTCAATTTAGTTAGCATTAAGTAAAGCTTATAAAGCAAATGGTAAAGTACTACAATCAGACTAAAAGAGGCGGTGATCCTAATGATCAACTACAAAGAACCTACGCTCTTTGTCAAGTGTCTAATGAATGTCCTTTGACAGAATTTTTTACCGTTATGGATATTGACGGAATAAACCGTCACATCATTTTCAAAAGCGACACAGACGAGACTATCTAAGAGAATTAGTGAAAAATATAATAAACGAGAAACGTTTCATGTAAAAGTACATTTCAAAGGTTTCAAGAAGGTACATTTCAAGATATGAAAGCAAGACTGAAAGAAATATTAAATTTGGCATTGAAAAAATAGAAACTCCTTACCCTGATCAAAGAATCGCAAGACAAAGATAAGATGTTGCCGCTGCAAGAAACTTATCTGCCGACAACACATATTTACATGTGCTGGAGGGTAAGGTCAGCTTTTCAATTTTTCTGTTTGTTCAGATTGGTTAATACGTATTATATATTAATATGCTTATTATATGAATCGAACTTTTGTTTTTAATTTATAGAGCTAAATACTACGTTATGGTTTTCACTTTGTATTATTACTTACAAATATATTTATAATAAATTGCAACTAAAATAATTGTATCTAATATTACTAAAACAAATTCCATTACAAAAATGTTTTATTGATACAAAAAAGCAAAAATTTATTAGCAAATAATTGGTCCGCAAGGAATCCTTGAGTACGGGTAACGTTTAAACTGGCATTGTGCGTGTAGTGAACGTCCGATTATATGCAATTTTGTGGGATTATTATGCATCAAACATATTTTTGTGCGGCGGATATAAAAAACGAGTGTGTTTAATAATTTTTCAGCTCGGAAAATAAGTTGGTTTGGAGCTAGATCGGAAAAGTAACACACGAACTCGGAAAAACGTTTGCCAGGCTTATATGTGAACAATTACATTAAAACCAAAGTAAACATTGTACGTCAGTGGCCATGCCAGTACTGTGTTTATCTGTCAGCAAGCTCTTGTGAATTAAGTGTTACAAGTATGTAAATTATTTAAAAATCAACAATGTTAATATTACTGTGAAATTTTCCGTGTCTGCACAAAAAATGTTGTACACGCCGCATTCAAAAAATGTCTTAACAGCGCTTGCATACTTACAGGGTTCCCCTTACAACGTCGTCCTGAAAACCAAATGCTCTCTCTCTCTCTCTCTCTCTCTCTCTAAAGTATCACTTTCTAAGCGTGACATACAAATAACTATTGCAAACGCATATAAAGGTCTATTTGCATATAATTTGTATTGTTATTCTGCAACACATGCGATAACCTGCAACTTCCGGAGGTATTTATAAAGCCGCACACTTTTTTACGCCTTTTGGCTTCATATTTTATTTTAGTATTTAGATTATGCGGATTTTTCAAACCTAGAATGGACAATTTTTTCCCATCCTTAATTTAAGTTTTTGTGTAAGTTTCGCGATTATAGTTTCCAGGAATCCTATGACACTAGCTCCATGAATTATTGTATGTAAATTGCATACGTTTGCGTTCCCAGGTTTAAAAATGTAGATGTTATTAGCGGGTTAGCTATGGAGGCATGGTATGGTACGGTTACTATAATCGGTGAGAACAAAGTTTCTTAAAAGTGGCGACTACTATTAGCGTTGGACGAGATCGAACGTGTATGCGGTTAAGTTCGGCGAAGTGATCCCTTCCTATCTCCGTACTTTTTCCTATCCAAAAACTATTTCAGTCTTTTACCATTAAATTTGTGCCCACAAAAGAAACCAGTAATCGACAAACCAGACCTGAAAAGAAGGAGGCGACCTTGGCTTCTAATAAAGACCAGGTAAGCTCCTGGATTATTTGTTAATTTGTGGGCTTCACCAGTGACGACAATCTAAAAAGCCGAAATTGTGAACGTAATACTTTATGATTAGAGTCGTGCATGGTTGACGACGCGGAGAAATTTAAATTATGCCATAATTTGTATAATTGTAACAACTTGCCAGTACTCACACCAATTAACAAAAGTTTTCAACATTAGACTACGAAATAAATTTACTAAGCGCATACAAACAACTTTTGGTTGATTATTCGGCAGTTTGGGAAAAGATTGAAATCAACCGTGTTCATTTGAATAAGCTTTGTTTAAATCAGGTATTACTGTTTTCGTACCGGAAAGTAATGTTTCTTTAATAGAAATTTGTGTATTAACTAATTGTAGAAAGATACAAAGTAAAAGTATGTTAAATTCCTTATTTGGAGTTTTTTTTTTTTGCAACTATTGAGCTTAACCAACAAATTTAGAACCATTTGACAAGCAATCCAAAAAGCCAAAGTAATCGATAAAAAGATACTAAACAATATTGGATACCTTTGTTACGTTTATTTTCCGTATAAATTAATTACCCTATTTTCTCCCTTGTTCATTCATTACTCGTTCGAATAAACTCCGTTTCAATCCTTAAATTTTTTTAACAACCCCCTATATAGTGTACCTGTTCAGTATAAGTCCGCTTAACATAATTAATAATAAACACGCTCTCGAATAAATTTCTTAACTCAAACCCCTTTTGCTTTTACAACGAAAATTTATTCTATAAATTAAATAGTCTACGCCTTGTGTTAGGTATCCGGTAATCTCTTAAATTCCTCAATAACATCCTGTGTACAATAATAAATACGCTTTCTACAAATTTTCATGCTGAACTTATTTATTTGTAAACGACAAGTTCATGCTATAATTAAATAGTTCCCTGTTTTTAGGAACCTTCAATTTGTTAAACATTACGACCGGGTATAATGGGTTTTCTCTATTGCTCCAAAATAACGATTTGTTAAAATAAGGTTGCGCACTATCCGATATAAGCCGGGTTTTCCAGTTTTACCGCGCTTCGATAAACTAGGATTTGCCGTTCGACTCCGTGTTGTTTGAACTATTGTTGAATTTGATTCTACAGCTTGTACGTGGAAATATTTTCTACATTTCTTTTGTGTGTGTCAATGGCATATTCCGTATCAATGTTTTAAGTAGAAATGTGATATCGGAGAACTATTGCTTGTGGCCGCTAATCGATACTATCGCTCTACAGGTGCGATGTACTATATTTAAAGATGCGTGTCAAAAGAACGCACACGTTTATTCGCTTTATTCATTAGTTATTTTATAACAATTATTAGGTGAAATTTTAAAAACACTTGACAAAAGCTCTCACAGTTGTTATTTGCTACTGATTAATTTTATTTTGTGTATATACGAGATGCACACTTCGTATCTAGATTTCTAAATTGCTCGTATAATATAATTGTTTGCTGTAAAACTAGTACCGCTTAATTTATTTTCTGTTTGCTTGTTTGTACAGAATTCTTTATTATTATTTTTTGTGTTAATAGATAATCAAAATTTTCCAATTTAAAACAACTTCGCTTTTAATACGTGATAAAGACTAAAGTAGAATTTAAATAGCGACGTTTACAACCTTCAAACAAATGTAACACTTTTTATTTGTTTAATTTAGAAATTTAATATAAAGCTATACAGTCAAAGAAACGCTCCGTTTGTGTATAAAATTGGTTCCAAATGTCTCAATAGATGGCGTCACATAATTGCGCATTATCGACCTTAATCCACATTTCGTTCATTTATTTCGCACTATTCGCTTTTTTGTTTCTGCTTGTAATATACAAAGAGATATTTCTATTTATTTCTAAAAGGAAAAGCTGTAATGTAATAATAATTATCAATATTAAAGTAAACCAATTATCGAGCACCCAACGAGTTATGTATCCTCCAATATATATATATATATATATATATATATATATATATAACCAACCAAACCAATTTGGAAGAGGTACAAGCATCCACCGAATCCAAACCAAACAAACGTGGACGAAGTACAAGAATCGACCGAGTCCATAGAAGCAACGATGAAAATAATGTGAGTTCATTTACCCTTAAAACCAATCTTCTTTTACAAATTATTTGATATTAGCTAGTAAAGATTTTTTTTTGATTATTATTATTTCTAATAATTGCAATTTATGTAATTTTTTGAAAATAATTTACGCAACTACTACCAGAAATTATTTTCAAATACGAGAACTTATTTTAAGAAAATTTATTTTTAAGGCAAGAGAATTTTAAACAAGAAACCTGAAAAGTACAATTATTACGAATACAGAACGTAACTGGCGTACGAATTATTGAAACAAAACGCAACGATTTAATTCAGCAAACTATACAAATAAAACTTAATTAATTTACAATTTTATGTATAGAAAATTTAGTACCGAAAGCTAATGTATAAAACGCAACTAATTATAGCGAAACAATTACTGAAAAGACTCATTCAAAAACACGCATCGTAACTTTATAAAGTATAATTCCATATTTTCAGCACGAAGATATCTAATTATAACAAAAGTATTTACGCAATTAATTTATCACCGAGGTTGAAAATAAAATTTTTCAGTCGACTAAAACTTATAATTTAAACAATAAATTATAAAGGCAACATTGAATAAAGCAATTAACTGAAAACTTGCAACTCGATATTTAAACATTCAAGGTTACCAGATAATACAATTGAAAGGAAGCATTTTATGCACTTATCAATTACAACACCTATGGAGACATGATACTTAAAAACAGAATCAATTAATCAGCGGAACTGCAATAAAAACGTAATTAAACTTAACTAGCGCAACAAAACGTACAAAGTATAACGCAAATTATCGCAAGACATTATTAATCCACGTAGAAACCTTTCAGAAAATTAAAACCCACGACTATCACATTCACGAATTATAAAAATACACGAATTCAAGGCTACTGCAATGAAGCAGATATTAGCACGCACAAATCCCTCAATTCAATTATAGCACCGTATAACTATGTATAAAATACAAGGAACTCGATCCTTTAAATAATCCAACACAACCCAAATTAAAAATAACAAATACCCACCAATCTGAAAAGTAATAAACCAAACCGAAATAAATCTCGATTTTTACAAAAATTTGAAATTAATTAAAACCGAAGGTAACTATTAATTATTAGAACAAGTCTTAACAATCATGGGTTCAGATATGAAAATTTATCTCAATGGAATCTCTCAATTCAAAGGAGATCAAGCTTTACAAGCAAATTTCAATACAGCTTGCGAAATATTTTTGAAAACCTTTACAAACCAGGAGATAACGAAAGAAATGTATTACTTTTACGCCTGATAATAAGTATACTGACCGGATGGGCACTAACACTAATAGACAACTGAGATGACTTAGAACAGTGGCAGGACTTTAAACACATACTAATTGCATATTTTGGATTCCCGTATCAATTCGGAATGAAATGCCAAGACGTATGAAGTTTAATATTAACAAAATTAAAAATTGAAGAACCCGACCAAAATATCCGCTTACTAAAAACCAAAATGTATGACGAAATGGCATTGGACACCTACATAAATGCATTACCAGAACGACTATCAAATAAAATAAGATTCCAGCATCCCCAAAACTTAGAAGAAGCAATGAACATGATCATAGAAGAAGAAAACGTCATGTACTATTGAAATAGACTATATAACCCTAACCCGAATAAAAGTTATCCACCAATAAAAATCATTCAATGCACAAATGAACCAACCGCGAAGTAATAACTAAAATTTTAATAACACAAATTTTAATAATCAATTCAAACAATTTCCAAGACCAACGTTCAACTCAAATTTTACGAAGCCCACATTCACACCAAGATTCAACCAAAATATGAACCAACAAAGACCAGCATTCAACGCGAACCCTATTAGAAATACACCATGATAAATAATAATAATAACCCTAATAATTATTACAAACCAACCCCTATGGACACCTCATCTGGTAACACCAGACAAAACACAAAAATAACGTAAATCCGACCAAACCATAACCAAAAACAAAACTCTACCTCGGAACTTCACAAGAAATAAAAGAACCTAACCATGAATCAAACCAATTAGAAAATTACGAAATAACAAACCATGTGAAAACTATGAAGAGGACGACGAAGAAAATGCGTGCTCAAATTTTCAGATAGACCGATTTATAAACGACCAAACGTAATCAATTTAAATAATATCAATCAACAAGTATTGCCATATATAGAAATACCCCACGCAGAATCTAAATTACTAATCGATACTGGATCTTCAAAACACTAATTAGCCCCCGAACAGTAAAAAAACACTATTTAGATTTTGTAAAAGGAGAACCCTTTAAAATTAAAACAGTCCGTCAAACAACCTTACACCAATTCGTAGCTAACATACCCTTACCAAAAACATTCAATGTAAAAATGAAACACAAATTTTTCATTTTTGAATTCAACGATAAATATGACGGACTAATAGGAATGGATCTTCTAAAAAAACTGGGAGCTAACATTGATATAAGAAACCGTTTATTAAGAACAAAACACATTAAATTTCAAAATACCCAAACTGAGCAAAAATACACGATGGAACCCCGAATAGAAAAAAAAATAAAAATCCCAGTAAATTCAAAAAACGACGTAGGAATTATAAATCACATAACATTTTAACAAGGAGTAGAAACCCCCACCGCATTAGTACAAATAAAAGATAATTACGCCACAACAACAATACTAAACTCGAACAACTACCCAGTAGAACTATCATTAACAAATTTTAACGAAACGGAAATAAACGCTAATTTAGAAAACGATTACAACCCCGCAGAACACGACAAGATGTTAAAAAAAATTTAAGTAACATTTGCTTCAACACCGACGTTATCAAAGAAGAACAGAGAGCAATCAAAAACTTATGTTTTGAATACCGCGAGTAGGTCCTTTGTGGGGAGTCTGAGCCAGATCCTCCTTACCAGAATCCTCACAGCGGATCCTCTTTATGTAAAATATGGAGGATCCTCTTGTAAGGTAGAGTTTTTCACCCTTGCAAAATATTTGCACATCTAGTAACATTGTCATCTTAAATCTGCACAATAGTTTTCTTCAACTACGGCAAACTCGAAATTTAAATCTCGACTAGTGATTTCGAGATAAATATAGCTTGTTTGGTGTCAATTAATATTAGATTTTTCTCAGCTATCTGAATTTCTAGGAATTCTTTTAGATAGCATCACTCCCTAAGGCGGTACCCCAATTTTAAACTTTTCTATCAGCAGCGATTTTGACCGTCCTTATAAAATTGTTTAGTCATGCGATACATCAAATTAGTCTAGAATTTTACGCAAAATCCGAATGTGTAAATCGATTTCAAATCCGACCACCCCTTACCGTTTCACATACATACCCTCTAGCGAACATAAAAAAGATTATTTTTGTTTCTTTTAAGATAAATATATCTTGTTTAGTATCAAGTAATATTAGATTTTTCTGGGAAGCCCAAATCTGTAAAAAGATTTTAAATAGGACCACCCCTTACAGAGTTACACTCCTATAAAACCCCAAACCTCTCAATTTTTTGTTTGTTTATTTAATTTATATATCTTGTTTGGTATCAACTAATATTAGATTTTTCTGGGGAGCTTAAATCTGTAAATAAATTTTAAATAGGACCAGCCTTACAAAGTTACGCCATTATAAATTCCCAAACCTTTCAATTTTTTGTTTGTTTATTTAATTTATGTATCTTGTTTTGTATCAACTAATATTAAATTTTTCTAGGGAGCCCAAATCTGTAAATGGATTTTAAATAGGACCCCCCCCCCCCTACAAAGTTACACTCCTATAAAACCCCAAATTTTTCAATTTTTTGTTTGTTTATTTAATTTATGTATTTTGTTTAGTATCAACTAATATTAGATTTTTCTAGGAAACCCAAATCTGTAAATAGATATTAAATAGGGCCACCCCTTACAAAGTTACACCTCTATAAAATCCCAAACTTTTTAATTTTTTGTTTTTTTATTTAATTTATGTATCTTGTTTGGTATCAACTAATATAAGATTTTTCTAGGTAGCCCAAATCTGTAAGTCGATTTAGAATCCGACCACCCCTTACCGTTTTACACACATACCCTCAAGCGATCATGTAAAAGATTCTTTTTGTTTCTTTTAAGATAAATATATCTTGTTTTGTATCAAGTAATATTAGATTTTTTTGGGAAGCCCAAATCTGTAAATAGATTTTAAATAGGACCACCCCTTACAGAGTTACACTCCTATAAAACCCCAAACCTCTCAATTTTTTGTTTGTTTATTTAATTTATATATCTTGTTTGGTATCAACTAATATTAGATTTTTCTGGGGAGCTTAAATCTGTAAATAAATTTTAAATAAAACCAGCCTTACAAAGTTACGTCATTATAACTTCCCAAACCTTTCAATTTTTTGTTTGTTTATTTAATTTATGTATCTTGTTTTGTATCAACTAATATTAAATTTTTCTAGGGAGCCCAAATCTGTCAATGGATTTTAAATAGGACCCCCCCCCCTTACAAAGTTACACTCCTATAAAACCCCAAATTTTTCAATTTTTTGTTTGTTTATTTAATTTATGTATTTTGTTTGGTATCAACTAATATTAGATTTTTCTAGGAAGCCCAAATCTGTAAATAGATTTTAAATAGGACCACCCCTTACAAAGTTACACCTTTATAAAATCACAAACTTTTTAATTTTTTGTTTGTTTATTTAATTTATGTATTTTGTTTGGTATCAACTAATATTAGATTTTTCTAAGAAGCCCAAATCTGTAAATAGATTTTAAATAGGACCACCCCTTACAAAGTTACACCCTGTTAAAGCCTCGTACCTTTACAATGCACACAACTAAAATTCAACCATCAGGTTTTCGCTTTACTAGCGCGGTAATTTGTATAAAGTATAATTTATTACCCAATTTAAATCAAATTATAGAATGCGTATTTCCGTATATTAACTAGAATTGTAAAAGTTACTTTTATTAAATTGGCCGATTTACTATGAAAACCACTTATACGCTAATGACCTAGGATTAATTATTCATACAAGGTCAGTTTTGTAAATTATTTGAAAGTGAAACTTGTATATTCCTACGAGGCGATTATTTGTACTTATCGGAATTAAAAAATTGTCGTCAGCCATACCGCTTATATTAAAAAAAATTCCCGTACAACTTTCTAAGATGTATTAACCGCGTAATTGCTCCAAGCGGCAATTACCGTTTACGTTTCTAGTATATATTCAAATGGAAGGCGTTGTATGCCTATGCGGTTTCTTTCGTTGTTTGTTTGTGCGGTAAGTGCATACGGGGTGGCCCCGTGGCGTAGTGGTAAGTGTGTGACTTCTACGCCCAAGGTTCCGGGTTCGAATGCCGACACGGTCCGCTTGAAAAATGTTAGGCGAGCATTTTTCACAAAAATACACTCTCGTTCGGATGAGAGATAAAATGGAGGTCCCGTGTGTGAGTGTTGTCACGCACGTTAAAAGTCTCTACCTTGATTGGAATAGCAAGGGTTCGGCAAAATTCCAAATTTTCCAGTTAAAAAAAAATTCACTTCCTGGCCAATGTAGCACCTTCGGATGGAGCATTGGAAAAATCACATGTAAGGTAAGTGCATACGGAGCGGCTCCGTTTTCACAAAAATACACCCTCGTTCAAATGAGAAATAAAATGGAGGTTCCGTGTGTGAGTGTTGTTACGCATGTTAAAGATCCCTACCTTGTTTGGAACAGCAAGGATTCGGCAAAACTTAAAATTTTCCAGGTAAAAAAAATCGCTTACTGCCCAATGTAGTACCTTCGGGTGGAGCATTGGAAAATCACATGTAAGGTTAGTGCATACGAGGTGACGCCGTAGCGACGTAGTGGTGTGTGTGTGACTACTACGCCCAAGGTCCCAGTTTCGAATCCCGGTACGGTCCGCTTGAAAAATGTTAGGCGAGAATTTTTTACAAAAATACATCCTCGTTCAGATGTGAGATAAAATGGAGGTCCCGTGTGTGAGTGTTGTCACGCACGTTAAAGATTCCTGCCTTGCTTGGAACAGCAAGGGTTCGGCAAGACTGCAAATTTTCCAGGTAAAAAAACTTGCTTCCTGGCCAATGTAGTACCTTCGGGTGGTGCATTGGAAAATCACATGTAAGGCAAGTGCATACGTTTTTATTCTAATTTGAAAGGACGTTTTTCAATTACATCTTTATTTTCAGCTGCATTTTCTACCTGCTTGTTTATTACCAATATCTATATTTTGTAGAAATATAATAAAACCAAGTAGTCAAAAAATTTATTATACTTAGAATATCTTACAATGCATTCTCAATAAGTAAAACATTTTGTTTTGCGCATGCCAAATGATTGTCCATATGCATAAAACAATGACCAAATCCTTCATAAACCATCCTGAACGTTTTCAAATTTGGAACGTTAAATTCTTTAATATTTTCAATATGTTTGTGCTGTAAATATCTGGATACGATATTTCGTTTTTGTAACCCCTTCACGTACACTGTGGCACTTGGCGGGATTATCTCTTCTAAATATGAAGTTAAGTGCAATGACGACAGCCCACTGGTCGACTGGTTTTCCCAACTAAGTCCATGCAGATTTTTCAGGTGCTATGCGTTATGTTTCTTGAAATTATCGTTCTAGTGGATGGACTCCAAAAGCAGAGCCAATATTTCGTGCCACAATTAATTAATTTTCACATCCAAAATAGATATTTCCTTTATAAAGAACTGACCGCTTTTAAATTGGAAACCTTGAATATCCAGGATGTAAGCCATGGTGCTGCGTTCTTGTCGATGGTTGATTCTCAAATAACCAAACTTGTGGTAACTCAATCAATATACTAGAGCAAGTCTGTTTTCTTAATCCAACGTCTCCCACCACCAAAGCATGCAACCATTAGTTCACATCCATGCTTCCGCTTCCGTAAAACTTTTTCCACTAGATACGTGTCGGGTGCTGCTGTGTGCTGAATCTCATCATCGTAAAAAACACCTCGAATTTTATAATACCAACACAGACATACGCCAGTGCTGTGGCACAAAAACCGAAAGCTACAAAACAAGACACAATATCAAAAGCGATCTCGAACCAAAATACAACGGTGTTTATAACGTCAAAACGTGGTGAAACACCTAAACAAATTCAGGAAATTTTTTCAAAAACAGTAAACCCACTGAAAGACAAAAATAAAATTAAAAATATCCGAACAATCAGCAAAACAGTAATTATAAGTACTGATAACGAAACCGAGGCAAACAAAATTTTAAACCATGAAACCCTAAAACAAACACTAAATTGCGAAAAACCGCGCAAGAGAAAACCCTTAGTTATTATATACGACATACCAACGTACCTGAAAGATCAAGACGTGACAGATTTAATTTATAGTCAAAACCTTGAAAACCTAATTAATAGAGAGGATTTTAATAAGGACTTTCAACTTAGTTTCAAAACAGGACCGAAAGACAAACCGAGTCAACATCATGTTGCGATGGTAAGTGGCAAAGTGCGGAATATATTAATAAATCTAGGGAAACTCTATATCGAATGTCGCTGTGTTGCAGCGGAAGACTCTTTAGTAGTACCCTAAATGCCTACGATGTCTTGCTTTAGGACACGTCAAGAAACATTGCACCCGCACCATCGATACATATGTGGACACTGTGGGGAAGAGGACTCCAAGCACAAAAGACTGCCCCAAGCACGGACAACCCTCAGTTTGCGTACCATGCTTAAAACGTAACAAAAAGTGCACTTCTAACACTAAAGATTGACCAACCCACAACATGTTAATGGACAGACTCATACAAAAGACCGACTATAAACAGTAAACCTAACCAAACTAAACACAAACCACCCTCACAAATTAAAAGGAACAAAGCAAGGGCAATCACATATCGACAACATCTTAACAAACACTACAAAAGAACATGCACAGAAACAAAATAAAAACCCACCCACAAACAGAATACAAACCTACACTCACACACAACACTCTCACACACACACACAAGCCACAACCAGAATCCAGCATACACACCTATTACCCCTAATGGACGACGGAAAGATCAGAATTGGCCAAATAAATGCCGTGAACTGTGCAACTGTAATGAAAGAGCTTAGATAACTAGCTGAAACCTTACGATTACATGCACTTTTTATACAGGAACCTTATCTGGTGCATGGGAAGATTCTAAGCATGCCAGTCAGGGCTAGACAAATACATATAGGTAGAAACCCACAACGGCAGTGGTCAGTTTTGACCCCACATTGACAATCACGACTATCCAACGAAACAGCTGAGAACACTGTACATGTTTGGAGGTCTCAAATGGTCGGATTGGAAAGTGGATCTTGGTAACAAGCTACTTCCAGTACAGACTAGACCCCCATCCGTACATAAACAACATAAGCAACATATTACACACTTACAATAGTTATTATGGCAGATGTAAATGGAAAATCCTCGATGTGGCACAGTTCCCTCAAGGACAAACGCGAAAAACAAGTCGAAAATTTGATTAACAAACTACAACTCGAAGTAATCAACCTTCCTAATAACCCATCCACATACAACACCCATGCAGGAACAGGAACAAACATATACGTTTCACTGACAAATGGGCTGGCGTATAACTACATACAAGACTGGCAGGCATTAAAACACCAATCTGTCAGTGACCACAACCTAATCACGTTCAACATTGACATGACAACCAGGCCATTTGATACACCACAAAACTCACCAAAGTACAACGATACAAAATACGAAATGCAAATTGGAACAAACTGAGGGACACATTTGTACTACCACAAGACATAAGATCAGACAAAAACGTCCACGAGTATACAAAACTACTCACCAATACAATTAGACGGACAATGGAGCAGGTGCTCCCAAAACAACAGAAAACACTACACACAAAGACAATTTAATGGACAAAACGCGTACAAAACCTAAAAAAGGAAACACAGCAAGCTAGAAAAAGCTACCAAAATTCCCTAACACCAGCCGCGAGAGCATACCACCTAACAAATTACCGACAATTAAAAGACATATACCAAAAATAACTGACTGGCATGAAGAGGAGGTCATGGGAATTATTCGTGGAAAGACACTTACAAACTGACGCCTGGGGGATACCCTATAAAATCACTCAGGGTAAAATCAAACCACCGATGACTTATTCGACTTTAATAAAACAAGACGGTACATACACAAAAGAATTAAAATGTTTTTACTTTGGGAAGAATATGGGACCAGTATTTATATTATTCCTAATTTAGAGTTCAGTTAATCATAAAAACAGTCCATTAACTCTGATTATAAATAAAAAATTTTATGACAAGTTTATTATTAAATTAAATGCAACCTAAATTTAGAATTATAGTTTTAACATGGTCTTGCGTATTCCAGATTTTAGATTAAACAGAGCTATACCCGCTTAATCTAAATTCTGGAATACGCAAGACCATGTAAGAGCTACAATTCTAAATTTAGGTTGCATTTAATTTAATAATAAACTTGTCATAAAATTTTTAATTTATAATCAGAGTTATAATGGACTGTTTTAATGATTAACTTAACTCTAAATCAGGAATAATATAACTACTAATCCCAGAGTTATACTTCCCCTTAGATACTACAAATATAGAACCTTCATCCCATTATCATATATTTAATTTACAGTTTTACTATTATACTATTTAAAGTCTAAGTATTTCTATATTAGTTTGATTGTAATCTATATTAAAAAATATGCTCAAAAAACAACTCCCTCATGAAGTATTATTATTTTAATAAAAATTTAAGTTTATCTCGTAGAACAAGGTAAAGGTTTACTGCTTCGCGAACCATCCGCGGCATGTCTAATCCATTTTCAGCCATTATTATTTTACACAGTCCTGCAGCATCTTCGTCGCAGAGCACTCCTTCTACAAATACACATTCTGTTCTGTAAGCAGAAATTTCAGCAACCGACACTTTAATGCCATACTTTTTAGAATTATATAACTCAGGAGTATAGTACATTAACATAGGTTTTCCAGAAGGACATCTTGAATTCTTTGCAGGAGATATTTTATGACTATTCCATTCTAAAACTACTTCATCCAGTTATTCCTAGAACAAAGTTTTGGTTTTGATTATAATAAGATGCGTCAAATTATTTAAAACAAAGGAAGCTGTGAATAAGTAAAAAAATAGGTCAAATAATAATGTAATTAAATTGCACTAAAGTATACGGCCGCACTTGATAATAAGCCTTTGAAGTTTTTTAGTATTTAACAATCTGATTAATGAATTTTCTATAGGGCAAATAGTAATAAATCACGTATTTAGAATTTGTATTTTTATAATAATTCTGTATTGTTACTGAATTTTTTGTTAAAAGAATTATTTCCTAGCCGGTGCAAACAAAATAATTAGGGGAATTCGAGAAAGTTTCTTCTTACAGGAACTACTTAAAATACGTAAAGCAAAATCCAATTAATGCTTTATCAATAAATGACCCACTAAAATGACCAGCATCTTTTAGTTCTTCGAATAAGTTCATACAAAATTGGATCTTTTGCTTTCTAAAAATTGCCCACCAAGCTTCAATCCTTTGATTATCACAACTTAATCCATTTATGTATGATGGCAAAGCATCATCACCTTTGGGGTTACTTCGAAATAATTGTTGCATATGTTCAATATACTTATTCTCTGTGCCGAAATCACTTCTCACAGTTTGTCGACAAACATCATTGTTTAATTGCAGCGCATTTATGTAATAGCCATCAACATGCCATAAGTAGTTTGGTCCTTTGTTGTAATATTGCCTGCGTTGTAATCTTTTTTGTCTGCGAAATGAGACACTCTCTGGATCAAGTCTCAGCAACAAACGCCTTACAGTTTCTTGAGTCACCACGAACTTATTTTAAGTTCATTTTAAGTGCATCCAACGATATCCGTGTAGGTGTTCTGAACCTTGTAATAGAAATTCCTTAAACTCCTTCACATTTCAGAATAGTGCTTTCTCCTGTATAATTGCAAACGCTTCAGGGGGCGTTTAAGTTGTCTAATTGATGTGAATAGTATGACGCAGTGCGAGTATTACTAAAATTTCTTTGTGATACAATCCCACGTTAATATACAATTTAATCAGCTTGTCTCTACTCTTCTGTGCATTATGAGTATTTGCGTACTTACACGCACTCAATTAATGCTACAAATACAAAATTCTTCACGAATGTTATCAAAACTTTAAGTAAAACCTTTGTACTTCATCAACTAGTTCACCTTATGACCGCTAATTCAACTGCCTTCAAACTATAGTGTGTAGAACATTGTTGAAAATAAAGTCAAAGCTTCGAGAAAAAAGCCGAAGCTTCGACTTTTTAAACCTCGAAGCTACGAGAAAAAAATGTCGAAGCTTCGAAAAAAAGTCGAAGCTTTGACTTTTCAAATCTCAAAGTTTCGAGAAAAAATTCGAAGCTTTGACTTTATTTAAAAAAGTATGTGGCCCTTCCGAGCTTTCGTAAATTCCTTGTTAGCAACCACTTTATTATATAATTGCAATTAACGATCAATTTCTTTTACATATGAGGTTGTCATCGCTGACATAGTAATTTTTGCTGCAACACAACCTCTAGTATCAGTAGTCAATGTGAAACCAATTTGAAACTAATTCGTTGCAAAAGCATAAAAAGAGAATTACCGATTTTTAAAAAGATAAGACCTATTGATATATCCTTTGTCCATAAATATAAACACTTCAAGAGCTCACCGTTAATTGTTGGGACATAGACAAACGCTATTCCGAAAATATACCCATCCAAAGAATATTTTAGTATCATTTTAACATAACTTATTTTACGAAGGTAGTAACAATTTAGCATAATTCTGTATACAAAAATATAAAACAAAAGGCGTCTGACCCGGAAAAAACCGACGGCGCCGGTAATGAAGGATCAATATACAATCGTATAAATCTTCACAAAGATATTTTTCTGTCGAAGCATTTTTACATACAAAGCATGCAAATGAATGTTAGTTACTATGGAATTGCACATTTACTTTTAGATTATTCGTCTCCGATGCGAAATAATCAACAATATTGCAAACAAACAGATGTTGTTTAAAACGAGACTGCAAAAGTATTTTTTCAATACAGAATAATCACACAAATGAATGTTTCTTAGAATGCGAGAACAAATGGACTTTTACAATAGCTCTTTTTTATGTGAAACAGCCACAAATTGCATGCGATACTAGATGTCTTTGTTAATAACTATTTTGTGGAGTGGTGTAATCATACAAATTGTACGTACCAGGACGTTCGTTAGTATGCGACCGAAAATGTACTTGTAAAGTACTTTGTAATGATGCGCTATATTCACACAAATTACATACCAGTAGACGCGAATTAGTATGCGACTACGTAAGTTTGTGCAAATCACTTTTTCGCGACGAGCTATAATTACACAAATTGCATGCGAATGGACGTTCATTAGTATACTACCGAAAAAGTTTTTATAAATGACTTTTACGTGATGCGGTATAATCACACGCATACGAATGAACGGTCTTAGTATGCGACCAAAAATGTCTTTTTAGATGACTATTTCGTGATGCGGTATAATCACACAAATTGCATGCGAATGGACGTTCGTTAGTATGCGACCGAAAATGTGTTTTTAAATAACTTTTGCATAATGTGGTATAATCACACAAATTGCACGCGAATGGACGTTCGTTGGTATGTGACCGAAAATGTGTTTTTAAATAACTTTTGCATGATGTGGTATAATCACACAAATTGCACGCGAATGGACGTTCGTTAGTATGCGACAGAAAATGTTTTTGTAAATTACTTTTATATGGTGTGGTATAATAACACAAATTGCATGCGAATGGACGCTCGTTAGTATGCGACAGAAAATGTGATTTTAAATCACTTTTGTATGATGTGGTATAATCACACAAATTGCATGCGAATGGACGTTCGTTGGTATGCGACCGAAAATGTTTTTGTAAATTATTTTTATATGGTGTGATAAAATCACACGAATTGCATGCGAATAGATGTTCCTTAGTATGCAACCGAAAATGTTTTTGTAAATTACTATTATATGCTGTGGTAAAATCACACAAATTGCATGCGAATGGACGTTCGTTAGTATGCAGTCGAAAATGTGTTTTTAAATAACTTTTGTATGATGTGGTATAATCACACAAATCGCAGGCGAATGGACGTTCGTTAGTATGCGACCGTAAATGTTTTCGTAAACTACGTTTATATGGTGTGCTAAAATCACATAAATTGCATGCGAATGGACGTTCGTTGGTATGTGACCAAAAATGTGTTTTTAAATCACTCTTGTAAGATGTGGTATAGTCACACAAATTGCATGCGAATGGATGTTTGTTAGTATGCGACCAGAAATGTTTTTGTAAATTACTTTTATATAGTGTGGTAAAATCACACAAATTGCATGCGAATAGACGTTCGTTAGTATGCGACCAAAAATGCTTTTGTAAATTATGTTTATATGGTGTGACAAAATCACACAAACTGCATGCGAATGGACGTTCGTTAGTATGCAACCGAAAATGAGTTTTTAAATCACTTTTGTATGATGTGCTGTAATTACACAAATTGCATGCGAATGAACGTTCGATATTATGCGAGCGAAAATGTTCTTGTAAACGACTTTTTTGTGACGCGGTATAACTACACAAATTGCATGCGAATGGACGTTCGTTAGTATGCGACCGATAATGTCTTTGTAAATTACTTTTTTGTAATGTGGTATAACCACACAAATTGCATGCAAATGGATGTTCGTTAGTATGCGACCGAAAATGTCTTGTTAAATAACTTTTTCGTGATGCGGTGTAATCACACAAATTGCATTCGAATGGATGTTCGTTAGTATGCGACTGAAAATGTGTTTGCAAATTACTTTTGTATGGTGTTGTGAAACCACACAGATTGCATACGAATGGATGTTCGTTTGTATGCGACCGAAAATGTGTTTTTAAATAACTTTTGTATGATGTGGTATAATCACACAAATTGCACGTGAATGGACGTTCGTTAGTATGCGACCGAAAATGTTCTTGTAAACGACTTCTTTGTGATGTGGTATAATTACACAAGTTGCACGCAAATGGACGTTCGTTAGTATGCGACCGAAAATGTCTTTGTAGATGACTTTTTTGTAATGCAGTATAACCACACAAATGGCACGCGAACGTACGTTCACTAGTATGCAACCGAAAATGTGCTCGTAAATGACTATTTCGTGACTCGGTATAATCACACAAAATGCGTGCGAATGAACCTTTTGTATGGGTATCCATCACGTGCCGTATTAGACAGTTGTTAAGTGTTATTAATTAAAGATCAATTATTAATACAAATGTTCTTTGCTTCAATTTATGATTTATAGCAACCCTGAGCGTGTTTGCGTGTAAGGTGGTCCTCAAGATTTTCTTTTAGGGGAATTTGCAGATTTCGCACTAAAAATTTCAGTTGGTTTTCTTGCATATGTAAAAATACGAGGCGTTAAAACGCCAAAGAATTGCATTGCAATACGTATGCGTTGAATTATTTATATTTCTGGCACTGGCACCTATCAATTCCTAACCGATATGTTATTATGCCAAACGTATTAGACGCCAACGAACTAAAGGCGTTAAGTTCCGTTGTAATGTTTATAACAACATCGTTGATCAATTTACAGAATTGAAAAGGATGCTGAATTCTGTACTAACTAGATTGGAAAATTTGCAAACGCGACCTGTTCAACATTCACAGTTTTCTCCTGAATCATTTGAAGCGGTTGTCCAAGAAGCACAAGAGCGAATTAAACGTGAAACAACTTAATTATTTATGGCTTACCAGAAAATCATGATGATAGTCCAGACATTGCAGTAGTTAACAACATTTTTCAAGCAACTAGAAATAATATAAATTTGACCTCGTCTCAAAAGATAAGAAGATTTGGTGTTCAGAAAGATAATGCAAGTAAACCTCGTCCACTAAAACTAAATTTTGTAGTTCATTGACGGCCCCACGTTGGATGGGCGCCAGTGAAATTAAATTTTGTTGTTGTTTGGGCCCTAAACGTTGCGGCGTCACTGAAACGTTATTTCTTCTACATTGAAGCGCTAGTGAACAAAAATCTTTTGACATAGCTAGGGGTCTATTCCTGGGTAGAGCAATAAGAAGTGGGGGGGGGGGGAGTCGAATTCTGTTTGCAAACCAAAGCCAAGCTAAATCAAATAGGCGCAACCATGTCCTGAGATAATTACGATAATAGCAAAGCACAGTTCTAAGGACGGACGTGGAAACCCAAAGATAAAATGATCGCCTTCGTTAACAAAAACCTGTCTTATTAAAATAAGACGCAACTCCTGTAAGAAATTGCAAAGATTAAATAAATAAAAAAGTAGAACACCATTAGTGTCCTATAAACGTATAAAAAAAATAAAAAAATTTATATCCAATATGATATTGGTACCAAATTATTACTAAAAAAATTGTATCTTTGTGTAATTAGATTTGATCGCATTTGACCAAAATAAAAGCCTCAAATTTGAACTAATTGTTTACTAAAAAAAACTTTTAAAATTTCGGAACTTTTTAACAAGTAAAAAATTTATCATTAACAACTATATCAAAGTTAAAGTTTTGACTTTTTAAAACAACCAACTATAATAAATATGAATCTGCTATAAATATTTGAGTGAAAATAATTTATAAGCATAATACACTGAATTACGTTCAAACCTGTGCAGATCTTTTCAGGTAGATTACAATTTCTAGAATCTTACATAACATGGATTTGAACTTTCATATTTACATTTAATAATTTATATGTAGATAAAAGCTAATCACAAAAATAGGAATGTTTAGTTTAAATTCAATGACAGCTGCATGAAGCATCTGCTTTCATGACAACATCTATCAACTGTGCAAAACAAAAAAATATGACGTCGAAAACATATGTTGAAATTATCGAAGGTTCAAATGGAACAAAGCTTGTTAATATAGAAACTTAATCTGACAAAATTTTGTTCGACGGCTTATAAAACCGGTTCAACAATAATTGAAAATTACACAATTTACATGTTGTAAACATAATAGCAACTTTACGTGCTTTAACCTTCAAAACACATGCATGAAATGTCTTATAACTAATAACGAATCCAACTGCTTTTGTTGCTTCACGATAAATCGAGATGGAAATTTCGTTCTTCAAACAAAGTTACCAGTCATTTCTAATTAGATACGACTGCATCCAAACTAACATCCATAATTTCTTAGTAGACAAATTTCTTATTAGACAAATTTCAAATCGACTGTTCCTAAATAACGGTAATTCTAAATTTTTAGATTCTACATGATGAATTCTGAATGTCGAATTCTACGTGTCGAATTCTACAGGTCGAATTCAACAGGTCGCGCTAAATAAATTAATTCAAATTAAATTAGTTCGTAAAATATATACTTTACCAACCGTTAGTAGAAGATATCTCAATAGTTAGTAATTGATGCGAAGGTTGCCAGCCTCTAGCCAAAAATACATGTTAATAAAGCTGTTGCCAGCGGCCGACTAACTTGACAAAACTAGAACCGAGTGGTCGCGACGTTAGAGGCGTGGAATACGAAATAAACAACTAGAGATGCGTTTGGAAATAGCTTTATGTGACACAGGTATATTGATATAAGTAGATCAATAAGGAACAATGCATGCTTAGCGCATTATTCTTGTAATTCAATGCGAATAATTATTACTGAAAATAAAAATGCTACACCACTATGTGTTACAGTGGACAGTACTTATCAGGTTATAATGTCCTTAAAAACAGAATGCTCTTAAAATCCTATCCCGATTTTAAACATGTATTTTTGAAAAAGGTGAAACATTTTATCAAAGAGAATTATACGATAAGTGTAGAAAGGCATTCAAAGAAGCAGTCGAAAATGGGAAACTAATCTCACTATAAAATTTGTCCATGGTATACCTAGTATTGTACAAAAAAACTAAATAAATCCAACAGTAAGGTCCGTATGTGTTATTATCAAAATGTTCGAAGTATGCGAGGTAAGATTGATGAATTTATGGTTAATATATCTGATTTGTGAATATGATTTTGTTGTAGATTAACAAGGTGTACAGAAGGTCATGGGTCAAGCAAGAGGGTCTTGGATAAATTTATTAGTAAGATAATTAGGTATTTGTACATAAAAATTAGAGCTTAGTCAACGTATGATAGTTTAGGGTTAATGTAATTTTAGGTGTATTTATTTATAAAGGACTTAGCATAATATTTAATTAGGATAATAAGGGTTTAGAAGCAACACGAAATAAATACCGTTTTTATTCTGCAAAATCTTTCGTATTCGTTAACATAGGGTAAAACCAGAAACATTTCAAACCATACAAACAAACAGGCGGAAAGTCATCTAAACGAACGAGGCTATAAAATTTAATATGTTCCAAGAAAGACAGACCGTTGGATATTATTAGTTGCTTGACTTTTGAATGAGCAGATAAACAAAGATGAATCGAAGCATACAAGTATGGTGGAGAAACAAAATAAGATATCAAGGTAATCAAGATAATAGTACAGTAGGGAAACAGAACCAAGCGGTTATAGAAGAAAATAGACAATGCAGAACGTATGAATGTGAGTTAGAAGCACTAAATTTTTAAGATTTAATCATAGAAGTAGTATGGTTGGAAGACGGTATACAAATTTGTTTGGAGAGGATAGAAAAATCAATAATTTCTAAGAACTTTAACAACAAACACGGATCGGTTAAAAGCAAGGGAAGAGAGTTTGAGTGATTTGATTGGACGTTAAAGTTAGAAGCGCAACAAGTTGGTCTTAGGAAGGGTAAATATCGATCGGAGAGAAGCATAAATGTGAAAGGACGCTATATGTACGAAAGAGGTGAAAGATATTGGTTTTAAGTGGAAGGCGTGGACGTAGCCAGAATTGAAAGTTTGTTGAGAATAGTTTTCGCCGAAGCATGGAATCGGTTGACGGTTTTGTGAGGTTTTCCGAGTGCTTTGGTGTGTTTGTCGAGCGATTTTAAGAGAAAACGAAAACGGTTACAGCTTTTCACAGGAAATGAGAGTCGGTTACAGTTTTACGGGGAATTGTTGTTATCCGTTGGAAGTTTACGTGCTAAATTTCAGGGGGGGGGGGCGACCGAGGCTATATAATCACTCGAAAGGTAGGGTGACATTCTCTTAATTTTTCGTCGTTCCTCGTTCTACAAATTTACTTCCAGTGAAATATTTAGTAAGGTTATATTTTGTTTAATAAGATAATTACACAAGTGTGTGTAATATGTAATGTTCAATTATATAAAAGCTAGAGGCTAAATAAAAAATTAGAAACGGAGCGTAGATAGTATACGTAAGTACTACGATCGCTATTTTGGTTTTGGAATGTATTCAAATTTGGAAATGAATGGTGAAGGCAGCAATCAGTAATTAATTAGTTATAAATTGGAAATTTTGGAAGTTGGATGTGGATGGTTATTTTAAAAGAAGAGAAATTTTGGGGTAGCAGCATGTAGAGAGCAATGTTGATTCAAACGGATAGCAGTTCCATGGAGTACAGCAATACTCGACGGCATCATCTGCAAGGGCTAGTTGGAGGATACTTGTTGAAGATAGTTTTCATAAAGACAGAGTGACTATAGAACCATTACAAAGGATTAGGGTAATTATCGAAAAAAGGTTACAAAAAAATAAAAGACTCATTTCGTGTTTGTAGATTTAGAAAAATCATATAATAGAGTTAATTGGATTTTTATGTTCAGGGTTTTGCAAAAAATAGGAATCTCTCATAGGGATAGAAAAATTATTTACAGTCTATATAAAAACCAAAGCGTAGTAATTAGAGTTGATGAAATAGAAAGGGAAGCTAAGATTAGAAATGGTGTTAGACAAGGCTGTATACTATCTCCCTTGATTTTTAATGTTTATACTAAGGAAGCTTTAAACTTATAGCTAGAGAGAAAAAGGAGATAGGTATTAGTGTACAGGAACAGCAAATATCCTGTCCTTAGTTTTTTGAATTATTTGAGCAGTTTGGACAATTTGTGGACGTAACTTCCCGCTGCCCACAAGAATAACAAAATATTCCGAGTTTCCCCGGACAAGTATGAAACGAGTGACCCCGTCTTTTACAGTTGAAACAAATAGTCGAAAATTTTGCTGTGTTTTTAAAATAATTCGACACGCCGGACCAAGGTAAATTATTATTAGAAAATGAACTCTGTCGAATTTGACGTTCTAAGATAACTGGTACGTTGGCAGAATCAGAATGTTCTTGTTTAATAAAATTTGGAGGCTTAATGTCTTCTAAAACCTTACAACAAGAAATCAAATGGGAAATGTCAGTCACTTCAACTAATGCCAGTTGCGTGGCATAAAAAGTCTGTAAATTTTTTTTAATAATTTTTATTTGTTCCCGGACTGGAATGGAATCTTCTAATTGAGAAAATAAGTTTACCATCTTTGAAATATAAATGGTAGGTGATTCCTCGGTGCCTTGCCGTCTGGATTTAATTAACATTAAAAGATTCTCTGCATAATCGGCTGAAAGAAAATCTTGTTTTAATTTAGAAATTAATTGATCCCATGAATTTACTGTACATCGCGTTGCTCTATACCAATCCAATGCTGAACTGGTGAAAAGATCAATAGCCCCTTCGAAAAGGTCATCTGACGAAACTTTTCTTGCAACTTGCAGTTCCTTGACGCGTTGAATAAAATCTAAAACCGATATAGAATCAGATTCACCCGAAGATTGTAATTTCCTCTTGTGGATCGGGACTGATATCGTTGATTTATTCAAGGACTTAATTAGAGTACCTAAACCATTACTAGAAATCGAAACCGATGGGGTATTAATGGAAGAAACGGTTGATGCTCCGGGGCATGAAACCTCTGCTGTTGGTGTTATTGTAGGATCTTTATTATCACTAGCCGAACAATAAGAAGGGTTATCGTTAATCTCATTTTCCCCGTTTACCTGTTCTAAAATCTCAAAAGCTCTAATGCACTTAGAATGCAGTTCTTTGTGTACCTCTAAAAATTCAATATCAGAATTGACATAATTTAGTCTCTGTGTTACATGCATTAATCTCGTGTTAAGTTTAATATATTCTTTCCTTTTAGGAAGAATGGTAAAAGAATTTAAACTGTTTTCTAATTCAAAAATCTTAAGTTTCAATAATTCAATTTCGTCCTTTTGAACGATTTCAATTTTTTCATACTTAGAAAAAACATTACTGTCGACTTTCTCAACAATGAGTTTTGAGCGCAAAACTTTTCGTTTTTCTAACACACTTAACTTTGTTGGTTCAACGTTCCTAATTGAAAGCTCGTGACTCAGTTCGTCACTTCTTAAAGCTTCCACCACATACATGACTAAATAAAAGGTAAATGCCAACAATAGCGAAACCTGTTCCTAAATCACTAATATTAAACTGTTAATTCTGCTCAAATCTTAATAGTACTATAGAAATAAAAACAATCTAAAACTTTGTCCGTGTGTTGTTTACCATATTTAAGATTTTTAACCACGTTAATGCGCCAGTGTAATTTGAATATTTACCTACCGCGTGAGGGTATCCAATTAACAATAAATAATAAATGGGAAGGACCTCTAACATTATAGTACCCTCACGTTTCGGGACATTGTCTCGCAAGCTGCTGCAGTCGGTGAGAAGGGGAGGTTTATTAAACAACAACACACTAAGACAAAATTCCAATTGTTTTATTAAATGGGCTACTTAATTAACTTAACCTAATTACATATGCATACAACATTTTACAGTAATTAACATTATTTACAATAGGGCGCTACCATGGGAATTAAACGGCCCATGGACCAATCGCGGTAATAGCTCTCGTCGCACTTTGTTCGTGGCAATGAATCAAGATTGCAGGACAGAAAATACGTCACTTCACAGGGACAAATGTTATAAAGTCTCCGGCTAGCACAAACACAACTTAACTAAACAATTCTAAAGTCCTTATTTTATGAATATTAACAACAGTTCTGGGTGCAAACACCCCAATACATATAATTAATTAACGCTACCGTAGTCTACTTAACTTGCATACTGAAACGACCTTCCTTTAATCACGGGGTCATCAATACAGGAAAAACACGACCTTCACACGGGTCAAATAGTACAGTAACGGAAGTCGTGGCTTAGTTATTACAAGCCTCGGACAACGTCGAAACACAATAAAATAAGAAACCCTTCAAAAGATGCGGTCTTTAACAATAACCTAACGGGATTAAATACTGGAACGGAGTTTTAACCCGAAGTTGTATGCTATGAAAGTCGACAGATATTGTATTTAAACAAATAAATGACTTATGATGCATAACACAGCCTTGAGTTCATAGTAATACCATATATAATAATTACTTACTCAGAGAAATAAACTAACATTGAACATAACGGCACGCACTTGAATTCAGAAAAATAAAACACTTACTCAATCTTGAAAGTCCGCGAGCTTTAGACTACAACGCGTCTGGAAATAAACAACCTCGATTACCACCGGCTGGCCTCCTTATATACATTTAAGTTAATTGAAAAATAACCCCTTTCTTGGCTCTCATACTCGGCTTAGGCTACGCCGGTCGTAAATCTTTAAGATTAATTAAACTGCCAATTGCCCTAGATAGCCACACACGTAGATCCCGGAACCAATTTTAGTTGAGTACTCCGCTAATTGAAAAATTGCCTCCGACCACCCTGACATAAATAGGATCCTAAAACATGATTGACATCTAATCATAGATAGCAACTAATCTGACATGTGTAGTGCCTTTGAAGTAAAATGCCTTTAGAAAAATTGATTAACTCTTGGATTAGACCTTCCTGGAAACTTCGCTAGGACGCTACTTGGGTAGTCTTGCAACCGTTACAATTACAGACATATTTATGTTACCAGACCTTCATTCTAATAATTAGAATGCTAAAATTAAACTAGAAAATAACTATTCTTAGAAATCATAGAACTAATTAGAGCGTATTAAAACAGTATGTTACAAATGCAGTTATTTTATAGAATAACTAGTTATTTCATGAAATAACTGGCCGTGTTCGTTAAAGTGTGTAAAAAGTTAATAATTTTACACTTTAACTGGTTATACTATAAAATAACTAGGTATTCTATTGAAATTAAAATTACTTTTTGGCTAATTTATATTACTGTGTGTGGCTTTTAATTAGGATGACATTGAGCCAAATTGTGTTGCCAAAAAGAATTATAAATGCTCACGGACTAGTCTCGGGATCTATCATTGCGGAGGCTTAAGATGGGAGGGATCTTTTTCTATCATTGAACTTATCTTTGTACAATTTAGAGCGCCACTGCGTCAACTACATTAACAAAAAATAATCTTCTTATGGAAAGACGCAGATAAACCTTAAGGGAATTTACTTATGCCTGAAGATAGATATTCAATAACGTAATTCCATTTTTTTTTTTACTTAATTATTGCAACCAGAATTAGATAAATCACTGTTTCTCTTGTTAGATTCTCAGAAATAAAACTATTACAATAGTTTGCAGATATTTAATAAAATTATTTGCTTTTCTTTTATATACAAAAAAAATAAAGACAATATCATAAATGTAATATCATGAAGTGAAAAGGCTCATAAAAATGTTAAGTCGACAAATTAGCAGTTATTAATGGGTTAGGCCCATCATAAAAAAATAATATTTCATTACATTAAGCAAATGCTTCAAGCAGAGATCTTTGTTTTCGGCTCACAAGGTTTAGATATAGATCAAACTTAAATCTTTTTAACATCTGAGTGGCTTTCCTTTAAAAGTCGAGAATTATCTCATTGTACAACTTGTTTGAAGAACATACGTGTGACTTGTTTAAGTAAACATGTATCACCAGATGTTTATCTGGCAGATGTTAAACCAAATTGTGCCCTAAACGACTATTTAAAACTAACAAATAATGACAAAAAAGTCTAGCCAGATCATCTGACATCCTAAATAAAGTGTAATTTATTTTAACAGGAGAGCTTTCGTATTTAATATTCAAAAATATACTAAAAAATTTTAAATCGTTAGGCAAATCATGTTATATGTACTAAATGAAACACAATTTATTTTAACAAGAAAGCTTTTATATATTTAATACTCGAAAATATGCTAAATATTTTAAATCGTTTAACAAGAAAGCTTTTATATATTTAATAATAGAAAATTTATTGAAATTTTAAATCGTTTAAGTAATTATTTGTCTTCCAATTCGTCACCGTTTCACAACGAATTTGCTTCTCACTTGGATTGATGCTTGTTACAAAAAAAGCGTACTCACCCTAGGAAAAGTTCTTACAAGATTTACAACACCTGTATGATTGCAGCCACGTGCAAATTTTGTTACATTATTATGAACAAACAGGATCCCATTTTTAGAGCTTGACCCACTTCCATTTACTATAAAACTATTCAAATTGATTCCAAAATTCCATTATGAATTCTTAAGGATGAAACTGCTTGCATTATACAAATCCTGCGTCCACTTCACTGCTTAGCTTTAACAATCTTTCTACATTACAAACCAGGCAACATGCTTTTCCCAAAAATGGAAGTTCCTTCCACACAACATGGCAAGGAAATTTTCTTCCCACGTTTTTAAAAAAATTCGTCTTATCTGACTACATGCTAGTACAAGAATAATTGTATCTCGGGCAAGCGTCTCGAGCTTCATGCGCATGGCTGCGCGGATCGATAATCACGTCGACTAACAATATTACGCCTAGATTGTGGCATCCCGCATAACATATAGCAACTATAAACTTGCCTATATGTAAAACGTTACACTATAAATTAAATAATGATAATTAGTTAAAGTAAAAAATAAACAATTTATCTAAAATGAAATAAGTATGTCTTCTATAAATAAAGAAATGATAGACACTTAAAATGAAAAAGAATCCATTTATCTAAATTATGCAGCGTATAAATGGTTATAATGGAAACGTACCGTAAAATCATTTGTTACACCAAGGATTACTAAAATGGCGCTTGAAATTGGAAAGAACATTATTTCTAAAACAAATACTTTTTTGCTGATACACTGCGTTTTACACGAACATTTTTTAAATCCCTGACCAGTACCTAAACTTTGAGCTGTAGCAACCGACCGGAGCGATATTTGTACATCCGGTACTTTTCGATTTTAATTAATTTTTGTTCGCAGACACTGAACTGGGATCGGGAATATAATTGTTTTATGCGGCCGTTTTTGGTGTTCAATTGGAAAAATCCTTCTTCGGTTATTTTTATGATGATAGCTAAAATAGATTTGGCATCAGATTTTCCTGTCAACTTCAGGTACTGCGATACGGATGATAAACCCCACACAGGTTTCAAAATGAGATTTATCCGACATTAATTTCATCTTTTTAGCTTGACTTTTTAAACATTTTTTAGACTTTTCTCTTTCTTTTTGAACATTAAGTTTATTAAAACACAATTTGCAGATTTTAACTCAACTTCGTTTTCTGAAACATAATTTTTCAAACATGATATGGACAGGCCCCGTGCATTTCAAACAAACGATTTCTTCGCTGCATTCTTTTGAACAGACTACACACACTTTCCTAATGGGAGTATTTAATACTATTTGTTCAACTACTTTTTCATTATCAGGCTGAGAAAAAACATTCATTACACTTAAAGTATTTTGTAATTGATCTTCGTCGACCAACGAATTAAATGCTTCCTTTCGAATGGCAGTTGTTGACAGTCCAACTCTAGCTGCGCAACCAAACATAGCTTTGTAGGAGGATCTCTCAATACCAGAATGGAACGCTCTGTTCTTTATAAACTGGATAAATTTTAACCCGTTACTCCACGAGGCTGAGTGGTTGTCTTGCATCCAAGTCGTCAACATATTTTCTTTGTCCTGATTGGCTCTGTCATCACTGCCTTGAATTTGGCTATGTCTTGATTTGTCATGCACGATCTTAAGCTCTGGCCAAGTTAGTTTTAAGACATCAATAAGTTTATTAAAAAATTCTCTTCCATTGTCGGACTGTAATATACATGTTGCTCCAAACTTATTGCTGCAACTTATTCTGCTCTTTTTGCCCGAAAAGGCCTTAAAACCACAAACTTTGTATGGTGATCTTGATAAACTAAAATACATGTCTAGTTTCCATCAGGTTGTGATAGAAAATCTATGAGGTCAACCCGACATCTTGAATTTATATGTGAAAAAATCATAGGCTTATTAACACCTTTTTGCCCGCTTTGCGTTTCTGTTGACAAGATTCACAAAAATTCAGAAAAATCTTAATATCATTTTGCGTAATATTTTTGTAACGATGATTAAGTTCTTTTTTATCATTCGGTCTCTACCACCGTGCCCAATAGATAAATGAGTTTCGTACAATATGTCAAACAAAGAATCACTTGAGCAATAAAACATTACATCTGGCTTTGCATCTGTTACTGGGACTATTAATTTTTCTACTTCTTGAACTTCAAGGACATTGTAATGTTGAAGTAACCAATAATCACGTGGCACTTTCTTATCTGATGTTTTAGATTTCTTTACATAAGCTATCAAACTTAATAATTTTTCACGGGTGAGCAAATAACTGTTCTCTTTCACATCACGCTTATTTAGTAAAGATTTAAACCTGTCTTTCATTGCAGCTTTTTCTTCGTAATCACTTAAAGAATTCATTGTTCAAAACAATTTAACGTCTTAAGTTAACTTAGGGTTAAAAATAATTGCACTTTAACGTAAGCAAAGTAAATTAACGTAATAATAATTAACTAAATTATAAAACTTAAAAAATTAATGTATTTCAATACCTGATACGTGGACACAGAACAGTAGCCGGCACGGCACGTGCAAGCAATCAATTAACTGGAATGACACGCTAACGACACGCTAACCAAGTTTCCTCCCTATGGCCTGGAATAGTTCATAAGTTCAGACGGGGTGGAAAGATAAATGTATTTGTCGTTGACATTCTGAGAGTATAGCGAAAAATTATTCTCGTTGTTTTATGCTTAGGTATTTTTGCCGTCTTTCAAAAATTATCTTTATTTGAATCCAAAATTAACGTTTTTTTCCCGTTCTTTTCAATACTATTAAACGAAACGTAAATATACCTTATACTAAAAAGCGAGATATGTGATATAGATTATTTTACACTTTAACGGCGTGTAGATCGTGATTCCATAAAATTATTAGTTAAACCATGAAATACAAGTGAGTTTTACAATTTAACAGTCACGATTGGTTATTTCATGGAATTACTATATATTAATTATATATATATATATATATATATATATATATATATATAAGATCAGTGATGAGTGTATATCAGTTAGTCTATATTCAAATGTCGTCTATAAACCATATCGTGTATAGTTAGTTGGTCCTTACGTTTAGAAGGTTCTATAGTAAATATAAATTTGTGTTATGTGAACGTGCATATTGTACCGCCAACTTGTACATAAATAAACAAAAGTGTAATAAATAAATTAGAGTAGTGTTAGTGTTGTTAAGAAGACTTATAACGTTTTACCTTACTAAGGGGGTTATTTTCTTTACTCCTATATGACCAGCTAAAAGGCACAAGGATAGATGACAAGGATTTCCAGTAGATGTAAGGAGACCACGGTTAGTTTTGGTGGAAAATGGCTCGTAGATGAGGAAACCTCCAAAGGCTAAGCGGCTAGTCGAGCGATTTGCTCTGGGTAGAACAGGAGCTATGGGTCGGAGTTGGACTGCGACCAAAATCTAGTGAATATGGCGGTACCGAATTTTTGTATACTAAGAAGACCCAACTTGAGTCTTTTGTATAAGGCGAATGCGGAAATCTATGCTCAAATACCGATATACAAAAATATTACGAAAACCCAATCCCTAAAGTTTTCTTACCTTATGGCTCGATATTGATCGTTAAAGATGCACTGCTACACCTGTAAACAGATCAAAACAAGGCTAGCACCTTTTGTGCATTCATTTTAAAAAATTTATAATTAATAAGAATCAAACCTCATTCATTCCAACTAATAATCATAGTCTTAACCAAACTGAATATCTATTCCTTTAAGTAGCAGTTTAAAATTATATACAAAACATCATCTTTAAAATTTTGACTAAATTATGATAATGAAAAATATGTACATATGTACTTGGTAATAATTTCAACATCAACATCTCGCAAAAATAGAGTAATGTAGTTTTTACATGATAAGAATCTAGCAAAATTTATTTTGTAATTGTGTAAATTTCAGTTTTTGGATTAATTAAATTTATATTACAACTTTATTTGGTCTTGGTAGTACTACATAGACTTCACATTAAATGGTAAAATAATCCAATTATTAATTAATGAACAGCAAAATGAAACAATTTAGTTCTCTAAAATAGCCTTAATTTTTGTTCATTCTGAAAGTTAACCTTTTCCATCTTTATATCGCCATCTACCATTTTTTGTTAGTACAAATACAAAGATTAAAGGTGAAGCTTTATAGATTCCTTTCACCAAAGTTTAAAAATAACTTGATTGTCATTCACATAATGAACTAGAAAATTTCCACGTGAACAAACAAAACTTATTTGTCTGTCATACCAAAAGTTACAGCTGACGTATAAAAAAACTAATTACATACCAGATGTTAATCCATCAGAAAAATACTTGCAAGGTATTAGGGCCATACCCGGAATGATAATTAATAAATTGAAATCTTCTTATTTCAACATTTACAGGTTAGGAATCTTCAATACCACACAATCCAATAAACTGGATACTGAATATCTAACAACATTAAGGGCGTTCGCATCGAACAAATGAACCACGCCAGATTGATTTCCATATAAAGTTAAATTTCAAATAGTTGCCAATAAATTTTCCATTTATTACTAAATAAATTTTCTTAAATTATAGTAAGTTGCATGCTATCCTAAAGCCATTCAGAACAATTTAACGTCCCGTTTTATACGAACTAATACCTGCCAAGCGTGGACATATAATCTGTTTAGCCGAGACGATTTCATCTTGAAAATCGACCTTAATCTTTCGGTGCTTCCAACGCGTGGTCTGCAACGCCATGTTCTTTTATTTAAAGAACAATTGACCTTCTCTAACAACAGCTCAGGTGGAAGTGTCCTATTGACAAATGCTGCCGTCTGACAACAGTAACGATTTTTATAATCATCAAAAGGAGGGAGCCCTTCCAGTGACGCTAACAAATGGCATTTTCTGTCACCGCTTAATTTATAATTTTATGGTCTCAATTCGACAATATGTAATATTTATCACATAGATTGTGTAGAGATATTATATTTAAATTGACTTTTAATGAATTAATTAAATTAGATATATGTGAAAATATTGCTAGAAGATAAACTTGTTACAGACTTATGGTTAAGAATTTAGTTTAAGAAGATATTAGTGCTTTTAAATAGCATTAGTGTGATAGTGCTTCATTGTTAATTGGACTGAAAACATCTATAAATAAGGCATATACTCTTAATTAGACTTGTGAACAGTGAGTAGTAAAGACTTTTGTTATTACTTGTTTTAAATTAGTGAATGCGTTATCGGTAACCCGCTACAATATAAAAATCATTTTATTTATGTAACATGCCATATAAAATTTATAATTGAATTAAACATCGTATACACAATAAGGATCTTCTGTGAGCAAGTAGTAGTTTAAGATACGGATAGTAATTCGCCAAATAGCATCAAATTATAGGACCACAAAAATGTCAAACCTGTAAATTCCTCGTCTGAATGTTTGATACCAATTTACATCTAGTATAGTCTATTCAAATTAACTTTAGGATGAAATCAAATGTAGTAATAAAGTGCGGGTAACTAATGCAAATAAATACCTAGAATTAGTCTTGAAGAATATTGTCATTTAAGGTTGGTAGTTCTGTACGGTGTTGCCTCCAATGTCGCTTGCAAATCCAAGCATTTGTCATTCGACATCTTGTTATTTTGTTGTCCGCTGGTTCTTGTTTATTTTTGTTTTTATCTCTTTCTTGGAAATTTTATAAAACAATTCTTTTCAGAACTAAAATATATTACTTAATTTGTGAATACATATAACATATACGTTAAGTTTTTACAATGACTAAACCGTTGGGTACACGAGTTATATATCCCGCAAATTAGAATATATATGTAAACAAATTGAATTATTAAAACTTAAGGTAGATGCAACAATGTATAATTGAAGGACATTATAAAAAGTTTAATGAAAGTTCAACAAGCCAAACAGCGAGAACGGAAACAGACATTGTATTCCAGACATAACGTGATACTGCAAGTGCAGGTCACAATAGGTTATAAGACAGCAATTATTAGAATTAAGATTGATACATTGTAATAAATAAAAAATTAAGCAGACATGAGCTCTGCAGTTCCCACAAGCAATGTGAGGGGCAGGGATAGCATAAATACCCTCGAGAGCCCAAGATGGCCAGTCAGTCTAGAGCTTCCCAACTTTAACATTGTTGTTAGTTCAGCTGCTCACCATAATTTTATTTTATTTAATAAAGCTTAGAATTATTTCGATACCATACGTTACTGCACATAACGAACTTGTAAAATTAAAACTCAATTGTAATTCAGAATAGAAATAAATTTGTTAGAAGCAGTTTTTTTGGAAAAGCTTTTTAAAAAGTCGCTTCAAGAGACCCGAAACCTAACTCGCAATCCACTCAAGTGAACAATAAATAATTAAAAACTTTTGTTATTACTTGTTCTAAATTGGTGAACGCGTTAATAGTAGCCCGCCACACTTCGATTGTGTGATGTGTATAATGACACAACTGGCATGCAATGGACGTTCGTTAGTATGAGATTACAAATGTTCTAGGAAATGACTTCTTCGTAATGCAATGTATTCACACAAATTGCAAGAAAATGGACGATCAGTTGTAAACGATCAGAAGTGTATTTGTAAATGACATTTCAGTGTTGCAGTATAGTTACACAAATTGCATACAAATTAACGCTTGTTAGTATGCGAACACAAATGTCTTACAAAAGTACGATTTTGTGAGGTGGTATAAGCACACATATTGCAAGCCAACAGACGCTTGTTAGTATTCATCCGCAAATGCTTTTGTAAATAATTTTTTTCGTGAAGAAGTATAATTACACAAATTGCATCCAAATTGACGCTCGTTAGTATGCGACCACAAATGTTTTTACTAATCACCTATTGGTGACGAATTATAATTACACAAATTGCATTCAAATGGACGCTGGTTAATGTACAACCACAAACGTTCTTGTAAATTACTTTTTCGTGATGCAGTATAATCACAAAAATTGCAAATTAATGGACGTTCGTTTGTATGCGACCGAAAATGATTTTGTAAATTACTTTTCAGTGTTTGGGTATAATCACACAATTTGCACGAGTGTGGACGATCGTTAGAATGCTACCGAAAATGTTTTCGTAAAAAACTTTTTCGTGATGCAGTATAATCACAAAATTGCACGCGAATGGGCGATCGTTAGTATGCGACTGAAAATATTCTTGTAAATGACTCTTTCGTGATGCAACATAAACACACAAGTTGCACACAAATGGACGTTCTTTAGTATGCGGCCGATAATGTACTTGTAAATTACTTTATAGCGTTGCGGTATAATCACACAAATTGCACACGAATCAACGTTCGTTGGTATTCGTCTGGAAATATCGTTTTAAAAGACTTTTGTGATAAAATATAATCACACAAAAATTGCACGCGAGTAGACGTTTGTTAATGTGCAACCGAAAATGTTATTGTAAACGACTTTTTTGTGATGCAGTATAATCACACAAATTGCATGCGTACAGACGTTCGTTAGTAGGCGAACAAAAATGTCTTTTTGAAACTTTTTTGTGATAATGTATAATCATACAAATTGTACGCGAATGAACGTTCGTTAGTAGATGAATGAAAATGTCTTTTTAAAACTTTTTGTAATAAAGTATAATCACACAAATTGCACGTGAATCGATGTTACTTAGTATGTGACCAAAAATGTCTTTTTAAATGACTTTTATGTGATGCAGTATAACCACAGAAATTGCAGGCCAATGGACGTTCGTTAGTATTCGACCGGAAATGTCTTTTTAAAAGACTTTTTTGTGATAAAGTATAATCACACAAATTGCACGCGAGTGGACGTTCGTTAATGTGCGATCGAAAATGTTATTGTAAACGACTTTTTTGTGATGCAGTATAATCATACAAATTGCACGCGTATAAACGTTCGTTGAGAGGCGAACGAAACTATCTTTTTAAAATTAAAGTATAATCGAACAAATTGCACGCGAATGGACGTTCGTTAGTATTCGACTGGAAATGTCTTATTAAAAACCTTTTTGTGATGAAGTATAATCACACAAATTGCACATGCCAATGAACGTCGTTAGTGTGCGATCGAAAATGTTTTTGTATACAACTTTTTTGTGATGCAGTACAATTACACAAATGGCATGCGACTGGACGTTCGTTTGTGTGCGTCCGAAAATGTTCTAGTAAAAGACTTTTTCGTGATGCAGTATCATCACACAAATTGCATGGAAACGAACGCTCGTTAGTATGCAACCGAAAATGTTGTTTTCAATGACGTTTTTGTGAAACGGTAAAATCACACAAATTTCATGCGAACGGACGTTCGTTAGTATGCGACCGAAAATGTTATTGTAAATTACTTTCTTGTAATGCAGTATAATCACACAAATTGCACACGAATAGACTTTTCTTAGTATGCGACCGGTAATGTCTTACTAAAAGATTTTTGTGATGCAGTATGATCACACAAATTGCATGCATGTGGACGTTCATTACTATGCGACGAAAAATGTCGTTTCAAAAGACTTTTTTGTAATGAAGTATAATCACACAAATTGCACGCAAATAGACGCACGTTATTGTGAGACCGAAAATGTTCTACCAAAAGACCTTTTCGTGATGCAGTATAATCACACAAATTGCACGCGAATAGACGTTCGTTAGCATGCGACCGAATATGAGGTTTTAAATAACTTTTTTGTGATGTAGTATAATCGCACAAATTGCACGCGAATGGGCGTTCATTAGTATGAGATAGAAAATGTCTTTTTAAGTGACTTTTATTTGATGTACTATAATCACATAAATTGCAAGGCAGTGGACGTTCGTTAGTATGCGACCGAAAGTGTGTTTGTAAATGACTTCTTTGCGATCCGGTATAATCACACAAATTGCATGCGAACGGACGTTCGTTAGTATGCGTTCTAAAGTGTATTTTTAAATGACTTTTTCGTGATGCGATGTAACTACACAAATTGCATGCGAACGGACGTTCGTTAGTATGCGACCGAAAATGTTCTTTTAAATTACTTTTTTGTGATGCAGTATAAGCACACATATTGCACGCGAATGAACGTTCCTTAGTATGCGACCGAAAATGTTTTCTTATAAGACTCTTTTGTGATGCATTATAGCAACACAAATTGCATGCGTATGGACGTTCGTTAATATGTGACCGAAAATGTATTTGTAAATAACTTTTTCGTGATGCGAAGTAATTGCACAAATTGCATGCTAATGAAACATCGTTTATATGAGGCTGCATCACGTGCCGCATCCTTAGACAATTGTTTAGCTTTATTAACTAAATATCAATTATTAATACAAATGTCCTTTGCTTTTATTTATATATCGTAGCACCCTGTGCGTCTTTGCGTAAAAGGCGGTGCTTAAAGATTCTCTTTTAACGAAGTTTGAGGATTTCGCATTAAAAAAATGTTAGTTGGTTTTCTTGCGTTTGTTAGAATTGTATAAAGATTGCGAATTTTATACATATAGTTTATAATACTGTATTATTCTTATACCTTAAATCTTGACAAATATACAATGTATACGCAATACCATGTCAATCATTAGGTGCTTTCCTTTCACAGCGTTACTAAGATATTACTACCTAACCTGAGTTGTACTTAGTTATTTCGTATGTTCCTTTCACGTGCCTAGTTGTTCGAATAACTCAGATTTTTCCTTCCCCTTGACCGATCGTAAGTGTACCATCAAACTGACTTACATCTAAGTAAAATGGACTGTTTATGAGATGATCTTTCGTTATAGCGTTGATTGAAGTATAATAGTAAATAGTAATTATATTAATTTTGAATTTCAATTATTTACCGATTCTCTACCGAAAGCGGCATGTCTTATGCAATGTGTATACTCTCTGATAATAACGAAAAGCACCCAGTTACAGCTGCAAATGTGAGGTTAATTTGATGAGTTCCGTATTTTGCCGGAAGTACGTTCCATTCAAAGAAGTTTGGTTAGCTAAACTACCTCACTTTCATCCTTTTTACTAAGTAGTGAAAGGAAAGCGCCTATCGTTGTACCTTGCAAGACCTATAATATCGGTGAATATTTTCGTGGTCGAAAACATTGTTTCAATTTCATTTGCCCTAACAAAATAGCAGATTAGTAATTTTATCATATTTTATATCACTAAATATGGAATTTCTAAGTTATCTTACTCAATTTTCATTAAACCATGGATTTCTGCTAGTGGTGTTTGTACAAAGAAATGCGTTGTTTTTCTAATACGAAATTTATAATTCCTTTTTGTTATAGACCACGTTTACACAGACCTTTAACACGGGTTTTATTAAAACCAGTAAGTTGTTAATAAAACAGGTGTTAAGTCCCGTGTAAACACTAAATAACGCCCGTTTTACTAAACCGGATTAATAAAACTACACCGCTTCGGCAAGAGACGTGACTTAAAAGCCGTGTAAACACTCCTACAAATAACACCGGTTTATAAAGCAGTGTTGCCAACCCGCGCAATCGACCCAAATTTTGGATAGCGTATCGATAGCCGACTATTTATTGGTTTTATACTTAAACTTAAGGACTGCAATATGTAATATTAATATATGCCAAAGAGATAATACATAAATATTAAGAATATTGTTTATAAATTACCATTGGTATCACTGACAACGAATTGAAAGTTGAAGACCAGTTGGATTTTAGGACCTAAATAACACCCTTTGCAATTATACGTTTAAACGGATGTTATAAGTCAGTTTAATAAAACCGTTTTCAATAAAACCTGCGTTAATTGTCTGTGTAAACATAGTCACATCATAGTCTATTTAAATTTCAAATTATTTGAATGGTAGGATCATGATAGATTAGATGAAGTTTATTATTAAACAACTATTATTGTCTATAGAATTCGGCATTTATTAATTTAGAACAAATTTTGTAACTTTCTTAAATACTTAATGTTACTTGGTATAATTGAGAATTGTCGATAATGTAGCAATAACAATAAATTGAAAAAAAGTAAGTGGTACTTAATTTATGTTTTTTAATTTCTCTTTTAGAAAAATGGTCTGTTTTGAAAAGGAGTGTCTCACGTCGTATCAGATCTTGACTGTCATTAAGGTTATAAAATAATAATAGACGTTTCGCAAAAAAATGGCACTTCATAAATTACGTTGCCCTCCACGAACCCAAAATACATGACCCTCGGCCATTATTCTGTAGGTACTCAGATATTGCGGGAAATTTAAAAACCTTGGGTTAGAACTTGCTTTAAATATTTAAATTGATTATTGTATTCAAAACGGCTTTAACGTATTAAGGAAACTTATTGAAGCGAAATTACAGCGTAGAACAAGAACACTACAATAAACTAAAGCGAGGTTAAAAAATATATCATAAAATAATAATACACTACGCTAGCGTAAGTTAATTATAGCCTTTGCAATTTCTAAATAGACCTGCGTCATTACCATTTGTGGCGTCATATTGTAGCGACGTTGCCACTAGCAAAATCCTACTGCCACATGACTATAGTCGAAATCAGGAAAGAATGAATGCACGTCATTAATTTCTGATGCAATCCAAGATATACTTCCGCATATACAATGGGCGTATTTAACATGTAAGAGAAGGAAAGAATACAAGTAGCACGTGTTTCGAGCAAAGTAGCTTAGTAAGGACTTACGCTGTGGAGTTTATGAAACGTAAAGAATGGGAACAGTAAACTGTTGCATGTCCTAACTATATTACACTTATATTAATGAAGTCTTTAAGTTGATTTGTGCGGTTTTTTAACACATGTCATTTTTAATACAACATACCTAACATAACCATAACTTATAACTGCGCCTTTATAATTGGGTTTGCTGTTATATTTTGTTGTTTTCATTATATTATTAAACAGAACCGGAAACTAGTTAATCCTCCAATGGGAATATTTCTTGAAATCTTTATTAAACAGTCAATTCGTTAATCCTGATGCATACGAATACGGTTGATGACGTGCATTCATTCTTTCCTGATTTCGACTATATAATAGCGCCTTTGGTAGAATACAGAGATTGAAAATATTTAATAGCAGATGACGAATGTGATTTGTTACTTTTAAAAAACTATTCCTTAGGATAAATTTTTATCGACAATATCACAGATATATTTTATTTACTTCTATATTTTTACCACTAAGCATATTTTAAATATAGTTGCGTATTTCTAATGCTCCTAATTTTATGGCCATTAGCATATTATACCAGATACGGAATAATAACCATAGTTATTCAAGAGGTTATGTTATTGGAATTATAATTTAAACGTTTTGATTACACAAATCGAAAAAGAAAAGGAACAAAATTACAATTCTATTTGTAAGTAAAATTCTCATTAACTTTGAATTATTAAGATATATCACTTTAAAATAATCTTTTAGATTTCCCTGACACCATCTACAAGGCTAAAGTTATGATATGTACAATGTCAAAGAAGAATTTAACACTTTCGAATCACCCTAAAATTTGTGGTGAGCATTTTGCTTCTGATTATTAATATGCTATTGGATTGAATATGTCATGTTTTCAAAGCATTTCCAACTAAAATAATGTATAAAGATAAAGGCTTTAAATTAACCAACTTTGAATTCTGTTGTTCAAGAAAATAATAACTGTTAGAGGATTGTTAATGTTCCCAATAAAAATCCAAAATTGCAAGTTATCTCCACAGTCAGTGTTATAAAATAAAAATGAAAATCTTATAACCAAAAGATTCAACGACTAATCATTTCGATGGAATTCTTAAAGATATAAACAGCAGTTTGTTAAATATATGAAAGCCTGAAGGGACAAAAATCTTCTAAAAATTGGCATTTGCTTTATTACTCTGAGACCATATAATTGTTGCAGGTAACGGAGTAGTTTGAAACAAATAATTCAATATACAATTTACCATTTTTTGTAAATTGGTGTAATATAAAGACTTTGACCTTACCTGTATTTAGCACCTCCAAAGTTGGAATTTATTCGAGCGGATAATGACTTAATCAGGGAAAAAACGGTATTTAATTAATGTCGAAAAATTTACGTAACACATTTAATCCTCCCGACCTATAACCTTTCCGTGTCTTATATAATTTCTTTTAGTGATAACATACGGTTGCGGCATAATATTGTTATTTAATCCCTCTGTGAAGATGCATGCTAACGGCAGAGTATTACAGTAATTTGCTATACATATGTAAGTAAACCTTTTTCTTACTACTAACAGTTTTTATTTGGGTTTTCCTTTTCTTTTTTTTGTTGTGTTACATATTTTCTAATTAGAAGTTTTTTAATGTTTTTTTGTGTGTGAGTTATGAATGAGTGTGTTTTTTTTATTTCAGGTTTTTTTCTTTATTTTGTATTGGTAAAATTCCGCCTACTCACCGATTGAGCCCAGTCCTCCTTTTGTTGTATTTCCGTTTACGTCGAGGTACGTAAGAGCTGGTTCCCTGGAAAATTACTTCTAGCATATTTCAAACTATTCTTCAAGCTAAGCGATTTAGTCCACAGCCTAGCTTGGAGACTGCTAGTCTGGTTACTCCATTTTCCACCATTAGAGCCTTAATTTTCAGCAAACCCTCTCAAAGATGTCTATGAGTAGGTCGCTGCCAGAAAAACCAGATAGTAAACATAACGACTTCTATACTGAAGAACCAAAGCTTTTCCTACAGTTGGCTGCTGTTGTAGTAATTTATCCACACATCCAAACTTCTTGAAAGCAACAACTATTCCCTTGACATTTGCAGATCTCGAGCTACACAATATGGAAGGAAATACTCTTCCGGTGCTCTAAACCGATCAATACCAAATCTCGCCTTAGCGCAACCACCCTCCGCCGCAATAAATCTCTCAAAATCTATATATGGCTCACGATTAATAACTTTTCGAACACCATTTTCATTACTCGAGTCTTCCTGGTTGTTACCAGCATAAGATCTTAAACGGTCAAAGTGTACCACTTTCGGTTTACCACAAGGAAATCTTCTTATCCGGTGCACTACATTATTAATTCTTTTTAACACTTCGTACGGGCCTTCCCATTGTCTTTGTAATTTTGGCGACAATCCACGCTTTCTTTATGTATTGTACAACCACACTAAATCTCCAGGTTGATAACCACCTTCTTGTGCTCTCGCGTCATATTGTAATTTCATTAGATCTTACATGTGATTTTCCAATGCTCCACCAGAAGGTACTACATTGGCCAGAAAGCGAGTTTTTTACCTGGAAAATTTGTAATTTTGCTGAACCCTTGCTGTTCCAAGTAGGGTAAAAATCTTTAACGTGCGTAAGAACACTCACACACAGTACCTTCATTTTACCTCTCATCCGAACGAGGGTGTATTTTTGTGAAAAATGCTTGTCTAACATTTCTCAAGTGGACCGTGTCGGGATTCGAACCCGGAACCTTGGGCGTAGTAGTTACACACATACCAACTACGCCACGGAGCCGCATGGATTTCATTCGATCGTGCATTCACATTTCTAATGCTCCACTCGAAAATACTACATTAGTCAGAGTTTTTTTTGGTTGCCTGAAAATTTAGGATTTTGCCGAACCCTTGCCGTTCCAAGCAAGGTAGGGATCTTTAATGTGCGTGACAACACTCACACACGGGACCTCCATTTATCATTTCATCCGAACGAGGGCGTAATTTTTGTCAAAAGTGCTCACCTGCAATTTTTCAAGCAGTCGGCCGTGTCAGGATTCGAAATATGATCGCTTGCCGCCTGGATATTCTTTCGGACGTTTTCATGAATGCTATTTGATTTTTCGCGAAGCTTACTAACGTAATCTTCACCTGTGACCTCTTCCCCAGTTTAAACCCAAACTGAAGATCACATGGTAATCGCAATTCACGTCTTAACATGTACCGAAGATTGGTACGCCAGTAAGAACAAATGTAGATAATGGTCCTAGTCCCGTTGATATTTAGAGACAACTTTGGCTAGGTGCATTCCTAACGTCCTGATCATTCTTGCAACCATTACATCCGATTGAGGATGAAGTGGCGTAGTTCTAGTCTTCCTGATTCCAAGGTACTTGCGGAGGTCCTGAAACAACGTTGATTCGAAGTTCCGACCTTGATCGTAGTGTAATTCCAATGGAACTCCAAAGCGACAGAACAACTCTCTCACTAGTACAATTGCATCCGTCTCAGCTTCTTGGTTAGGTATAGCATACGCCTCCGGCAATTTGGTAAAATAATCCATTGCAACCAAGATGTATTTATTTCCTTTCTCTGATTCAGGAAACAGGCCAGCTATATCAATGGCCACCCTTCCACAAGGATTTCTCACGTTATACTGTCTCATTGAGGCTTTCTGTTTTGTGACCGGGCCATTTCCAGAGGCACACAGCTCACATTTCCGGCACCACGCCTTTACATATTCTTTGCAGTTCATCCAATAAAATCTTTCTCTCACTCTTTTGAGGGTTTTTTTACGCCAAAGTGCCCTCCGGAAATGCCATCGTGCAAGTGCTGCAACAATTCCGGCACTCTACTTCTCGGTACTATCACTTGAAGTCTCCCAGTGCCACCTTCACGTTCCAGGCGTCGTTTCAAAATGCTATTTTCAATCACCAAGGAGTCCCACTGTGTCCAGATTGCCTTCAGGCTCCTACTTGAAATACTAATTTTTTCCCAAGCTAGTCGTTATTCTCTACTTTTGCACTCAATAATACGTCCCAATTCGGGTTGTCAAGTAACATCAGTTGTCGTCATTCTATGGATGACACTTATTTTCTCTTCCATCTTGGAGCAATGATTAAAGTCTACCGGACAAGGTCTTCTTAAGAGAGCGTCTGCATTCCGATGGCTAGTTTCTACACGATGTTCTGTGTCAAAGTCATATTCCTGCTGCTGCCTGGAAATTTAGGATTTTGCCGAACCCTTGCCGTTCCAAGCAAGGTAGGGATCTTTAATGTGCGTGACAACACTCACACACGGGACCTCCATTTATCCTTTCATCCGAACGAGGGCGTAATTTTTGTCAAAAGTGCTCACCTGCAATTTTTCAAGCAGTCGGCCGTGTCGGGATTCGAAATATGATCGCTTGCCGCCTGGATATTCTTTCGGACGTTTTCATGAATGCTATTTGATTTTTCGCGAAGCTTACTAACGTAATCTTCACCTGTGACCTCTTCCCCAGTTTAAACCCAAACTGAAGATCACATGGTAACCGCAATTCACGTCTTAACATATACCGAAGATTGGTACGCCAGTAAGAACAAATGTAGATAATGGTCCTAGTCCCGTTGATATTTAGAGACAACTTTGGCTAGGTGCATTCCTAACGTCCTGTTCATTCTTGCAACCATTACATCCGATTGAGGATGAAGGGGCGTAGTTCTAGTCTTCCTGATTCCAAGGTACTTGCGGAGGTCCTGAAACAACGCTGATTCGAAGTTCCGACCTTGATCGTAGTGTAATTCCAATGGAACTCCAAAGCGACAGAACAACTCTCTCACTAGTACAATTGCATCCGTCTCGGCTTCTTGGTTAGGTATAGCATACGCCTCCGGCCATTTGGTAAAATAATCCATTGCAACCAAGATGTATTTATTTCCTTTCTCTGATTCAGGAAACAGGCCAGCTATATCAATGGCCACCCTTCCACAAGGATTTCCCACGTTATACTGTCTCATTGAGGCTTTCTGTTTTGTGACCGGGCCATTTCCAGAGGCACACAGCTCACATTTCCGGCACCACGCCTTTACATATTCTTTGCAGTTTATCCAATAAAATCTTTCTCTCACTCTTTTGAGGGTTTTTTCACGCCAAAGTGCCCTCCGGAAATGCCATCGTGCAAGTGCTGCAACAATTCCGGCACTCTACTTCTCGGCACTATCACTTGAAGTCTCCCAGTGCCACCTTCACGTTCCAGGCGTCGTTTCAAAATGCTATTTTCAATCACTAAGGAGTCCCACTGTGTCCAGATTGCCTTCAGGCTCCTACTTGAAATACTAATTTTTTCCCAAGCTAGTCGTTATTCTCTACTTTTGCACTCAATAATACGTCCCAATTCGGGTTGTCAAGTAACATCAGTTGCCGTCATTCTATGGATGACACTTATTTTCTCTTCTATCTTGGAGCAATGATTAAAGTCTACCGGACAAGGTCTTCTTAAGAGAGCGTCTGCATTCCGATGGCTAGTTTCTACACGATGTTCTGTGTCAAAGTCATATTCCTGCTGCTCAACCGGTTTTGTTTTTTGGCTGAGTACAACGTCTCTGTATATGGGCAACTTCACCGCAGCTCCAGCGTCGCAGACCCCATCTCCGGTCGTTGTTTTTCCAGCTCTTCCGCTACACGGTTGATTATTTCTTCGATGCCGTTCTCCGATTGACCAGGTTTTTCTAAGGTAGGCCGAACTTAGTGACTTGCCCTGTGTGATGACTGATTAGCTGCTTCAAATTCAAGCGCTTGCTGTATTTCGCCGTCTTTAATGTTTGAACAGCCAGTTGTTCGAGGAAGCTATCTGGTGTTGTTAGGTATGCCAATCTAACTAATCTGACAATGTCATCTTCGAATTCTTACAGGCTTTCATTTGTCTTTTGCGAGCGGTTCTTAACTTGTGCATGGTAAACCTGTTGAAGGTAAGCGTCTCCATATCTCATTTCAAACTTTGATGTAAAGAAGCCGTAATCATTCTGTTGGTGACCGGGAATCGTTTGCAAGATGTTAAGAGCATCTCCCCGTAGGACCACTATTAGGGAGATAGCTTTCTTATTGTTGCACCAACCGTTGGCTATTGCAGCAGCTTCAAATTGTTTCAAATATGTGGGCCAAAGTGTTTTACCATCGAATGTGGGTGGTTTCACTCTAAATTTTGACGGTATTGACTCGCTTTCTTCCATGCTTCTTATTTCTGGAATGTTCTGATTTACAACTTGGTTTACTAATTCAAGTGGCCGCGTTGGAAGTGAAACCGTTTGTTGTTGTAGCTTCATCACATCTTATTCCAGTTTACCAATTTACTGTTCAACTTTTGCTCAACTGTTTTTACCTGTTCAGTGAAATCTTCTTTCAATCCAATGGAGCTTTCTATTAATCTTTGTTCTAACGTAGCTGTATTTTCATTCAACTTTTCTTCTATCTTCGCAGTATTTTCACTTAACTTTTCTTCCATTTTCTCAGTATTTTCACTTAACCATTCTTCCATTTTTTCAACATTTTCACTTAACTTTTTTTCCATTTTCTCAGCATTTTCACTAAATGTCACTTCTAGTTTAGCCAATTTCTTTTCCATATCGGATTTAAAATCCTTAAGGAAATTCATTAACGTTTCTGCGTCCATTTTACTTTGGCTTCTTGTAACTGGCATATACAAACTACTCAATGTCTTTAGACTTCCGCTTTTCTTTTAAATTAATCACTATCCACCCAACACGGCCTGACAGCAGTGTAGCGGGCTACTGTTAACGCTTTCGCCAATTAAGAGCAAGTAAATAACAAATATTTATTACTCACTATTCACAAAATTAACAGTATATGACTTATTTATAGACGTTTTCAGTCCAATTTACAATAAAGCACTATCACACTTATGTTATTTACAAGCACTAATATCTTTTAAACTAAATCCTTAACCATAGTTCTTCTTAACTACAATAAATACTACTGTAATTTATTTACAGTGCCACAATAAAACCCGGAAAAATTTTAACAACAACATATCAAACCAATCAGAAAGCGATTTGTTTTAAAGTACATAGCATTTTTAAGCAAATTAAAAATTTAATGGGGTGTGTTGTCATGTTACTATTAATTAATTCTTCTAAAATTATTAAAGATTAAAAAATACAATAATGCCATTAATGTTAAATATTATTAACCTATCCTTACAAATATTTCAATGTGATAAATAAAAGCTTTCTACTTTGAGTGAACTTATTAGCAAGCAGTGATACCAAGGACACACCTCCCAAGTCCTATATTTACTAAGAGGCACTATATCATCCTTTTGTCTAATTATATATACATTAAAGTTAACTGAATGATTCATAGTCTGGCGTTTGTTCGAATGTTTGAGGTTTCTGTAGAATACATTTACTTCGGTTATGTAGCTTGACTGTTTGACGGGTTGCCTAATAGTTCCTAGCAATACATTACTTCCGTAGTTATCTAGAAATTAATTTATCTTAGCATATTCTTCATATGTGCTTAAAACTTTAGCAGTTGCGGTTTTTGAATAAATACATCCAAGAAACACGGTTTTAAAACATATCAAGCATTATTGAACTTTATTTTCTACCTGTTTGGTTAAAGTTTAAATAAAATATTAATATAAACAATATATATGCTATTTTTAATTAAACACATCACAAAATATCAAAACAATGATATCACAAATTTATATTTAATCTACGTCCATATCATCCCCAGAGGTATCTTCGTCGTCTGTTGTACTTTCATATCCAACATTTATTACAATTTGTTCGACAAGTTCTTCGACAATGCCATCCAATTTCCACATTCTTTCTTCTTCTTTAATTATATGGCTAATACAATTAACCCAATGTCCTTTATCTATGGCTGCAATTCCTTCATCCAGAAGCACTTTTACGTCGTTAATTTTAAAAGTAGAATTGTTGGTAGCTACATGCTGCTTTACTCGAGCCCAAATCAGCTCAATTGGATCTAGATTGCAGTGGTATGGGGGGTAACCTTAATACAGTTCTGCCAGAGCGTTTTACAATTTCGTCAACAACATAAGGTGTCGGGTGAGCTAGAGAGTGCTGCTTTACTAAGGCTAATAATTCAACTTTTAATAGCTCTTTGGTAACTTCAATATGTTTTGCGTTTAACCAATTATAAATTTGTTATTTCCGCCAACTTTGATTTGGAACCTTATCGGCTTTGACGCTGTGATAAGGAGCATTATCAAGCACGATTACACTATCATTATCAAGAAGAAGTAATACACCTTTCAACCAAGTTGTAAACGCTTTACCGTTCATGTCTTCGTGAGAATCTCCTAAAACGATAATTATGAACTCAGGGCACTAAGTTGTTTATAGTGTTAATACGCTACCTGTTTTTTTAGATTGAAAGTTTAAATATGCACCATTGACAAATCCCATATCACTACCCATGTGCGCAACAATTAATCTCTTGCCCTTGCCAGAGGGATCTCGTATACCAGTCGATAAACCTTCGATTAATGCCTGCCTTGCTGTTTTTACAGTGGTGTCTTGCCATACCTTGTTCTTTACATGTCCAGCATTCACCCACGTTTCATCAGTATAATAAATTCTTTTGCCTTCAGCTCTATACTTTTTAATTGCAGTTAAATATTTTCTTCCACAACACAATTTCAGGTTTTCAATTAAAATTGTTTTCGGCTACGCTTTCCATATTTAAAACCCAATTTTATCATTACCCGATAAAGTGATGTGCGACTGAAGTTTGGTAAAGAGTCATCATTGTTTATTGCATGTAATACTTTTCTAAATTTGGTAATTCATTTCTAAAGTAAAATGCATGAACATGCCGTCGAATCGCACATCTTTCAAATTCTTCAAGTTCGTCGTAGATTGTTGTACGCACTCTTGTAGTCTTTGGCGAGGAAGCAGTACCAGTAGTTTCCATTTCTTTTACAATATTCCACATGGATCGAACACCTAAACCCACTTCTAACGCAGTTTGCTTCACAGATTGCGTTTTGGATGCATTTGTGAAATTTTTCAAATATATATTATAGGCAATAAGCTTTTGCCCGCTCATAACATGTTTGCCCTTTGGATTTTTAATAGGTTGGTGATCCATAATTAAATAAAAGTCTGAAAAAAATTCATTGTTAGTATTATATGCTTATCTTTAATGAGACATGCTTACCTTATTATGAAGACACTGGTGTTTTATAGCTCTGACAATAACTGTTTTGATACTAAATATAAAATTAACACAAATTAATAAGGCCGAGCAAAATTTCAAAGGCAAACTAATAACAAAATACAATAAATAACAAAAACGAAAATAGGAAAGGGCAATAGCAAATGTCAAAATGCCAATTGACAATCTGTCTTATAATAAAAATGTTCAAACAACCAACACAAACATACGGGATATTTATACTTGTGTACACTTGGCTCATCCATTAACCAATGAGAATCGCTAAAATTCAGTCCTATCTTTTTCTTCAGTACTTTCTTAACTGGAATGGAGTATAGTATGCTAAATGGTCTATATTTTAGGGCATTATTTTTAAAGCAAACAGAATAACTTAGGATGACAGATTCGCCAATAAAACGTCTCATAAATCTTTACATATTATTTGTAATAGCAATTGAATTTAAACTTTCAGAAATAAACGTAAATATTTTAAAATATTACATATTATTAGTAGAAAATCGAAGTTCCTCTTGTATTTCTAATAATAGAGCAATGCAAACTTTATGTAAGAATACGAATCTACCAAGTTGTAGTACAATAATAAAGGATACACAAATTAAATAAAATTAACGTTATCTACATTTCGATTATACTGTATTCCAAAATGCTGTCGAATATTAATTAACAAAAAAAACAAACTGTATTGTACGCTAATCAAAAATCTAAAAATAAAATAACTTATATATTAATGGACCCGTAAGTGTATGACCACATCAAACACTTGTAATTCAGTAGACAAAAGTAAACCAAATGGAAACTTTGCAATCAGATTAGCATCTAGCTTAGTAACGAAGCCCAATACATGCAATTTTTTTCAGAATCTTTTAAGCAGTTCAAATTATTTATAATCATTAAAATCGGCCCAAGTTTATTGAAATTGCAATGTAGAAAAACAAATTTCACGACGGTCTGAAAGAGTTTTTGTGTGTTTGAATTGCGAAGAGTACTTCTGCGGCATTGTGTGTAAAGCAACGTCTTATTGAAATTTTTATATGCTACTTGCGCAACTAAAATAAGCACTTAAAAATGTTTTTGACTTGATGCTACAACCTTGTTTTTAAAATAGAAGCAATCGCTGACAAGTAGATATAATCTTGCGTCTGTGTTAAATCTTTAAAATCGTTTAAACAAGAAACGTACAGTACTGCTCAGAACTTAAATACCAATAAACCCCCCACCTTTTTTTAATTACTTGCAATTGAATGATAATTAGTATTGGTACGCATACGTTTTTCAAAATATTTTTATAAGATGCAGCATAATTTCATAAATTGTATGCAAATGGGTGGTTATTAGTATGAGTTCGCATATGAATTTTTAAATTCTTTATAAGCTGTAGCAAAATTACATAAATTGCATGCAAATGGACGATCATTAGCATGGGTCCGCAGATGAATTTTTAATTTATCTTTAGAAGATGCAGCATAATTACACAAACTGCATGCAAATGGACGATCGTTAGTATGGGTCCGCATATGAGTCTTTAAATTACATTTAGTAGATGCATCATATTTACATAGATTGCATGCAAATGGTCGATCATTAGTATGGGTCCGCATATGAGTTTTTAATTTATCTTTAGAAGATGCAGCATAATTACATAAACTGCATGTAAAAGGACGATCGTTAGTATGGGTCCGCAAATGAGTTTTTAAGTTACCTTTAGTAGATCCAGCATAATTACATAAATTACAGGCAAATGGACGTTCATTAGTATGGGAGCGCAAATGAATTTTCAATTTATGTTTAGAAGATGCAGTATAATTACATAAATCGCATACAAATGGATGATCATTAGTATGGGTCCGCATATGAATTTTCAAATTAGGTTTACAAGATGCAGCATGATTACATAAACTGCATGCAAATGGACGATCATTAGTATGGATCCACATATGAATTTTTAATTTATGTTTAGAAGATGCAGCATAATTACATAAATTGCATGCAAACGGACGTTCATTGGTATGGGTCCGCAAATGAGCATTCAAACGACTTTTACAAGATGCAGCATAATTACATAAATTGCATGCAAATGGGCGATCGCCAGTATGAGACTGCATGTAAATTTTCAATTTCTGTTTTTGAAATGCCGAATAATTACATAAGTTGCACGGGAATGGACGTTCATTAGTATGTTTTCGCATATGAAATATCAACGTACTTTTAAAAGGTGCAGAATGGGCACATACAAAGCAAGTAACTGAGCGTTTGTTAGTATGTGAAGACATGTTAGTGTGTTTTGATAGGATGGAGAGCAGTTACATAAATTATATGTCACGGATGTTCTTTAGTATTTGAGCGCTTAATGTAATTGTAGTCTTGCTTTTGGTGGTACAAAAGTCGTACACTGGGTAGTCTTTGAGGGGAAATCAAGTACGTGAAGCACAATAATCACATAAATTGTTTATCTATAAAGCTTATTCGCTGATCTCCTACTAATTCCGACGACTTGGTTAAATGTTCAAATCGCACTTTATTTTATTCTCACATTCTCTGTTAGTAGTACTACAGATTCTACAAAATAATTTTCACTCCCAAATTAGCTATCGATTGGGTCGTTTACATGAACTTGTTAACGAACACAGTACATAATGTTATACACTACAAATAGTTGTTTGAACGCGGCCTTCGGACGGCGTGTTCAAAACGAGTCACAAGTTAATGGTAAGATAAAATAGTAAACCATTGCCGTAGTACAGTAAACAATACTGCAGTGACATCGAATAAGATTAGAGGATGCAGTTTCAAGTGCGCATGTGCGCATCTCTGCTGTACTTCTATTAAAATTCGACAGAGGGCGCATTGAGGTGTATTTGTTTTTCTATTCTTTGAGGTTATATCGTTAGATGGATAATTTGTATTGTTGTATACAATCCAACATTTATTAATATTCGTTTTATGAATTCCTTTTGTATGAAAAATAAACAATTTTAAGGCTAAATTTAGAATTTATGTGTTTATATAAACTGAGTTTTGGTTTACAGTAAATTGGCTTGTAATTTTTGTAGTGCTGTAATATTAATATTATTGTATTATAATTATAAATAATAGAGAAGCATCTAATAAAAAAACTTAAAGTGGGCAATTTTTGTGCTGCTGGAGGTATTGCAGAACAACTTCTCAAGGTATGTATTTACGTCAATAGTTTGTACCTTATATAAATGTTTTGGAATGTTTGCCTTGTTTTTACGGAACATTTAGTTTTTATCCATAATGGGGTGCAAGGTATAAGGTTTAAAGTAATGTAAATTTAATAAATTAGTAGGTTGTGTATTGAAATTAGTTTATGGCCGGTTTTTATATGTTACAACTAATTAATATACATATATTCTTACTGATAAATTTTTCCACATATTCAAGCTGTTTTGTGTTGTTACAAAAATGCATTCATAAAATTTGCGTGTATTGAGAGATTATTATATTTATCGTGTACTTTGTATTTGCAGGTGTAAACAGTGTTAAAAATTATCTGGATTGGAATGTTTGCTGCCAGTTGTAACCTACTCAAACAATTCATTATACAGAGTGCGTTATTTATGTTTTGAACAAAAAATGTTTAAGAAGGTTAACAGTGACAGAAAGTTGCTGATAGCAGATGCGGTACGAACGCTTAATCTTCCCGAAGCGGAAAGTTTAAAGTTAGCCCATACGGTAACAATTGATAATCATTTTTACAGATGAGGGAATCCTGTAGCATAAAATAGTGTATATTACTGATTTTTTATAGTACACGCACTTGATCCTGTTGAGATGCAAGTTGCTATATTAAAATCAGATATATTAGAATGCCAACCAGGTACTTTACGACTGCAACCATTTGCATCCAGTTCAGCACAATATTAACCACAACCATAATCTGAAAGGAGTATCCAAACAGTAAAAGTACCGAGTTCTTATACACCTTCAAAAGTAAAATTACGAACAAAGGATTATTCTTTATAAAATCAAATGTGTAGCCTAAGAAAGAAAATACAGTATGTTGATGAAGAAACCCCAGTTGTGAAAAGCACATCAATAAAGAATTTTAATAAACTGTGATAAATTCATACCAGCAAAATGTGCAAGTTTTGTTAAGCTGCAGGTTGATTTGAATATTAACAAAATACCTCAATATAGGCGACATAGGCAAGAATTTCTTGAAACTTGCTTGAAGATGTATTTTATGAGCCCACAAGATTACAGAGAATTATGCACTTTGTTTATCTTACCAAGCAAAGGAACTTTAAAAAGACGAACGGATAATATTAATTTTAACGTAAGATTCAGCTGCGTTTTTTTTATGGTTTTTCAAGTCAAATACAAACATTTGACGACGTTAACAGAAATCACTGCATTTGCTTAGATGAAATGGCTACAAAATCTCATTTATTTTATTTAATCAAAAACTATGACATAGTTGGATTGGAAGATTATGGAGATGGAAAATTTTACAGACCAAGCTTGAATGTAATAGTATTGATGGCCAAAGATTGGTATGCATCGGTCACTTGCTATACTATTGCGGACAATTGTTATACTATTGCGCAACTGTTATAGCCATACGCGACAAATTTCCGCGCCATATTGTAACTTGTACCGACCACGTTGTCGAGTGAAACAAGCGTTTTTTAAGTCAATTTGCAAGCCAGATTTAAATAAAACCAATTACTTACATGGCGGTATTTCGTGAATTCGTCTAAGGGTCCCTCCGTTTTGTGAGGTTGGGTTGCGTCAGGCCATGTTGAATTCAACTTCCATCCGTCTTAAAACACTTTTCCAATCGTAGAGGTTTGATAGAAACACCAGGTAAAGGAAGGATAAGGCAAGATACAGGAACCTACCAATTTCTGAAAAGAAAAGACACACCATTACCGAAGATAGTTGTTGCTTTGTCCAGGGCTCGTAACTTAATGCCCACTTTCGACACCCGCACTTGCGCATTCTTTTGCGCAAACGCGACTGTCCGGAATGACGGAAGTTGAGAAGTTTTAATTTTAAAAAATACGCGGGAATTTCCTTATAAATTATAACTAAATCTAAGACATGTACATTGCCAATTTTTGGCATGTAACAAGGTATATAACGCAACTAGAAACAGCCATTTAAATAACTTTTTCTCACACTTCGTGTTCAGGTCCAGAACTAGATATTCTAATTGAAAAAAGTGTTTTTCAACTCAACAATATTAGTTTGCATGTCAGAGCACTTGTGACTGATATAGACTCGCGCATCATAAACGTTTCTAAATTATTTCATATTTCCGAACATAATCCAGATTTTAATATGAAAGATCAGGAAATTACATATTTATTTGATGTTCCTCATTTAATTAAGACTGCGAGAAATAACTTAAGGATAAAGTTTTTAGGTTGAATGGTAAATTTACATGAAGGGGATATATCAATCATTTATATAACTGTGATAGAAAGTTATCTCGACGCTTAGCAGCAAAACTGGATGATGCACACATAAACTCATCAAACTTTGAAAAAATGAGAGTAAACCTTGCAACACAAGTTCTCAGTGTTACGTAACAGCGGGAATGACAGGTTACATTGCGTTAAACGCACTACCTACTGATGTAATTGCAATAGTTGAGTTTTTAAAAGGTTTTGATCAGCTGTTTGACATTTTAAATTCTTCCAGTACAGACGATTCAAAGTTGCATAGGAAACCATTTAGACGTCTAGACTTTCAAAGAAATTTTTTGTAGGACTGTTCTACTTTTGAAAAATACAAAAGTCTATATTGAGCTGGATACAGACATTACGGAACAAATTACATGTTTTCGGTGATTTCAAATCAAAATTTATGGTATGCTTATTTTGTAGGATAAGCTACATGGTATTGGTTTTAATTACTTAACAACAAGGAGATTATCTCAAGATGCTGTGACCAATTTCTTTGGTTATGTGAAACAGCAGTGACAATAATGTAAACCTCACTTCCATTCAGTTTCAGCGTTCATTCAGAAAACTTTTTACAATAAGTTATTGCAGATCTGACAAACAGAACTTTCTCCCTGATTTTGACAAGATCTTAAAATTGAATATTGAAAGTATATCTAAGTATGAGGTAAAAACGAAATACCAAGGAGTAGTAGTAATGGAAAGATTATTCTAAATTTAAATGATTGTAACTACAGGCTTGATACTATTGAAAAAATGTATTACGATCAATTTGTGGCTAATTAATTAGAAAATGCTTGCTCAAAACAACTGTAATGTCTGGGAAAAATATGCTATTGACCATACAGGCTTTGACGAAATATTTCTCTACAATCATTTCGAGCATATCAGTCTAAAATTTGGAAACCTATGACGTACAGTTTTTACCCCTCTGAAAATTTAGCGGGTAATTCACAGAAAACTCAGTGGATTACTCTGCTAAAAATTCTTTGCCGGTAAACTATCGAAACTTTGACTGTACGAACAAAATAAGTTGATTGTTCCGCCGACTAACTCAGTGGGACGGGGGTTTAAGTGTTTGACGAGGGTTCCAGAATGCTATAGGATATGAAATGTGGTCTTGATCGGGAAATTTCTTAGACGTCACCTAATCTCGCAGACATGCTGTGAAAAAGCCCTGGAATGAATAACAGAAGTGTTTAAACTCTCGAGGTCAGGAGAGTGATTCTGGCTTACAGATATATCTGAAAATTCATTGAAGCAAACACTATTTTAACATTTGTCAAACGGAGTTACGCCTACTTTATAGAAGTGAAAAAAGAATCATGGCAAATAGTCGCTAGTATTTAGCACCAAGCATTATAGTCGCTGATATTTTGTTTTAGCTGGTTTGAATCATGACGTAATCGGAAGCGTGATTGGTAAATAGCTTAGATTTGATAGACGAAAGAAATAGTCCAAGATAAACGACATGTACATTCCTGATCTTGAACATCCTTCTCCTGATCCAGATTATTTTGGTTCTCATATTCTCAAAAAAATTTTCGCTGCGTACCGAAAGGCCCATAATAGGTATAATTTTTGTCGTCGTCCTATTTCCTATCAACTAGGTGATGCTGTTTGGTACCGTATTTTGTTCTGTCTGACGCTTCAGGTCATTTAATCACCAAGCTCGCTCTTACATTTCTTGATCCTTTCCCTAATACTAAAGTTGTTTCTTCTTGGACATACGAACTCACTGATTCTTCCGGTGCCAAAGGCATTCGGCATGCTAAAGACCTTATACCCGCACTCCCGACAATCTTAATGCCCGCAATATTGCTTTTGTCTCTTTCTGGCAACATAAACGTCGCAAACTACGTTCTTGAGTCTCTCATTCCAATTTGCTAGTAAGGTGAACGATAGAGCTGCAATGGGAAGACCACGTAAAAGATAGTTGGGTGCGGTAGAGGAGATACCAAAAGAACGACAAGTAAGAAGTCATAAATAAAGAATCATGCCAAAAACAATGTATGAATGTTGCAAAAGCGAAGGAAAAGTGGACGGACCGAGGGATGTGGATAATGATTGTCAATGATGCTGGGAGTAAAAGTTGTGTAGTAGTCTTAAGCTCCATCCTACATATTCCCCAGAGAAAGCTGCCGGGTTTGGTTGCCCCGAAAGATGGTACCGTGATTGGTGATTGATTAATTAATCCACCCAATCAGTGGATCTATAACCAGCTATTTGTATAAAGTAAAATAATACCACATACATACAAACTTCTCTGACAACTTAAAACGAAGATCGTCAGATTGATCAAAAATAAATTATCACTAATATTAACGCGAGTTATGTACCCCCCAATTGATGTATGTATTATAAAATAGAAATAATTAGGAATTATTAGAAAGTGTTAAGAAAATGTTAAGTGAAGTGCAACAATGTAATACAAGGACAAATAATACAGTTTGTTAACAGTTCATGAGAACGGATGCAACACTTTGTATCCAAGACGATAATGACACTGCAGGTGTCAAGTTACAGACGGTCAAGATACCGTGATTACCTAGAAAGTAAGATTGTAATAATGTATTAATGAATAGAGTTAAGAATAAGCCGACATGAGCTCTGCAAGTTCCCACAGCTATGTGAGGGAGTAGGGATATTATAAATAGCTCAGGAGCCCCAGAAGACGGCAATCAGTCAAAGTATTCAGCTTCAACATTGCAGTTGCTTAGGCTACTCAAAATAGTACAATTCAGTTATTTTCGACATAGAATAATTTAAATCAAGTTTATAAAATTCCATAATTAATGTCTGTTTGAAATAAATTTGTTAAGAAGTTTTGGAAGTGCTTTTTAAAAACACAGCTCCCAAGGCCCGAACTTTACCTGGCGCAGTTGGTAGGATATTAACAGGTCACTAAGGAACCCAAATTCGAAGAACTGGTGGTCTGGAATTTCAATTTGCAATTTTGGCAGGACCCAAACACACCAAACAGAACGTGAACAACGTACAAGCATTGACTGAGTCCATGAAACTAACGAAGAAATTAGTGTAAGTTAATTTCCTTAAAAAACCAATTTATTTTGACAATTTTATTTAATATTGCTAGTATTAGAATTTTTTTTTTATTTTATGTATGTACATTTTTACCATTATTTTATTGCAAATTTATGCCATTATTACGAAAATAATTTACTTGGCTATTGCAAGGAATTATTTTCAAATTTTTTTTGAGAGCGATAATATCGATCCGCAGCAACAAACCATAGTCCTACGGTGTCGCGTTTCTTATCACGTAACTACACTAACCGCTGATAAGGAATATTCCATTGGTATACATAAAAGAAAACAAGTTGTATACCTGTATGTGTCGGATACTTAGCTTGCGCGCCATCGGGAGTGAATCAGCACCACATCGCCACTGTCGTTGGGATCTATTTACCCTGTTACCATAACGGCACTGGCAATCGACAGGTAACGATAGTTGATCTGTGGCGAAGAGCAGTTGGGCCTACATAAAAAAGAACCAATTTGGCCTCCTAAAAAGAGAATCTGATTGGGATGGTTAACCGCAGAAAAACCCACCAATATACGCAAGATACTTCCTACTTGTCGAACAAAAAAACGTGCATCGCTCTTGAAGTACTGGAACGAGTAATGTAGAAAATATTTCAACGCACATGCTTAAAAATTGGTTCAAATAACACGAGTTCGAACGGCAATCCTCGTGTTATCAAAGCGCGATTAGCAAACTAGAAAACACGCAATCTAATAGTAGTAGAATCCATTATTTCGACAAGTCTTTAGATGGGAAACACAAAAGAAAACAATTATACGTTATTGGAGTGTTTAACAAATTAATTGATACCTAAAACAAGGTATTGACTATTTAATTTATCGAATAAATTTTCGTTTTAAAAGCAAAATAGATCTAAGTTAAAATTATGTTAAAACGGGCTTATTCTGAACAGGTACACTATATGGCTATTGTTGGAAAATTTAAGAATAAAAATGGAATTTATTCGAGCGGATAATGACTTAATCAGGGAAAAAGGGATATTTAATTTGTTGAAAAATTAACGTAACACATTTAATTCTCCCGACCTATAACCTTTCCTTGTCTTATATGATTTCTTTTAGTGATAACATACGGTTGCGGCATAATATTGTTATTTAATCCCTCTGTGAAGATGCATGCTAACGGCAAAGTATTACAGTAATTTGCGATACATATGTAAGTAAACCTTTTCTTACCTACTAACAGTTTTTAGTTGGGTTTTCCTTTTTTTTTTTTTGTTGTGTTACATATTATCTAATTAGAGGGTTTTTTTTGTTTCTTTTGTGTGTGAGTTATAAATGAGTGTTTATTTTTATTTCAGGTATTTCCTTTATTTTGTATTGGTAAAATCCCGCCTAGTCACCGATTGAGCCTGGTCCTCCTTTCGTTGTATTTCCGTTTACGTCGATGTACGTAGCGGCTGGTTCTCTGGAAAATTACTTCTAGCATATTTCGAACTATTCTCCAAGCTAAGCGATCTAGTCCAAAGCCTAGCTTGGACACCGCTAGTCTGGTTACTCCATTTTCCATCATCAAAGCTTTAATTTTCAGCAAAACCTCCCAAAGATGTCATTAACTAGGTCTCTGCCAGGAAGAATTTTTGCCGACCAGATAGTAAACATAACAACGTCTATCCTGAAAAACCAAAGCTTCTCCTATAGTTGGCTGCTGTTGTAGTAATTTATCCACGCATCCAAACTTCTTGAAAACAACGACTATTTCCTTGACATTTGCAGATCTCGAGCTACACAATGTGCAAGGGAATACGTCAAATCTCGCCTTAGCGCAACCACCATACGCCGCAATAAAACTCCCAAAATCTAGATATAGCTCACGATTAATAACTTTTCGAACACCATTTTCACTACTCGAGTCGTCCTGGTTGTTACCAGCATGAGATGTTAAACGGCCAAAGTGTACCACTTTCGGTTTACCACAGGGAAAACTTCTTATCCGGTGCACTACATTATTAATTCTTTTTAACACTTCGTACGGGCCTTCCCATTGTCTTTGTAATTTTGGCGACAATTCACGCTTTCTTTGTGTATTGTACAACCACACTAAATCTCCAGGTTGATAACCACCTTTTTGTGCTCTCGCGTCATATTGTAATTTCATTCGATCTTACATGTGATTTTCCAATGCTTCACCCGAAGGTACTATATTGGCCAGGAAGCGAGTTTTTTTACCTGGAAAATTTGTAATTTTGTTGAACCCTTGCTGTTCCAAGTAGGGTAATAATCTTTAACGTGCGTGAGAACACTCACGCACAGAACCTTCATTTTACCTCTCATCCGAACGAGGGTGTATTTTTGTGAAAAATGCTCACCTGCCATTTTTCAAGCAGTCGCTCATGTCGGGATTCGAAATATGATCGCTAGCCGCCTGGATATTCTTTGGAACATTTTCGTGAATGCTATTTGATTTTTCACAAAGCTTACTAACGTAATCTTCACCTGTGACCTCTTCCCCAGTTTAAACCCAAACTGAAAAGCACATAGTAACCGCCATTCACGTCTTAACATGTACCGAAGATCGGTACGCCAGTAGGAACAAGTGTAAATATTAGTCCCACTCCCGTTGATATTTAGACACAACTTTGGCTAGGAGCATTCCTAACGTCCTGCACATTCTTGCAACCATTACATCCGATTGAGGATGAAGTGGCGTGGTTCTAGTCTTCCTGATTCCCAGGTACTTGCGGAGGCCCTGAAACAACGCTGATTTGAAGTTCCGACCTTGATCGGAGTGTAATTCCAATGGAACTCCAAAGCGACAAAACAACTACCTCACTAGTACAATTGCATCCGTCTCAGCTTCTTGGTTAGGTATAGCATACGCCTCCGGCCATTTGGTAAAATAATCCATTGCAACTAAGATGTATTTATTTCCTTTCTCTGATTCAGGAAACGGGCCAGCTATATCAATGGCCACTCTTTCAAAAAGATTTCCCACGTTATACTGCCTCATTGGGGTTTTCTGTTTGGTGACCGGGCCATTTCCAGAGGCACACAGCTCACATTTCCGACACCACTCCTTTACATATTCTTTGGAGTTCACCCAATAGAATCTTTCTCTCACTCTTTCAAGAGTTCTTTTCACGCCAAAGTGCCCTCCGGAAATACCATCGTGCAAGTGCTGCAACACTTCCGGCACTCTGCTTCTCGGCACTATCACTTGAAGTCTCCCAGTGCCATCTTCACGTTCCAGGCGTCGTTTCAAGATTCTATTTTTAATCACCAATGAGTATCACTGTGTCCAGTATGCCGTCAGGCTCCTACTTGAAATACTAATTTCCTCCCAAACTGGTCGTTGTCCTCTACTTTTTCACTCAATAATACGTCTCCATTCGGGTTGTCAAGTAACATCACTTGCCGTCATTCTATGGATGATACTTATTTTGTCTTCCATCTTAGAGCAATGATCGCAGTCTACCGGACAAAGTCGTCTTGACAGAGCGTCTGCATTCTGATGGCTAGTTTCTACACGATGTTCTGTGTCAAAGTCATATTCCTGCTGCTCAACCGGTTGTTTTTTGGCTGAGTACAACGCCTCTGTATATGGCCAACTTTACCGCAGCTCCAGCATCGCAGACCCCATCTCCTAGGTCGTTGTCTTTCCAGGCCTTCCGCCACACGGTTGATTATTTCTTCCATTCCGTTCTGCGATTGACCAGGTTTTTCTAAAGTAGGCCGAACTTTATGACTTACCCCGTGTGATGTCTGCTTAGCTGCTTCAAATTCAAGCGCTTGCTGTATTTCGTCGTTTCTAACACCATCTACAAATGTTTGAACAACCAGTTGTTCGAGGAAGCTATCTGGTGCTGTTGGATATGCCAATCTAACTAATCTAGCAATGTCAGCTTCAAATTCTTACAGGCTTTCATTTGTCTTTTGCGAGCGGTTCTTAACTTGTGCATGGTAAACCTGTTGAAGATGAACGTCTTCATGTCTCATCTCAAGCTTCGATGTTAAGAGGCTGTAATCGTTCTGTTAGTCATCGGGAATCGTTTGTAAGATCTTAAGAGCTTCCCCCTGTAGGGTCATTATTAACGAGATAGCCTTCTCTTTGTTGCACCAATCGTTGGCTATTGCAGTAGTTTCAAATTGTTTCAAATACGTCGGCCAAGATGTTTTACCATCGAATGTGGATGGTTTCACTGTAAATTTTGAAGGTATTGACTCGCTTCTTTTTATACTTCTTATTTCTGGAATGTTCTGATTTACATCTAGATTTGCTAATTCAAGTGGCCGCGTTGTTAGTGAAATCGTTTGTTCTTGTAGCTTCATCACATCTTGTTCCACTTTACCAATTTATTGTCCAACTTTTGCTCAACTGTTTTTACCTGTTCAGTGAAATCTTCTTTCAATGCAATAGAGCTTTCTATTAATCTTTGTTCTAACGTAGCTGTATTTTCATTCAACTTTTTCCATTTTTGCAGCATTTTCACTTAACTTTTCTTCCATTTCTCAGCATTTTTACTTAACTTTTCTTCCATTTTTTCAGCATTTTCACTTAACTTTTCTTCCATTTTCTCAGCATTTTCACTATGTGTCACTTCTAGTTTAGCCGACCTCTCTTCCATGCCGGAATTAAAATCCTTAAGGAAATTCATTAACGTTTCTGCGTCCATTTTACTTTGGCTTCTTGTAACTGGCATATGCAAACTACTCAAATGTCTTTAGACTTCTGCTTTTCTTTTAAGTTAATCACTATCCACCCAACACGGCCTAACAGCAGTGTAGCCGGCTATTGTTAACGCTTTTGTTAATTTAGAGCAAGTAATAACACGTGTTTATTACTCACTATTCACAAAATTAACAGTATATGACTTATTTATAGACGTTTTCAGTCCAATTTACAATGAAGAACTATCACACTTATGTTATTTACAAGCACTAATATATACTTAAAATAAATCCTTAACCATAAGTCTTCTTAACTACAATAAATACTACTATAATTTATTTACAGTGCCACCATAAGACCCGGAAAATATGTGAACTAAATTTCAACAACAACGTATCAAACCAATCAGAAAGCGATTTGTTTTAAAGTACATTGCGGGAATAAAGCATTTTTAAGCAAATTTCATGATTTGTGCTATTAAACATTAAAGATTAAAAAATACAATAATGCCATTAATGTTGAATATTAATAACCTAACCATACAAATATAACAATGTGACAAATAAAAGCTTTCTACTTTGAGTGTACTTATTAGCAAGCAGTGACACCAAGGACACACCTCCCAAGTCCTATGTTTGCATGGTGGCACTATATCCCCCTTTTGTCTATTTATGTATAAACTGACGGTACAATATTCACTTTCACATAACACAAATTTATATTTACTATAGGATTTTCAAAACGTAATGACCAACTTACTATACACGATATGATTTATATACGACATTTGGATATAGACTAACTGATGTCCACTCATCACCGATCTCAAATTTATATTAAAGTTGACTAGATGATTCATAGTCTGGTGTTTGCTCGAATGTTTGAAATTTCTGTAGAATACACTTACTTCGGTTATGCAGCTTGACTGTTTGACGGGTTGCTTAATAGTTCGTAACAATACATTACTTCCGTAGTTATCTGGACATTAATTTATCTTAGCATTTTCATCATGTGCTTGAAACTTTAGCATCTTAATCAATGTAACAACATTTTAATTAATGTCCTAGTTGTAACACTTCGCCCTCCACCCCTGACCCAAGTAGCAGTCAAAGAAATAAGGAACGAGTTACCTAATACATATATAATCTAATGCCAACTTTATATCACTTCTTACAGTTCAAAATGACAATACAAGGGTCCACTTACCTATTCCAAAAGTCTTTACTCTACTTTCCTCAAACGACTCGGCTACTCCATAGCGGAGAGTACATGCACATGTCCCAGGGTGGATAGGCCTAGAATTCTGAAACTGATACTGGTGAGTTAACTTACCCAAAAGTTTACAAAATATCTGTACCTAAATGTATTTCAACAAACCCCTTTTAATTGTATATCTCAACATTTGTTTTAAGTACTGAATTTAATAACCTTTAATATGGTGATATAACTATTTACATTTACTATATTGACATACTTGAATGCAATAAAAGCAGTATCTATTATAGCCTTTATACTTATTATGGGATTTTTATTTTACGAGAATTTCCAGTAAGAGAATAGAGCCCACGGCAAGTTCTGATGGAAAATGGCCCAAAGTTGTGGAAATCTCAAAGGCAAAGCGGCTAGTCGAACTATATGCTCTGGGTGGAACATGAGCTGTGGGTCGGGGTTGAATTGCGACCACAAATATAAAGAATAAGGCGCCACCGTATTTTTCTATACAGAGAAGACCTTGCTCAAGTCCCTTGTACAAGGCGAATGCGGAAACCTTTATTCTATAACCGCTATACAGTTTATTAAAGACAACATAATCCCTAAAGTTTCTTACCTTATGGCTCGACTTTGACCTTAGTACTTCACTGCTTCACCTGTGAACAGATTAAACAAAGAATAGCACTGTTTGTGCGTTTATACTCAAATTTTAAAATTCAATTCGAATCATCTTTCATTCATTCTAATTAAAAAGAATAGTTTTGTTCAAAAATAAAAATCTATTCCTCTTGTATTCAATTAACGTGCTTTTTTACAAAATATCCTTTCATTTATTATATATTTTTGATTAAATTAATTTGTGAAAATTATTTACAAAGGCACTGGATATAATCAGTATCGTTCAATTCTGTAAGAAATATCTAGCCAAGTTTTATTAACAAATTGATTAAGCATAAAGTTGCTTTCTAAACTGTTACTTACTGATAACAAAAATGTTGGTTTGGGTAGATCCACCATAACCTCACAATAAATAATTCCAGTTAGTTATTAATGAAATAGTAAACATAGAAGTTTAATTTCTAATTTTTCTTAAATAGAAGAATTTACTTTCTCTATCACATAATGACATCTTCCGTAGTTTCAGTGAATTAATAAAAGATTTAGAAATGTAAAATTTACAGATTCCTATTGCTTAATATTGAAAGATATATTCATAGTCTGTCCTTGACCTATTTTGAAGTTTAAATAACTTGATTAAACAAAAAATTATCTATCTGCTATGTCCATAGTTCAGCTAACATACGAAAACAAATTTCTACATACCAGATGTCCGTCTGACAGAAAAATACCTGCTAGGCGTCTTGCGTCAGCATTAAAATAAAGAAATCTCCAATTCAGAACAAATAATTTTGCTGCTTACTGAAGCTCCAAACTACTCGGCATCCATTTTAAGTAATTAAATCTCGCCAGATCCACACTCGAACAAAGCGTAAATTCCTATATTTTCTTCTTGTGCATTTAATTAAAATTACGTTAAACCAGGCTCCTGTTAACTAAAGGTTGTATGTTTTTTCCAAGCTAAACATTATTTCCAATTTTCACATTATTACCAAGCTGCATGTTAATTAAAGTTGCATTACGTATAAATTAAAACTACAAATATTATCAAACGTTGCATGTTAATTTAAAATTGCTTTACGTATAAATTAAAACTACGAATATTATCAAACGTTGCATGTTAATTTAAAGTTGCACTGAAAATCTTTACTTAATATGGTTACAGAATCAAATTTTACTTACTGTTACCACGGCCCTTCAACCAAAAAAATTTCTCGTCATCTACGAGCTATGTCCCAGTAAGTGGACAATACAAAAGTGCTTTTCGGAGATGACATTCTCTCCTAAAACAACTTAAATCGCACGTGCTTCCAACACGAAAAAACTGCAAAAACCATTGTCCTTGGATTCAAGGAACAATTCGACTTGCTTTCACCACAGCTGTATTGGAAGTGTCTAGGTCAAGCGAGTTACCGCTCGGAAACAAGATTACCTTACAATTTCTTAATAGATGGAGCTCTAGGAATGATACTAAATGAAAAGTTTATTTTGTCACCGTGTAAATTAAATTTTAATTTGAATTGAATGCTAATATTTTATTGGGCAATAGGTAATATTTATTTAGTGGATTGTGTAGCATTATTATGCATTATACTGTTTATTATTAAATAAATAGATTAATTATATGAACACATCTAGAAAGGAAATAAAATCGTTACACTATTACTTAACTAAAGTTACTTTAAGTCGGGTGGTTATATATTTTACTAAGCACTGCAAATTCTACAGTTAAAACAAATTGGCTCCAACTTAAACATAGACAACAACTCTTGATATTCTCTACAAAATTCATAATAATAAGCGGTAACGTTAATAAAGTCCAAGAATTCCAACCTTAATCTAGCAACTTAACATATTCATGTAACAGCATATATATATATATATATATATATATATATATATATATATAACTATATAAAATTCCTACTTGCAAATCCCGTGTATGCATGCAAATACACGTCCGTTCTCTCGAACCATGTATGCAAAGATTCACTCAATACCTGTGTTGGGTATGCAATACCCACTGTTGCTCCACTCTCTACAATGCCTCCGTGGTAACTTATCCTCACCAGAGTTGATAATGCTAAACACGGGTGTTGATACATTTTATGCTCGAAACTCTTGATATTTCTCTACTCTTGTACCAATTTGGCTTGGAATCGAACTTTCAAAATCCGAACTTCCACAATCAATCAATAATGAACCGTATAGGTGGGTTAGTTATCCTCTTTTCTGCCGTTAATAAGCCGGCGCCTCCAACCAAATCTGTGCTCTTTATGCACTACTTGAATTCACTATTCTTCCCGTAATAAACATACTAATTGATTAGCTCTGTTCACTAACCATTGATTAAATTAACACGGCCGTATAACCAATATTGCTACGCGACATTGCCGCCTACTTCACACTAGCTTTGGGCTAGTTAGTTTTCATTTCGTAATATCTTTTGTTTTTGTGTGTCTTGTTGAGTCTTTGTGTGTCGTGGGTTTGAATTTTTTCTATCCCTGTATTTATATACCATTTATCACGTGACTTGCCTAGCCAATCAAAAACCTTACATATTTTGCAATTGTACCTCATCCCTACATGTGCTTTTAGGTTAATGGTTTAAATCCACTTTTATTAATGCCATTGCTAATTGAAATTACCCTATCATTAAATTTAAGTTTTTCTGCAATATTCTAAAGTATTTCCTGTCAATATTTTTATAGATATCACGAAAAATAACATTTTATTACTTACTTCCGGTTTTGAATTTCTAGAACAAACTAGTATTTCCTTTGGCGCCTAAATTTAAAATCTTCTAAATTTCACAGGATGTTAGATATTAGTTGATAGGTTATGTTCATTTAAAGTGTCAATTGTCACCCAAGGTTGCACTAGGATTGGATAACTATCTTAATTCTGGTCAGTGATAGGATACATTTTAGATAGAATTGTTTGTGATTGGCCGAAAATATTATTTGAAATTTGGATTAATTTAAAAATGTTCTTGGGTGTTACACAGTATGACGAATGATTTATATTTTAGGGCATTATTTTTAAGGTAAACAGAATAGCTTAGGATGACAAATTCGCCAATAAAACGTCTCATAAATCTTTACATATTATTTGTAATAGGAATTGAATTTAAACTTTCAAAAATAATCGTAATTATTTAAAAATATTACATATTATTAGTAGAAAATCGAAGTTCCTCTTGTATTTCTAATAATAAAGCAATGCAAACTTTATGTAAGAATACGAATCCACCAAGTTGTGGTACAGTAATAAAGGATACACAAATAAAGTAAAATTAACGTTATCTACATTTAAATTATACTGTATTCCAAAATGCTGTCGAATATTAATTAACAAAAAAAAACTATTGTACGCTAATCAAAAATCTAAAAATAAAATAACTTATATATTAATGGACCCGTAAGTGTATGACCACATCAAACACTTGTAATTCAGTAGACAAAAGTAAACCAAATGGAAACTTTGCAATCAGATTAGCATCTAGCTTAGTAACGAAGCCCAATACATGCAATTTTTTCCAGAATCTTTTGAGCAGTTCAAATTATTTGTAATCATTAAAATCGGCCCAAGTTTAATGAAACTGCAATGTAGAAAAACAAATTTCACGACGGTCTGAAAGAGTTTTTGTGTTTGAATTGCGAATAGTACTTCTGCGGCATTGTGTAAAGCAACGTCTTATTGTAATTTTTATATGCTACTTGCGCAACTAAAATAAGCACTTAAAAATGTTTTTGACTTGATGCTACAACCTTGTTTTTAACATTGAAGCAATCGCTGACAAGTAGATATAATCTTGCGTCTGTGTTAAATCTTTAAAATCGTTTAAACAAGAAACGTACAGTACTGCTCAGAACTTAAATACCAATAAACCCCCACCTTTTTTTAATTAGTTGCAATTGAATGATAATTAGTATCGGTCCGCATACGTTTTTCAAAATATTTTTATAAGATGCAGCATAATTTCACAAATTGTATGCAAATGGTGGTTATTAGTATGAGTCCGCATATGAATTTTTAAATTCTTTATAAGCTGTAGCAAAATTACATAAATTGCATGCAAATGGGCGATCGTTAGTATGGATCCGCATATGAGTTTTCAAATTACGTTTACAAGATGCAGCAAAATTACATAAATTGCATGCAAATGAACGATCATTAGCATGGGTCCGCAGATGAATTTTTAATTTATATTTAGAAGATACAGCATAATTACATAAATAGCATGCAAATGGACGATCGTTAGTATGGGTCCGCATATGAGTCTTTAAATTACATTTAGTAGATGCAGCATATTTACATAGATTGCATGCAAATGGTCGATCATTAGTATGGGTCCGCATATGAGTTTTAGTTTATCTTTAGAAGATGCAGCATAATCACATAAACTGCATGCAGATGGACGATCGTTAGTATGGGTCCGCAAATGAGCTCTCAAGTTACCTTTAGTAGATGCAGCATAATTACATAAATAACAGGCAAATGGACGTTCATTAGTATGGGTGCGCAAATGAATTTTCAATTTATGTTTAGAAGATGCAGTATAATTACATAAATCGCATACAAATGGACGATCATTAGTATGGGACCGCATATGAATTATCAGAATATGTTTATAAGATGAAGCATAATTACATAAATTGCATGCAAATGGACGATCGTTAGTATGGGTCCGCATATGAATTTTCAAATTACGTTTACAAGATGCCGCATGATTACATAAACTGCATGCAAATGGACGATCATTAGTATGGATCCGCATATGAAATTTTAATTTATGTTTAGAAGAAGCAGCATAATTACATAAATGGCATGCAAATGCACGATCATCAATATGGTTCAGTATATGTATTTTCAATTTATGTCTAAAAGATACAGCATAATCACATAAACTGCATGCAAATGGACGTTCATTAGTATGGGACCGCATATGACTTTTTAAGCTATCTTTACAAGATGAAGCATAATAACATAAATTGCATGCAAATGGACAATCGTTGGTATGAGTTCGCATATGAGATTTCAAATTATGTTTTGAAAATGCAGCGTAACTACATAAATTGCATAGAAATGAACGATCATTAGTATGGGTCCTCATATGAGTTTTCAAATTACCTTTGGAAGATGCAGCGTAATTACACAAATTGCATGCATATGGACAATCATTAGTATGGGTCCGCATATGAATTTTTAATTTATGTTTAGAAGATGCAGCATAATTACATAAATTGCAAGCAAACGGACGTTCATTGGTATGGGTCCACATATGAGCATTCAAACGACTTTTACAAGATGCAGCATAATTACATAAATTGCATGCAAATGGACGATCGTTGGTATGCGTTCGCGTATGAGTGTTCAAATTACCTTTAGAACTTGCAGCATAATTACATAAATTGCATGCAAATGGCCGATCGTTAGTATGGGACCGCATATGAGTTTTCAAGTTACTTTTTGAAGTTGAAGCATAAATACATAAATTGCATGCAAATGGGCGATCGCCAGTATGGGACTGCATGTGAATTTTCAATTTCTGTTTTGAAATGCCGAATAATTACATAAGTTGCACGGGAATGGACGTTCATTGGTATGTTTTCGCATATGAAATATCAACGTACTTTTAAAAGGTGCAGAATAGGCACATACAAAGCAAGTAAGTGAGCGTTTGTTAGTATGTGAAGACATGTTAGGGTGTTTTGATAGGATGGAGAGCAATTACATAAATTATATGTCACGGATGCTCTTTAGTATTTGAGCGCTTAATGTAATTGTAGTCTTGCTTTTGGTGGTACAAAAGCCGTACACTGGGTAGTCTTTGAGGGGAGATCAAATACGTGAAGCACAATAATCACATAAATTGTTTATCTATAAAGTTTCGTCGCTAATCTCCTACTTATTTCGACGACTTGGTTAAATGTTCAAATCGCACTTTATTTTATTCTCACATTCTCTGTTAGTAATACTACAGATTCTACAAAAATAATCTTCATTCCAAAATTAGCTATCGATTGGGTCGTTTACATGAACTTGTTAACGAACACAGTACATAATGTTATACACTACAAATAGTTGTTTGAACGCGGCCTTCGGACGCGTGTTCAAAACGAGTCACAAGTTAAAGGTAAGATAAAATAGTAAACCATTGCCGCAGTACAGTAAACAATACAGCAGTGACATCGAATAAGATTAAAGGATGCAGTTTCGAGTGCGCATGTGCGCATCTCTGCTGTACTTCTATTAAAATTCGACAGAGGGCGCATTGAGGTATATTTGTTTTTCTATCCTTTGAGGTTAGATCGTTAGATGGTTAATTTTTATTGTTGTATACAATCCAACATTTATTAATATTCGTTTTATGAATTCCTCTTGTATGAAAAATAAACAAATTAAAGACTAAATTTAGAATTTGTGTGGTTATATTATATAAACTGTGTTTTGGTTTACAGTGAATTGGCTTGTAATTTTTGTAGTGCTGTAATATTAATATTATTGTATTATAATTATAAACAATAGAGAGTCACCTAATAAAAAAACTGAAAGTGAGCAACTTTTGGGCTGCTATGAGGTATTGCAGAACAACTTCTCAAGCTGACGGTGCAAATTTATTTAAATTTCCAAAGGATATTACAAGGTACCTTATATAAATGTTTTGGAATGTTTGCCTTGTTTCTACGAAACATTTAGTTTTTATCCATAATGGGGTGCAAGGTATAAGGTTTAAAGTAATGTAAATTTAATAAATTAGTAGGTTGTGTATTGAAATTAGTTTATGGCGGGTTTTTATATGTTACAACTAATTAATATACATATATTCTAACTGATAAATTTTTCCACATATTCAAGCTGTTTTGTGTTGTTACAAAAATGCATTCATAAAATTTGCGTGTTTTGAGAAATTATTATATTTATCGTGTACTTTGTATTTGCAGGTGTAAACAGTGTTTAAAATTATCTGGATCGGTATGTTTGCTGCCAGTTGTAACCTACTCAAACAATTAATTATACAGAGTGCGTTATTTATGTTTTGAACAAAGAAAGTTTAAGAAGGTTAACAGTGAGAGAAAGTTGCTGATAGCAGATGCGCTACGAACGCTTAATCTACCCGAAGCGGAAAGTTTAAAGCTAGCCCACACGGTAACAATTAATAATCATTTTTACAATATAGGTGAGGAATCCTGTAGCATAATGGTGTATGTTTATTGCGCGGGGTGTGTGTGTGTGTGTGTATGTGTGTCTTATAATTTTATATATGGACTTACCTCCACGTTGTTTTATTGTTCGAAGGTGTAGTTCCTACTCTTCAACTAAGTGGACTGTATGCGAATTATAGTACCTGTTACGTTTGCACTTTTAGTTTTTTTAAGGGGTTTATCGATAAAGTCACATTCGGCGGCACCAGACTAACTCACTTACCGAACGAACAACCGTTTCGGTACGATATCGACGAGAGAATGTTTTTGTCACTACCCCTTTTTCAACTTAATTTACACATGCACAAAGGAGGTTTTACGACTGGATATAACGGGACAAGGAATGACAGCTTTATTATTTGATTTACAACTACAAATTTAAAATAACTTAAAATTAACCACGTAAACGTGCGACAAAGAGACCGAAAATCCCGCCCACCAAAATTAGTGTAAACTAACTTATTTTATATTTAAAAATAATTATAGCTATTAACTAAGAAACCTAAACCGACAAACTTATATAAGTGAATATATGTATGCATTCCATTAAATATTAAGTAATTGGCATTAAACACGGTTTCATTAGAGGACGTTTAACTAACCCTTGGGATGTCTTGACTGTAGCTACCCGAACGATACCATCCCTACCAGGATGAACCTCAACTACTCTTCCTAAACGTCACTGTAGAGGGAGGGTTATTTCCTTCCTTTAAGAGTACAAGCGAATCAATAGGTCGGGTAGAGGAATTCCTCAACCACTTACCTTTCTGCTGGAACGTGTGCAGGTATTCAGCACTCCATTTTTTCCAAAACCCTTGTTGCATTTGCTGCAACAGTTGCCAGCGATTCAAACGAGAGGGGTTTATGGACAACAAATCCGGATCTGGTAAGACTGAGACAGGTTCTACATTAAGAAAATGACCTGGGGTCAAATATAAAAAATCATGCGGTTTGCAAGTCAGTGCGCACATTGGACGTGAGTTGAGAATCGCTCCGACTTGAATCAACACCGTTGAGAATTCTTCAAGCGACAAAATTTGTTCACCGATAATTCTTTTCAAATGGGATTTTACCGATTTAATCCCGGCCTCCCACAACCCACCAAAAAGAGGAGCAGCAGGAGGATTAAACATAAATTCAATTCCCTCAACGCCTGCCGAATGGCGCTTCAATTGAAAGATTTCACGAGAGGCCCCAACGAAATTAGTGCCATTGTCACAATGGATTTGAATAGATTTGCCTCTTCGAGTAATAAATCGACGTAAAGCACCCAAAAAAAGCATCTGTCGACAAGTTAGACACTAATTCTAAATGGATAGCTTTAGTGCTGAAACAAATAAATAGACAAATGTACGCTTTCAATGATTTTGCGCCACGACACCGATTCATCGTGACAGAGAAAGGTCCACCAAAGTCGACTCCCGTATGTAAAAACGCCTTAACTGGAGTTAACCTAGGAGCTGGTAAATCCCTCATAGGGGGGCATATAGCCACAGGGTTTACATGAAAACAACGAATGCAGGATTTCAAACATTGCCGAATAGCCCTCTTTGCGGACAAGACTTAATAATTTAGAGTTAATATAAATTGTTGTTCGATTTCCAGGATATAAATGTCTTTCATTACAATCTAATATAATAATTTCAGTCAATCGATGCGACCTAGGAGCAAAATTGAAAATTTTGCATCATGCGAAAACTCTGAATTACGCAGGCGACCGCCCACACTCAACAAATCACGACTATCTAGAAACGGACTAAAGCTATGAAGTTGTTTACTAACAAGTTTTCCAGTTTTAATATTTGCAATGTCTTGGGCAAAAACATTTGTTTGAACTCCTTTAATCAATAAATGTATAGCCTCTTGCTGATGAGCTAGAGACAAATCATCATAATATTTTGAACGCAAATCTGCCGGAGATTGAACATTACGAATGAAATGACGAATACAGGTAATAATCCTACAAATTTTATGCAGGTTTGAAAATTTATTTAACAACAAATCTAGAAAATTTGCAGACATAACAACTGTTAAAGACAGGGTACGATATTCGACATCCATCTGAGATGAGTCGATAAGTTTTGGCAGCGACGTTACTGGTCATTCTTCGCTACGACCCACTAACCAGGAAGGCCCTGTCCGCCATAATGGTTGATGAACCAACTCTGAAGCCAAAAGTCCACGTGAGGCACAATCCGCAAGGTTATCCTGGGACTTAACATGAAACCATGAAGATGAAAGAATACGTTCTTGAATATGCGAAATTCAATTGCTAACGAATGTCTTCGACTTATGCGAGGAAGACCGAATCCAAGACAAAACAACAGTAGAATCTGACACGCGAAAATACTACTAAATGATAAACTATCTGTATAACTATTTTTGACGAAATCTACTAAATCTGCCAAGAGTAAGGCAGCACACAATTCGAGACGGGGCAATGAAACGCGTTTAGTAGGAGCAACTTTCGATTTTGCGCATACTAATGACATGGTAATTTTACCTTCTAAATCGAACGAACGAAAATAGAAGACAGCTGCATACCCAGCTTCAGAAGCATCACAGAATCCATGCAACTCCGCCTTTTTTAAAATTATTACATACGATGCGACGCGAAATCTCAATATTCGAAACCCAAAAAATGTTTCCATTTTTGTATGACTTCCAATGGCGCTCTTGCTTCCAACAACCCAGGCCCAAAAGCCAAAAATCGTGAACTAAACGTTTAGCGAAAAGTACTAAAAGCGCTATCAAACCGAGAGGATCAAAAATTTTTGCAATAGCCGACAAAATATAACGCTTAGTGCAACTGCGCTTTTTAACGTCTAAGTTGTATAAAAATACATCTCTAAGAGCGTGCCACGAAAGGCCCAAATTTTTTTATTGAATTACTATCTTTAGCTTGAAATGTAATTGCTTCCGAACTGGACAGGGACTCCTTCAAATTGGACATCACTTCCGGGCAATTACTATTCCATTTTCTTAATTGAAAACCACTACTAGTGTAAATACTATTCAACTTAATAATTAATTGATTAGCAGCTTCAATCGAATTGCATCCAGTGACTAAATCATCAACATAGATATGGCTCGCCAATACCGATGACGCGCAAGGAAAATTAATCGATTCTAACCTTGCCAATTTTTGAACATTACTCAAGGCCAAAAAAGGTGACTACGAAACTCCATAAGGCAAAGTTTTTAATTTAAAGTCCATTATAAAATCTGTCGGAGAAGACCTCCAGACGATACGTTGATAATTACGATAAGTATCTTTAATCAAAATCTGCCGATTCATTTGTTTAATATCGGCTGTAATTACGATACGATGTACACGAAAGCGCAAAAACAAAACTGCCATTTTTGCAAAGCAGGGCCAATAGCCAAGCTATCCATTAACAAATTTCCAGATTGATCCTGACACGACGCATCGAAAACCGCACGCAGTTTGGTGGTAGTGCTATCACGCTTATGTACAGCATGATGGGGAATGTAATACATTCTCTCATGAACCGACGAATTTTTAGGCGATTCCACTTGAACCATGTGACTGCTTTTCAAATAATCCTCCATAAATTTTTTATAATCCGAATGCAATTCAGGATTTTTTAGCAAACGACGTTCTAATGACAAAAATCTTTTAATACATATTAATCTCGTACCCACGAATGAGGGTTCAGAAATTTTAAAGGGCAAGGACACTACAAAACGACCGTCCTTGTTACGTCTATAATTTTCCACAAATTCCTTTTCACACTTTTCTTCTTCAGGAGAAATGTTTCTTGAAAGGAATTTTTTCTAATTCCCAAAATCTACGAATGTCGCTGTCTAAGGGCTGAACGAAAGCACACAACGACGTAATAGAATTATTCGGGGAAACGACCGTTCCTGTTAAAATCCAACCAAAGGTCGTTTTAATAGCAACTGGCTCGTTAGCGACACCCCAACGAGATGCGTTCAATAAAACCTGAGCAAAGATTTCCTCTCCGAGTAGCATGCCAATCTTACCAGGAATATTAAAATTAGGATTGGCTAAGGTCAAACCTCGAGTATGCGACCATTCCTTGACCCCTATAGGCGACGAAGGTAATTGATTACAAATGTTAGGTAAAATATAACACTCAAGTTCTTATGCTGGAGTCCGTGCTCCCGAGGGGCTGACTACACACGATAGTGTACCAGACACCAACAACGAATTCAAGCCAAGTCCTTGAACAATGACATTGGCTCTCCGTTTCCTTAAACATAATTTCTGACGGCACCTTTCAGTCATAAAATTTTCCATGGATCCGTTATTTAAAATTACACGAACAGGTTGCAATTTTCCTGTATAATATAGCACCGACACCATTGCCGTAGCTAACAGTGTCGTTGTATGTTCTAATGACGTCGAAATCAACGAGCTAGTGGCAGATTATTCATGCACAACCGCCGACGACAGATTGTCTTCACTGGGTCTACTAGTAGAAGTAAGTCTAGGCGCCGCTCACCGAGAAGACGCTGACCTTTGACGATGAGTTTGTCTGCGTGGAGACACCGATTTTTTTCGTTTATCGAAGTGAAGTAAGGAATTGTGCGACTGTTGACATTTTCTACACGACCAATCTAACTTACAATTTTTCACTGAATCTGAAGTATTTAAAGATTTGATATAAAGGTTTTTAGTATTTACCATCTCAAATCTTTCTTGAGGGGTTTTATCGAGAAACTGCTTACATCTATAAATAGGATGCACAGCTTGACATAAACTACAATTTTTACCATTATTGGTGGTACCAACTAAAGAAGTTTTAGCCGAAGTACTAACGAATTTTCTTTTTTGTTTCACGAAATCTCGAGATTTCAAGCATGTTCCTGAAGCAATGTCATTAATTTTCCAACACTTTACATTGTTTTTCAATGTACTACCTTAAATCTTTGAACGAGAGAATCTCGTCATTATTTCTTAATCCAAAACGTTTTAAAATGTTTATATTTAATTTTTTCAATAACAGATTAAACAACATGAAATCTAATACATCTATTTCCATCTGTTTTAACGCGAATACATTTTCATGAAAATAACTAATTAATTGCCGAAGTTCCGTGTGTGAGTCTGAGGAACTTACCTTAGGGCATTTTTCGAGAGCATTAAAATATGTTAAAAGTAATATCTTCTTGGACTGAAAACGATTAGTAATGATTTCATAGGCTTCGTTGTATGCATAATCGTTTAATGGCAAATGTTTTATTAACGCACGCATCTAGTGTATCAACAAGATAGCAAAATTTTTCAACGGGTGACAAACTGACATTATTATGAATCAATCGCTTATAAATTGCATGATAACTTTTAAAGTCCGAAATACGTCCTGAAAAACGCGGAACTGAAAGGTGTTTCAAGCGAATTCAACTATTGATCGACAAAGGATTATTCAAATTTTCTACCAACGGTTTATTTTCTACGCGATCTAATTTACCTTGTTCAGCGATAATACGAACATTTAATAGATAATCATCGATTTTCACCCTAAGAGCCAAGAATTCATCCAATTGTTCACTCTCTTCATCAAAGAAAATATTCTTGCAAAAAGCTTGAAATGAGTTTCAATTTGCTCGACACTTTTAATCGATGCTCTACTTAAAGCAATCGATACATTTTCGGGTTGATTAATTTTACTGTATAATTGATCCAACCTTTTAACTACAAAACTAGCTTCAAGAATAGCTTTATCATATAACCATATCTGATTATTGATTAATGAACGACAATAAAAATTAATGTAAAAACAATGCGTATCTCAAATACGCTACGACAACTAACAACTAATTAATCTACGAAGTTAAATTATTAATGGACAAATGCAACTAATTACAGTGCTCGCACAACAAAACGTTTCACATAAATACCAACCCCTTTGTTACACTAAGTTGGATGAACCCGAGTGGTTTCTCAAACTTGACGACGAAAAATAAGGTAAGGATTTAAAATACAATATCTCTCATAAATTTAGTTTACATAAAATAAACCGAACGACCACTAATCTTTGCGACAAAGGGCAAGCGATATATTGTAAAATCTACCGTTACGGCCAAATGTTTCTATACTATTCAATGTGCAAACAAGATATTAGTCGCTTTGTAACCCGCCCAAACATATCAAAAACTACGACAGTTATTAAATTGAAGTATAAATAAGGAGCGAAAGGAATAGGAACTAATTAATTAATTAAATAATCCGGCTCGAAGAACATGTTTATTGCGGGAGGGGTTATAATTTTATATATAGACTTACTTCCACTTTGTTTAATTGTTCTAAGAAGTAGTTGACTACTCTTCAACTAAGTGGACTGTATTCAAACTATAGTACGCGTTACGTTTGCAGTTTTACTGTGTTTTTTAGGGGTTTATCGATAAAGTCACATTCGGCGGCACTAATGACTAACTCACTTACCGAACGAACAACGGTTTCGCTTCGATATCTATGGGAAAGTGTTTCCGTCACTGCCCTTCTTTCAACTTAATTTTCACATGCGCAAAGAAGGTTTTACGATAGGATATAACGGGACAAGGGATGACAGCTTTACTATTTGATTTACAACTACAAATTTAAAATAACTTAAAATTAACCACGCAAACGCGCGACAAAGAGACCGAACAGTGTATACTACTGATTTTTTTATAGTACATGCAAAGTACTCGATCGTGTTGATATGCAAGTTGCTATATTAAAATCAGGTATATTGGAATGCTAACCAGGTACTTTAGGATTGCAACCATTTGCATCCAGTTCAGCACAATATCCACCACAAGCATAATCTGAAAGGAGTAACCAAACAGTAAAAGTACCGAGTTCCCATACGCCTTGAAAAGTAAAGTTACGAACCAAGTATTACTCTTTATAAAATCAAATGTGTAACCTAAGAAGGAAAGTACAGTATGTTGATGAAGAAGCTCCAGTTGTGGAAAGCATATCAATAAAGAATTTTAATAAACTAGGTGATAAATTCTTACGAGCAAAATGTGCAAGTTTTGTTAAGCTACAGGTTGATTTGAATATTAATAAAATACCTCAATATAGGCGATATAGGCGAGAATTTCTTGAAACTTGCCTGAAGATGTATTTTATGAGCCCACAAGATTACAGAGAATTATGCACTTTTTTATCTTACCAAGCAAAAGAACTTTAGAAAGACTAACGGAAAATATTAATTTTAAAGTAAGATTCAGCTGCGTACGTTTTATGGCTTTTCAAAATGAGATACAAACATTTGACGACATTGACAGAAATCACTGCATTTGCTTAGATGAAATGGCTATAAAATCTCATTTATTTTATTTAATGGAAAACTATGACTTAGTTGGATTGGAAGATTATGGAGATGAAAAATTTTACAGATCCAGCTTGAATGTATTAGCGTTGATGGCTAAAGGTATATTGCGCAACTGGAAACTGCCATTTAAATAACTTTTTCTCACACTTCATGTTCAGGTTCTCAACTAGAAATTGAAAAAAAGTGTTTTTCAACTGAACAATATTAGTTTTCATGTCAGAGCGCTTGTAACTGATATGGACTCGAGCATCATAGACGTTTCTAAATTATTACATATTTCCGAAGATAATCCTGTTTTTAAAATGAGGGATCAGGAAATTATATATTTATTTGATGTTCCTAATTTAATTAAGACTGTGAGAAATAACTTAAGGATAAAGTTTTTGGAAGAATGGTAAATTTACATTGAGGGAATATATCGATCATTTAAAAACTGTGACTGAAAATTGTCTCAACGTTTAGCAGCAAAACTGGTTAATGCACACATAAACCTATCAAACTTTGAAACAAAAATATTATTTACTTCATTCACTTTGTATATATAGTCTTTGCAATTTCTAAATAGACCTCGTCATCCGCGACGTCACACACGTACTAACTATTTATACAGACGTTTGTCATTATAAACCGTAAAATGCTAGGCTACGGTTTTGATTTGAATAGTAGCAATGTGCAACGTTGCCAACAATTCTAGGGGAATTTTAATTGATTTGACGTTTAATTTTTAGGTTATATGTTGTTTAGTTATTCTTACATCTCGTGCTCTTTTTATTTTTATTCGTTCATAATTTGATCAGTTTTTGCTTCAAACAGTTCTTTTCAGAACTCATATTAGTGTTACACCGAACTCTGATCACCGAATATAATGAGTGGAATTAGTTTAGGCGTTAGAGCTAAACAACTTGTTGCTAGTTTAATCACTTTTTTTGAAAAAGAAAGGGATAATGGTGGACCGTTTATTCCGTTAACAGCGGTTCGTGAGGTAATTTAGTTCATTATTTACTTCAAAAACTATTTCTTATGCATATTTTTAGAGAGTGTCGGTTGCCCTGGGTCTTAGTATTGGTACCGTAAAATCGATTTCGCAAACAATTGCGAAAAACGAACCATTTACGTCAAAAAAGCGAATCCACACAAAGCCTGTCACTGACGTAGATGAATTTACCAAAAGTGGAATTCGTAATGTGATTTATAGGTTATATGACAATCGTAAGTACTCATTTCCAAGTTAATGTACAGTATTACATGTATTTATTTTAGATGAACATATTTCTGTTCATACCTTGTAGCAGAATCTGAAGCACGATGAACTTTTTAATGGTTCTAAACGATCCCTGAATATAATCCTACACAATATAGGATTTAAATGGCAAAAAGATAACCCACGGAGAGGTTAATGAAATTGCCAAATATTGTTGATAGAAGGATACGTTTCTTGAAGACATACAAGAGAATAAAAGAAGAGAATCTGTATCAGTTTGTGTTTGTGGACGAAACATGGATTTTTCAGAATGGTGCTGTGAGCCGCTCCTGGCAAGACAGTGATTTAAGAACTGTAAGGAGTACACGAATTGATGGAAAAAGGTTTGTGTCATATACTTCCTTTTAAAACAGAATAATGTAAATAATCTTTTAGGTACATAGTATTACATGCAGGAAATGTAAATGGTTTCATAGATGGGGCAGAATTGATTTTTTCTTCGTCCACAAACGACCCAGATTACCACGGAGAAATGAATGAACAGAATTTCTTGTATTGGTTTGAAAACCAATTATTGAAGAATTTGGAAGCACCATCTGCAATAGTTTTAGACAACGCTTCCTATCATTCTACTGTGTTAAACAAAATACCTAACAGTTCCTGGAAAAAAAGTGACATCGCAGAATGGTTAACAAAACAAACAATTTCCTTTGATGGTAATGCTTTGAAAGCGGAGCTTTTGAAACTTGTCACGATGTGAGTCTAAATTTAGTGCTTTATAACATATCAGTATTTATTAAAAATTTTAGGTATAAACCGCCAAAGATTTTTAAAGCGGATTTGCTGGCCAAACAATATGGACATAAGGTGTTAAGATTGCCTCCGTATCACTGCATATTCAATACAATTGAAAATGTATGGGGTGTTAGTAAGAGGTACTACAATCAACACGCTGGAAGAGATGGTAGGTCTGTTGAAAACTGTTTACAGATGTGGAAAGAAGCATTAGAAAAAATAACACCGGAGATTTGGGCACATTCGATAGAACATGCAGAAAAAATTATCAAAGATTGGTGGAAACGTGAGATCAAATTTGATCAAGAAGATAATGCACCTCTAATTATTAACGTTGGTGATAGTGATGACAGTGATTCAGATTTTCAATCAAATTGAACTGATCAACCAAATGCATGGCTACTTAGAATTAAAAAGCTTTTTACGCGATGTACTTCTAATTTAATTATAACTATCTTAAACTTTATGTATAATAAACAAGTACAACCATATATATTTTATTTTTAAATTACAAACTTCTAATACTTGTTAAATTCTTGAGTGACTTGTCTTTAAAATATGAGTTGCAAATTCATCTTCAGGATATTGGATTTTAGATAATCTAACAGCTTCTACAGCTTTCAATTTCAATGGTTGTAATAAACACACTGGTGACGAACTGGTCAATACTACACTAGCTTAAACTTTGAAGGTGCTAAATACAGGTAAGGTCAAAGTCTTTATATTACACCAATCTACAAAAAATGGTCCATTGTATATTGAATTATTCGTTTCAAACTACTCCGATACCTGGTCTCAAGGAGTAATAAAGTAAATGCCTATTTTTCTGAAGATTTTTGTCCCTTCATGCTTTTGCATATTTAACAAACTGCTGTTTATATCTTTAAAAATTCCATCGAAAGATTAGTCGTTGAACCTTTTGGTTATAAGATTTTCAAAGTTGGTTCGTTTAAAGCCTTTACTCTTATACATTGTTTTAGTTATTGGAAATGCTTTGAAAACATGACATATTCAAGTCAGTTGCATACTAATAATCAGAAGTGAAATGATCATCACAAATTTTAGGGTGATTTGAAAGTGTTAAATCCTTCGTTTGCATTGTATATAACATAACTTTAGTTTTGTAGATGATTTCAGGAAATCTAAAAGATTATTTTAAAGTGATATATCTTAATTATTCAAAGTTAATGAGAATTTTACTTACAAATGGAATTGTAATTTTGTTTTTCGATTTGTGTATTCAAAACGTTTAAATTATAATTTCAATAACATAACCTCTTGTATAACTGTGGTTATTATTCCGTGTCTGGTATAACATACTAATGGCCATAAAATTAGGAGCATTAGAAATACGCAACTATATTTAAAATATGCTCAGTGGTAAAAATAAAGAAGTAAATAAAATATATTGTTAATTAATGACTTTAATCTGCAATATTGTCGATAGAAATTTATTCTAAAAAATACTTTTTTAAAAAGTAACAAATCACATTCGTCATCTGCTATTAAATATTTTAAATCTCTGTATTCTACCGTTGACGCTAATATAGTCATGCGGCAATAGGATTTTGGTAGTGGCAACGTCGCTACAGTATGACGTCACAAATTGTAATGACGCAGGTCTATTTAGAAATTGCAAAGACTATATACGTGTCTATAGTGTAGCAAACCCGTGACGCCACACCTGTTGAACGTATAAACACAAGATAAAGATGCCAACAGTCTGCTTCGAATTGCGGTCATGAATAGACGTGCAACGACTGTCGCGTTCGAATTCACCCTATTGTATTATTTGTCCTTGTAATTATTATTACAGTTCGCATTGTGTGTTATATGTTAACCCTTTATACGTATTTAATAATTTCAATAACTAACGTTATTGCTTTCGGTGATTGTATACAATCTCTGCTATTTCGTTATACTAAACTTGTAAACAAACCACACGAACACTATTAAACGTTCAGCTTGGCTTTACATTCTTTTTTGATTGATTCAAGCTCGTACCCTACGACCCTAATTGAGTTTAAATAAATAAAAATAATATTAAGGCGCCCAAATAACTCAATACAGCCGTGCAATAATATTATAAATTGACTCCCAACGTGCCGCTTTATGTTTTATAGTGGTTGTTACAACAAAAAGTTGAACACGAACGTAGTTTTTGTATTGTTTATTAGTGTTTCGCTACAAAAATGGGCGCATCAATGTAAAATAACTGAAGTTATTATACATCTGCTAAGTTCGAGTTCTAATTGCGTTTGTTTTGTTTTGATATGAAACAACACGTTGTATTTTGTTTTGATTAAAAAGGAAACAGTAATCACTGTCATCACGGATAACGCTCAAGGGCTTCGTTATAATTTACGTTCGCGCCTGGGAAGTGTAAGTGTTGTGCCTGATTGTGCTAATTCTACAATGGCAACTCAACCGATTATGATAACTCAAGAGCATCTACAATCGCTGTTAGATAGAGTAAGGAGGATAGCAGAGGAATCCCGTGGACCTGCTCCAGTACCTAACCAAGTAAATTGTGCTGTTAATCAAGGTAACTTCTCTAATTGTAAATCTCGCTTTTCTGGATCGAAAACAGAAAATGTCGAGGCATTTATTAACGCTATTGAAATTTTCCGCGAGTGTGTGGCTATCGTCGGTGAAATGAGGTGGCAAAATCAAGTGTAGTTATGACGTCCTTAGATTTAAAGGCAGGATACTGGCAAGTTCCTGTCAAAAAGGTAGATCGTGATAAAACTGCCTTTATTACGTCGTTCGGAATATATCGCTTCAATCGGCTACCCTTCGGTTTAAGGAATTCTCCTGCGACATTTCAGAGACTAATTGATCGCTTTCGAACCAAACTGCCTAACATTGAGATCCTTGGATATCTTGATGATTTGATAATTATTTCGTCTAGTGTTGATGAACATGTACGTGATTTGGAGTTAGTTTTCCAAGAATTATGCAATTTTAAATTATAGCCTTTTCATTTATGTTAAGGGATTTTTCCTATTAGGTTTTTACTCCTATGTGACCACTGTAAGGCACAAGGATGTTTGACGAGAATTTCCAGTAAGTGTAAAGAGCCCACGGCAAGTTTCGGTGGAAAATGGCTCGTAGATGAGGAAACCTCAAAAGGCTAAGACGATTTATTTGCTCTGGGTAGAACATGAGCTGTGGGTCGGGGTTGGACTGCGACCAAAAATGTAGAGAATATGGCGCCACCGAATTTTTGTATACGAAGAAGACCTTACTTAAGTCCCTTGTATAAGGCGAATGCGAAAACCTTTACTCAATTACCGCTATACAATATATTACTGAAACACAATCCAAAGTTTTCTTACCTTATGGCTCGACATTGACCTTTATAGATGCACTGCTACACTTGTGAACAGATTAAAACAAAGATAGCACTGTTTGTGCATTTATGCCCAAATTTAAAAATTAATTCGAATCAACCTTCATTCATTCCAATTAATAAGGATAGCCTTGACCAAATAAAAATCTATTCCTTCAGTATTTAGTAAGTTATTTACAAGACATCTTTTTTCTTTAATATAAGTTTGATCAAATTAAATTATTGAAAGATATGTACATAGGTACTTCATAGTATTGGTATTTCTCACAGATAAAACCTAGTAATTTCTATTAGAAATATCTAGCAAAATTTATTTAAAAATGAGTGAGCATGAGTTTCTTTTCTGAATATTTAGCTATAAATAACAATTTCGGTTGGTTTTAGTAGCACTACTTAACCTCACAAAAATATTCCACTTAGCAATTAGTGAAATATGAAATGTAAAAATTTAATTTCTAAGATTTGAATAAATTATGTTTCAAATAATTAAATCAATTTTCATTAAATATAGTATTTAACTTTTCTTATCTCATAATGACATCTACCGTATATTAAATGTATTAATAAAAAGATTTAAAGTGAAAATTTACAGGTTCCCGTTGCTTAATTTGAAAAACAAGTAGTCTGTCATTCACCTAATGAACTTGAACATCACCACGTGATCAAACAAAAAAATTATTTGTCTGCTATATCCAATGCTACAGCTGACGTATATGAAAGTAATTTACATACCAGATGTTCATCCGATGGAAAAATACCTGCTAGGTATATGGGCCATACCCGGAATTATAATTGATGATTTATAATTCGCTTGTTTCATCAACTAGAATACAGGAATCTCCAATTCTTTACAACCAAATTAGCTGCTTAATGAAATTCCAAACAGCATCACAGCGTCCATATTAAATAATTGATGCACGCCAAATCGACATTAGTACAAGGGTTAAACTTCACTAAATACTGATAAATTTCATTTCTTGTCCAAATAAATTAGTTATATTTCTTAAATTTTCCTAAATTTTCCTAAATTTTCCTAAATCTTCCTATATTTTCCTAAATTGCACTAAAAATATTGATTTAGTAAGACTATAAATTCAGTACTACTTACTGTTAACCAAAGACCATTCAAACAAAATAACGTCTCGTCATCTGCGAGCTAATTCCAGCAAGTGTGGACATCAAAAGTGCGCGTCGCCGAGACGATAACATTTTAAGAAAACAGTTTTTGATTTTCTGATGCTTCCAACATGTGGACTGAATTAACGTCATCGTCCTTGCGTTCAAGGAACAATTGACCTCTTCTAACGACAGCTGAGTTGGAAGTGATAAGATGACATGGGTTGCCGCCTGACAACAAGCTTAACACTACAATCATCTAACAGAGGGAGCTCTTATTATGACACTAACAAAAGGGCATCTTTTGTCACCGCATAATTTAAAATTTTACACCTTCAAATAGAAAGCTAGTATTGTTTTCGACAATATGTAATATTTATTTCGTATATTGTGTAGCATTATTATACTTAAGTTGGTTATTAATAAATTAAATAATTTAGATATCTGTAGAAATATTATCAGAAAATAAAATTGTTACAAAATTACGGATAAATCGCAAAAGGTGTCAATTTGCTAGTTCTAGTATAAAGTATTTAAAACATATCATTTCTCGTTCTAGAACTAGCCCAGATCTTGATAAAGTTTCTGTGATCGTAGATTGGCTCGCGCCAAAAAATGTTAAAGAAATATTATCATTTTTACATACGTACAATTGGTATAGACGTTAGATACCAAATTTCGCAAGTATTTCAGCCCCGTTAAGTATGTTAACGCGAAAAAATTCTCCTTGGAAATGGGAGCATGAACAAGTAACTGCTTTTAATAAATTAAAGTGTGCGGTTAGTAGTTCACCAATACTACGTCAAGCTGATCCTAGTCTACCGTATGTTTTAAAGATTGATGCCAGCTCGTACGCATTAGGTGCATGTTTACTCCAGGGGGAGGGCCCCGATGAAAGACCCGTGGAATATGCAAGCAGATTGCTTACTTCTGCAGAATGTAATTATACTACAACAGAAAGAGAAGCACTAGCTGTTGTCTATGCATTAGTAAAATTTCGAGGATATTTAAAATGTTCCAAAGTTGCGGTCGCTACCGATCATCAATCCTTGAAGTGGCTTATGTCACTCCGATCACCTGCTGGTCGCTTAGTCAGATGGGCACTACAGTGTTACGACTTGGAAATAAAATATATACCTGGTCGCACAAATGTGGTCGCGGATACTTTATCCCGTCCTCCCAAAATTAACTGTTGTGAAGAACCAATCAATGTTACCCCGATTAGTGTAACACTTCCTTCAGTTCCGATGCAGCAAATGCTAGAAAAACAACTTGCAGATCCTGATGTAAAAAAATTATCGACTGTTTTGAAAATAAAAGATCGCCTGAAAACGATTTTTGTAAATGGGCCGATAAAGGTTATATAATGATGATTGGTATTCTTTATCGATACACTCCGGAAGAAGATTCCGAAGATGCACAATTAGTAATCCCTAGTTTTGAAATCGGGAATTTGTATTTGGTCAGGTGTTACCAGATGATGTATCCATTGGTGTGGGTTTATAATAGTTATTAGGATTGTTATTATTATTTGTCATTGGTGAATTTCTAACAGGGTTCGCCTTGAATGCTGGTCTTTGTTGATTTACGTTTTGGTTGAATCTTGGTTGAAATGCGGGTTTCGTAAAATTTGGGTTGAACGTTGGTTTTGAAAAATGTTTATATTAATTATTAAAGTTTGCGTTATTAAAATGTGAATTATTATTTCGCGGTTGGTTTGTTTGTGTATTGATTGGGGTGAATTTTTGTTGCGGATTTGTTTGTCTTGCGGGTTGTATGGTTTTTATTGGGGAATAACTTTTATTCGCGTTGGGGTTGTATAATCGGTTTCTGTAATACATTACGTTTTCTTTTTCGATTATCATGTTCATAGCTTCCTCTAAGTTTTGGAGATGTTGAAATCTGATTTTGTTTGAAAGTCGTTCTGGTAGTGCATTTAGATAGGTGTCTAATGCCATTTCGTCATACATCTTTGTTTTTAAAAGTCTGATGTTTTTTTGGTCGTTGTCCTCAATTTTTAGTTTTGTCAAGATTAAACTTCTTACATCTTGACATTTCATTCCAAATTAATACGGCGATTGATTATTATCCATTCTAAGGTTTATTAAATCGCGTACTAGGCATTTTAGGTTACGTTAATCGCCAAAATATGCAATCAATACTCGTTTGAAGTCGTCCCACTGTTCTAAATCATCTTAAATGGCAATTAATGTTAGTTATTTTTCGGTTAGTTTGCTGATAATAAGGCGTAGGAATAATGCCCTTTTTCGTTGTCTCCGGATTTATATAAGGTTTTCAAAAATATTTTACAGGCTGTTATAAAATTACTGAGAAGACATTAGTTTCCATTAAAGACTGTTATTGTTTCCAAATAAAGCTTCATATATCCACTAATTTGGGGGGGGGGGATGTTCTAATAATTAATATTTAGTTTGACTTTGATTATTTTCAAATTTTGTAAAAATTAGGATTTATGTCGCAGTTTGTATTGTTATTCCTTGCTTGGATTTATTAATTTTCCGTTTAGATTGCGTCGGTTCACTTGCTATTCTTTGCTTGGGTCGTTTTTGATTATTTAAAGAATAAGTTGCTTAATTTGTACTTAATTGTACGGTGTTGTAATTGTTTTATTGGTTTTACACTTGATACTGTCTTGGTTACGTTTATTTTTAATTTACTGATGTTAATTTTATTGTAGGTTTGATCTCTGAAGTTTGGATGTGACTGAGTGATTTTTGTGGTAATTTATTTCACTTTGCTTGCTTTGCGTTAGTTAAAACTTTTCTATTTTGAATTATGTCGATTTAATTCTGTCTGTAATAACTATCTTTCCCGTGGGTGAACTTAAGTGTTAATTATAAAGTTCGCAAGGTTTCGTCTTTTACGTTGTCCTAAGTTGCATAAAATTTCTTCTTTTGTAATTAATACAATGATCTTGTTTTAATTACAATGTTTTAAATTACTGTGGGATGTTGCCAGTTAGTTGGTTGCGTTAGTGTCTCTGTTACAAGGTTATGTTTAAATATACTGTAGGTGTAATTCCGTCTCTGTGAATGTTGCGATATAATACAATTTATACTGTATTTGATCTTCCTGAAAACTTTTGTTTAAATAGATTGCGTCTTTTCTATAATTAATTATCTCGTTTGGGATAAATAAAATTTATATCTTGTTAATTGCTGCAGTATTTTATTTATAGAATGTTAATGTAATTGTGCTTTTTTATAAGGTTGCAATATGCGTTTCAAATAGCGTGATTATTTTTTGTATTTAAGATGATGTTTTATAAGAATTTTCGGTCATAATTTCTATGCTTAAATTTAATTAATAATGCTTGGATTTTATTCTGGTAAATTAAAAAGTTCTCGTATAGTTATATTTAGATTTGCAATGCGTTTTGAATAGCTTTGTTCAGTAATTATAATTAGATATATTCCTTGCGTTCAAGGTTGCTTTTAATTATCCACTTTCGATTATGAAATTTGCGTTTGGATTTGCGCTTTGTTAATTCTCATAATAGGAATGTAGGTTAATAATAGATTGCAAGTTGTGTTTATTGTTTACGGAATACGATGAGTTTGCGTCTGAATAATTTGTTTCGTTATTTTGTTGCGATATTCACAAAGATTTCGGTTTTAATTGTAATTTAATTTTGCTTTATTTTTGGGTATTTAAGCCAGTTAATTTCCGTATTGTCGAATTAGAATTCGTTTTTGTTTTGTTTCTAATAATTCTTGCGCCGGTTAATTTCGTAATAATTGTCTCAAGTGCGCCTGGTTGCGACTTTTGATTATCTCAAGTTTTTAGGTCTCTTTTAAATAAAAATAAATTTTCTCAAACATAACTTGAAGATAATCCCTTGCAATAGCTAAGTAGATTATTTTCATTACATTGCATAAAATAATTGAACTAATAGTCAATATATATGTTATAAATCATAAAATCTCTTATACTAGTAAATATCAAATATGTTTGTAAAAATTAAAAATTCAATTGGTTTAAGGAAAATGAACTTACACTAATTGTTTTGTTGCTTTCATAGAGTCCGTGAATTCTTGTACTTTCTACACGTCGGTTTTTTTGGATTTGATCTATTTTCGTATCTCTTCCAAATTTTCCTTTGTTGAATTTGAACGATTTTGTTTCGCCTTCAACGTCTGTTTGTTTGCTGGGTTTGAACCACTCTGTTTTGGTTCTGTTAAATTCAGAATTGAAATTCCAGACCACCTGTTCTTTGAATTTGGGTTTTAGTGACTTTTTGACATCCGTTACGACTGCGCCAGTTAAGCTTCGTAGCTTGGGAGCGGCCTTTTTACAAAACCATTTGCAAACTTCTTAAGAAATATTTTTTTGATTATACAGAAATTAAATATGGAATTTTGACAAGTTACAATTATGCTTTACTTTAAATCGAAATTAACTGATAAAGGTACTATTTGAGTAGTAAGTAACTGCAATGTAAAAGCTGTTCACTTGACTAACTGTCGTCAACTAGGGCTCCCGGGTTTTTTATAATATCCCTACCCCCTAACATGGCTGTGGGAACTTGCAGATCTCATGTCCACTTATTCTTAACTCTATTCATAATTACATTGTTGTAATCTTAATTTCTAAGTAATCACGGTACCTGACCGTCGGTGACCTTCTGTGACATGACATCTGCAGTGTCACTATCGTCTGCGATACAAAGTAGCGCATCCGTTCTCATGAACGTTAATAAACTTTACAAATTGTCCTTGTGTTACAATGTTGCACTTCACTTGGCGTATTCTTAACATTTTCTAATAATTTCCTAATTATTCTATTTTTTATACATATATCAATTGGGGGATACATAACTCGCGTTATTCTGACACCAACCGGACTACCACAGGAAGTACCCCGTCGACAGTGGACCGAAACGAGTCCTAGGAACCCGAAAGATAACCTTCAGGACAAAACACTGCCTTACCGCCAGAGGGGAGTGAAACCGCACCGGCGGCCAACGAACTTGCACCGCCACAAAGGCACATAACACCACCGAACACGCCTAGACGATCATCACGACTTCGGAAACCTCCCCGAAGACTCTCTCGTAATTAACGTTCAGACCCAGCATAAGAAGAAAGAATGTGGAGCAAGAAATGTTGTGTCTGTTAGTGTTTTAATAAACATAAATATGCATGGCCTCGGGAAGCGCGTTACGAAATGTTGTTATGGAAACGGGAGTTGTTGGTTTTTTCTGAGAGTCCTATCATATGGTTTTTACTTGTTATATATAATCTTAAAAACAGTTAAATGTTTAAATAAAGAACATAAAAAATGTAAAATAAATAAGGTTAAGTAACTATTTTGAATTTTCCTCTCATGATATACTATTGGTGTAAATCGCTCTCAGTACGACCTGCCTTCTACTTTATTCTCTCGTTAAACGGATTATAGTAGTGATGTTTGTACTTTTACCCGTGTCAATCTATCATTGATGACCGCTTGAAATTTTCCGTGGATGTTGTTCAAATCCTAAAAAATGTTTAGATGTTACTGAAAGCCATATTTCCTTATAGGCGTTATGTTTCTGTAAAGTAAAGTGAACTATTGCCACGTGGTTTATATAGCCCTAGCCAGTATATACAACTTTCGTGTTTGCGATAAGTCTTTGATGTAAAAAAATATGAGAGTTCCCACAGGCTTAAAAAGACAGGATGGTTAACTACTCAAATGTATATTAGCATTTTAACGAACAAATCTCCACTATATTTGTATAGGAAAACTAAGTTTAGTTGTAATATTCACGGCGTCTGCCTTCGCGCTCATTGTCCGATATCCATACCCAAACATACAACAGAAATGTTAAAACATCGTTCTCTTATCAAATTGCAAATGTAATTAATAACCTGAAGTCTGTATTCATATGCGAAAGACGTTTAATCTTTAGACTTAGATACAAGAACTATATGCTTTCTCTTAAAAATGTTTAATATCATCCCTTAGCTGCATATAATTAGAGACCTGAATGATGTTTTGTGTGTGTGTGTGTGTGTGTGTGTGTGTGTGTGTGTGTGTGTGTGTGCGGTGTGTGTGCGTGCGTGCGTGTGCGTGTGCTTTTGAATTTTAGTCTCTTTAATTAATGGATTTATAGTATGTATCAATTTAGTAGATCTTTTAGTAATTCCAGACAATTACTAGACCGCTTATGCAGTTTAAAACCACCAAGTTTTGAAAGAGCGCATAGTTGATTCTTTAAGCCAAGGTTGACTTCATCGAGTCTCCACCTGAAGCGATATCAGCCGTATAGGTATAGTTGCAAAGGACAAAGGAACGTAATTTTCTTCGTCCTCAGCCAACTGCAGAAAAGTGCGTATCTCAAGAAAAGGAACGCATTTTACCCCACAAATAACGGTATTCAACTGGAAGTCTTGGATAGGTTCATCAGAAGAAGAACGCCGAACAGTTCGTTGATGATCACGCTGATCAGAATTAAAAAAAAATTGTCTATACAACTGACGAATATCTGCAGTAATAACACAGGTATAAAGACGAAATTGTAACAAAATTGCGGTAATATTTCGTTGAAAATCCAACAAACAAATGATTATTTAAAGACGATCAAAATAGAGTTTCAGCAAGGCTTTGAAAACTACCCGAAGTTTGGTACTTACATTTTTCTGGTTTCACAACACAATGATGCGGGATATAATAAAAAAGTTAGGCTTAGAGCCAGCTTTAACAGGTTGCATGTGTTTGAAATTTAAGTAGTCGCATATAAACGAAACGTATTGTTCATAAATCAAAGTATGTTTAGTAAGACGATTTTCAAATAAAAGGATGCGCTATTGAGTGACATCACGACTTCCGGGAAAAAAGGATTGGGATCTTTAAGGGGCAGTGAGACGATATACCGTCCTTGCTCATAACAGCAGAAAATTGAACGTAATATATTTCAACTCAAAATTCATTAGGTGTGAAAAGTTTAATGTCAGGAACCTCTTCAACTTCCCGTAATTTTGCAACAATATATTTCAGGGACAAAACCGATTCGATCATACAAAACAAGCTAGTGACTTCAGAAGCGAGCGAGGCCGGTAAGTCCCATTAAAACATATTCAAAAATAATGTTAAGAGCAATAGGTTGAAGACTTGAATCTTGGATACGACAACTTGATAAACCAAGCAATAAATCAATAGATCCAGATTGAGCGAAAAGCGGTTTAGCCAGTTTGAGATTAGCCAGATGAGCAAAATTTTTAGAATAAATATTTAGTAGGTAAATTTTCACAAATTTTGGGAAGTACGACAGCTTCGAAATCAATAATAGGCGAGGAAGCACGTATGGGTTTCAGCAAAACGGTTATAGCGCCATGCATAGCCGCGGAGCGCATGGAGCCTAAACTACAAAGAGTTAGGGAATGCGGAATAGTGTGGAAACCTAAAAGTTTCACACTGTTTTGCGAAATAAAGGAAGTCATTCTACCCGGGTCCAGTAAACGGAGCGATCGACGAATTCAAATTGAACGGGAAGAGTAACACAACTTAAGGTTTGGCAAAAGAATTAACTAAGACAACATTAGACGTCGACCGGCCACAATTGCTAGATGAAGTGATCGTTTCCCCAGAAGCAAGAGGAACGGATGGTTTATAGCGGTTCTGGCGAGCAGAACTACTAGCAGACGAAACTGAAACCGTAGAAGCAGTGTATTGTAAGTAAGGGATGTTCCACTTGCGGCTATGTCTCCAATGCTGCAGACGAAGGTACTACATTGGTTTAAGCGCGAAAAAATAAACGTGCTTCAAATAAATCTGACTTCAAAATTAATCAATCATAAATAAAATTTATAAACTAAAGCTAAAGTTGGATTTAAATAATGTTATCCCTAGCGTTGACTTTCGAGTGTGTCTGATCAACAAGGCACCAGCAAAAAAAAAGTAGAAGGGGAGGAATTCGTAATACCGGATAGCAGTCCCTAGCTTTACTTACGGGTGCGACCTGAAGGGTACACTTAAAATTATCCAAATCTAACTAACTAATATTTATCAATAGATTCAAATTTCTAAGCATACGCCAAATTTACTCATTGCGAATCCAGTTATTTGTTCCTGCACTATAAATTTACAATGTCGTCCTTTTTGGTCTAAATATTTTATTCTAAGTTTAGCCTATATTCGTCCCTAGCGTTGCCTATCGCTCCTAACTGACCTATGTTCTAATTTCACTTTTCCTTGCTATCGATACTACGACCAAGAATAGGCGGCAAAACATTTGTTAACGTAGCCGACAGACAAACTAATGACATCATGACCCTGATTCGACAGATCAAGTATATAACGTAATATACATATAGATAAGAAGATATGAATTAAATTTAACAAAATGATTAAGAAATGGATTAAAAATAAAATATATTGAACAAATGGTTTAAACAAAGTAAATAAGGTTAAGAAAATAAATCAGGTGAATAAAACGAGCTAACTTCATATACTGCAAACAAATTGGTGTTCGTTAGTTTGTGAAAACATATGAACCCTCACTGCACTTCTAAGAGATGTAAAATAAATACACAAATCACATAAAAATAGACGTTAGTTAGAATGAGACTGCATATGAGCTTTCACGTTACTTATAAGAGGTGTAAAATAAGCGCATTATAATTATACAAATAACCATTCCTTAATACGTGTGCACATCTGAACTTACAGTACAGTTTTATAAGATGCAGAATAATCACACAAACTGCATACAAATGATCGTTTGTTAATATGTGACTGCATGTGGCTCCTCAGTCCACATTGTCAGTGTTTGTGAGTTATAATCTTTAGTGGCATTGAAGCGGTAAGATAGACACGGCAAAGCAGCGCGACCAGGATGACAAGAAAAAGTCACCAATTTTGCGGTTTTAAAAAACATATTTTGTTGCAAGTTATAAAACTGTACATAGCTGTTAAGTTCTCCTTTTTAATAAAGTATAATTTGTTGTCATCATTACTTAGTATTAAAATCCCAGTAATAAATATGGCGCAGCGGTTATAAAATGAACATATATCATATTAATGTAACGCGCTACTACTACCGCGTTTCTTTAATTTAAAACAAGTAATAATAATGGTCTTTATTACTCACTGTTCACAAGTCTAATTAACAATATATGCCTTATTTATAGATGTTTTCAGTCCACTTAACAATGAAGCACTATTACACTAATGAATTTACAAGCACTAATATCTTCTTAAACTAACTTCTTTACCCTAGGTCCAATAACCACACTAACACAACTATTTGTTTATACACTTCTATTTATTTATGTATACTGCAAGCTGCATGCACATTAGACACAGCATATCATTTATGTATATATTCTAAAAACTCAACTACGTTTACTTTACAACGATATAATTTATATTAGACATTCAAGAATAGACTAACTCTTACATTCATAAGCGGCCTTATATATACCCTGCATTAAGATATGACTCATTATCTAGAACTTTGTAGAGGATTCTCGAATGCTGAAGAATACGCTGTGCCCCGGGCGTTTGTATGTTTGACGGGTTGCCTAATAGTGGATCGCAACACTGCCCCCTCTTTAAAACCGTTACGTCTCGTAACTGTAAATCCATCTTGACGCCAATTCGATGACTGGTGACGGTATCGGCAGCTATCTCCTCTGGTGCATCCACCGCGTCGTTGGAAGTAACAGTCAACACTCTTTTCATGGTCTTGGTAGGCAACCGGTTGATAACAACAAACAAGAACCTGGACGTTGGTTCCCTGGAAAACTACTTCTAGCATATTTCGGACTATCCTCCAATCCAAGCGATCCAGTCCACAGCCCAGCTTGGGCACCGCTAGTCTCGTTACTCCATTTTCCATCATCTGCGCCTTAAGATTTAGCAAAGCCTCCCATAGATGTCCATAACTAGGTCTCTGCCATGAAGAATTTTTGGTGACCAGATAGTAAACATAACGATTTTTATCTTGAAGAACCAAAGATTTTCCTACAGTTGGCTGCTGTTGTACTAATTCATCCACACACTTTTTCTTGAAAACAACAGCTATTCCCTTGACATTGCCAAATCTTGAGCTACGCAATGTGCAAGGAATACTCTTCTGGTGCTCTAAACAGATCTTGCTGTTTTTCAACAACAACGCCAAATCTCGCTTTAGCGGAACCACCATACGCCGCCATAAAGCTCTCAAAATCTGCATTTGGCTCATGATTAATAACTTGCCGAACACCATTATCATTATTTGAGTCTTCCTGGTTGTTGCCAGTGTAGGGTGTTAAACGGTCAAAGTGTACCACTTTCGGTTTACCACGAGGGATCTTCTGATCCGGTACACTACATCATTAATCCTTTTAACACTTCGTACGGCCCTTCCCATTGTCTTTGTAGTTTTGGCGACAATCCACGTTTTCTTTGTGGATTGTACAACCACACTAAATCTCCAGGTTGATAACCACCTTCTTGTGCTCTCGTGTCATATTGTGATTTCATTCGATCGCTTGCTGCCTGTATATTCTTTCGGACGTTTTCGTGAATACTATTTGATCTTTCACGAAGCTTACTAACGTAATCTTCACCGGCGATCTCTTCTCCAGGTTTAAATCCAAACTGAAGATCACATGGTAGCCGCAATTCACGTCCTAGCATTACGCAAGCGGGCGAGTATCCTGTGCTGTCATGTACCGAAGATCGGTACGCCAGTAGGAACAAATGTAGATATTGGTCCCAGTCTCGTTGATGTTCAGAGACAACTTTGGCCAGGTACTTTCCTAACGTTCCTGTTCATTCTTTCAACCATTCCATCCGATTGAGGATGAAGTGGCGTGGTTCTAGTTTTCCTGATTCCAAGATGCTTGCAGACGTTTTGAAACAACGCTGATTCGAAGTTCCGACCTTGATCGGAGTGTAATTCCAACGGAACTCCAAAGCGACAAAACAACTCCTCACTAGTACATCTGCAACCGTCTCGGCTTCTTGGTTAGGTATAGCATATGCCTCCGGCCATTTGGTAAAATAATCCATTGCAACCAAGATGTATTTATTCCTTTCTCTGATTCAGGAAACGGACCAGCTATATCAATGGCTACCCTTTCAAAAGGATTCCCACGTTATACTGTCTCATTGGGGCTTTCCGTTTTGAGACCGGGCCATTTGCAGAGGCACACAATTCACATTTCCGGCACCACTCCTTCACATCTTCTTTGCAGTTCACCCAATAGAATCTTTCTCTCACTCTTTCGAGAGTTCTTTTCACGCCAAAGTGCCCTCCGGAAATACCATCGTGCAAGTGCTGCAACACTTCCGGCACTCTGCTTCTCGGCACTATCACTTGAAGTCTCTCAGTGCCATCTTCAAATTCCAGGCGTCGTTTCAAGATTCTATTTTCCATCATCAAGGAGTCCCACTGTGACCCAGTATGCCTTCAGGCTCCTACTTGAAATACTAATTTCTTCCCAAGCTGGTCGTTGTCCTCTATTTTCCACTCAATAATACGTCCCAATTCGGCGTCATTCTCCTGGTCTTCTCGTATTCTTTCGAGTTGCCAAGTATCATCGGTTACCGTCATTCTATGGATGACACTTATTTCTCTTCCATCTTGGAGCAATGATTGCAGTCCATCGGACAAGGTCTCCTTGATAGAGCGTCTGCATTCCGATGGCTAGTTCCTACACGATGTTCCGTATCAAAGTCATATTCCTGCAGCCGCTCTATCCACCTTGCCACTTGCCCTTCAGGATTTCGAAACTGCAGTAACCATTTCAGTGCAGCATGGTCTGTTCTCAACAGGAATTTACGGCCGTATAAGTACTTATAAAAGTGCTCTACTTATTTGACGACGGCCAACAGCTCCCTTCTTGTCACACAATAGTTCCTTTCTGGCCGCGACAAGACCTTGCTGAAATACCCAATAACTTTTTCTTGTCCGTCCTGCACTTGAGAAAGAACGCCTCCTATAGCTGTGTTACTGGCATCGGTATCCAACACAAACTTTCCTCCATCCGCGGATAACTCAAAATTGGTGCTGTAACTAGTAGTCGTTTCAGTTTTTCAAATGCTCTGTGGCAGTCGTCATTCCAATCATATTCTTGTCCATCTTCGGTTAATTTTGTTAACGGTTTGGCAATGTTCGCAAACCCAAGTATAAAACGTCGGTAATATGTGCACAATCCTAGAAAACTGCGTAGTTGGTGTATATCTGCTGGTGTAAGCCACTCTTGTACCGTTTTTATTTTGTCAGGGTCAGCTCTTATTCCGGTCTCTGAGACGACATGTCCTAGGTATTTCACCTCTTTTCCAAATAGGTGGCACTTCTTGGGGCTTAATGTAAGGTTTGCCCCGCGTAATCTTTTGGAATATCTCCTCTAGGTTCTTAAGATGTTCTTCAAAAGACCGGCCTAACACTATCACGTCGTCCAGGTACACCAGACATGTCTTCCAGGACAGTCCACGCAGTACCGACTCCATCAATCGTTCAAAAGTAGCAGGAGCATTGCATAATCCAAATGGCATGACCTTGAACTGCCATAATCCAGTTCCAATTGTAAACGCAGTCTTTTCTTTATCGTTTGGCTCCAAGCCTACCTGCCAGTATCCGCTTTTCAAGTCCAAGGTCCAAAACCATTTAGATCCGGATAGAGTATCTAAGGTGTCATCAATTCTGGGCAAAGGATAGCTGTCTTTCTTTGTCACATTATTAAGCCGCCGGTAGTCTACACAAAACCTTGTCGACCCGTCCTTTTTCTTGACAAGCACTACCGGGGATGCCCATGGACTATTCGAGGGTTCAATCACTCCCTGTTCTTCCATATCGGTGATAATTTGCTCGGCTTCCTTACGTTTTCCAAAGGAAGCCGCCTGGGTGTTGTCTTATCGGTTGCGCATCTCCAGTATTGATCTTGTGTTGCACAACATTCGTCCTTCCTTTCTCACTATCATCCAGTGCAAACACACCTCGATATCGTACGACCAGTTCTTTTACCTTGCCCAGTTGGTCGCCATTTAATCCTTGACACGAGGGTATCAACATATCCAGCAATTTCTGTGAGCAACCGTTGGTTGGTTTATTTTTCGTGTCGTCCACACAACGTTTAATATGACATACTGGAATGCAACTTCCACAATCATGCCTTTCTTCAGGGTCACTGTATGGGGATTAATGTTCAGCACCCTTACTGGTACCATATTTCGAGACTTTACCAGCGATCTTCCAATCAGAAGTCCCTCCTGACCCATTCCCGATTCAGTTGCTTCCATCATGCATACTTGTCCTTCCCGGAGCGTACCATCCGGGCGTCCCATTACTATCATTTCTGCCTTCTCGGGTATTTTCATATCGCAAATCATTCGAACTTGCATCGTCTGGTTACTCCTACCTTGAAATGGAATCTCATCATCATCTATCCGAAGCACATTTTCTTTCATGTTTACATGAAACCCATATTCTCTCATGAGATCCATTCCCAAGATCACTTCTTCTGTAATTTCAGCTACCAACACTCGATGATTAATTAATTTGTCCCCAATTGTCAACATAACGGCAGTCTCTCCGTGAGTACAAATTTTCTCACCACTTGCCGTTCGAAGACACACCGATACAGGTAGCATTTTCCACGACCAACCAAATCTGGTCTCACAATAGCTTTTGTCGCTCCTGTATCCACGAGTAATCGGACACCCTACCATTAATTCTTCCATCGATATAAATGCTGTCCAGACTCCCATCGACGATGCAGCACGGATGATAATCTCCGGGGCACTACGTTGTGCTGTCGACGTTCGCCCCCTTACGTCGACTTGCTTTAGTTTTCCTGCTGCTCAACCGGTTGTTTTTTTGGTTGAGTGCAGCGTCTCTGTATATGACCAACTTCGCCGCAGTTCCAGCATCGCAGACCCCATCTCCGCGGTCGTTGTCTTTCAAGCTTTTCCACACGGTTGATTATTTCCTCTATGCTGTTCTGCGCTTGATCAGGTTCCTCTAAGGCAGACCGAACTTTGTGACTCATTCTGTGTGATGTCTGCTTAGCTGCTTCAAATTCAAGCGAATGAGCCAGTGCGTCATCTAACATCTTTGGCCGTGCTAATCTTAGCGCTTGCTGTATTTCGCCATCTTTAACGCCATCCACAAATGTTTGTACAGCCAGTTGTTCGAGGAAACTATCTGGTGCCGTTGGATATGCCAATCTAACTAATCTGGCGATGTCAGCTTCGAATTCTTGCAGGCTTTCACTTGTCTTTTGCGAGCGGTTCTTAACTTGTGCGTGGTAAACCTGTTGAAGGTGAGCGTCTCCATATCTCATCTCAAGCTTCGATGTTAAGAGGCCGTAATCATTCTGCTGGTGATCGGGAATCGTTTGTAAGATGTTAAGAGCTTCCCCCCGTAGGGCCACTATTAGAGAGATAGCCTTCTCTTTGTTGCACCAACCGTTGGCTATTGCAGCAGCTTCAAATTGTTTCAAATATGTGGGCCAAGGTGTTTTACCATCGAATGTAGGTGGTTTTACTTTAAATTTAGACGGAATTGACTCGCTTCTTTCCGTGGTTCTTATTTCTGGAATGTTCTGATTAACAACTTGGCTTGGCAATTCAAGTGGCCGCGTTGTTAGTGAAATTACTTGTTCTTGCAACCTCATCACATCTTCTTCCATTTTTATCAATTTACTGTCCAACTTTTGCTCAACTGTTTTTACCTGTTCAGTGAAATCTTCTTTCAATGCAATGGAACTTTCCATTAATCTTCGTTCTAACGTGGCTGTATTTTCACTTAACTTTTCCTCTATTTTCTCAGCATTTTCACTAAGTGTCATTTCCATGCCGTATTTAAATTCTTTAAGGGTCGATTCCAGTTCAACTGACTTCACTAAGTTTTCGTTTAGTGTCACTTCCAGTTTAGCCGACCTCTCCTCCATTTTCTCAGCATTTTCACTAAGTGTCACTTGCATTTCGGATTTAAAATCCTTAAGGAAATTCATTAAACTTTCTGCCTCCATATTATTTTGACTCCTTGTAACTGGCATATATAAACTACTTAAATGTCTTTAGACTTGTGTTTTAAATTAATCACTATATACCCCACAAATGCCTGACACCAGTGTAACGCGTACTACTACCGCGTTTCTTTAATTTAAAACAAGTAATAATAATGGTCTTTATTACTCACTGTTCACAAGTCTAATTAACAATATATGCCTTATTTATAGATGTTTTCAGTCCACTTAACAATGAAGCACTATTACACTAATGAATTTACAAGCACTAATATCTTCTTAAATTAACTCCTTTACCATAGGTTCATTAACAACACTAACACTACTATTTATTTATACACTTCTATTTATTTATGTATACTACAAGCTGTATGAACATTAGACACAGCATATCACATTTATGTATACTTCAAAAGCTCAAAACTGCTATCACTTTACAACGTTATAATTTATATTAGACATTCAAGAATAGACTAACTCTTACATTCATAAGCGGCCTTATATATACCCTGCATTAAGATATGACTCATTATCTAGAACTTTGTAGAAGGATTCTCGAATGCTGAAGAATACGCTGTGCCCCGGGCGTTTGTATGTTTGACGGGTTGCCTAATAGTGGATCGCAACATTAAGTTTAACTGGAAACTTTGATTCTGGCAACATTTGAAAGTAAGGTTAGACGCACGTTTATTTCAAGCAAATTGTGAGTAGTTTTTTGTGTAAGAAAATGTCTGAATACTATAAACCAGACGAATTGACACTAGAAGGCAATTGCAGAAGATTTTAAATCCTTTAAACAACAGGTATCAATTTATTTTACAGCAACGGGAACCGTCAAAAATCCGATGAGGTTCAGATTGCGAGGTTGCTAAATTTAATGGGCCGCGAGGCTTTAAAAGTGTATAATACGTTTAATGTTGCGTCGTTGACAACCATTGATTTAATTCTAAAAGAATTCGAGTCTTATTGCATGCCCAAAAAAAATGAGGTAATGAAACTATAAATCTTTCTCGAGAAAGCAGAAACCAGGTAAACCCTTTGATGTCTTTTTAACAGATTTAAAGAATTTAGTGAAATCCTGTGACTTTGGGGAAGCAGAGGACAAAATCCTGCGTGCTCAAATAGTGCTAGGCATTAATGACCCCGATATACAAGCTAGATTCTTGCGGGAAGACAACGTTGAAATCGGTAATTGGATACTTTCAAGCAACAGAAATTGCAGAATTAAATAGAAAAATCCTGGAAAATGACCGTACAAGAATTTCAGTTGTAGATATTAGGTCTAATAAAATACCTGAAAAGAAACGTTTCGGTACAAAGGAAAAACCAACGTTCAGAAAGTTACAAGTAATAACGATATAGGTGAGGCTTTTGTTTGTAAAAGGTGTAACCGTAATCATATTAAGGGCGAATGTCGTGCAATGGGACAGCAATGTCTTTAATGTTCTAAATATAACCATTTTAAAGTATGTTGTAAATCGCAAATAACAGGTAGCGATAAGCGTAAAACATTTGAATTAAGTGAAACAGAAAATACGTTTCAGATTAATGTTATTAAAACTATTCACTACACAGATAAAGAATGGCATACAGAATTGCTCTTAGATATTGTTAGTATTAATTTTAAATTAGATAGTGGAGCAGCAACTAATATAGTATCAATTGGAATTTTTAACAAATTGTCTAATCACAAATTAGATAGGACAAATATCAAACTTGAAGCTTTTGGTGGATTTAAAATTACCCCATGTGGCGAATTCAAAGCGACTTTAAAATATAAGGACAAGTTAATTGCTACAAAATTTATTGTAGTAGAAAGCAATGCCTGTATTCCGATTTTAGGACTAGATTCTTGTACAAAACTAGGTTTAATAAAGAGCGTTAATGATATAAGTAAGAATGAAAATTCAGGAATGGTAAAATTCATAAATACAAATGAGGATGTATTTGCAGGTTTGGGCTCATTTCCTGAAGTAGCGTCACTTAAATTAAGGAGCAACGCTGTATCGGAAGTTAGTGCAAGTAGGTGGGTCCCACTTAAAATTAAAGAAAAATTGAAAGTAATTTTAGATAAATATGAAGAAAGGGGAGTTATTATACCTGCTAAAGAACCATACGAGTGGTTACCAATCTAGTGTGTGTAGAAAAAGCTAATAATCACCTTAGGTTATGTATAGATCCCACTAATCTTAATAAATATCTAGTTAGAGACTTTTATGAAATTTCGACATTTGATGAAATTAGCTCTAAGTTAGCTAATAAAAAATACTTTTGTATTTTTCCCTGAAAGATGGATTTCACCAGTTGGTTCTGGATGAAAAATAAAGCAAGTTGTACAGTTTTAACACTCTTTTTGGTAACTACCATTATTTAAGGGCTCATTTTGGGTTGTCTGTAATATAGTTCTCGCAATTTCTAAACCGACTTTCGTCACAAATGACGTCACGCCATATCAACTACAAATGATATCCTGGTCTTATTCTAACTCCAGAAAAAGTTACGCCGTTGGAACGTTGTATTTCCTCCTTTATTGAAAGGGTTTTGGCGGATTAATTGAAGGAAATTATTCGTTGTGATTTGAAATAATTTTCTTATTTCCTTATTGGGATTTCGGCGATTCATCTAAAGTGAATCCTCGACCGTTGTATTTGGTGACCACTTGTACATTTTTCGTTTGTTGTTTTGTACTGGACCCGGAATTGACCGGTAAGAAGTCGTGAATATATTAATGGAAGTTATAGGTTATAAATTTTAGGGTTCCAAGTTCCACGTGCCAAGTTCCAAGTTCTAAGTCTTCAAATCCCAGTTTGCAGTTTTCAGTCTCGATCTGCAGTTTTCAGTTTAGCCCCAATAATAGCTCCAGTCGTTATTTTGCCGTCGCAACCCTTAGTTGGCTTATGCTAAGATCAGCTTACAACGACTAGTGCAGCTGTGGGTGAGTCGTTCCACATTTAATTTTTCTACTGCAACCGTCTGGTTGATATTGCTTGTTGAAGATTTTTTTTTTTTCACATTTAATAACACTTTACTGAAGACTGTTTTGTTTACACATTTATTATAGGGTGGGTTCAGATTTACTAATTTGTAATTTACATTATTCACAATTTTAACACGTGTGTGAAGTTTAGCCAATGCACCGATCATTATAGGTATAATTGTAGTTTATACCAATGCCCTCAGCGTTCAAGGGTCAATCTACGAGGATCCTGGTATTCCACCCTTAACATTATTTAATAGTCATTCTGTTCTGCCATCTTGGCGCAGATTTGTTTCAATAGGTTGGCTGAATTGCGTTAAATATAATAGTAAAAGTAGCAGTAAGAGTTATACAAACAGGTTATTTGCTGGTTGTTTATTGGAAATTACACCATAACAAGTGGGTGGGTAATTGGAGCCTTTTTTTTATATGTTTACTGTTGTTATAAATATATTATATGTTTGTAGTAAAGTGTCAATACTGTATGTAAAAGATAGTTTTGTATTACTCGAGTGTGAGGTGTGAGTAGAATTTTTGCTGATTTGGGTGTTACAGGTAAGCGTGAGGATTTCCTATTTCAGTCCCGTCGAGTACAGCTGTTATAGATTTAGGTGGCGCTCATTTGGCTGGTTGTTTATGGTCTACCCCACCCCGGCCTCAGTACTGGGTTGGTCCAGGGCATATGGAAGCTGTTGACTCCGACTACCCGGAAAGGTATTATTTGGCCGTTCCTCTTTTGTGATTAGTATTGAACTATATCGAGTACGTCCCTGTGTTGTGTTGTTTTGTAGCGTCACATTTTTGGCGCCCAACGTGAAGGCTGTTTTGTTTCTGATTTATATCGCTGGTTGCTAATCAGTACATTTGTTTTGAATTGAAGTGTTGAATTTTGTTAATCGATATGGACGTAAATCGACTATTATCTGATGAAATTTCGTATGAATTGAGAATACGCGGTCTTTGTTTAACCAAAGCCAATGTAGAAGATAAACGTAAATTATTAAGAGACTTACTACAAGTAAGTGTCACGTGTGAATTAGTGCCTAATGAAAATTTAAATATTATACCTGGTACAGAGCTTGCTATTTGTTTAGCCAAGCTTAATAATCTAGATAATGACTTAAACAATTTTAATTATTCTAACCATTCTAATGAATCAAAACGCATATCTACGCGACTTTCACATATTCATAACCGGTTGCAACGAATTACTTCTTCTAATGAAGATGAAATAATTCGGAAAAATAAACTTACAAACAAATGCTTAAGTCTAATAAACTTTGTAACTGAAATTCAGAATAAAGCCGCTATTGTTAGACAAGTGTCAACAATTTCAGATCAAGGCGAAATGTCGTTAATGGACTTAGACATCCCGCATACTTCGGGTCATGTTTTAGATCAACCCAATTTATTATTGCCTGAAGTAACGCACAATAATAACATAAATTTAAATGACGATAACCCGTTTATTGAGACAGAACGGATTTCTCACTCTAGTCCGGTACGGAGAAACTTTTCGGATGTAAATAAATTGCCTTCCATTGTACAAATGGAATTGCACTTTGACGGCTCTACTAGTGTGAACGATTTTCTACAGCGCGTGGAAGAACTATGCGACTCGCGCGGTGTATCAAAACACCATGTTTTCAATTCGGTAATCGAATTGCTTCAAGGGCAAGCACTTATATGGTATAGGGCGAATAAACATACCATTAATTCATGGCAAGACTTAGAAACTAGATTACGTCAAGCTTTTCTACCTTATGATTATGAATTCATCCTGCAAGAAGAAATTCGATCACGGACGCAAGGCCCCGATGAAAGAATTGTTATATTTATTTCGGTGATGGAAAATATGTTTAGTCGTTTGCGTCACCCTCCTCCCGAAAATAGTAGAATCCAATTAATTAAACGTAATTTGTTGCCGCACATTCAAGCGCAATTGGCATTGCACCCATAAAGACAATGGCGGAGTTATCACAGTTAGGGCAAACTCTTGAGGAAACCCACTTGAGGGCAAGGCAATACCGCCCACCCCCGTCAAATTCACAAGGTTTACTTGAACCTGATTTAGCTTACCATAAATCGAAACACAAAGCTGTTTTGTGTCAAATCGAGGACAGTAGTCCCGACTATGCTTTGTTAATACTAACGTGAACAATACCAATCCATTTTTAAATTATGAGTTTTCCGAGACACCAATTCAACCGGTGAACCAGATCCAACCGAACTTGTGTGCCATTAAGTGTTGGTATTGCGACAAAGAAGGGCACCCATTCCGATTATGCCTTCAACCAAGAAAGTTACGCTGCTTTAAATGCGGTACTGCCAACTATACCGTACGAAATTGTCCCCAGTGTTCGGGAAACGGACAATTGGGCCGCCGATAGATCGGTCTGCGCGCTCTGTGTCAACCCCGAATCCGATCGACCTGTCTAAGAAAAATAACCCCAACAACGATCTTAACCCTACTATTAAAGCCACCCTTAATTTTGTTTTGGCGAATGTTATAGACGACGAACGTCCTTATCTCGAAGTGGACATCTATGGAATACCCATGCTCGGTTTGCTTGATAGTGGAGCCTCCACACAATATTAGGCCAAGCTGGTTACGACAAGCTCCGTAAATTAAATATAAAACTTCAAACTAGTAACATTCAAGCATGCCGCGTTGCTAATGGTCAAATGTGTAACATTAGTGGCACTAATAATTTACCAATTAAATTACAAAATAAAGTTGTCTGCATAAAAGTTCTGGTGATTCCTTCCGTACCAGATCCGTTGATTCTTGGTACCGATTTTTGGTTTAGTATGGGTATTGTACCTGACTTACGCCACGGTCTATGGCAGTTTTCTTCAGTAACACCAAACCTATTTAGTATACAATCGGATGATAAAGTTAACCCAGAACATACAGCCCTACTAAATTCGACGATTGAACAATTATTTAAAGACATGCCCGACGCACTAGGTTGCACTCACTTGGTAGAACATGTGATAAGAACAAGTGCTGAACCAATAAAGCAAAGGTTTTACCCTTTGTCTCCAACCCTTAAAAAAATTGTCAATTCCCAGTTGGACATCATGTTAGAACAAGGTGTTGTTAGTCCATCTTCAAGTCCTTGGTCGTCACCGGTGGTTATGGCGAGAAAGAAGGATGGCAGCTATCGGTTTTGTGTTGATTACCGGAAGGTAAATAAGGTCACCGAACGCGACGCCTACCCCTGCCTTTAGTTTCAGCGACCCTCGATAAACTTCGCGACGCCAAGTACCTTACTTCGATTGATATTAAAGCGCCTACTGGCAAGTGCCGGTAGCTGAACCGTCCCGCCCAATTACTGCTTTTAGCGTTCCCGATAGAGGTCTCTTCGAGTTCAACCGAATGCCTTTCGGTTTACATAATAGTCCCGCTACGTGGCAGAGACTTATTGACCGCGTTATCGGTCTTGACCTCGATTCCTACGTATACGTCTATCTTGATGATTTGGTTATTACTACTAACGACTTCAATAAACATTTAGAAGTAACCAAAGAAATTTTCCGTCGGTTGAAATCGGCTGGTTTAACTGTAGCTCGACAGAAATGTCACTTTGTAGACCCGAAATCAAATATCTAGGCTACGTCGTTGATAAGGAAGGGTTGCACGTTGATCCCGAAAAGGTTTCGGCCATTTTGGATCTTCCTCAAACTAGCAACGTTCTTGAAGTCCGCCGCTTTTTGGGTTTATGCGGTTGGTATCGCCGTTTTCTTCCAAACTTCTCTACGGTAGTAGCCCTATAAATAAATTAATGCGAAAGGGCCATAAATTTTATGGACCGATGAATGCGAGTCCGCTTTTACTGAAATTAAAATTTCCTAGTATCAGCTCCCATTATGAGTTGTCCCGACTTTGAATTACCATTTACTATCCAAACAGATGCCAGTGATTATGGCTTGGGCGCTGTTTTATCCCAAATTCACCCCGATGGCGAAAAGGTGATAAGTTATATTAGCAGATCTCTGAGTCCTAGCGAGCGGAAATTTACCGCCACTGAGAAAGAGTGTCTTGCGGTAGTGTGGGCTATCGGCAAGTTCAGATCTTATGTTGAAGGTTCCCACTTCACGATTGTTACGGACCACTTTGCTTTACTTTGGCTAGATAATTTAAAGACCCTGCTGGTCGTTTAGCGCGTTGGAGTGTCCGTTTACAACAATTCAGTTTTGATATTGTCCACCGTCGTGGCAAAGACAACGTTGTCCCCGACGCTTTATCTCGTTTTGTGCCTGTTATTAACCAGATCGGACCCCCTAGTAACCCGGAACCACATTTTAAAAATATAAAAGATCGTTGGTTTCACAAAATGTGTGATCAGATTTCGAAAGATCCCTTAGATTTCCCTTATGGCGATTTGATGGGTCAAATTTATTCAAAAGTGTAAGTCCCCATACCCTGATTTAGAATCGGCTGCTTCTGAGTGGAAGATCGTAGTCCCCAAGTCCCATAGATTGGAGATTGTGCGTAATAATCATGATGAGCCTACATCAGGCCACTTAGGTGTTTTTAAAACCTACCATCGAATTAGTTCTAGGTACTTTTGGCCGAAAGCCAAAAGTGATGTTGCAAAATATGTGCGTAACTGTCATACTTGCATTGCTTGCAAGGTTGAACAGAAACCACCTGCTGGATACCTTTTGGGCCGCCCAGATATCTCAAGACCTTGGGAACTTATTTTTGTTGACATTGTTGGACCGTTTCCACGATCCACTTCCGGATACAAGTATGTGTTGAGTGTAAAGGATTATTTCAGTAAGTTTTGTATTTTTCTCCCCATGAGAGGCTACTTCATCCAAGCTTGTTGAATTATTAGAGGACCATGTGTTTTGTTTATTCGGTGTCCCCCGTACCATAATCTGTGATAACGGCAATCAATTTCAGGGACGTCAGTTTAAATCTCTGATGGATGCCTATCGTGTTAAGGTCAGCCATACGGCAAATTATCATCCTCAGCCGAATGCTGCCGAACGACAGCACCGTTCTCTGAAAACTATATTGGCTTCTTTTGTTAAAGACAATCAACGTACATGGGCTTCGTTGCTTCAGAAAGCCGCATGCGCAGTTCGTACGTCGAGACATGAGGCTACTGGTCTCACGCCGTACTTCGTGAACTTTGGTCGTGAAATGCATCATAGGGGTAACAGTCACGATTTACCCAAAGTCCCCGTGAGTGATGACATTGGGCAAGATCCTGTGCTTCCTGTGGATCGACCTCCAATTTTGAAAAGGTTTTAAAGATATTCGTGCTCGTTTAGACAGAGCTTTTGTACGTAGTAAAGGTGTACGACCTACGTCGCCGCCCCGATAGTTATGTTGTGGGCCAAAAGTGTGGCACAAAATTTTGTACACTCGGATGCCGCGGCTTATTTTACAAATAAGCTTGCACCCAAGTACGTAGGCCCCTTTACTATATCTAAATGCGTTTCTCCGTGGACTTATCAGTTGGAGACTGATGATGGTCGTAGTGTTGGATTGTGGCACGCCAAGGATCTCCGTCCTGATCCTTGACTAAGTTTTGTTGTCTGTTGTTTAGTTATTTTGTTCTGTTCCGCTCATTGATTTTGGATTTCAGTATTTGGGATACGTTGCGCACTTTGGTGCCCTTCAGTAGTTTTGTCGGTTTTTGTTCCCTTTTACTGTACTTTGAGTAACTTTTGTCGTCAAAGGTTACTTGAAGGCGAAGAAACTTCGGATTTGGTGTCTTTGTTATGGTTATGCGTGGGTTCGAACCCCAGCGCTAGCTTTTTTTTTTGGGTAAGAAGGGAGTTGTTACGGTCGTAATTTTCATAACGACATTTGCATTTAGCAGTGTACTTCAAAAGTATATTCTTTCCAAATTAGATTGTATGAATTCGAATAGTGATAGCACGCCGTGTTATCAGGTACCGGTTCCCGGACTAGCTTTGATGGTCTCAACACAATACTCTTGATTACACTCTTGATTCGAATCGAGCAATTTTAATTACGCCGTTGGAACGTTGTATTTCCTCCTTTATTGAAAGGGTTTTGGCGGATTAATTGAAGGAAATTATTCGTTGTGATTTGAAATAATTTTCTTATTTCCTTATTGGGATTTCGGCGATTCATCTAAAGTGAATCCTCGACCGTTGTATTTGGTGACCACTTGTACATTTTCGTTTGTTGTTTTGTACTGGACCCGGAATTGACCGGTAAGAAGTCGTGAATATATTAATGGAAGTTATAGGTTATAAATTTTAGGGTTCCAAGTTCCACGTGCCAAGTTCCAAGTTCTAAGTCTTCAAATCCCAGTTTGCAGTTTTCAGTCTCGATCTGCAGTTTTCAGTTTAGCCCCAATAATAGCTCCAGTCGTTATTTTGCCGTCGCAACCCTTAGTTGGCTTATGCTAAGATCAGCTTACAACGACTAGTGCAGCTGTGGGTGAGTCGTTCCACATTTAATTTTTCTACTGCAACCGTCTGGTTGATATTGCTTGTTGAAGATTTTTTTTTTTTCACATTTAATAACACTTTACTGAAGACTGTTTTGTTTACACATTTATTATAGGGTGGGTTCAGATTTACTAATTTGTAATTTACATTATTCACAATTTTAACACGTGTGTGAAGTTTAGCCAATGCACCGATCATTATAGGTATAATTGTAGTTTATACCAATGCCCTCAGCGTTCAAGGGCAATCTACGAGGATCCTGGTATACCACCCTTAACATTATTTAATAGTCATTCTGTTCTGCCATCTTGGCGCAGATTTGTTTCAATAGGTTGGCTGAATTGCGTTAAATATAATAGTAAAAGTAGCAGTAAGAGTTATACAAACAGGTTATTTGCTGGTTGTTTATTGGAAATTACACCATAACAAGTGGGTGGGTAATTGGAGCCTTTTTATATGTTTACTGTTGTTATAAATATATTATATGTTTGTAGTAAAGTGTCAATACTGTATGTAAAAGATAGTTTTGTATTACTCGAGTGTGAGGTGTGAGGAGAATTTTTGCTGATTTGGGTGTTACAGGTAAGCGTGAGGATTTCCTATTTCAGTCCCGTCGGAGTACAGCTGTTATAGATTTAGGTGGCGCTCATTTGGCTGGTTGTTTATGGTCTACCCCACCCCGGCCTCAGTACTGGGTTGGTCCAGGGTATATGGAAGCTGTTGACTCCGACTACCCGGAAAGGTATTATTTGGCCGTTCCTCTTTTGTGATTAGTATTGAACTATATCGAGTACGTCCCTGTGTTGTGTTGTTTTGTAGCGTCACAATACGTTTAACTAACTTTTATTGTGGTATTTAAATCGAAATATAAAGGTGTATATAAAGCTGATTAACATTCCTCAGGAATTTAAATATTTTTTGTTATGAGTACATGGGTTTTTGTTGTGTTTGTAATAATAATATGCCAAGTAAAGAGCATACATTAATCATAATTAACTCGGTTATCATAAACTCACCATACTCCAGAGTTGCTTAATTGAAATTAATTATAAATTAATTATAAATACAGAAGGCTACATTCAATGTGTTTGATATTGCTAGTTAAAATTCTGGACATTCCTAAATAGAATTTATTGAGGTGTAACTTGACCATTGACATGTATATAATTTTGAAGTTTTATTTGTAAATAGTGGAAAATAGATATTGTATGATTGTGGTATTATTTTGTGGTTTTATTGAGAGTGTGCGTGAACGATAGAGAATATGAGAGTGAATCTAGGTATCCAAGAGGAGGTCCAACTGAGCTAGCCGGAAGCAGTTGAAGAAAGCAATTCAACCGAGGAGATTGGAATCGGGGTAAGAAATTTATTAATTTTTTTGATTAATTTACTATTGTGTGAAATTTATGTTCGATTTTGGTAAATTAATAAAATTTTCGAATATTTTTGATATTGAGGCGTTTAGAAAAATAACCACGGCAATATATATATATATATATATATATATATATATATATATATATAATCTTCACGTTTTATTTGCTGAATATTAATTTAAATTTAATTCAATTTATTGCAATCCCCAATAAATAATTATTATATATATATATATATATATATATATAATTAGTGTTTAATAAAATATGGAACTATTTAGTTAAGAGTTAAGTAAGTTTTATTTTTATTCCTGACGTTTCGAACCTTTTGGGTTCTTTTCGAAGGATATAAATTTACACTATCATTCTAACTTCAACTAGCGAAATCTTCAATAATCCAAACTTTAAAATCATTTAAACTATAAAAATCTTAAAACTAAATATTAACAATTAATGTGAAAAATTTCAATCAAAAAATTTTTTCACATTAATTGTTAATATTTAGTTTTAAGATTTTTTTATAGTTTAAATGTTTTTAAAGTTTGGATTATTGAAGATTTCGCTAGTTGAAGTTAGAATGATAGTGTAAATTTATATCCTTCGAAAAAGAACCCAAAGAGGTTCGAAACGTTAGGAATAAAAATAAATACACCACTTGAAGCATTTCTTCGAACTAAATAGTTCCCAATATTTTAATTAAACAGCCTATAGTTTATATTTAAAGCAGTTCGTTACTTGATTTGTCAGATCCTATTTTATATATATATATATATATATATATATATATATATATTTGTTTCATGTTGCAGGATATATATATATATATATATATATATATATATATATATATATATTCTATAGAATACACAACAAACTGTAAGTTAACCAATACTCAAGGTACCGGTAAAGTAAACTACAAGTTAATTCCTAGTTTGTTCCTAACCAATAATTGAAAAACACCAACTAATATTTAACCAATAATTAACAAGTAACCAACAGTTAATCCTCAATTGAGAAACCGGAGCTAAAAAATTATAGTAGTTAAGTAATGCATTTTTAATGATTAAATCATAGCGTAAATTTATAAATTTATAACAGACTCGAGATTATGTTAAATTGTTAGTACTTGCTTTGATTACTAGGACAACATTTCGTCATCAGATTAAAAACAGTCTTGAAGTGCTTGTGATGGTTGCACGAGAAGGCTATGCAGATTACAATATTGCCTTTTACAGAAAGCTCTAGAAGAACATTTATACACTCCTATTAATATTTCAGATTATAACACGCAAAACTGATTCAGACCATCCTGAAATGTTTGGCTGTTGACATTATAATTCGATTAAAGTTGGACCAATTTTAACAATGCAGAATAAAAATGCATGTCTTGGACTTAGAAACTCCTCAGACGTCAGGTAGATCGCGCCCTGACTTCAAAATTACAATTCGATTTCCTTTTGTCTACTGAATAATAATAGTTAAGTGTTGATGTAGTCATATACTTGCGCGTCCATTTATGTATGTTATTTTATTTATAGATATTTTTAAATTAGCACACTTTTGTTGTGTATTAAACGGAAACAATAATTATAGGCTCTTATGAGTATCATATGCTTTATTAAACAATACAAGAGTTAGTATTGGTAGAAGCACGATCATTTACTAACATATAATACATCGTAGCCACAAAATAGAAAGGAAACTGTAATGTGATGACCTTGAACCACATTTAAGACGGTGTAGTTAACGTGGCAAATACTTCAGCGTTACCATCTACATATAATTTTCGGTTTTGTCAACTGTCAATTCGGTGTTGTTAATTTCATTTGTTTTGATTTTGACCGCTTTGTTATTGTGAAAATTGAACTTTTTACTACAATGTCCTCACATGTTAGAACCTGTTCTGTGTTATATTGCGATGACGAAGTGAACAAATAACCTTGTTTTCTGCGTGAACCTAATATCTTCAACGCTAGGCTTAGAAATATTAATTATCCAAAAATCTTTAACCTGTCCCCGGCGCATATTTACAAATCTTATTATGTGTGTAATTTACATTTTAAAGATGACTTTAAAGTTCCTGGTACTAAAGAGGTTTACAAAAAATTTCTGTACCAACCGTGCAGCTTAATAATTTAAGTAGCAGACTATGCAAATTATAAAAATAATCTGTGTTTAGATGATATGATTCAAGCAACTACAGTTCATAGACAAACTGGGCACACTGTAGCAGAAGAATTCAGTAACTTTACACGGTGTTGTATACTTAGATTGTAAGAGATATTAATTTTATAAGAGAGATGAATATCCTTTTCTGCATTATGTAAATATTAATGTTTATATACGGTCCTAAAAGGTATTGCAATATTTTTAGAACTAAAAGATCAGTGGAAAAACTGAAGGGGGTGTTAGAATATTGTGATGCGATACCAGAAGTTTAATAAGTTTAATCTAAGTTTTATGAACAGTTAATATATTTGGTAACTGAATATGTAGGCTCTAGAATAGACATTATAATGTAAATAAGGGCCGCTATACTTGCGGCCACGTCCCCAATGCTCCAACCGAAGGTACTACATTGGGTTTAAACGCGAAAAATATAAACGTGCTTCAAATTAAACTTAGCTTCAAAATTAATTCATCCTAAGTAAACATCTAACAAACTGAAACAAAAACTAGAAATAGGGTTTAAATAATGGTATCCTTAGCGTTGATTTTGGAACGTGCCCGATCAACAAGACACAAGCAAAAATAAAAGGGTGAGGGATCCGTAATACCAAATAGCAGCCGCCAGCTCTGCTTATCGGTGCGCCGTGGAGGGTCTACTTAAAACTATCCAAAGCTAGCTAACTAATTTTAAAATGGATTCAAATTTCTAAGCATTCACCAAATATTTTAATAGTGTATCCACCTATTTTGCCTGCTCTATAAATTCGTCTTCCCTGGTCTAAGTAATTTATTTTATCTTTAGCTTAAATCCATCCCTACCTTTCCCTATCACTTCCTGACCGATTTATATTACAATTACAATCTTCACAATTATAATCTTCCTTCCTAAAAATATACTGCAACCAAAATGGCGGCAGAACGTCAGACAATACATATCAAGCCTTAAAGTAATAAATTACATGCAAAATAAATATAAAATGTAATATAAAATGTAAATTTTAATATAACTATAACTAAATATAAAGAAATATAAATATGTATATAAATAAATAACATCTAAAAGCATAAGCATGTGACAGTGGATGTATTAGCAAAAGTATCACCCAAATAAATTACAGGTGCACTCGCATGAGCATTATGTTTGCTAGCGCCATTATACACAAAAAACGTGCTTGTTAAATTATTTCAAAATTTTCATATTTAATACAAACCAATGCTCATGCGAGTACCGCCGCCAAAATTTTATTCTTACCTCGTATATAAATTTCTCCAGCATCCGAGGATCTGGTTGTCTGCGTACATCTATTGTTTCTTACTTCTAAGGGGAGATGAATATGCACTGTTAAAGTCTTGGAGTGCATGCACTAAACGTTCTGGGGGATCACAATCACTATCACTTTTAAGTCCTGGGGGGATGCGCGGTTTCACTCTATTATATTAGCTTTGTTTATTTTATTAATTTAATTTAATGAGGGTTTCTGATTTATTTGTTATTGTTTATTTGTTATTATTTATTCCCGATTTTCAGCGCGTATAAGGTGAGATAGTGATTGTATTAGTGGTGTGGGGTTTCTCGTGCATATGGGGTTTTTATTACAATTGTAATTATTATTATTATTATTATTATTATTATTATTATTAGTATTATTTTTCTTTTTTTTTCAGCTTTTGGTTATTTCATGCTCGTATCCTTTCTCACGCCTGATCAAAATTCCAAAATTTCTAATCCTCCCCCATCCTCCTCCGATTTATGCGCGGTTATCACTGTCTAATCTCGCGACTCTTCCTGCGAATTCTTTAAAGGCTGTCCAGAACGCCTTCTTGTTAGCCACTACCTCGACTTCCTCTAGGCTCTTCGGTCATGCTAGCCCTGCGATTGCTTATTTCATATCAGCTAATTCTCGATTTGCCACCTTCAGCAGGCAGTCGAAGAGCACGTGCTCTGCTCTTTCCGCGTCCTCATCGCATTCGCAGCGGTCGTTGTCGGTTAAACCGAATCTTTGCAAATACTCTTTCAGGGCACCTGCACTATTTTATGATCAAGCTTCACCTCGATTCTATCTCTCGTTACTATACTCGGAATAAATTTGTGGGTCAACGGCCCGTGGCAGCGTTGTTCCACCTCTCTTCCTATTGTCGAATTGACTTTTCGCGTAGCTTTCTTTTAATTAGAGTCCTGGGTATCGACGACCTAACTCAACAGAACTTTAAACGTCGTAACTCGAGCGCCGTATGCGCTATCCTTCAGACATCCGCTTGCAGGTCTGTCGAGGTGGTGTTCATATTTATTAAAGCTGTCAGACCTGACTTACTGTCGCTGATTATATAATATTCATCTTTGCCCGTGTGGTTTATTACGTATTCGATAGCTTCTCGTATGGCTACCAATTCGTACTGGAAGATAGTGCTCTAGTTTGCGAGTTTGGTTTGAAAACGAAACTCTTTCCTGCTTAAACACGAAAAACGCCGCACCTGCTTGCCCGTCATTCATGCGTAAACCGTCCGTGTAAATTCTGACATCCGTCATGTCCCCATCGCCTTCGACAAACTCGATTCCTCTAATATCGGTTGGGTGTGCCAACTCCGACACAACGATCTTTCTCTCTACCTCCTTATTACCAAGATGAATATCTTCGATAATTTCGCACCCTTTTCCTATGTTTATCAATGTCCTATCTCTAATCTCCCTAACGACATATTCGATGGGGAGAGTCCTACTGATCACCAAGATCGCCCCCGTGTAGGTGGTCCTATACGCCCTGGCCGCTTTCACCGCGGTTATGCGTAGTACGCTCGACAATTGACGCATCTCCCGGACTTTACAACCATCCGCCCGTACAGAAGCTGCGTACAGCATTGCCGGCTCAATTACTCCGTCATAAATCATCCTCAGCGATTCGCCCCTAAAACCCCAGTTTATTTTCGCAGTCTCCATCATTTTGTTTGATATTTCGCTGCCGTTGCTTTTAACGTACTGCACGTGAGCTTTCCAATTTAACTTATCGTCAATTTCTACGCCGAGGTATGTAATTGCTACCTTAAACGGTATTTGCTTCCGTCTCAGTTCTAGCCTAGGGGTCACTGTCCCGGTTTCTTTCCGAAATGAATCGTCTCTGACTTCGCCGTGTTAAATTTTAATTTTACCGCCTGCGACCATTCGTGTAGTTTATTAAGCGCCTCGTTCGGTTTTGTGCGCATATCTATTAACAATCACGACCTGACAATTAAAAGCGTATCATCCACAAACCCAACGATTGAGCATCCTCTGGGCAACTTTACCCTAAAGATGCTCTCATACAACAACTTCCAAAATGTGGGACCTAGAATAGACACCAACTTTTTTGTGTGTGATAAAATCGTCATTCGTTATGTATGTCGTGACGTCGGCAGTTGGTATAAATAAAAATGTAGATGAAGGAGCTGTAAGAAAATATATTGATAAGAAAATATAAATAAATAATTAGATTGAGCAACGTAATTAATTTGATGCACGTGTTTTAACATGGTAGCAAAATCTGTGGTTAGACACTGAAATCTGAATTAAGGGAGTACGTAAACAAGTTTACCAAGATTAAAAAGTCTTAGGACGGGTGTGGGACGAAAGCTGCTTAAAAAATTGTGTAGGTATAAATGTCAAATCTTAGTTGTCTGCAAGTACCGAAATTTAGTTCTGAAAGTGAAAACTACGATAAATGGCGATACCGTTTTATGTTGTTATTGGAGCTTAAAAATTGTAACGAAGTTTTGGAAAATGCTGTTCGACCGGAAGATATAACGGCAACAGATTGGAAAGTTGACGATCTGATTATTGAATGTAAAACCGCAAATGAAACGATCAACAAATTTGATAACCTGTACCAAAAGAAATCACACAGCAGACAAATTATGATTGAAAAGAAATTTTGCCCATTAGTGTATGAATGAGACAAAAGATTTAGACGAAATTTTTTGTATGTTTGAACGATTAATTAAAGATTACATAAATGCAGGGACTGTAGTAGACAGCAAACGAAAACTAAGTTATTAGTTAGTGGCGTTGCCTAAATCACTTGCGTATATAACCGAAACAGCAGCGCACAGTCGATTATGTATGAAAAAAATTAACAGTTAGAGCAAAGTGCAGAAAACAAAAAAGCTCAGGAGTTGATATGCATGAAAGCAAAAAGAATTCACATGTATTTAAAGCTATGTTCAACAAAACTGGCAACAATAAGAGGGAAAATAACGAAGTTAGGTGCTATAAATGTGGAAAACCAGGGCACATGCAAAAATACTGATACTCCAACAATGGGCAGACAAATTATGACATTCTCGAGAAGCAAGCAGAATTATTCATTCAAATAGATATAGAAGTAGCAATCATGGCAGAAATGCTCATAGGAATAATACACGAAACAAATTTGTTGGAACTTCAGAGGTAGGTATCAACAAAGAAAAACAACCAAATATAAGTACGTTTCACACAGAAGTACCTCTAGCTAAAGGTAATGACGGTGAAGTTCATCGCATAAAAGAATCAATTTCTTATTAGATAGTGGTTGTACCGATCGTGTAGTTATGAGCGATAGATATTTTTATGAATCTGTTAAACTGAGTAGATCAATTGATGATAAAATAAAAAACGGTGATGTTAAAGCTCTGAAAGTATGGAATATCTTGTGTAAATTTCAGGTTATCGATACTCAATCAGCTATAGATATTAGAAATGTATTTTATGTTACTAAGATGGGTTGAAATTTACTTAGTGTTTCGTCTATAACAAACGCAAACAATGTTATTGATTATTGGCGTCATAAAGCAATTATTTTTAATACTAAATGTGATATGGTGGCTGTTGCACTTAAACAGAAAAATTGTATGAGCTGTGTGAGTTAGTAAATAATAAAGTCGAACCTACAGTTGCAACTTACTCAAAAACATTACTTCAAAAGGAGAACTGGAATCGCATTTTAGGACGTATTAATTTAAAAGATTTAAACACTATGTGTAGGGAGTAATTCTTAGATGGATTGCCTCAAAATTTAGAAGAGTTAGAAATTAACTGTGAGTATTGTTTAGAATGCAAAATAATAAGTAAGAGGTTTGAAAATAACTACATAAATCGCATGCAAATGCAGAATAAGCACACAAAAAGCATGTGTAATATATGTTGGCAATAGGTAACAGAGACACGACCAGTAAAGTAAGAGGTTATGGAACATGTATAAAAAGGTCCTGCCAACATAAAGGTGCTCGAATTGCTTGGTCGACCTCTCTTCCATACCGGATTTAAAATCCTTAAAGAAATTCATTAAAGTTTCTGTGTCCATTTTGCTTAAGCTTCTTGTAACAGGCATATACAAACTACTCAAATGTCTTTAGACTTGTTTTTTTTTAATTAATCACTATTCACCCAACACAGCCTGTCACCCGTGTTGCGGGATACTATTAACGCATTTCACCAATTGAGAACAAGTAATAACCAAAGTCTTTATTACTCACTATTCACAAGTCTAATTAACAGTATATGCCTTATTTATAGACGTTTTCAGTCCAATTAACAATGAAGAACAATCACACTAATGTTATTTACAAACACTAATATCCTCTTAAACTAAATCCTTAACCAGAAGTCTTCTTAACAACACTAAACACAGTTATAATTTGTTTATTACTTTTTGTCTATTTATGTACAAGCTGGCGGTACAATATGTACGTTCACATAACACTAATTTATATTTACTACAGAATTTTCAAAACGTAATGACCAACTCACTATACACGATATGATTTATATACGACATTTGGATATAGACTAACTGATGTACCCTCATCACTGATCTTATATATACCCTAAAATTATTTAAATGATTCATAGTCTGGTGTTTGCTCGAATGTTCGAGACTTTTGTAAAAATCACTTCGTTTATTCAACTTACATGTTTAACGGGTTGCCTAATAGTTCGTAACAATATGATACCACACAGACAATCTAAAAATTAAAAAGTTTTAGTGGGAGGTATAATGTATATTTATTTAAATTATTAAATTACAAATAATTCGATTAAAATGTACACACAAAAATAATTTAGCTTTATTTAACAACATCTATATACACAGTTAGGTGAATTTGTTTAAAAAGTACAAGTATTTTTCAGAAATCTAATAACTGTTTTCTACTACTTTGTCCCATTATCATCAAATAGTTTCAATATCCTCAGAATATTCTGGAAATTAGTTTCTTATGCAGAGTGATTCGTCAATATTAATTGGTCCGCTTTGGATTCATTTTTCTCTTTATGCATTTGGTTGTTTTTTCCCGTAACGACAAAGCGTATACATTATAAATAGACGGTAACGTTTGAATTGGTATATTTATTATCTGGTGGGTTGTTAGCAGTGAAAGCTTAAGCAAAAATACTTGCCAGATTCTATAGAAGCCATATTATTTACATGTGTAGAAAGACTATATACATCTATATAAAATCGGTCTAATTATTTTGTGATTATCGCTCTAAGCATTTCTCTGTTGTTATTCATATGTTCTTGAAAACAAATTCCTTCAAAATTTATTTATTTTAAAAGTGATGTCATATTTATGGATATGCGTCTTCACCGTATTGATTAAATGATTAATGATTAATATATATATATATATATATATATATATTGTAGTGGTTTTAAAGGGTTAAATTTAGGTAAGAACAAGGCAATTTCAAACACCCTGTATAGAGGAAACAACTATAATTTACGTGCGAAATTTATTTCATTTAGTTAATTTAAAGTAACTAGTATTACCAAAATTTTATAGTTTGGGATTAAAATGTAGTAGGTTCGTAAAGAAAATAAATAGTATAAGCCAATGGAAATTATTAATTAATTTAGTTGAGTTTAATTGAAAGGGTTATAACGTCTAATACGCATAAGAGCATGAACAATCGATAATACCAACGCGAAAAGCTTTACTAACAAACGAACAGACGTTGAATATAAAATATCTTGAAACGCAAACTCCTAGAAATGTTTTTTAAAACGTTCGTTAATTAGGCACAGGTGCTTGTTTTAAAAGGTTAACTTCCCGTTATTTGTGTAGATAAAAGACAAAATTTGAGGTATATCGTTTCCTTAAAGCGCAGAAGGGATGGACAATCAATGATATGCTTCAGAATGAGACAGGCATAATAGCATTTCACTTCGAAACGCACGTATTTAGTCCACGTGGGTTAGATAGCACGCAGACAGTAGTATCGATTTTCTACCACTCAAACAAGGTTAGAAGAAACATATAATATGCATAAGAGAGGAATAGACTTAATACAGGCGGGGTTTCAAGACGTCACTGAACTATATCATTAGTCGAGATAGTTAGTTTTAAAACAGACAAGCACGGGAAAATTGAATGCGGGTTTTTCGGAAAATATCGTATCAACGAGATAAATTTCAAAGATTTTGAAAACGGTTATACAAAATTTGAAGAACGAATTAGTTGAATTAAGTGTTTCGCGTTAGGAGGATTTGGAGAGGTTACATTTAGAATCGTATAAATACGAGAGGTGAGTTAGTTTCTTTTTGACTTCGTTAATTTGCATCGCTTACTACGTACAGAAATCTACTAACGAGCTTGTAAGTATTTAAAATTTATAAATTAAATAGTACAGTGTTGGCCTCATAGTTTGAAACGCGGATAGTGTCGAGTTTATTTTTAACTGAGGCGCAACAGATATTTTAACAATCGCGTAAAGTAATGTAACGTAAATGAAATTTTGCAATAATAAAAAAGTGTAATATACTTGGATTTGGATTTGGATGGATCTTGAACGAATAGCATGCGGCACAACTTAGATGGTGTTCATCTATAAATAGCTGGAGGCGGCAAACAGAGCAGAACCACGAGACCGAGGGTGCAGAAACTTCACTTCATCGTCAACGGAGTAGGGATCTTCAAGAAATTACAGGTAACGCATTAGAATTTGCTGTTTTTTTATAAACTATAGAAAATATTGTGATGTGTGAGAGTGAACCTTGATGGTATTTTGCTTTATTTTGCGTATTGAAAAGAATACGTATAACTAACTTTTATTATGGTATTTGAATATAAATTTAAAGGTGTACGTAAAGCTTATTAACGTTCCTCATAAATTTAAATTTTTATTGTTAAGAGTACATGGTTTTTTTTGTGTTTGTAGTAAGAGTATGCAAAGTAAAAAACATACATTAATAAAATAAACTGGGCTATCATGAGCTCACCATACTCCAGAGTGTACTAATTAGAAATAATTATAAAAAAAAGATAAGGTATTATTCAGGGCCCATTTACTCCTGTGACATTCAATGTGTTTGATATTTCAATTTAAAATCCTGGACTTTACATAGATAGAATTTATTGAGGTGTAACTTGAGCACCGAAATGTAATTAATCTTGAATTATTATTTGTGAATAGTGGTAAATAAATATTGTATGATTGTTGTATTATTTTGTGGTTTTATTGAGAGTGTGCGTGAACGATAAAGAGTATGATAGTAAATCTAGGTATCCAAGAGGAGGCCCAACTGAGCTAGTCAGGGAGCTGTTAAAGTAATGATGGAAGCAGAATCTGGGTAAGAAATATTTTTTTTGAAAATTTTCTTTTTGTGAAATTTTCGATTTTTGGTAAATTAATAATTTTCGAATCTACTGAGACCTAAAGAGGGCTACGGCAATTTATGACGCCCAATTCGTAGAGCTCGAATGTTTTTTTACGCTGGCGAGGCTATTTAGAAGTTACACGGCAATTTATACATTTATATATATATATATATATATATATATATATATAAAATTGATATAATTTCGCCATACTCGGTGTAATGACGTTTTCTATAACTCCACCTCTCTGTGTTTTCTAATCAAATTTAAATCTCACTAATTTTATTATTATGCCACGGCTAGCTTTTATTAATCTACACAAGTGCACAACGTTACGATGATCAATTTTTTCTTCCCCCTTTATGAGATTACTTATTTGTTTGAATTATAAAACGAAGTCAATTAATTTCATATAATGAAAAGAAATATTATATACAAGTTTTGAAAAATATTAAAATACACCCTTCAATCAATCAATGTCATATGTATCATTCACCCCCAAAATTTATATGCTTTGAAATCAATCTAAAGTCACCCAAAACTACCCTTTTTACCAAAGAAACCTCAAACGTTCTAGATCCCTTTATTATATGTTACATAAGTTTAACGTGTGCAATGTTTGTTGCTGACTTCGTTACACTTTTTATATAAATTGAATAAATTCAGGATAGAAATTTAAATAGAAAAAAATATCTTAAAACTAATTAGATCTGACCTGCTACAGGTTGTTCTTCGGATTGTGGATCAACAGCCCTTTGTTGTCCTCATTCATCTATCACTGCTCTGTTTAGTTGCCTTAGGCAAGTAAAAACTATATATTTTGTGATAAACTGCATGTGAATGGACGTTTGGTATATAATGCGAATACATTTGGTTTCTCGGTTTACTAATATAATAACCAGATTAATTACACAAGTTGCATGTCAATAAACGTTCGTTAGTATGTGAAAACATAAATCTTTAAGACACTTTTATATGATGCAGCATAAATACATAAATAACATTCAAATAAATGTTTGTTAGTAGAAAAACGCATTTGAACTTTCAAGTTATTTCTAAGATGTGTAGAGTAGGCACATAACGAACATGCAATCGATGTTCGTTTAATGCACAAACTACATGCGAATAGACATTTGTTAATATACGAATATGTGGCTTCTCAGTTTATTCTAATAGTAATCGATAGTTACATAAATTGCATGCGAATGGGCGTTCGTTAGTGTAGGACCCCATATTTCTTTTAAAAAGTGCAGAATAAGAACAAAATAAGTATGTGAATGAGCGTATGGTAATATGCGAGAATATATAAACTTTCAAAGCACTTTTTCAAAATACAGAATAATCACACAAATTGCATGAGTACCTATAAACCTTTGTTAGTGTGTATATAGATATTCAGTGTACTTTCATGAGATGTGGAATAAGCCTATAAAAGCATGTAATAGGTTATATGTTAGTATGTGAGAATACATGTAGGTACTTTTGAGGCAGTTTTACAAGATTCAGAAAAACTACATAATAAACGCACATGGCCGTTCGTCAGTATGTAAGGAGAAATCAAAGTCTTTTACAGGATGCAAAACAAGCACATAAATTGTATGCCCTTGACTTTCTTTAGTATGTGATCGTGCATTATGTGCTTGCAAATTTGCCTTTTGTGATACAAAAATCACACAAATGGACAGTCTTTGGAAATGCATGTCTATACAAATGGCACAGTTCAATAATCTTCTACTTTTGTACTGATTTGGTTATGTGTTCATAAGGCAGTTTTTTGTTATACCACATATTTTCTGTTAGTAATACAACAAATTCTACAGTACACTTTCTGATCCGAAAATAGTTAAATGAACTTGTTGAAGGAACTAAGTACAAAAGGTTGCGTGCACAATTATTTAAGCTGACTTAATTTCAAATACAATTCTTCCGTTAGATGGGGATATTAATTTATTGTGGAATGTTCTTCATAAATCATTTAAACTTTAACAATATATAAACCGTTATCTATGTCGCAGACATTTTATTAAATGTTCTGGTCTTGATACAGTCGAATGGTTTATTATTTAAGGCATTCTTTTTATGGCAAACGGAAAAATTTGGAACTACAATTCACCAGTAAAATATCTGTAACTGTTTTACAATTATACCATTTGCAATAGTTATTGACTCTAACGTCCTACTGCATCGGTCACACTTAAGGCTTTAAGTTTCACTTAGTACTCAAGTTCTACTGCACCATAGCTAAGTGATACTTAAAGTATAACTTTATTCAAATGGTAGTTTAAGTAGCACTTACCCGTTTCTTGAGGTTACGTGATGTCGACTATTCTGTCCACAAATAATTAAAACTGTTATTTAATTATTATACATATAAATATCAATTATGAGTTTTATAATGAATATGGAATTGTTTGATGACTTAGATGAAATCGTGTTAATAGAATTTGGAATACCCAGAAATATTATTGAAAGGCAAAATTTTTACTACAATTTGCCGGATTATACATTTTTTAAAAAGTTTCGCGTTAGGAAGGAGACGGTGATATTTTTATTGCTGATTATATGCCGGGAGGATAATACACAAAGTATCAAGGGCAATAGCTGCGCTATACCCAATATTTATAAAATTCCCAGCAACGGATGAGGGTAGAACAATTTAAAAGCCAATTTTTATGGAATTGCTTGATTTCCTAACGTTGTGGGGGCTTTAGATTGTACCCACGTAAAAATAATATCGCCAGGTGAGCATAATACTTGCAAATTTTATTCATGTTTTGATAATCAAATTCAGGTGGCAATGATGCTGAAAATTACAGAAATAGGACGGATTATTTTTCGATGAATGTTCAAGCTATTTGTTATTCGAATAGTAACTTATTGAATGTTGTTGCTCGATGGCCTGGCTCAAGCCATAATAGCACCATATTCAATCATTCAAACATAAAAGGAATGTTTGAAAGAAATGAAATTTCACATTGTCTTATTGGGTATAAACGTACATTACACAACTTTCAAATGGAAATACATTTCGTATAATTGACTTTACAAGTGATAAAGACTATCCTTTGAAGAATTATTTGCTGACACCATTGTTAAACCCTCAAGCAGAAACTGAACAATTGTACAACGTAGGTCATATTCGTACACGAAATGAAATTGAATGTGCTTTTGATATTTTAAAACGCAGATTGCCCGTATTGGCATATGGTTGCAGACTTAGAATTACGAATATTCAAGCAAGTATTATAGCTGCTGCAGTCCTGTACAATATTGCTAGGAAAAATAATGAAAACGAACCAGGTATTGATGAAGAAGATATTAATTGGCACGAATTAGAACAGTTAATGCATGATGGTCAGATTCCACTTGTACCATTAACAGATACGGTTCAGAATGCAAATGTATATAGAAGACATTTAATCGAAACCTACTTTTCACAAATATAATTGACATATGTACACATTGTTAACTGAATTTTTTAAAATGAATAAACCTAAATATCTAAATCACGTTTGTACAGATTGTCATTACATTTAATTTATATAAAAAGATAAAAACAAACATTTTTATCGTAACACTTATGTTAATTTACTTTGTATATCCTAATGTTAAACAAATTGAATCTAAATTTTTTAATCGTTGCAGTTGTACTTTTTTATGACTATATCTAATTTGAAGGAAAGTTTTCGTAACCTATATTCCTCAACCTCTCTTAATTCCCATGCATTGACAGTTTCCAGCAGCTCTCTTTTTAAATACTCTGCATTTATAGAGGCAACATCTGCATATTGCTGGGACAGATAATGTGTATGCACTACCTTAGGCCGTCGACGATCACTTGCAAATTGCAATTTTTTATTGGGTGTGACCTTTAAAGCTGTTGCTGTATAGCTTTCTAGTCGATCTTGAAAACTCTAAAAATGTATGCAAAATTTAAAATGGATAACCTACCTTCTGTGTATTTTAATTCTCGGCAGAATTAAATTCTGATAAAGTTAATTTATCGATCCTTGCACTTTCATTGCTTGTAATAAATTAGTTAATAGAATAACTACTTACGTCCATATTTGTTACTGCAGAGTATAATTTTGATGGCAACGGTAACAGTTGATGCAATAATGCAGCCTCATCCCTTGCAGACTTAGTGAAATCTACTTTTGAAATTATTACCTCATTTGCATAATCAAGATCTTGAAGCTAAAATTAATGAATGTTTAAGAGTTACCTCATCGTTTATTAATATGAACTTACAATTATATTGGCATTGCTTGAAAGAATATTATCTTTATTGTGATAACTTGCATCACCGCCAAACTCATCCTCTAAGCCTTAAATTGTTTTTTTGTTGGTAATATCTATCAATATTTCCAGGCAGGGATTGGTTTGAGGGGTAAAATTTCCTCCCCCAGTTGCTCGCAATTGCTGTTTGTTATTTGTAACCACTTTTCTTATTTCTGCCTTTTTATTTTCGTAGCATTTACGGAGGCTCTGCTTGCTTCGATAAATTTCAGCAGGAGACCGCGAGTTAAATTCTCGAGCAACTGCATCCCATGTTACACTCTTCTCACTCCATGTAACCTTACTGGTTTTCTTGCACTCGATTACCTTTTTATATTTTAAAACACACTACATTAAAACCAATTTTTCCTCATTTGTAAAATTGATTTGACGCACTCTTTCTACTTTTTCTGTAACCTTGCAATCCATTATAAATAATATTATAGTATTAATAGTATAACATATGGAACACTACTTGCAAGAAACAAAAATAATTGTGTTTTTAAGGTTAGTTTCAATTCGTCTGAAAGGCAACCAAATAGTAATTTACTAAAATCCCTAAGAATTATCAAACTTATTTAAGTGGTTCTTTATAATTGTCGGTGTAATATACTTTAGATAAGTGACATTTATTTACTTAAAGTGTAACTTAATGAAGTGCCACTTAATATAATAGATCGGTGCAGTTGGGCCTAAGACTTCAAAGATAAATGTAATTGTTTTAAAAACTAGTAGTAATTTTAAGTTGTTCGTATCTTTATTGTAAGAAAGCAATACAAAACTTACATGATAATTAATAAATATAATCCACCAAGTGGTGGTACAATAATAAAGAATACACAAATTAAATCAACTTATGCCTACATAAATCCTAAATTACACTGCATTCGGAAACAAAATAGAAATACTATATTAGTTTTAAAAGTGCGCTACTTTAAAAATATCTATAAAAAAACTAGCATATATATCAATTGACCAGCACGTGTATGACCACATAAAACACTTAGCACTTGTAATTCAGTACGCAAAAAAGAAATCGAATCGTAACTTTGCGATCAGGGTACGACCTACCTGACTTTTGAATTTTCTAAGTCCAAGACGCAGTTTTATTCATAATCTTTTGAAAAGTTCAAATTATTCTGTATTGTTAAAATTGGTCCAACTTTAATTAAGTTATAATATCAAAAGCCAAAAATTTCAGAACGGCCTGAATTAGTTTTGAGTGTTAAAAATTTGAAATATGAATAGTTGTGAATAACTATAACTAGGCATTTCTACGGCTTTCTGTAAAAGGCAGCAATGTTTTATTGTAATCATCATATTCTTCTCGTGCAACAACCACAAGCACTTCAAAACTGTTTTTATCCAGATGACGCAGTTGTCCTAGTAATCAAAGCAACCACTGACAACATACATAATCTTGAGTCTGTAATAAATTTTAAAATCGTTTAAACAAGAGACATTCCATATGGTTCAGAAACTAAGTACAAATAGCATAATCCCAAAATTTATGACATTTACGCATTAAAATAAACATTAAAAAATGTTGCACTTAACTATTAAAATTTTTTAGTGACAAATATAAATTCCAGTATTTTTCTAGAAATTTTATTTCCAAAATAAAAAATGAGTTGATTTTAACTGTTTAATGTTAACCGTTAATAATAAAAGTCACATCATTCTTTCTTGCTCTGAGATTTTCTATTACACAACCTAAGATATAACAATATTCCTATATTTTGTTTAATTCGAAATTCCAGTACGTAGGCCTTTTGGAAGTTATTTCAAAGTATTTTGTACACTTGTAGGAAAAATTCGCAAACGTATCTTCTAAATGATGACAGTTGTGTTGCTTTGGATTATATTTTATAGTGCCTATTTATTAACTTAAGTTTTCCATTTTGGCACAGGTTGAACACATATTTTTTGGTATCGACACAAGCTAACTCATAGACTCTGGAATAGGCTTTCTAGGCCACTTTTTCGAATTCCTAGTATGTAGATTAATATGAAATTTTAAGTTACATTTTTGAGATGCGGTATAATCACATAAATTGCATCCAAATGGACGATCATTAGAATGGGACCGCATATGAATTTTCAGACTGTCTTTACGAGATGCAGCATAATTACATAAATTGCATGCAAATGGACGATCATCAGTATGACACCGCACATGATTTTTCAACTGGCTTTTACAGGATGCAGCATAACTACATAAATTGCATGCAAATGGACGATAATTAGAATGGGTCCGCAAATGAGTTTTCAAACTACCTTTACAAGATGCAGCATAATTACATAAATTGCATGCAAATGGACGATCATTAATATGAGACAGCTTATGGATTTTCAGACTGTCTTTACGAGATGCAGCATAATTACATAAATTGCATGCAAATGGACGATCATTAGTATGACGCCGCATATGAATTTTCAAATGGCTTTTACAGGATGCAGCATAATTGCATAACTTGCATGCAAATGGACGATCATTAGTATGAGACCACATATGCATCTTCAAACTAATTTTATAAAATGCTGCATAATTACATAATTGCATGCAAATGAACGGTCATTAGTTTGGGAGCGCACATGAGTTTTCAAATGGCTTTTACAGGATGCAGCATAATTACATAAATTGCATGCAAATGGACGATAAGTAGTATGGGTCCGCAAATGAGTTTTCAAACTACCTTTACAAAATGCAGCATAATTACATAAATTGCATGCAAATGGACGATCATTAGTATGACGCCGCATATGAATTTTCAAATGGTTTTTACAGGATGCAGCATAATTGCATAACTTGCATGCAAATGGACGATCATTAGTATGACATAACGTATGAACTTTCAAATTACCTTTACGAGATGCAGCATACTTACATAATTTGCATGTATATGGACGATCACTTGTATGGGACCGTATATGATTTTTCAAATTACGTTTAGAAGTTGCAGCATAATTACATAAATTGCATGCAAATGGACGTTGATTAGAATGGGAGCGCATTGTGTTTTTAAGGTACTTGAGTTAGACGAAGAATAGCTACATAAATTCAATGTAAATGGACGCTCATTAGTATGGGATCGCGTATGAATTTCCAAACTACCTCTACGAGATGTAGCATAATTACATAAATTGCCAGAAAATGGACGTTCGTTAGTATAGGGTCACATATGAATTTTGAAATTATCTTTACAAGATGCAGCATAATTACAGACATTGCATACAAATGGACGTTCATTAATATGGGATCGCGTATGAGTTTCCAAACTACCTCTAAGGGATGTTGTATAATTACATAAATTGCATGCAAATGGACGTTCGTTAGAATGGGACACCTTATGAATTTTCAAATTATCTGTACAAGATACAGCATAATTACAGAAATTGCATGGAAATAAACGTTCATTAGAATGGGACCGCATATGCCTTTTTAAGCTACTTGTATTAGAAGCAGAATAACTACATAAATGACATGAAGTGGACGTTCCTTAGTATGGGATCGCATAAGAAGTGGAATAAGCACACAAAACACATGCAAATGAGCGTTCGTTGTTATATAAGAACATATTAATGCTATTCTATAGGATGTAAAGTAGTTACATAAATTACACGCCACGTATTTTCTTTAGTATGAGACCGTTTAATGTAATTGTAATTTTGTTTTTGGTGCAACAAAAGTCTTGCACTATGTAGTCTTTGAGAATGAGATCACTTAGTGAAGCACAATTTTCCCATAAATTGTCTATTCAACAAGCATATTTCAAGAATATTTTGTTATTATTTCGACTTAGTTGAAGTTTCATATGCACTAGTTATTTTAATCTCATATTCTCTGTTACTAATACAACAAATTCTACAAAATAATTCTCAGTCCAAAATTAGTTATCGATCGGGTAGGGTCGTTAATATGTACTTGTTAACGAACAAAATACAAAATGCTACTATACTCTACAGAGTTAAAAGAATACTAGTTGGTGCTTTTGATTGATTCTGATTCTCACAGCTGAATATATATACTATAATCTGTTCCACTAGAGAATAAAGTAGAGGGCAGGTCGTACTGAAAGCCATTTACACCACTAGAATGGTAAAAGTGGGATATTCAAAATAGTTAGTTAACCTTATTTATTTAACATTCGACATAACCAAACAAAAACCAGTATTTATGAGAACAATTTGATAGTAGCTATACATAAAACACTTTTTTTAATAATACAGTATCAAGGAGCGGTAGTATTTGGTAGTATTTGGTTTAGGTACGAGAAACGACAGGGGAAACAGGCTGGTAGAGTTTTGTGACAAGAACAATTTAATTATCACAAACAAATTAATTCAACATTATGCTAGAAGACGATATACGTGGAAGATGCCAGGAGATATAGGAAGATATCAAATAGATTACATTCTTGTTAGACAACGGTTTAGGAATTAAGTGAAAGACTGTAGAAGCTGCCCAGAAGCAGATATACACACTGACCACAACATCGTAATTATGAAGGCCGCATTTAAATTTAAAAATTTGAAAGAGGGAAACAAAAAAAGCATTTTGACTTTGAGAAACTAAAAGATAAAAACATCCACGAAAGATTTGAAAAAAAAGTCAAATGAATTACTGAAAAATATCAGAAACATTTCTTATTCTTAGGAAGTAGAAACAGAATGGAATAACATTAAATTTAGCTGAGAGGTGGTAGTCATAGATATTCTGGGGTATACACAAAAAGAAAATAGGAAACCATGAATAACAAAGGATATCCTGAATTTAATAGAAGAAAGACGAAAAGACAAAAATAGATCAGATGAAACAGAGACACAAAGACATAAAATGGGAAATTATTCGCAAATGCAGAAAAGCTATAGATTAATGGATTGATGAAAAATGGAAAAACGTACAAACTAAGATGGAAGTAGGAAAGACATATGAGGCATATAAACTAATTAGAATGAATTTTAGGGATATAAAATTGTGTATTTATACGTAATTGAGTAATAAAACACAAGCGTCCTCGAACAGTCTGTATTGAAGATGGTTTATTAAAAACTTTATTCCATAATATTCGTACCGTGATCGACATATTTCTATACTAACCTAAAAGCCTAGATGTGCTCCGATTCACCTCTCACATACCATACCTAAATATACACTACAGAAACCATATAGCAAAAATATGAGGGACGCGGGAGAAAACGTCATAGAAAATGTAACGAAATTGGTTAGATGGCAAGAATATATAAGGAATTTATATGCAGGAGAGGAACTAACAGTAATAGAACAGCAATCAGACATTGAAAATGATGACTTGGAATATCCTACACTTAGAGACGGGTTTGAATTAGCATTAAAGAGTCTGAAAAATGATAAGGCGCCAGGTACAGATAAGGTGCAAGTAAAAACTCTAAAAGCCGTTGGACAAGCAGTTACAGAACGTCTTTTCCAACATGTAAGCTATATGTATGAGGCAGGCAAGATACCCAAAGATTTTAAACGTAACATCGTAGTAATTATACCACAAAAGAAAGGTGCAGATACATGTGAAAATTTTCGAACCATAAGTTTGACAGCACACGTGTCAAAAATATTAACAATTGTACAAAGACGAATAAAAAACTTTATTCCAAAATACAAGAAATCGAACAAGATTTAGGCTAAATAGGGAACAGCTAGGTATTTGTTCCGATACACTCTGAGAAAATATCAAAAATTCATACTGTCCCACTAAAAGGTTTAAGCCTGGGTTAAATAAAAATATTAATGGAGACTTATTTTGGGACCCTGTTCTAACTATTAGGCATGACTTTCACTATATCAATTATGACTGCCTCGTCTTTGGCCGTTCCACTTGTCTACTTGTGTTGAAACCGTATAAGTTTAGATGAGTAATAATTTTCTGTATTATATTAGGTTCCAATTCGAATAGCATTTACAGTTATTTTTGGCACGCATTACAGAACTAATGTTTATGTATCCCTACTACTATCTCCCTATCATATACATTTCTACGTGCCTAATTGCACGCTTGTACATGATCTTCCTTCGGCATCAAATAGATATTAACGCCACTAACATATTTGGCTATGGTCACTTCTTTCCATTTGTCACTAAGGTCGTCACAACTTCATACAAACACATTTTCGTCCACTCAGAAAATTTCAGGGTTGAAAAATTTAAAATTTTTACTAATTTTTATGTTAATATTCTTTGATTTAAGTAGACCAAAAGTGTTCTAGATTTAATTTTAAATATTATTTTATTAGGACTTAAATATGTACTTGTACATAGACAATTTGAATTTGGTGAAAATCTTACAATTACTAATGTACCGATAATGAAGATGACTTTTGTTAACCAAACAAAAGCATTTTGACTAATCAACATCTTAAAGCTTTGCCGTTTAATTGTGCATGATAAGTGGTGCCATTTAGTACCTAAAAGCCATTAATTTTACAAAATTTTTAAAGAACATCCGAATTCCACGGAGGACCATTATCGCAGACAACTATTTCCAATATTTCATCACTGAAAATCTTAATCTTTAACGTTTCAATGGTATGTGTGATTGCACATCTTCATATGGATATCTATCCACTATTGGGGTTACTTCTAAATATCAACAAGCATGTTGCGCCTTTGAATTAAGAATGACATGAAACATCTGAAACACATTTTATGATTTGGACCAAGCTAATTAGATTTCCTTTGCGATTATTTTGAATATTTGCAAATTTTAAGGTATTGATCAATTGCATTATCCTGGTCCCATTAGACGTCCACAAATAGACACTAAAATTTTAGCTGCAACAATTCCTATATGGTTCTTCATGAATTAATGGCAAAATTCCTTAATACGCAATTTGTACGTAATTTGATTCCTGAATTAAACACTTTTCTTAAGCGGACAAGTCATTACGTTTTGCAAATATTGCCTTCAGTCATATCAACTTTATTTAGCCAACTCGTTGTTACAAAATCTACGACTTTCATTAAAACTGAAGCAATTGAAACCTTTGCAATATCAACGTACTATACTGGTATCATTTTAAGTTGAATGAGTGAATAATACAATCCACATCTGTTAATCCTTAACCGGCAACCAAGATAGCATATCGGCCTAGAACATTTTTGAGCACTTTCTAAGCTCAATTGAGTAAAAGTTATAACGGAATAACGTTCAATATAATAATGCTCAGCGGACATGACCGATATGTTTCTAACTGAGTTAAAATAATATTCAAGGGTTTGGTGATCCGAAAGTTAATACAAATGAAAGACGCTAGATGAATATTGTGGAATCTTTTACACTAAATATAACAGCCAATCAACCCGTTAAAAGCGAATTTTTTTTCCGTTTAACAGTGTTCCTGATGCAAATAAGACTTGTTCTTTAATCACAAACCTTACACAAAACTCCCGAAAATGTATGAACTTATCACATTTATCACAATTAGATTTGGTTGGGTCATAATGAGTTAAAGTACCCATATTATTTAATTATTAACTTAATTCGAATATTTTACTACACAACTCTTCAAATTCAAATTCTTTGTCTTTTTTTAATAACGCATATATTAGTCGTTATTCTCAGATGAAATCATAGGAACAAACTTACTATAATAATTAAGTAATCCTAGATATGATCGTATTTGTGTTATGTTCTGTGGTTCAGGTGCATCACGAATAGCCCTTGGTTTTTCCTCTGTGGGGTGTATACTATTCCCGACAATGCGATGTCCAAGGTACTCTGCCTTCCTTTGAAAAAAATTACATTTTTCAAATTGATTTTTACATTGTACCTAGACAACCGTTTTACAACCACTTCTAGCAGTTTTTCAGCTTCTTGTTGAGATTTAGACTGACTCGCAAAATGTTTCCTACTCTTATTCTTAACTTTCCAATCGCATCCTCCGAAGTAGTCCGCTCCCGGAGATTCGAATGGGAGACTATTTTAACTCCGGAATCTTTTACCCCAGAGAATGCCATCATTTTATTATAATTTAGGTACGCTGTGTACTTGGGAGGTAATGTGGTGGTTTCCCGTTGCCTTCCACATCGCGGTAGTGTGTCTTAGACTGCCATACCGACCCCTATGGTCTCTGCCAGTCTAAGTATCGAAAGAGCCGCTGCCCGCTTTCGGGACCTATCTTCGTCTGGTTCCTCACTAACGACCCTACTACTTTGGTTGGACCTGTAGTTTGACTCTTTAGCTCATTAGAACACGCAACTAGTAATCTAGAACTTCGACAAGGTGCAGGTCCATTCAAAATGGATTTATAGATTAACTAAAATGAAATTTAATACAACTATGAGAAGCTTTTGTAATTGTAATATATGGTGTCACTTTGAAACACAACAACACGTTTTAACCAAGATGTACTTAACCACCGATGCAGTACTTTGATCTCGAGAAATTAAAGCAAAGATACGTTTAGATGTCATAAACAACTATGCAAGTTGGAGGCTCCGGCTAGGTTACGTTCAGGTAATCAACTTTTTACGTCATGGAAAAGCCAGATTGCTTCACCTGTAATACACGGTGAGTCGTTTCAAAAACATTTTCTTTGAAATTCAAACTGCTAGAATATTAAGTGAACTTTATTTAATATTATTGATCTAAATATTTTGTTGCATAATAATTGATGAAAAATCGTGTGTAATGTTATTTAGAATTTTGGTTTAAAAGTCAAGTATAAAATGAAATTGATTTTAAAAATTTTACATTTTAGTAAATGCTATATATAATGACCTTATGGTCTTAATTGTAAGTCGCAGGGTCTCAGATCTGATCACTTTCGATAATTAAATATGTTTTTTATTATAAAGTATGAAATCAACATTAAATTACTACAAACTGGTTAAAGAGAAATAACTTATATTTGATTTTGTGTAACTAAATTTTTCAGTAGAAATACATGCTTTGAGTTGACTTAAAATTTATTCATACAGGTTTATGATTATATAAATTATCGATAGAGAGGGAGAGTTTAAACTATAGTTATGGTCATGAAGACCGACTCAGAGATTATAAACACTGGTTAGAGATATCAACTAAAATGCTATAAGAACTATTTGCTTGGCTATCACCTGCAGTGTTAAAGGTAATAGTATCTATTTACGATTAAATTAATTAGAAAGTCAAGATAAAGTAACTTCAACTATAAATTCTTTAAGATACGTTATACACTAGAAAATTTCTACTTTCGCTCTGTAGTGTTGTCTTGTAATTTAATTTAAGAAAGTAGTGGCGCCGTAAAATGTCCTTAGAATAAAAACCCCCCTGATAGTCTCTATAATTAACAAAGGGAGATAGAGTCTCAAGCTAGTCCGGAAGATTCCAAAGGTCATTCTAACTACGGAAAACAACAACTTTGCCAAGACCTTTGTGAATACTTCGGGAGTTGATCATAGTGTATTAACCACCCGAATCGAGTGTTCCACTTATTCTGATTATTGTTCCTGGACGGTATATAGTTAGTCGGACACGTCTCAAACAGGTTATCCGACGAAGATAGGTTACAACATTTGGATATTTACTTTTATGTTTGCCACAAAATTATCAAACTTCCAAGAATAGCTACAGATACCTTATTTAAATTTTGCTGTTCAGTGTTTGGTTTAAAATAGCTTCTCCAAACTGGAAATAAAATATCTAACCAATTTCGCCCTAGTGGACAACCAAAATTCTTATGCGATTCTACAATCTTTAAAATTAAAAAATGTTTTTTATTTCCATGTCCCACTAATACGGTAAGCTCTCCAATAGCATTAATCCTACTTCCTTAAAGACTTAAATGGTAATAAAAAATTTCCTTATAGCTACGCGCTTCAATTACTGACCTGCACGCTCCATTATCTATCTCAAATTTTACCGATTTTCCATTTACTTTAAGGGATAGATGTTCTGGTTTTTCAGATGCACCAGTATGGATACTATGTACAGACAATAAATCATAATTTACTTCCTCACACCCATCGTACTCTGAACCACTATCTTCTACTGTTTGTTGCTGTAATGAGCTTACATCACCTTTCACCGGACACATTTCTTTGGAATGACCCCTTTTCGAACAAGAAAATCATTTCATTTTGCCGCAGGACATTTATTTTTAGCATGAATTCTGCTACAATTCTTACATTTGTTTATCTGGCTACCACTAGTGCTTTCCGTTTGATCCTTGTTTATTGTTGTATCTTGTTGCTTATTTTTACTATTGTACTTGGTACGTTGTACCAAATTTACAGTGCCTCTATTACTGACTAATATTCTGACCTGTTTATCAGCTAATTCTGAAGCTTGTGCAAGTTTGCATGCTCCCACGAATGTTAACTTTGAGTCCAATAACAGTTTTTTTTTACATATTCCGATTACATATCTACAACAAACTGATCTCACAATGCATCATCTAGGAATTGCCCAAAATCACATGAATTTGCTAATTTTCTTAGTTCAACAATATAATCAGCAACAGATTGCTCCCTTTTCTGCATGCATTTATTAAAAATAAATCTTTCATAGATAACCGACACCACAAGAGAATAATGTTTAGTTAATAATTGGTTAACTTCTGCATGCGTTAGGTCTTGGGTCTTTCCTAGACGTAGGTACGTTCTTCAATGTCAAGTATACGTTTGCACCAGCTAACGTAATAAACATAGATACCTTCAAATCTGCTGTAACGGCATTGACTTTGAATAAATGTTCCACTTTTTACAAGTAACTTTCGATTTCTTCAGCGCCCCCATTAAAAGCTTCGATACTACCTATTAGAGCCATACTATTCTTTGTTTGCCTTCTTACACCTTTTGAATTGTAACTTGTTAACCGAATTCTAACCTTACAATTGACCACGCCACGAGTTCAATTGTACTTCCAATACAGACAAACGTTATGTATTTATATGTAATTGAGTAATAAAACACAAGGGTCCTTGAACAACCTGTATTGAAGATAGTTTATTAAAAACTTTATTCCATAATATTCGTACCGTGATCGACATATTTCTATACTAACCTAAAAACCTAGATGTGCTCCGATTCACCTCCCACATAGCATACCTAAATATACACTACAGAAACCATATAGCGAAAATATAAGGGACGCGGAAGAAAACGTCATTATAGAAAATGTAACGAAATTGGTTAGTTGGCAAGAATATATAAGGAATTTATATGCAGGAGAGGAACTAACAGTAATAGAACAGCATTCAGACATTGAAAATGATGACTTGGAATATCCTACACTTAGAGACGGGTTTGAATTAGCATTAAAGAGTCTGAAAAATGATAAAGCGCCAGGTACAGATAAGGTGCAAGTAAAAACTCTAAAAGCCGTTGGACAAACAGTAACAGAACGTCTCTTCCAACTTGTAAGCTATATGTATGAGGCAGGCAAGATACCCAAAGATTTTAAACGTAACATCGTAGTAATTATACCACTAAAAAAAGGTGCAGATACATGTGAAAATTTTCGAACCATAAGTTTGACAGCAGACGTGTCAAAAATATTAATTAGAATTGTACAAAGACGAATAAAAAAACGAGCTGAAGAAATACTAGGAGAAGATTAATTTGGGTTTAGGCGAAATAGGGGAACACGGTAGACTATTTTAGCTCTGAGAGTGATAATTGAGAAAACTATCGAAAAAGAGGAAAGCGTGTATATAGGGTTTGTAGATCTGGTTAAATGGAAAAGAATGTTCGAAATGAAAGAAGCTATGCTGTGAATGTTCTATATTCTTTTGTGCAAGGGAAAATATTTTAGACTGTATAGATGCTCTTTGATATTCTTGTGTTAGACTTCATTGTGTAAATTCCATTACTTACGTTAAACTAGCCAGGCAAAGAAAAGTTAGAAAGAAAAGTAAGTCGGCAATTTCAAATTTTACAATTTACTGTACCTGCATCACAGCCTACTTTTGGTCACGTCCAACGTCAGCCATTGGCATAGCACTCTTTTAGTGGCGCCTAACGCGAGAAGTTATTACAGCAATATACTCGGCGTGAAAATCTGAGTCATTACAAGCGCCAACTATTATTTTCTTCACTCTGTAGAGTGTAATAATATCGGTCGTCAGCAAATTCATCTAAACACTCGATCGATAACTCATTTTGGGTTGAAAATTATTTTGTAGAATTTGTTGTATTGCTAACAGAAAATGTGAGCTTAAAATAATTAACGCTTATGAAGATTTAAAAAGTCGGCGTAACAATAGAGGACTTTTGAATATGCTCGTTGAATAAGACAATTTATGTGATTATGGTGCTAAGTGATCTCTTTCTCAAAGACTACCTAGTGCGTGACTTTTGTTACACCCAAAACAAAAGTACAATTACACAAAACGTAACATACTAAAGAACAACTGTGGCATGTAATTTATGTAACTACTTTCCATTCTATAAAAGGCCATTAATATGTCCTTACATACTAACGAACGTTCATTTACGTGCTTCTTATGTAGTTATTCTGCAGAGTAAGATAATGATTCATATACGATCTTATCCTAATAATCGTGCAACTTATGTAATTATACTGCATCATATAAAAGTCGTTTGAAAATTCATATGGGGTCCCATACAAATGATCGTCCATTTGCATGCAATTTGTGTATCTATGCTTCATCTCGTAAATATAATTTGAAAAATCATATGCGGTCCCATACTAATGATCGCCCATTTGCATACAATTTATGTAATTATGCTGCAACTTTTAGAAATACCTTGAAAACTCATATGTGGTCCCATACTACTGATCGTCCATTTGCATGCAATTTATGTGGCTATGGTACATCTCGTAAAAATAATTTGAAAAGTCATATGCGATTCCATGCTAATGATCGTCCATTTGTATGCAATTTATGTGATTATGCCGCAACTTTTAAAGATACTTTGAAAACTCATATGCGATCCCATGCTAATGACCGTTCATTTGCATGCAATTTATGTAATTATGCTACGATTTCTAAAAGTAATTTGAAAAGTCATTTGCGGTCCCATATTAATGATCGTCCATTTAAATGCAATTTATGTAATTATTCTGCAAATTTTAAAAGTTATTTGGAGATTCATATGCGGTCCCATACTAATGATCGTCCATTTGCATGCAATTTATGTAACTATGCTACGATATCTAAAAGTAATTTAAAGATTCATATGTGGTACCATACTAAGGATCGTCCATTTAAATGCAATTTATGTGATTATGCTGCAACTTTTAAAGGTACTTTGAAAACTCATATGCGGTCCCATGCTAATGATCGTCCTTTTGCATGCAATTTATGTAATTATGCTACATCACGCAAAGATAATTTGAAAAATCACTTGCGGTCCCATACTAATGATCGCCCATTTGCATGCAATTTATGTAATTATGCTGCAACTTTAAGAAGTACTTTGAAAACTCATATGTGGTCCCATACTAATGATCGTCCATTTGCATGCAATTTATGTGACTATGCTACATCTCGTAAAGATAATTTGAGAGATCATGTGCAGTCTCATACTAATAATCGTGCATTTGCTTGCAATTTGTGTGATTATGCTGCAACGTTTAAAGGTACTTTGAAAGCTCACATGCGGTCCCATGCTAAAGTTCGTCCATTTGCATGCAATTTATGTAATTATGCTACGATTTCTAAAAGTAATTTGAATATTCATATGTGGTCCCATACTAATGATCGTCCATTTCAATGCAATTTATGTCATTATGCTGCAACTTTTAAAAGTAAGTTGAAGATTCATATGCGGTCCCATACTAATGACCGTCCATTTTCATGCAATTTATGTAATTATGCTGCATCTCGTAAAGATAGATTGAAAATTCATATGTGGACACATACTAATGATAGTCCATTTGCATGCAATTTATGATATTTTGCTGCAACTTCTAAAGGTAATTTGAAAATGCACATACGGACCCATACTAACGATCGTCTATTTTCATGCAATTTATGTAATTATACTGCAACTTCTACAGGTAATTTGAAAATTCATATGCGGTCCCATAATAATGACCGCACATTTGTATGTAATTTATGTGATTATGCCGCATTTTTAATGCGGACCCATACGAGTGATCGCCCATTTGCAAGCAATTGTTATTATACTACTTCTCAAAAAACTAACTTGAACATTCATATGTAGTTTACATACTACGAATTCTAGAAAATAGGGATGGAAGTCTACTCCAGAATCAACGACTTAGCTTGTGTCGATACCTAAAATACGTGTTCAAGTAATTAGACACTGTAAAATGTACTCTAAAGCAACACAAGTGTCATCATTTAGCTACAAGTATATAAAATGTCTTGAAATAACCTCCAAAAAGCCATATACGTTTTGCTCACGTATAGGAATACCTACTGAAGTAAACAAAATTAAATTTAAGAATATAGTTATAGTTTGGATTAAGTAATAGAAAAAGTCTCAAAGAAACAATGAATAATGTTGTTTTTATTATTAACAGCCACCATTAGAAGCGGTTGAAGACATCTCATTTTCTATTTCGGAAATAAAATTCGTAGAAAAATCACTTCGAACATATCTGAGAATCACTAAAAAATTTTCAAATTAAGTGAGAAAATTTTGAATGTTTATATCAATTATTATCATCATTAGATCTTCAGTCCTGGAACTGGTTAGACGCGTACCCTCAGTGTTTTTTATTCTGAACTAACCTACACATTTCCCTGAAATTTGCACAGTCTGCATCTATCACTATCTGATCGAGGTCTACAACTACCTCCTTTTTCCTATCTCTGCTTGTAATATATCCCATAGTATTCTCCAGAAATGCCTTAGAACGTATTCTGCCCTTCTATTTTTTTGGGAGATAATGTGGTGGTTTCCCGTTGCCTTCCACATCGTGGTAGTGTCTTAGACTGCCATTCCGACCCCTATAGTCTCTGCCAATCACTTATTATATCAAACTTTAAAAAAAATTGGCATAATACTATTGGCACTTAATTTCTGAACAATATTGGACATTTCTTATTTAAACGATTTTAACACACACTATTTCATATAAGTGCTTCAGTTTTTTTATAAGTGTATTTATTTATTTCCATTCTGATGGACCTGCACCTTGACCAAGTTGTAAAATAATAGAACGGTTTAAATGGCTTGCGGGTTTCAATGAGCTAAAGAGCCGAACTATAGGTTAAACCAAACTAATAGGGAACCTGACTAAGACAGGTCCCCGAAAGAGGGCAGCAGCTTTTTCGGTACTTAGAGTGGCACAGACCGTAAGGGTCGGTATGACATTCTAAGACACACTACTGCGATGTGGAAGGCAACGGGAAACCACCACATTACCTCCCAAGTATACTGCGTACAGAAATTGTTAGCAAAGATGATGGCATCCTCTGAGGTAAAAAATTTCGGAGGTAAATAGTCCCCCATTCGGATCCCTGGGACGGGACTACTTCGAGGGATGTGATCCGAAACTATAAAAAACGATCCGTGAACATTCTGCGAGTCGGAGAGTGGAATGTCAGAAGTATGCAGCAAGTAGGTAAGCTAGGCAAACTGAAAATCGAAATGGATAGGTTAGCACTAGACATAGTAGGGATCAGCGAGGTACGCCGGCCAGAGGCGGAGGATTTTTGGAATGGAGACTTCAGGGTAATCCATACAGGATCAGAGGAAGGAAATGAGGGTGTGAAGAGAGTTATGCGAAAAAAGATAGAACGACGTGTAGTACACTACTTACGAAAGAACGAAAGAGTACTCATGGTTAGATTAGAATCTAAACCGGTAAATACAGTAATAATACAAGTATACATGCCCACCTCTAGCTACAGTGAGGAAAAGGTAGAGGCGACCTACAAAGATATCGAAGACATACTAAGACACGTAAAAGGACATGAAAATTTAATAATTACGGGAATTTTGATGCAGTGGTAGGTGAGGGTAGGGAAGGAGCGGTAGAAGGTTTATTTGATTTAGATACGAGAAATGACAGGGAAGTAGGCTGGTAGAATTTTGAGACAAGAACAATTTAACCAATTTATTTAACAAATACATTATTTAAGCATCATGCTATTTATACATGACTGGGTTTATTAAATTTTTATAGATTTCATATTTCTACAATTGCTATCTAGACAATACCTTAGCATTCAATTCTTGCTGACATGGGTTGAATTTTCTGCTGTTCTTGTTGTTTAATATCCTTATATGTGTGATAATCGTTCAATCTTTATTGTCAAGTTGTAGTTGTGTGTTCTATAGAACAAATCAAAAATGAAAACCTTTTTTAAAATAGCCCTTGTCAGGAAAGAATAATGATAGTGATTGGATTAAAATTATTGAGTAGTTTATAGTCAATCCAAATGAAGTGCTGGAAAAAATCATTGACACCGTGAGCAGATCCACCAATTGCAACGTACGACCTAATGACACCAATACAGAGTATGTATTCGTTGGCTTAATATATAGATTTAATTTTCTTAATGCATTTACTTGGTCTAATTTTGCCTTCAGTACGTAACTATGGAAATGCGAATTCTGAAGAAGCAATAGACTAGACTATCGTTGACAAAGAAAAAAACGCTGTTTGACATGGGTTGAATTTTCTGCTGTTCTTGTTGTTTAATATCTTTATATACTCAAGATATGTGTGTGATAATCTTTATGGTCAAGTTCTAGTTGTGTTCTATAGAACAAATCAAAAATGAACACTTTTTTTTTAAAATTGTCCTTGTCAGGAAGAATAATGATAGTGGTTAGGTTAAAATTATTGAGTAGTTTATAGTCAATCCAAATGAAGTGCTGGAAAAAAATCGTTGACTCCGTGAGCAGATCAACCAATTGCAACGTTAGCATATATTTCAATAGATTTATTTCTAGTTTTTAGAAGTTGGAGCATTTCATAAATTTCCTCGTTTATATATTTCTTGCAGATAACTGATTTCGCGATTTAATAACTACGACTTGTTATTCTTTAAAAGCGAGAATGAGAAATTGGTGCAATCAGTCTGTCTGTCTGTCTGTCTGTCTTTGGCAAATTTCGAAATATCTGTACAATTTGTTAAATGTTGTAAAACCAGTAAAGAGCTATTGCGTTGACCAATTATAATAGCTTTCAAGGTGGAGAGTCCCATTCGTGCTGACTGAGTTTAATCGTTTTTTCTGCAAACATCAGCATTAAAAATTTCTTACTGACTACAATAATACAGTATTGCCCGAAATAAACAGTACTGAAATTGTAATTGTTTTGTATATTTAAAAAATACATATTATTGACACTTTATTATATGTTCTAAATGTGCACCTCCTCGTTCGAGACAGACTTCATAACGATGTTCTAAGTTTCTGGTCATGTTATTGAATAAGGGTTGTCTCAGGGCTGCGAAGAAGACTCTAATGGCATCCTTTAATTCATCGATGGTTTGTGGTGCCCGTTTGAAAACGGCATTTTTAGCCATGCCCCAAATGTATGCGTCTGGAGGTGTGAGGTCTGGAGAATGTGAAGGATAAGGGAAGTCAGTAAATCGTGATATGAATTTGCTTGGAAAATGTTCTTGAAGAAATTGACGAATTGCGGCAGCAGTATGGCAAGTTGCCCCGTCCTGCTGAAAAATTGGTTTCGAAATGCCAAGTTACGTGCACGACAGAATTGACGTAGATCAGGGATAAATCGTGTTAAAATTTGTCTGTACCTCTGTTGATTAAGTGTGACTTGCCTACCATTCTCTTCGATAAAGTACGGACCAATGATTCCGTGTCCGGAAACAGCACACCAGACACTCACTTTTCACTATGTAAAGGAACCTCTTGAACCTCATCGGGTCTGGCAAAGCCCAGAAATCGTTTTGTGCGACGATTCACATAGCCTGACAAGTGAAAATGTGCTTCGTCTGAAAACCAAACATTTTCAAAAATTCAGGATTTTCATACTGTAACGCGAGAATTCTGGCGCAATATTCCACTCTACTGCGATAATCCGAGGATGTAGTTGTTGATGTACCTGAATCACATACGAAAATGTACCCAGCTCCTTCAGGATTCTTTGAAAGGAAGTTCCTTTTAAATCAAGTTGTAACGCTGTCCTTGCCTGGCTGACTTTCGGATTTTCTAAGATTTGCTCAAAACACGTTCATGGTTATTGTTGTTGTTAACTGTCCTGGGACGCCCGAGTTTCCTTTTCGTTGGCACAATACACTACCTGTATTTCTAAACTTTTCAATAACCTTCAAAATTACAGCATTACTTGGAGAACGTTTATTAAACCTTTGTGTGAATTGATCAGACACGTATAGCAAACTTGCACCATTACGTCGGCCGATTCCGTATGAACGAAAATAATGCTCTACCAGAAACACTTTCTCCTCTGTACTTAACACCATTTTTAACAATTAGGCCCTACTAATTACTTGTTTGAGGTTTACTTGACAGGTCTATACTAGCTAACTTGAGTGTGACAGCGCACGCATAAAAACACCGCCAACTTAGTTTCAGTACTGTTTATTTCGGGCAATACTGTAATACAGACCTTTCTTTTAATAACATAGTATTTTGTTTTGCACATTGCAGACTATTATTGCTGTGTCTACAACAATGGATGTTATATATTAAACGATTGTTGATTTTTAACTCCGATAGCTTACGACAACCTAGTGCAAGCATATCAGTTACAACGTTTTGCATTAAATAGGTTTCAATCAATTTCTTCTTTTCTAGACACAAATACTTCTTTACCGGGTCGGATAATTTGCTTCAAATAAAGTGCTATATATATAATGACACCATTCCAGCCATTGAAGATTCATCCCAAGGAAGACCATTTATTTATTTATTTATTTATTCCAACGTTTCAGTAGTCTGCTACATGAAATTTAAGCAGACCTGGCTTCCTCACAGAAAGTAACCATAACGTGTTATGTGTGTGGGGGGTTGTGTGTATGTGTGTTGTGTGTGATGTTGGTCCGTGTTACGTTCCCCCTCTAGGACCAGGACCATCGGCAGCCGGATATCCCAGTCGTCAAGGAAGAACGCACAACGGATATTGCCTTATCAGTCCGGACTATCGGCAGCCGGAAATCCAGATGTTGAAAAGACAATGGAAGCGTGTGTTTAGGCGTGTGTGTGTGTGTTGTGTGTGTGTATGTGTGTGTGTGTGTGCGTGAGAGAGAGAAAGAGAGAGTTGTGTGTTGTGTGTGATGTTGGTATCTGTGTTACGTTCCCCCTTTAGGACCGGATATCCCAATCGTCAAAGAGGAACGCTCGACAGATGTTGTCTTATCAGTCTGGACCATCGGCAGCCGGAAATCCAGATGTTGAAAAGGCAATGTAAGTGTGTGAATGGTGTTTTGTGTTTGCACAGTGCATAAGAGGTGTTTTGTGTGTTTATGTGTGTGTGTGTGTGTGTGTGTGTGTGTGTGTGTTGTGTGTGTGTGTGTGTGTATGTGAGGTGTGTTTTAAAATGTTAATTTGTGTTTATGTTTGCCCAGGTTACTAAAAGGTTGGATTGAATTATTATAATTTTGTACATGTTTAAACTTATACTATTACATAAAAAAAAATTAGGTTTTTTCAGAGGAAAAGATTTGTTTGCTGTATTGCTTGCCTCAGGTATGTGTAAGTTCTTAAAATTTAGCGTTAGTTAAAAAGAAAAGAAATTCTCTATTCTACTACTTAAAATTAACTTATACTACTACTTAAAGTTAACGTATACTACTGCTGTTGGTTATTAATTGTTAGAGACAGGGTTGCCAATATGTAGAAGCATGCAAATTCTACATATTAGGGGGTTGGATCGTTTCAAAGTCGGGTTGATGGTTTGATCTTGTTGCTTCTGGTCGTCAAAAGCAGAGCTCTTGGAATTCCAGGAGATCGGTCTCCGGTCTCCGGGGCAGAGCCTCGGTTCGAGGAGAGGTGGTACTTTTATGTCTCTGTTCAGGTAGTTTTGTTTGTATCTTTTATCCGTCAAGATAACGTTGGTGGATGAGTGCCGTGGTTTTCTGTGTGAGTGCATTTAAGTGTGGAAAAAGGTTTTCGTTCCAAATCATCTGGTGTAGGGTCTTGTTTAATAATATTTGTCCATGTGCGTAGAGGTACGGTTGTAAGTCATTACACTCGAATACTATATGTTCCGGTGTTCCTATTTCTCCGCACGTGCATATGTTGTTGTCAACTAAGTTCATGCGTTCTCTGTATGTTGGATAGGGTCCGTGCCCAGTTAGGTAATGAATAAATACCCGACTGGGCACCAGGTATTTGGCTTTTAGGCGGTCTTTAATATTTGGGATCATTGCGTATACCCTTTTACCGGTTGTGCTTTGATCGCATCTTGTCTGCCATTCTGCAAGTATGTAGTTCTTTATTTCCGTCTTTGTCGTGGGCAGTTGGTTTGTGTTTAAAATGCCTTGTAGTTGTTGGTTGTCATTGTGTGTAAGATTGTACATTGCAGCTCGCTGTTTCACTACTAGGTCCAAGAGCATAGTTCCCACCAGTACATAAAGTGCATCATGTGCGGTAGTCCCATAAGCCCCCGTCAGTCGCAGTAAAACACTTCGTTGTGTACTGTTAATTTTTTGTCTAGGTTTGATTGTGTTAAAGCGATGTCCCCACGCGCTACCGGCGTATGATACCATAGCACCGAGAACACTTTTGAGATATAGCCTTACGCAACTAAGTGGTATCTTATAAGTCCTTTGGGCCAGCGTTGCAATATTCTGCATTGCAGAAGTTGCACTTGCACAGACGGTGTTTATATGTGCAGAGTAATTCTGTTTTTCGTCTAATGTTAAGCCCAGATATTTTGTATTTTGTGTTCTACTTATATTTACACTGTCTAGTTTGATGGTGGGGTCTCTTGTCAGGGTTCCCTTCATCACAAAGTATGTAGTTTTTGTGGTGTTATGTTCATTTTGTTGGTTTTGCACCAACTTTGTGTATGGGTAATGGCGATGTTAGCTTTACGTTAGATTTCCCTTCTGGAATTGCCTTCAACCACCAGCAAGATGTCGTCGGCGTATGCATTCGTCGACAACACTTCGTCAACGGTGTACAGGTTTTCCAGGAGTTCATCCATTACAATATTCCAAAATAGTGGCCCGCATATGAACCCCTGCGGGCAACCTTTATTTATATGTTTGGTAATGCTTTCCGTGCCTTGTAGGGTTACATACCTGTCCCTGCAGTAGCTCCTGATAGAGTGGTATAGTTGTGATGGACAGTTTATGGTCGTAAGTCTTGTAAAAAGTGAAGGCCACCAAAGGTTATTGAATGCGCCTTCTATGTCCACTAATATTAATAGGACGTATTTTTTGTGTGATTGCTTGATGGTTTGTATTGCTTGGTTTATGTCGTCCTCGGTCGATTTGTTTTCTGTAAAGCCGTATTGTCTTGGATGTACTCCTTTGATTTGTCTGTGGTCCTGCATTCGTTTACATAATAATTTTTCATACGTTTTTCTTAGCGTGTTCAAAAGGCATATGGGTCGGTAAGAGCCCGGTTGTTTGGGTCTTTACCCGCCCACCCGCCCGTTCGCCCGCCTACCCGCCTGCCCGCCTGCCTGCCTGCCTGCCTGCCTGCCTGCCTGCCAGCCAGCCAAACAGCCTGCCTGCCTGCCTGCCTGTTTGTCTACCTACTTGTCTGCCTGGCTGCCTGCCTACGTGCCTGCCTGCCTGCCTGCCTATCTGCCTGCTTGCCTGCCTACCTGCCTGCCTGCCTGCTTGCCTGCCTGCCTGCCTGCCTGCCTGCCTGCCTGCCTGCCTGCCTGCCTTCCTGCCTGCCTGCTTGCATGCCTGTCCCGCTTGCCTGCCTGCCTGTCTGCCTGCGTGCCTGCCTGCGTGCCTGCCTACCTGCTGCCTGCCTGCCTGCCTGCCTGCCTACCTGCCTGCCTGCCTGCCTGCCTGCCTGCCTGCCTGCCTGCCTGCCTGCCTGCCTGCCTGCCTGCCTGCCTGCCTGCCTGCCTGCCTGCCTGCCTGCCTGCCTGCCTGCCTGCCTGCCTGCCTGCCTGCCTGCCTGCCTGCCTGCCTGCCTGCCTGCCTGCATGCCTACCTGCCTGCCTGCCTGTCGACCTGCCTACCTGCCAGCAGTAACCAGTTAATAACTCATAGCATATATTTTAATAGATTTTATTTCTAGTTTTGAAGTTGGAGCATTTCATAAATTTTCCAGTTTATATTTCCTGCAGATAACTGAGTTCGCGATTTAATAACTATGACTTCTTGATGCAAACAATCTGTCTGTATGTATGTCTGCCTGCCTGCCTGCATGCGTGCCTGCCTACCTGCCTGCCTGCATGCCTGCCTGCCTGCCCGCCCGCCTGCCTGCTTGCGTGCCTGCCTGCCTGCCTGCCGGCCGGCCTACCTGCCAGCCTGCCTGCGTACCGGCTTGATCTTGGCTTCACGACACTGCATGTTAAAGATAGAGTGCGCCGGATCTATGTTTATTTAATGATCTAGTGTTTGGACAACTTTCTAAAATCAGTGGTGTTAACTCGGTAAGAGGTGGTTTGATTTAAGCAGTTCAAACAGAGTTAGATTGTTTAAAAAATTTTAGGTCAGGCTAAAATGGTTAGTTGAAGAAAACTCTTACCTAGGTTAGATATGAATGCAATGCGCAAAACTCGGGGTACAGGGCTTTAACAGGGTGTCACTTTGTAAGGGATAGATCGATTAAAAAAATTCTAGCAGGGTTAGATTACCCGAAAAATTCTGAATAAGGTGCATATGTATAGTGGAAAAAAACCTCTAACCTGGGTTAGATATGAATCCAATACGCACAATTAGCCTGAAACGCCTGTTAATACCCTAGTGTTAGCACACAATAAATTAATTAGCTGTTATATGTATAATTGCCATCAAAACATTTACTAATTTTGTTAACAATCGATGACGCCATTAGTGACGTATTCACTCAACGGGACTGTAATCACGATCTTATATAGTGGAAACCATAAAAGAAGTCGTCTGCGTCATCACTTGTATTCCTACGAATTAAGTTGAAAATTTAATACCCAATAAATATTTCGAATCAGAAGTTTCCGTCAAGCTTCGCGCATCTGCAAATCGTAATGAAGCATAGTTGCCAATAATATTTTATTTTCATAGAGGTAGTTGCTTTAACTATTTTTAAATTGGCGTCCTCTTGTTTTACGAGTATAATGAATTCAGTTAAAATAAAACTCATTTTCATAAATTGAGTTACATATATTGATCTGAATAGAAACACACAATAACTGCAATATAAATTATTTACGGAAGCTGCATTGAAATCCTTCTCCGTACGATAACTTTGGCAACCGTGCTTTAAGGAAAAATTAACATTTTGTCTTGTTGACAAAGGTTCGTCTTTTAAGTGTAAAATTCAAAACATACGGACACATACTCTTCTCTGTCGTTTTCCCAGATGAACGTGTTCACGTATGTCTTTATTTAAAACACGTACAAATCGTATTACTATCTTTATCATATACATTAGTTAAGCTTTTAAATAATCTTAAACGTATGTTCTGAATTGAGTTAGGAACTTATGATGTACAGGACTTCTTTCGTGGTTTCTACTATAATAAACATTATTTACCCATTTGTGGTATATTCTAAGTGTTCGTTTATCAAATCTAGAATTTTTAAAGCAATAGTCTTACTTACTCTGAACCTCATACAAAATTCTTCATCATCCCAATCTATTAAATTATTAATGTGGCTTCTAAACTTTTCTGGTTTTCTCGTTTTAAAGTACAACTCCTTTAAAAAAATCATTATCATCATCACTTTCCAACAAAACATTTTCACGTCTTCTGCGTGCCATTATTACATCAAGGATGAAATAAAATTTTATTCTGGGGATTTAATATTTATCATCCAGTCAAAATTCCGAATAAAGTATAAGCTTAGGATGGTGGCTAACCAAATATCATAATACCCATTTTAAGCGTAACCTTGCGATATATATTAATCCATAGTTTAATTATAGGTAGTAATACGGGCCCTAAGTAAATAGGTACTCGTTAGGAATAATTTTAAGTTTGAAAGAAGCGATGCTGTGAATGTTCTATATTCTTTTGTATGAAAGAAAATTTTAGACTTTGTAGAAGCTTTTTGATATTCTTGAGCTTGATTTCATTATGTAAATTGTATTACTTACGTTGAACTAGCCAGATAAAGAAAAGTTAGAAAGGAAAGTAAGTCAATAATTTCAAATTTTACAATTTACTGTACCAATTACAGCCCACTTTCAGTGACAACCTACGTCAGGCGTTGTCACAACACCTCTTTAGTGACGCCTAACGCAAGGCGTTATTACAGCAATATATTTCGTTTTTTTAACACGTAGTAAAGGTAAACGACCCGATCGATAACTCATTTTGGACTGTTGTATTATTAATAGAGAATGTGAGATTAAAATAACCAGCGCTTATGAAGATTTAACTAAGTCGACGTAGCAGTAAAAGATTATTGAAATAATGCTTGTTGAATAAGACAATTCATGTGATTATTGTGCTAACTGATCTCATTTTCAAAGACTACTTACTGCGTGACTTTTGTTACATCCTAAAAAAAGTACAATTACACTAAACGGACACGTACTAAAGAACATCTGTGGCATGCAATTTATGTAACTACTTTCCATCCCATTATAAAGACCATTAATATGTTTTCACTAACGAACGCTCATTTGCTTGCTTTTTGTGTATTTATTGTGCATATTTTAAGAGTAAGATAATGATTCGTTGCGATCCAATACTAATAATAGTACATCTGCTTGCAACTTATGTGATTATATTGCTTATAGAAGTCGTTTGAAAAATCATATGCAGTCCCATACGAGTGACCGTCCTATTACATGCAATTTGTGTGATTATGCTACAACTTCCAAAAGTAATTTGAAGTTTCATATGCGGTTCCATACCAATGATCGTCCATTTGCATGCAGTTTATGTAATAATGCTGCAACTTTTAAAAGTACTTCGAAACGTCATATGCGGTCCCATATCAATTATCGTCCATTTGGATGCAGTTTATGTACCTAATGCTACATCTCGTAAAGATCATTTGAAAACTCGCGTGCGGTCCCACACAAATGAACGCCCATTAGCATGCAATTTATGTGATTATGCCGCAACTTTTAAAGGTATTTTGAAAACTCATATACGGTCCCATACTAATGATCACCCATTTGCATGCAATTTATGTGATAATGCTACAACTTCTAAACGTCATTTGAAGATTCATAAGAGGTAACATACCAATGACCGTGCATTTGTATGCAATTTATGTGATTATGCTACAATTTTGAAAGGTAATCTGAAGATTCATATGCGGTCCCATACCAATGACCGTGCATTTGCATGCAATTTATGTCATTATGCTACAAGCTTGAAAGGTAATCTGAAAATTCATATGCGGTCCCATACCAATGACCGTGCATTTGCATGCAATTTATGTGATTATGCTACAAGCTTGAAAGTTAATCTGAAAATTCATATGCGGTCCCATACCAATGACCGTGCATTTGCATGCAATTTATGTGACTACGCTACAACTTTGAAAAGTAGTTAGAAAATTCATATGCTGTGCCATACCAATAATCGTCCATTTGGATGCAGTTTATGTAACTATGCTACATCTCGTAAAGATAATTTGAAAACTCATATGCGGGCCCATACAAATGATCGTCCATTTGGATGCAGTTTATGCAACTATGCTACATCTCGTAAAGATCATTTGAAAACTCACATGTGGTCCCATACAAATGATCGTCCATTTGCATGCAATTTTTGTGTTTATGCTACAACTTCTAAAAGTAATTTGAAGATTCATATGCGGTCCCATACCAATGATCGTCCATTTGAATGCAGTTTATGTGATTTTGCTACAACTTTTAAATGTAATTTGAAAACTCATATGCGGTCTCATACAAATGAACGCCCATTTGCATGCAATTTATGTGATTATGCCGCATCTCGTAAAGGTAATTTGAAAATTCATTTGCGGTCCCATACAAATGAACGCCCATTTGCATGCAATTTATGTAATTATGCTGCTACTATCAAAAGTACTTTGAAAAATCATATGCGGTCCCATACCAATGATCGTCCATTTGGATGCAGTTTATGTAACTATGCTACATCTCGTAAAGTTCATTTGAAAACTCACCTGCGGTCCCACACAAATGAACGCCCATTTGCATGCAATTTATGTGATTATGCCGCATCTCGTAAAGGTATTTTGAAAACTCATATACGGTCCCATACTAATGATCGCCCATTTGCATGCAATTTATGTGATATTGCTACAACTTCTAAAAGTCATTTGAAGATTCATAAGAGGTCACATACCAATGACCGTGCATTTGCATGCAATTTATGTGATTATGCTACAATTTTGAAAGGTAATCTGAAGATTCATATGCGGTCCCATACCAATGACCGTGCATTTGCATGCAATTTATGTGATTATGCTACAACTTTGAAAGGTAATCTGAAGATTCATATGCGGTCCCATACCAATGACCGTGCATTTGCATGCAATTTATGTGACTATGCTACAACTTTGAAAAGTAGTTTGAAAATTCATATGCTGTGCCATACCAATGATCGTCCATTTGGATGCAGTTTATGTAACTATGCTACATCTCGTGAACATAATTTGAAAACTCATATGCGGGCCCATACAAATGATCGTCCATTTGGATGCAGTTTATGCAACTATGCTACATCTCGTAAAGATCATTTGAAAACTCACATGTGGTCCCATACAAATGATCGTCCATTTGCATGCAATTTTTGTGTTTATGCTACAACTTCTAAAAGTAATTTGAAGATTCATGTGCTGTCCCATACCAATGATCGTCCATTTTGATGCAGTTTATGTAACTATGCTACATCTCGTAAAGATAATTTGAAAACTCATATGCGGTACATACAAATGATCGTCCATTTACGTGCAATTTATGTGATTATGCTACAACTTTTAAAGGTAATTTGAAGATTCACATGCGATCCCATTCTAATGATCGTCTATATGTGTACAATTTATGTGATTATACCGCATCTCCAAAAAGCAACTTAAAAATCCATATTCACATACTAAGATTTCTTAAAATAGGTCTGGAAAGTCTATTCCAGAATGAACGATTTATCTTGTGTTAATATCTAAGAATATGTGTTGCACCTGTGCGAAAATGGAAAAGTTAATTGAATATCTAAACACTATAATATGTAATCCACAGCAATACAACTGTCATCATTATGTCATTTTTGGAATCCTAGCTATAAGTGTATAAAATACTTTTAAATAATTTCAAAAAACCAATACAAGTTTTGTCTACGTATACAATTTAAGATTAAACAAAGAAAAGAGTATGTATTAAACATTATAGGTGTTGGTAATGCTATATAAGCACAACTCTTTTAGATTAGAAACCTACACCTTTATTGATTAAAAGAAATGGTTCTAAACGGTATGTTTCAATCGGATACCAGTTAGTGCAGGAAAAGCTGGAGTTTGTAAAGCTTCAAAGACAAAAATTTTAGAGGAACATGATTTGCGGGTGAAGCTTCTAAAAAAACAAATTGAACTTGCAGATAAAAAGTTATTAAAGTAGTATATGTGGAATAAGTTTCTTTGTGTATGTAGTATTTGAGATCCATTATATTTAGATATTTAGGGTTTTTTGTTTAAGTTGATTTCTTTAGGAATAGTTATCATATGTAGCGTATAATTTTAATGTAGTTGTAGTAATAATTTTAACTTGTTTATGTATGCATTGTTTCCATTTACAATAACCAATAATTTACATTGTAGAAAAGTAATTATTGATTAAATTATGTCTAATTGCATTATTTACACCAACACGTTGTTCTTAAACTACAGCAACATCAATATTATTGATAAACTTGATGGCAGCGTCCTGCTCTTCATTAACTGGAGAAATTTCTTCATTTTCATTACGTGCGATATTATGCAATACAGCTGTTGCTACAACAATCGCTTCGGTAGTGTTTAAATTTACACGTAAACCTATCGCAATACGTGAAAATCGTTTTCTCCAATCACCATATTGTCTTTCCACACAATTCCTTGTTCGTATTTGCCACTCGTTAAATAGTGTTTCGATATCATTTCTAGGTTGTAATAACGGTTTTATTAAATATGGTTTTACTGGATATCCACTGTCGCCGACAAGAAGACTCTCTACATAACGTCCGCTTTCAAAAAATGCTGAAATAGTTTAATTGCGAAAAATTTGTGAATCATGTGAAGATCCGGACCACCTTGTCACAATATTTAAAATGTTCAAATCCGGATCAGAGACCGTTTGAACATTAAGCGAAAAAAATTGCTTTTTGTATCGAAAACTTTCAGCATTGTCCTCCCGGTGATAGTATTTCTACGTGGGTACAATCTAGTGCTCCAGCGCATCTATGAAATCTAGCAAGATTGTAAAAACGTTGACGAATATCTGCTATTTCTTCATCCGATTGGGGCATTTTTATATATTGTGCTCGAAGTCTTGCAAGTGCCACACTAACTCTTCTGACTATTTTACAACTTGTTACTTTACTGACACCACACAAGTCTCCGGTTGTCCGTGGAAATGATCCATTTGCGTAAAAATTTAAAGTTAATAGCAACTGTTGTGCAGCAGTCAATCCTAAAACAACATTTTGACATAATACTTTTTATTTAAATAAATATTACCTTATCTATTTGTTAGACATGAAATTGCATATTCAACTTCTTCCATAAGCTCTTCGATAGTTCTAATAGAAAGCTTAAAGCGATCAAAAAAGTCTTTTTGGTCATATTCTTCGAAAAAATCTGGTCTATATCGTATATTCTTTGGTTTTGTAAGTTCTTCATCACTACCATAAGCATTTAAATTATATGCATCATAAAAATCCATTATAGATTGTTTTAAGTTATAGAAATAGCTGAGCTGATTACGTATCAAAACAACTGGAGTTTGACTTTATTTATTGAAGATGATTATAAAAGGACAAACTATTAAATCTTAAGGTGTAGAAACACTTTCTATTAGAGCACACTATCTGTGCTATATATATTCTATAAAATACACAACAAACTGTAAGTTAACCAATACTTAAGGTACCGGTAAAGTAAACTACAAGTTAACTCCTAGTTGTTCCTAACCAATAATTGAAAAACACCAACTAGTATTTAACCCCTATAATTAACCAGTAACCAACAGTTAACCCTCAATTGAAAAATCGGACCTAAAAATTTTAGTAGTTAAGTGAAGCATTTTTTAAATGCTTATATCAATGCGTAAATTACATAAATTTTTACAAAATACTATTAGTGCTTAGTTTTTGAACACTAACGGATGTCTCATTTAAACGGTTTTAAAATTTATAACAGACTGGAGATTATGTTAAATTGTTAGTACTTGCTTTGATTACTAGGACAACATTGCGTCATCAGGTTAAAAACAGTCTTGAAGTGCTTGTGATGGTTGCACGAGAAGGATATACAAATTACAATATTACCTTTTACAGAAAGCTCTAGAAGAACATTTATACACTCCTATTAATATTTCAGATTATAACCGCAAAAATGATTCAGACCATCCTGAAATGTTTGGCTGTTGACATTATAATTTAATTAAAGTTGGACCAATTTTAACAATACAGAATAAAAATGCACGTCTTGGACTTAGAAACTCCTCAGAAATCAGATAGATTGTGCCCTGACTTAAAAATTACAATTCGATTTCCTTTTGTCTACTGAATAATAATAGTTAAGTGTTTGTTGATGTAGTCATATACTTGCGCGTCCATTTATATATGTTGTATTATGTATAGATATTTTTAAATTAGCACACTTTTGTTGTGTATTAAACGGGAGCAATAATTATAGGCTCTTATGATTATCATATGCTTTATTAAAAATACACAAGTTAGTATTCACACTTTTAATTGGGTAATACAAAAGATAGACAATTCTACTCGTAAAGCTTTTGAAATTAAATTCGCAGATGTGGAATTTCCTACTTTTGAAGACTTGAGGTATTTTTTATCAGACAGATGTCGCGCATTAGAAAATAATTCTTTGACTACTTCCAACACTAGTAGTACCGCTGTTGAGTAACAAACGTTAACATTTTTGAATATCACTTTAAAATAGGTGTCAGTGTTTTGTTAGACACTTTTCGGAACGCACTGATGATGATATAGGTGTTAGGTTAAGAATGAAGCATGGTGGTCATTGTCAACAAGGTTCCTGATTTATGTATGTAAAATATCTAAGAATATAATATCAATCAATAAAGGTATAATGAATATAATCTTTCAATTCTCTGTAGTTTAACAACCACTAGTAAATCTATATATAGATCAAATATTAAAGATCGTCCTCAAGTATTTTTAGCTTCTACTGACAGTGAAGCTCCAAAATCAAAATGTGCCCATTGCAAGGTCATAACACATTCAATTTATAAATGTGAGTCTTTTTACAATTGCCAATAACCGCACGTTTTAATATTGTAAAATCAGCACGTTTGTGCATCAATTGTCTTAGTCCGTCACATTTGTTAAATGCATGCAAGTTGACATCTACCTCTAGGCGCTTTGCGGCTAAGCATAGTTCACTATTACATTTTTCGAACGTTGCTCCCAGCGCACCTCTTGAAGAGAATGGTACAGAAAGAACCTCTTCGCAACCCGTACAAATCTCAATGTCTTCGACTGGAGACTTAGACAATTTACATTCTAATCATACAGTTTTGATAACTACGTTGTTTTTGAGGTCAAAGGTAAATGGGATTACTTTCAACTGGGCAAGTCAATCAAGTTTTATTACTAATCTTTGCTGCAAACGTTTATGACTGCTTCTTCAACAGGCTTCCGCACTTATTAAAGGATTAAGTCAAGTTGCTGTAGATTTTCACATGGAACCATGCAATGTCAAATTTGTACAGTGGAATCGTCAGATTATTCACTTAAATTTTCCACAATGGTTCTACCTAACATGTCTTCAGATTTGTCAAGTATTTCGCTGCTTGCCCAGCAATGATTTTCTAATTTGAACTCTCAAACTCACGATGGTATATGCAGGGTCCAATTGATATATTGTTAGGGATAGACGTTTTTGCACATACTATCAAAGGTGGTTGTATTCCTAATACAGTATTTGGTTATGTTTTATTAGGGACTGTGTTATAACGCCACATTCTTTAGTAAATATGTAAACTAACATTTTTAGTCATAAAAATTGCTTGCCAACTTACTAGTACCGCCTGGTTTCAATCTGAATTTTACCTTGGAACAGACACGACGCATCGAGAAATTTAACCAAAGAAATAGCGCTTATATTGGCGAATTTTAGTTTATCCCCTCGTTTGAAATTAATTATCTTGTTGTTGAAGTGTAAGGAATTTAATTCTTACGTTTTTGACGGATTCAACGCCGTCGCCGTTTCCAAGCTAGTTGTGCTTCGTTTTATTAAGCTTCGGATACATTACCCACATTTAAATTATTTTTAGGGTCTTGGTTCCAGAGCCAGTTAGTAGTTAGAGGCAAATCACTTTAAGAAGAACCCAACGTCATCATGCGCACAAAGCAAAAATTGGTTAAGAACAGTTCATTATATGTAATTAGGGATGGCAGTATTCAGGTTTTAGTGGCGTAGAGTTTTATGATCAACCAATCGGAAATTACTTTGTAAAAGTTTTAGATTTTATTACTATTTATTTTTACTTGATACATAGACGGACAGTTTTAAACCGCCATCTAACTAATATAAAATATCTTGTATATAACAATTAACATTAATAAAACAATATGTTACTCAACAGATGTGTTTGCAGAACACTAGAATGAGATAGAAACCACTTAAGTAGGCCATGGTATTCAATCATTTGCTTTATCGGATTTTACAAAATAACTTTGCTATAGCAGTATTTTTTAGGGATATTGATGCACACAACTCATATGGCGATATTATATTAAAAATTTTAAATTATAATTTAATTGGTTGTTTATTTTTTTACTATTTAACGCCATATCTTCCGTTTATACTGTAATAACTCAACTACGCCACTGTTATTACATTTCTGCGCAATCTGGCATATGACGTTGGGTTCTTCTTAAAGTGATTTGCCCATACCTGTTAATACAAAATACCCCCGAACGGGTGGATATACTGCAAATGCAAGGTGTACGGACCGCCCCATTGCAAGTTATGTTTATGGTGCTGGCTCGATTTGTTATTACTATTTTGTTCTTCATTAGCTCTGATGGTTGGATCTATCGTGAATGTTTACCATTAGTTTCAACGGAGGAATCTTAGGTTGTATTTCTTAGTTAAGTTGTAGTGCATGTATGATTGGATGAAGTTATGTACAATTAAACCAGATAGTTAAAAATTATTACAGTAGTGTGTTAGTTGATTAGCGTTATTGCAGTAATTATTGTAGCAACATTTTGGTTGCTTCTTATAAATTATTTAGGTGTTATTTTAATATCACACCCTATCAAAATTAAGTGTATCGTGTAAATCTATGCACGAGCTTTATATTGGGTTCAGCTTATTTACAGGATTTTTATCCAGCACTTCCCCTTTTTTGGCCATAACACCTGCACCCTCAATAACTACTATTACTTTAGGTTATTACTGATATTGGTGCCTCTTAGTTAGTATCTCTCATGCATAGATGTTTAGTATTTAATATGTGCTACTCATAATTAATTAATAGGACTTTGACTGGTCTACCGTTCACTTTAACGTTTCAGTTTTATCTGTATAATAAATTAGTTCGTTGGCTTAGAGCGTTAATATTTTTTGTATAGTGAACTATTTAGGAGTCCGCCTGAGAACCGTGGAACATTTCTCGCAGTGTCTGCTAGCTCTTCGTTCCTGGCGCCCTTATATATGGTTTAGTTTTACTTCACTCCTGTATGGTCCGTCCCTACCGGTCAGACGATTTCCTACGACCCAAAGAACCCCATCTGAGCTATCCCGGAGTACTTTTGTCATCGTCCCTTCTAGGGAAATCATTATATCGATAAATGATTGAATTTTACTCTGGCAGTGTCCACACTTGCCCCAGTTCACTTATTTTTAATATGTACAAAATCTTATCTTGATGACACATTAAAGAAATTCTGGAATTTGGAAGAAATTCCTTCGAAAGCAAATATTTCTCCTGACGATCGGCAAGCAGAGGATTTATTTGTTGACACCCATTTTCGTAGACTATCAGGTCGCTTTGGTATTAGATTGCCTTTCAAGGACCCGACAAATATTTCCAAGTTTGAGGGACAGATAGATATAGCTGACCGCAGATTGTTATCGCTCAAATGCAGATTGGCCAGTCAATCTGTAGTCCGCAACATGTATGTTGATTTTATGAATGATTATCTCAAATGCGGACACAAGTCAAGGGTGTTGGCCACATCAGATCCGAATTCATATTTTGTTCCGCATCATTGTGTCTTCAAAAGGAGTAGCGACACAAAAGGTATTCGTGTCGATTTTAATGCATCAGTAAAGGCACAAAACATTGTTTCGCTGAATGATTGCATACTTAGTGGAGTCAAACTTCAAGCAGACATTGCTGCAATTTTACTTGTTTCTCGTAATTAGATTTTTGTTTTCACATGTGACATCCACCAGATGTTCAGACACATTTTATTTTGGGAATCACGTCGTAATTATAAATTAATTAGTTGGAGATTTACTCCTAAGGAACCCGTAGGTACATATCGCCTCAATACGGTGACTTATGGGGTTTCTTCTAGTCGTTTCATCGCAATTCGTTGCCTTCTTTAATTGGCCAAAAAAAGTAAACATACATTTCTACTTGCTTCACAAGCCCTACAATCATATTTGTATGTCAATGACCTAGTCTGAGGTGGTCAATATCTTTTGACGGTCTTGGAATTACCCCATCGGCTTATTACTTTATTGTAGTTAGGTTATGTTTCGGATTATGCAAGTGGGTAGCTAATAATAGTACAATTTTAGAAGGCATCCCGGCAGAACATATTCGGTCAAATCCTCCTAGTTTTGATAGCGATTCAGTTGTCAAAAAACCTTTAACAACATTCCTGTAAACCTATGGAGTCTGGAGCAGACCATGTTTTCTTTTTACCTTTAGTGCTGGTGTAGTTTGTAGAAACTTGTGCGAGAGTAACCTTAACAAACCTTCGATAGGACCATTTATTTATTATACAAAACACACAATTACAATTATGACTTTTTATGGCATGACAAATATTTTGACAGCCACTATTGTGCCTACTTAATTTTTATTATAAACATTTTTATATAATGCCAAGATGAAGTAGTCTGCCACTGTCCCTCGTGCACGCAAATACATATACAAACCGTAAGTCTTTTAACGGAGAGCAAACTCTATAGCGAGCGGCCGGGAGCAGGTAAACTTTTTATAACTAATATAATTAAGCCCAAGAAAATTAAGAGTGCAAAACGATCGCACTAAAATTTCTAATTACATAACATAAATTAAACCGCACATACCAGGATTGTCGTTGCATAATCAACGTTCTCCCCCGTTGAGACAATGTTCTCAATAATGTCACGTTTATCATTTTGAAGAGGGAATAAAAAAAGTTTTGCAGTTGGACGCGTAAATTCTCCCAGTGTCGTTCTGATTTTGACAACTCGTACCTTGTTATCACGACCTGGCATAATCTCTATCACTCTTGCAAGACACCATTCTAATGGAAGTAGGTTATCTTCCTTAACCAATACCAAATCGCCGATCTTTAAGTTTGTATGCACACTCTTCCACTTGGGACGGTGCTGAAGTTGATTTGAGTAACCTCGTGAACATCGTATCGAAAAATTCTGTCGTAATTTGGAGTAATGCTGCCAAATATTTAACCTATTATCAGCAATGTTTAAAACATCCCTTTCCGGAAATGAGGTCGACGGTGGACCGATTAAAAAATGTCCTGGTGTTAAACAATCAAAATCATCAATTGCATTCTTCATTATGCCAATCTACTAAATTATTAATGTGCCTTTTAAGCTTATTACTTATTACTTCAAGGATGAAATGAAATTTTATTCTGGAGGTTTAATATTTATCCTCCAGTCAAAATTCCGAATAAAGTAACCAGAGGTATACGCTAAGAATTAGTGGCTAATTCAATGTCATATTTCGCATTTTAAGCGTAACGTTAAGATATAATTTATTCCATAGTTTAACTAGAGGTAGTAATACGGGCCTTAAGTAAATAGGTACTTGTTAGGAATAATTTTAAGTTTGAAAGAAGCGATGCTGTTAATGTTCTATATTTTTTTGTATGAGAGAGAATATTTTAGACTTTGTAGATGCTTTTTGATATTCTTATGTTTGATTTCATTGTGTAAATTCCATTACTTACGTGAACTAGTCAGGCAAAGAAAAGTTAGAAAGGAAAGTAAGTCAGTAATTTCAAATTTTACATTTTACTGTATAGTAGAATTTATTTAAGAGCCTGTACGTCATCATGCGCATACGGCTAAAACGATGTCAGATTAGTCCATTGTTTATAAATAGACGTGTTGGTTCAGCATGTCAGTGACGTAGATAATTTGCTGGTACATGTCAATTGATATTTATGACTTTGATGTTCAAATCTTTATTTCTTACGTTTCCAGAGTTTTCTTTCTGTTTCTTTGTGTTTTATGCCTTGATTATTTGCGTATTCGCCATGTAAATTTAAACCATCGACAATATAAAACTTGATTTTAGAATATTTACTCTATGGGAGTTTGATAAAATTATTAAATCCACTACGCCACTGACTTTCAAGGTTTGCGCATATGTCGAATAACGTACAGTACAGGCTCTTCTTAAATAAATTCTACTCTACCTGTATCACAGCCTACTTTTAGTGACATCCTACTTCAGACGTTGTCACAACACTCCTTTAGTGACGCCTAAGTCAAGGCGTTACCACAGCAATATATTCGTCAGTGAAAATCTGAGTAATTACAACGCCAACTATTATTTTCTTAACTCTGTAGAGTGTGGTAACATTTTGTATTTCGTTTTTTAACACGTAGTACATGTAAACGACCCGATCGATAACTCATTTTGAACTGAAAATTATTTTTTAGTATCTGTTGTATTACTAATAGAGAAAGTGAGATTAAAACAACTAGCGCTTATGAAGATTTAACTAAGTCCACGTAACAATAAAAGATTTTTGAAATATACTTGTTGAATAAAACAATTTATGTGATCATTGTGCTAAGTGATCTCATTTTCAAAGACTACCTACTGCGTGACCTTTTAAAATAAAGTACAATTACACTAAACGGTTACATACTAAAGAACATCTGTGACATGTAATTTATTTAACTACCCTCCATCCTATAAAGGGCTATTAATTTGTTGTCACATACTAACGAAAGCTCATTTCCTTGCTTTTTGTGTACTTATTCCGCATCTTTAAGAGTAAGATATGCGATCACATACTAATAATCGTACATTTGCTTGCAACTTATGTAATTATACTGCATCTTGTAGAAGTCGTTTGATAAATCATAAGCGATCCCATACAAATGCTCGCCCATTTGCATGCAATTTATGTAACTATGCTGTAACTTCTAAATGTAATTTGAAAACTCATATGCGGTCCCATACTAGTGACCGTCCTTTTGCATGCAATTTATGTAACTATGCTACACCTCGTAAAGGTAATTTGAAATCTCATATGCGCTTCCATACAAATGAACACCCATTTGCATGCAATTTATGTGACTATTGTACAACTTCTAAAAGTAAGTTGAAGATTCATATGCGGGCTCATATCAATGACTGTCCACTCGCATGTAATTTATGTAATTATGCTGCAACTTCTAAATGTACTTTGAAAAAACATATGCGTTCCCATACAAATGATCGTCCATTTGCATGCAATTTATGTGATTTTGCTACAACTTTTATAAGTAATTTGAAGATTCACATGCGGTCTCATACCAATGATCGTCCATTTGGATGCAGTTTATGTAACTATGCTACATCTCGTAAAGGTAATTTGAAAATTCATTTGCGGTCCCATACAAATGAACGCCCAGTTTCATGCAATTTATGTGATTATGCTACAACTTCTAAAAGTAATTTGAAGATTCATATGCGGTCCCATACAAATGATCGTCCATTTGGATGCAGTTTATGTAACTATGCTACATCTCGTAAAGATCATTTGAAATCTCACATGCGGTCCCATACAAATGAACGCCCATTTGCATGCAATTTATGTGATTATGCTGCAACTTTTAAAAGTACTTTGAAGAGACATATGCGGTCCCATACCAATGATCGTCCATTTGCATGCAATTTATGTGATTATGCTGCGACTTTTAAAACTAATTTGAAGCTTCATATGTGGTCCCATACCAATGATCGTCCATTTGGATGCAGTTTATGTAACTATGCTACGTCTCGTAAAGATAGTTTGAAAATTCATATGCGGTCCCATACAAATGATCGTCCATTTGCATGCAATTTATGTGATTTTGCTACAACTTTTAAAGGTACTTTGAAAAGTCATATGCGGTCTCATACCAATGATCGTCCATTTGGATGCAGTTTATGTAACTATGCTACATCTCGTAAAGATAATTTGAAAACTCATATGCGATCCCATACAAATGATCGTCCATTTGCATGCAATTTATGTCATTTTGCTACAACTTTTATAAGTAATTTGAAGATTCACATGCGGTCCCATACCAATGATCGTCCATTTGCATGCGATTTATGTGATTATGCTGCAACTTTAAAAGGTACTTTGAAAATTCATATGCGGTCCCATACCAATGATCGTCCATTTGCATGCAATTTATGTGATTATGCTACAATTTCTAAAAATAATTTGAAGATTCATATGTGGTCCCATACCAATGATCGTCCATTTGGTTGCAGTTTATGTAACTATGCTACATCTCGTAAAAATAATTTGAAAGCTCATATGCGGTTCCACACAAATGATCGTCCATTTGGATGCGGTTTATGTAACTATACTACATCTCGTAAAGATAATTTGAAAATTCATATGCGATCCCATACCAATAATCGTCCATTTGTGTGCAATTTGTGTGATTATGCTGCAAATTTTAAAGGTACTTTGATAACTCATATGTGGTCCCATACCAATGATCGTCCATTTGCATGCAATTTATGTGATTATGCTACAATTTCTAAAAATAATTTGAAGATTCATTTGTGGTCCCATACCAATGATCGTCCATTTGGTTGCAGTTTATGTAACTATGCTACATCTCGTAAAAATAATTTGAAAGCTCATATGCGGTTCCACACAAATGATCGTCCATTTGGATGCAGTTTATGTAACTATACTACATCTCGTAAAGATAATTTGAAAACTCATATGCGATCCCATACCAATAATCGTCCATTTGGGTGCAATTTGTGTGATTATGCTGCAAATTTTAAAGGTACTTTGATAACTCATATGCGGTCCCATACCAATGATCGTCCATTTGCATGCGATTTATGTGATTATGCTGCAACTTTAAAAGGTACTTTGAAAATTCATATGCGGTCCCATACAAATGATCGTCCATTTGCATGCAATTTATGTGATTATGCTACAATTTCTAAAAATAATTTGAAGATTCATATGTGGTCCCATACTAATGATCGTCCATTTGGTTGCAGTTTATGTAACTATGCTACATCTCTTAAAGATAATTTGAAAACTCATATGCGGTTCCACACAAATGATCGTCCATTTGTGTGCAATTTATGTGATTATACGGCATCTCAAAAAAGCATCTTAAAAATCCATATTAATTCACATACTAAGATTTCTAAAAAATAGGTCTGGAGAGTCCATTCCAGAATAAAGGATTTAGCTTGTGTGAATATCTAAAAATATGTGTTGCACCTGTGCTAAAATGGAAAAATTAAGTTAATATCTAAACACTGTAGTATGTAATCTAAAGCAACACAACTGTCATCATTAAAAGAAGATCATTTTGGGAATCTTAGCCATAAGTGTATAAAATACTTTGAAATAATTTCCAAAAAGCAATACAAGTTTTGTCTACCTATACAAATTTCGAATTTAATAAAATATAAGATTATTGTTATAGTTTAGATTGTGTAATAGGAAATCTCAGAGCAACAAAGAATGATGTGTCTTTTATTATTATCGGTCAACATTAGGAGGTGTTGAAGTCCACTCATTCTATGTTTTGAAAATAAAATTCCCAGCAAAAATATCTGGAATATATTTTTAAGTCACTAAGGGCCGGTTTTTCAATCGCTAGTTATTTCCTGAGTTAATAAACCACAAGTTAGAAGTTAACCTGCAGTTATCTATGGAATGCGTTTTTCATAGCTATGGGAAGCTAACGTCAGGTTTATTAACTTTGTTTAGTTTAAAACTTGTTGTTGGACATTTTAACTATTTGTCATATATATTGGAGCTACAGGAGCCAAAACGTCACATAATATAGTTAACCTTGAATTTGCGGATTAGGTACGTGTATCATTAAACAAAGTTATTATACCTGTAATCAAATATATAAGGTAAGTTAACGTTATATCTAAGTAATGAAATGCATAGGTATATATTATCCATTAACAATAGGTACAATGGCAAAAAGATGTATCAACTATACTTTGGAGGAGCAGTACCTGTTGGTTCAACTAGTAGCACAATACAAGCACATTGTCGAATGTAAAAGAAGCGGTAACACTACATGGATCGAGAAGGAGGCAATTTGGAAAAAGATTGAGGCCGAATTTAACAACAAATGTGGCAGAAATTCATTCGATCTTCAAAAAATTTGAAGGAAAAATACGCTAATTTAAAAAAACGAAACATAAATTTTCCCTGAATAAGTTAAACTTACTGTAAACTGGGGGCGGACCTATTACTCCAATTGCGTTGACCGATATAAACAATAAAATAAAAGATATAATCTCGGAACAGGGTCACGGAATCACTAATAAAAATGATGCCCAACATAATTCGTGAAGGACACTGCTACTACATGAAGAAACATTGAACGGCTGTGCATAACTATCATCAACTTCAATCTCAACAAAGTATCATAACCTACTACACGGTCTGCATTATTTAAAAGAACGTGGTTTTATTTTCTATACTTATAAGTATAGAATATTCGCGAATAATTTTAAATATAAGACAAAATGTCCATTAGGCTACTAGAATTGCAACCATAGTACAAACGCATACGTGTATACTAGTATTAATTTAACAAAGCGAATAACAGTGTACACAATGTACAATAGGTTTAGGATAGATTAAGTCCAGTTTAAATTAATGAATAGAACAAGCAGCAGTTGACCCAGTGAATCATTTTAAAACGACTAAATGAAGTTAGAACGGGCATTTAATATCATGTTTGCTTTAACTATGCTAATTATAGTGTCGCAAGCTTTGCTATGACATATTTATTTATATTTATTAAAAGCAATTACGAATAAGTTTACCTTATTATATACTTTTTATCTTCAAAACTCAATGATAAGTGGCGAGTAGAATCCTTCATTTCCCAACACATCTGGACCAATTTACATGTAAATTCCCATAAGGGGGAAATGAGGAGATGAATCTCATCCTTTGCTCCGCTTTGCTCTCCGCCTTGCTCGGACACTCCCCCCCCCAACATTTTGATTACGTCGCACCCGCATTCTTTCCACTCGCGAGATAAATCTTTCTCCACATTTCCACACACGAGATAAACCTATCTTATTTGGTATCAATTAATATTAAATTTTTCTCAGCTACCCGAATCTATAGGAATTTTTTAGATAGCATTATCCCCCAGGGAGCTATCCCAATTTTAAGATTTTTTTTTATCAATGTCGATTTCTAATCATCTATCTTTTTAATATCTAGAATCCTTTAACCAAACACGTAGCAGTATTAACACAAACAAATTAAGCACGCAAAAATTTAATAATTGAATTTATCCGATTTACACTTTAATAAAATAATTGAATACAGCATTTACAAAGTATAACATTATCTTCTTTGTTTAACCAAATCCAAACAGGTTAACGTAACCTGTAACAAAAAAAGAAATTAATGTGTTGTTTAAATAGACCTGTAACAAAAAGAGATTAATGTACTGTTTAATAAGAGCGGAAAAGTGTTTACGGTCAATAAGACATATTGTCGTTAATCTAACAATATGAGAATAATGTAAAAACATTCCAATGTAATGTGTTTTTAATATGTAAATGGGAAGGTTGACTTTAACGTAATCATCCTCTGAATTACATGTGAACGCTGTATATATTTTCTTTTTAAAAGTGTATATCTTCTCCAAACAAATACGCTAATTACAGTAGGAAAGTACGCTAAATGCGAGTAAATTAATAGCAATTTAATACTGCTTACTGACCTACCTTAATTGTTTGTACAAGGAAACACAATAAAATATAGTAACTACCTTATATATTTATGCCCCATGCGTAGGTTGCTGTACTATTAGGAATGATGTACCTTTTGTTGTCCTCGCCCGACAAACTGATTTTATTAATTAATTGGGTATAAAGTTGGTGTTTACATGGTTTCGTTTAAGACCTCGTACATATTTTCCAGATTACTAGAAGACGTTATAACCATACTTTTTGTGTTAAAGGATTTCACATCGGTAGTCTCTTCTCCCATTTTGGTGTAAACGCCGTAGAGTTCGCAATAGACTTTTATTGCTGTATGTTGTATTCTTTTTTCATTAATTAATCGAATAAATCGCTTTTTCTGCTTCCAAAGAAACTCGGACACTCCATCGTCGACACTGGCATTCTTTATGCGATAGCTAGCCATACGATTGTTAAACGCTGTGTTAACCATTTCTACACCATCGTCGCTAGTAGCGGTAACTGATGCATTTTTATGTTTGTTGCTCCGTAGATGACCAGGGTATGCAGACTTTAACACCTCCATGTCGCACACTTTACACAGAATCCGTGACTGCTTCGGGGAAGGCTCTCCAACTGCTGGCGGAGCTGAACGTTTACTGCTTAATAACATACCGCGCTGTTTTTCCTTGTGTCGCTGTAAGCTATTCTCGTAAAAGCAATACCGCAAGACCCACAGTTTAAGTACTTTGCTGCGGACGGATGTATAAGCTTAACCGTGGACGATGTTACACCACGACATTTGTTCTGGTGCCGTTTGAGAGCATTTTTCCAGCTATAGGAAGCACCGCACGAGTCGCATTAAAAAACGTTTGAGGTACCATTTTAGTACAAAACAAAATCCGCACTATAAGACTTTGGTTAAACTTGTAAGCGAACTAACTTATAACTAAAAAGCTTAGTCTAGCGTACCTGATTTATGTTCTCTATAGAATGCATACCGAAGGTTTTCGAAGACGGTCGAACGATATTAAGGATTCAGCGGGGAACTAAATGACGTTATCTTTTACCAATCCTTGCTGCTCGTCCAGTACATTTAGCACCAATAAATGCACTCGGTTCGCATCGTCGATACTGCGAATGCAGTTAGTAGAAACACCGGAAACGTTTTCCACGTTATACGGATCAATAATTGCATTGCGTGCATATTAAAAATCCAAAAGGGTGGTAGCACATGCACACAAATTGGGTGCAAGTCGTGCTGTAGAAGATGCAGCGCTACTATAAACAAAAGCTTAATAAAACACTTTAAACCATTACTAAAGGAATAGCAAACTTGTTGTCTACAGAATACTTACTAATAAAACAATTTAATTTTAAATAACTTCTACGTCATATTTTAGGAAATGGTAGGCTTGAATATTTTCTAAATGAATTACCAAGCGAAAGTATATGCTTAGCGGTATTAAAATTAACCATTAATTTCCCATTTTTACGACCGTGGTTAATTATAGATTAAAATTTAATTTGTTCACGTTCGAGCTTCTCGTAAACTAACATATTTTACAGTAACAGTGCTATGTATAATGCATGCATACCCCTTCGCAGCGCTACTGCTATTCTTGTAGTTGCTAGAAAAAGTCACTCTCCTTTTTACTGTTAGGATCGCTGCAAAGCACCATTCTATACATTCTTTAAAGGTATGGCACATCGCGCACCTTTTTGTCTGATAATAAAATTTTGCTTAGGTAGGCTTTTACACTTTCGCATATTTAAAGATCTAATACGATTGTTTAACCACTTTCGATTATTCTAACGGGGATCACCATACATTCCACCACACCGTTCTTTTCGAATACAACGGTCCGATGAGCTTCCACACACTAACACCTAACGTATCTTTCCTACTAGTTGTTAAACAAAAACTACCGGCATCGCCATGTTCGTATACGGACGTAAGCAGATGTTTGTGGATGTGTACGAGAATATGTACCCATATACATTAATCAGTCTAAGCTATTTTATTTAGTCCAAGAAAACTAATATTTTTCTAAACCACAATTAATAATCGTCTTTAAAGGTTTAACATTTCTACCATTACCCAATGACTGGTGCTACAAACATGGAAACTTTAATTTCTTATAGGAGAGAATCCTTATTCTCCCACGCACTGTTGCGTAGCTGCATGCCCACTCTTTTTGGGAATATATGCTCGTTATAGGTTGTAGCACCCGCGGTTTTACGTAACTACACTTTGTGAGACCCATTTAATCTTTTTAATCGCGTCTTTCTCGCTTACAGTACAGTAGGACTTTGCCCTACTACCAACAAATTATAATACTGGGCCCCCCATTAAATTCGTCTTTCAATTTTCCTACAACTTTTTTGTCGACAAGTGGTATATTGTGTTTATTATCCGCGGGGTAGTCACTCTTTTAAGATAAATATATCTTTTTTTGGTATCAACTAATATTAGATTTTTCTAGGGACCCTAAACCTGTAAATGGATTTTAAATAGAACCACCTCTTACAAAGTTACACTTTATAGACCCCAAACCTCTAATTTTTGCACCATCTTTATTTAACTCCATCTTTAAAACCCTTTTTTCGTTACCCAAGATATATGCTTTAACCAACCATTTCCTTAGAAATTTAAAACCGCTGTGTTCCGCGAACACCACGTGGAGGTAACACGTATACTCTGTCAACCAGGATAGAAGCAGGAAGGATTTGGAAGAAGGAAACGTGGGAGAAGAACTTAAAAATTATGGAATTTGAAAACTAATATATACAATAGATTTACAGAATCTGTACAACTATCTTAGATTTATATCTTTATGCCACCCCATGCGTAGATTGTTGTACTATTAAAATGACGTTACGCTAGTCATCTTCGCTCGATAAACTAATTTTAATAATAATCTGCGTGTATAAATCGTATTTTTTACTCTGGATACATACGCCGGCAACTGCTCCATACCAAATAAAGAATTGGATGCTTGGTGACTGTTAACATCCGCTTCCCTCGTATACGCCCAGACACATCCCAGCCCATTAGCACCCCTGCGCATGCACACCCCTGCCCACGCGCACACCTGCGCGTGCGCACCCCTGCCCATGCGCACTGCCCATGCGCACCACTCTCTGTGCGACTGCTATTTCGGGGTAACGTCACAGCCTTTTATAAATAAAGAACATTGTTATATACTATTATAAAATGTTTATACTGACATTATACACAACAAATTTAAAAATATTTAATACCGAGCATGGAGTCATATAAACTTAATTTTAATGCAAAGTTATACACAGAAGACAGTTCTTTCCTTATGTTTGTTTGGAGCAGTTTGAATTTTATCTAATTTTATTCGCAGCTTAAAATTTAAATCGACACCCAATTCTTCTATCTTCTCTTCTAGCCAATAGTTTGATACATAGAGACCGTCTAGGTTTTCGAATTGTAAAATGTGCCGAAGTTTGCCTCTATATATAAAGTCTTTGATTCCACCGACAACCAGATCCATTCCTTCGTGTAATTCTTGCAGCTTGTGACAATCTTTTAATCGCGGCTTTCCCACTATATCTTGCATACGTATCTTGTTAGCTTGATCGACTTCTTCTTGTCGGTATTGGAGGAAATCCTTATTCTCCCACTCACTATTACGTAGTTGCATGTCCACCACTTTTGGAAATATATGGTTGTTATAGGTTGTAAGACCCTCGATTTTAAATGATCCGAAAGGTTCTTTACTGGGCAAATATACAATGTTTAACGGACCACCTTTGCGTGTGGTGTACGCAAAGGTTACGAAACCCGCAATCCTTAGATCGTCTATGTTATCTGCCATTTCGATAAATACGTTTTTAGAATAACCTTTTAAAAAATATACGGATTTAGTACCATCCTTTTCCGCAAGGGCGCCTATATAACTAAAAGAGTCTTTTTTACTAACCACAAATGCATACAACTTGTAGAAACCAGATGTATCTAAGTCAGTCCATCGGCACATAAAATAATCTTTTAATTCTTCCTCATTTTCTCTAATAAGATATTCTTTGTCTAACACATCTTTGTATTGTTCGCGTATTGTAGCAGTGTTTTCCATGTAGTCCAACTTCCGCTTTTTTGCATCCATTTCCTCTAATTCCATTTGTCTTTTTCTTCCACTTACAGCGTATGGCGTGCATAATGGAGCAATTTCCTTTAGCGTAAACGGATAGAGTTTACTGCCAATATTTAAGCGTTGTCATACAACCTCTGGGCGAATGTTAAGCGTATCTATCAAACCCAATTCTGAAATGACTATTTCTTTTGGAATTGTAGAATATGGTGTTGCAGATTGGGTAAAATATGTTCTACCTGCTTTAATGTAGCACTTGTGTAAGATTTTTATTTTATCTTGGCTATCTTCCTCCTCTACTATCTCCAAATAATTTACAGGTAAATAGTTAAAAGTAAAAGCCGAAAGCACATACTTTATCAATTTTTCTCTTTCCTCTGGTTCTTCGGACAACTTAATTTGCAAGCCCGTCAATTTCTTTGTATTGCCATTACCCCAATTTCACGTACTGTAGCAGGTTATTATACACTAAACAGTAGCTATTTTGTAGCTTGGCCGATAGCTTACTCCACATTTTGGCAAGTGGTACCAAGTACATTGGCGCCTTTAGGAGGTATCACTTACTATCTTCCAATAAGGTTAAACAGTCTTTTAGGGGTTTATACACCCGTTCCGCACTGACATAGCTTCCAATTGCACAGTTGTATATTGTCGCTTCCAATCGCGTAATACCATGTTCTTTGGCCAAAGTAGATGCAAAAGTTTCCCATAAACGTACATCTGGGCAACGTAAAAATCTACTATATGATTGCCAAGTTGTTTATTAACACCAGGACTTGTTATCTGACACACAAATTTGTTGTATATCTTAATTCTTGCATTGGTTGTTAGCCATGTTAAACAATCAATTTCCACAGTTTTATCGTTGTCAACTATAATATTACACTTTTCTTCGTATTCTCCCTTATAGCAAAAGTTATGCTTTGTAGTTAAATAATTACACATCTCCATCTTGCTAAATATGCCAGCAAAATCTTGGGTTACATCCATGTCAAAAAGATAGAAATAATCTTTTTCGAGTTTGTCTAATATGTCTGGTAGTTCCTCCAATAAAGTTTCCAACTTAACATCTGCTAGTTCCACTTTGTATAGAACACATATAGAATTTTGGAATTTTTTATTAATGCATTCGAGGTGTTCTTTTCCGATATTTTCTTTTACTCTCTGGCCCATCTTGTTAGTGCTTTCCAGAGAAAACGGAAGCTTAGCTTTAACACCATGCCTAGCGGAAACAAATCGGTCGAACTTTCTTCGTAGATAGCTGTTAAATGCACCACAAATTTCTTTTTTTAGGATAAACATCCTTTTGTTTGCAGATGTTTGTTCGGCGTCAGAAAGGTCGCAAATTTTAACCAACATTATATTGTCACAAAATGGTTCTGTATTTGGTGTGTGTAGTCCACCAGTCAGCACCTGTTCGCCTTCGACATAAAAAATATTACCAATATCTGTCACCAGATTATTGTTGCACATATTTTCTGTCAACAGTCATAATCGAAATCGCTCATTTGTCGGTTTCACTTTATGCCCAAGAAGTTGAGATACTTCTACTTAACGGTAGGTTCGATTTTTCTCTGGAAACGTTTTTTTAATTTAAGGTTGGCCACGATCTTCGAAACCTTTCTGTTGTTCGTAAAATTTGCTAGATTTCTGAAACTGTCCTTTTTTAGTTAATGAGTTTGTACCGGATTTTTGGAAACCTCTATTCTTACTCAATATTTCGACCTGAATTCTCTGTGCATACACCGTTTCTTCCCAATACAAATTTCTTTGTTGCGTTTGTTTTATTTTTCCTCGTCCGTTGCATGGTGATTTATTGTAGATTTTTCTTTATACCGTATGACCAGAATTGTGTTTTTGCTGACAATTCAAGTTTTTGAAATCATTGGCGCACAAATCCTAATTCTACTTCTACTTCTATTTTACTGGTATTTTGATACTCTGTTGTAATGCGTTTCTATTATACTACCTCGTTTGTGTTGGTATACCTCGTGTATATTCTACTTTATTGTCGTAGTGATTATTTCTGAAAATGGCTAGTGGTTATTGGAAGTTAAACGTTGAGCGCTTACATAAGCCCGAACTCAAGTATGAGGTTAGCTCTCGTGGGTTCGATGCTGAATTATCTGTAACCTAACGTAGAACAGCTCTAAGGGTAGAAACAGCGACAGTTGTTGGTAATTGTTATCGAATTACGCAATAATTGTGACTAATTACATGATCAGTTCAATCGTTCCATAAGTCTGCCGTACCCATGGTTTGTACTGCTCCTTCGCTCTTTCCATCCGCTGTGGAACAACACCCTCCTGCTACAAAACCTTCGGACGTATTACCATTAGCAGTGCCTGCTACCATTTCTAAATCTACTCCAAGTTATGATCAGTTAGTGTCTAACTAGGGTTTGAAATTTTCCGGTGATGGCCAGATGTCATTGAACGCATTCTTGTTACGCGTTGACGAATTACGTCTGGCGCGTATTGTTTCTACTTCTCAGTTATATGCTTCTGCGTCCGATTTTTGGTACAACAAAGCTCTAATCTTATATAGGGCTTATAAAAATTCTATAACCAAGTGGTTCGATGTTATTCGTTCTTTACGCGAAGAATTTCAACCTACTGACTTTGGCGAAACACTTTTAGACGAAATCAAACAACGTACCATGAGTTCCTCATTAACAATTGGGATATATTTGGCTAGAAAATGTATTTCTCGCTTGACTATTTCTCTAGCAGAATGTCAAAAGTTAAACATTGTTTTGCGTAATCTTACTCCTTTTATCAAAGCCATCTAGCGTTATTGGACATTGATTCTTTGTCGGAACTTCTACGTTTGGGTCGCAAACTCGAACAGAGCAAGATCCATTCGAAAAAGTTCAAATTTCCTTCTGTTCAAAGTAACCATTTACTATTGAAACCTGATTTGGGCTACAGGCACCTTAAGCTACCTGCTTCCGTTATGTTACGTAAATTCATACCGGTCACTTTTCGTCTAACTAACAACCAGAATAAATTTTCTGCGGTCGTTCTTTTTCACTTCTGTTTCTAATTCCAATAAGCAAGTGACATGGTACAACTATGACCAAATCGACCTCCTCATTGTACTCGTCCTCAAGTACTACATTGCTATGGTTGCGGGCGTAAGGGAGTTACTCGTCGTAACGGTGTGATTTTTAAAACGCGTGATTGAACATTTCAGGTCTCATTTAATCTTTTTCAGAAATCTTCCTCGCAGTTAGCAGTCATAAAGAAGTCTACTTGTATAAATTAATTTTAGTTTTAAAATAATTTTTGTTTAAGTATAGGTATATTTTTTAGGTATATTTTAAACCAGGGTCACCCTCCTGATCTCAAAATATTGGTACACCCTTGTTAGTCATTCTAAGGCTTTTTCCCAGCATTCCTGCGGGGATAGGTGATGTCCAAGGTGTTTCTCAACCAAGACCACATTTTTTCCCGATAGCATTTTGCAACCCTCGTCTAACACTTACACCATCCATCCCACTGAGTTAGTCTGTGGAAGAACAACATTTCATTCGTGCAGTGCAGGTTTTCGGTATTTGACCAGCACAGAATTTTTAGCGGAGTAATTCACTGAATTTTCTGTGAATTGCTTGCTAGATATTCTGAGTGCCAACAAGTGTACGTAATAATTGGCTTGTCAACGTGAGAGCTTCTCTCTTCGCTATCTGAAAAGTTCGACCATTTTCATTATTTGCAGTAGTTAGGATTTTTGGAAATAAGTTATAGAGATATACACATTAACATTTTATTTTAAGAACATTTTGTTTATTGGTACGCAGAAAAATTAAATTTTAGTAGTAACGACATAATTATTAAATTTTACGATAGAATTTTTTTATATTAGTAATAACTGATTTATAGAATGGATTATAAGGCAACTGTTGAAAAATTCCTTAAGGAGGAACTGAATTATTGCAAATTCGCAATACAAGCGCGATTATTTAAATATATCACGGTTAAGAAAAGATTTTCGAGCAGCAATAAATAAGGATGTTGACGAAAATTTTAATACCTGATTAAATTTAATGACGATGGTTTAGCAATTAAAGATTTATTAAAAATAATAGAAGATTTTTAGAAAATTTGAACGAAACTAATAATGACTTGCATAAATCAAAAATTGAAAAAGTCTGCACACACTTTTAATAGATTTAATAATTCAATGCCAGAGGATAATAAAGACGAAAAGATAAAAGATGATTTACTAGAGGAGTTACTTAAATTAATTGATTCTTATAAACAAATACAACAACAAATTTTAGTTATCAAAAGTAATATTTCACAAAAAAAAAAATCTGTTAGTAACACCAATTTAGTAATGACTTTTAAAAACAATTTAAAGTACAACCTTCTACTACTAAAGAAAAATATAAAATTTATGTGGGATTAACTGTGTGAAACAGCTTTCACAAAAATTAAAAATTGTTTAGTATCTGCACCGATTTTATCATGTCCTAGATTTGACTTACCTTTTACAACTCTGACTAATGATTCAAATTTTGGAATTTCAGGTGTCACAAACGATTAAAGATGAATAATATGCTTTTGATATATTTCTCGATCTTTGACTCCTAGTGAACGAACATTTTCTGTAAGGTGAAAGAGAATGTTTGGCAGTATTATTTAGCATAGAGAAATTGCGTTCATATGTGGAAGGAACACATTTTACAGTCATTACCAATCATTATTCCTTACTATGGCTTAATAGTTTATAAAACCCTTCAGGTCGTTGGTTGGGCTATTAAATCACAACAATTTGACTTCAATATTGTCCATAGAAGAGGAAAAGATCATATAATCCCTGACGTCTTATCTAGAGCCGTTGTAGCTCTAGAATCCACACAAGTAGCTCCACCGACAGAATCTTTGCAATCTATTTTTTCACTACCCGTTCCAAATTCAAACATTTCTTTAATAACCATCGATACAAAAAATACAAATTCTTCTAAAATTGATAATAATTCTGATTCTATTGAAAATTCCCTTGAAAATCATTCGTTTAAACCAGATGGTTGGTATGCTAGAATGTTATCCAGTGTTCAGAGAAATTCTCAGACATTTAATAGATGGAAGATGAAAGGAGGAAAGATATTAAAGCTTGTCCGAGGTAGATTTCCAAATTTTACAGCAGATTAAGTATGGAAAGAAATTATTCATAGATCTGAGTGAAAAGAAATTTTTAAACGTTATCATGATGAACCTACTTCAGGTCAATTTGGTAATAAGAAAACTTATAAAAGAATTACACGTAAATATTTTTGGTCGCAAGTCCGCGTAGACGTTACTAGCCATGTTAATAAAGTTAAAACATGTTTATCTCAAAAACCCGAACAAAAACTACCGATATGTGAGGTGTCGCGTCATCTTGTGGTATCAGAACCCTGGCAAATGATCTCTGTTGATTTATTAGAACACCTGCCTAAGTCCACAAAAGGTTATACTTACGTTTTATCTATTGTCAATAATTTTACTAAATTTCCATTAATTGTCCAACTTTGAAATGCAACTGAATCGGCTGTTGCTCAAAAAATGGAAGAATCCGTAATTTTATTGTATGGGGCACCTCAATACCGTATAGTAAATAATAGTGTTTAATTCCGTAGCCATATTTTCAAAAACACTAGACGAAATATGATTCAAAAATCATTTTCACTGCACATTACCATCCACCAGCTTCGCTAGTCGAAAGGATAAACCGAGTATCCAAGACTGTTTGCTTCTTATGCAGCTGAGCATCACAGATCATGGAATAAATATTTATCAATAGTTGGTTGTGCTGTACGCGCTGCGGTGCAGGAAGTTATTGATATGATTCCGTATTTTGCGAATTTTGAAGAGGAAATGGTCACTGACGGTTTTTCTTCTTGAAAGGCAGAGGATTCTGAAAATTTATAAGACTTATCTTTTGAAAGTAGAAATAGTTTAAAAGACAGGGTGCCTAAATTTGACAAAGTTTATAAAGATATAAGTAGAAGATTAGGCCATACTACCAAGAAAGCAGAAATTAATTATAACTTAACGTAGATGATATGTATAATATCATGTTGGAGATTTAGTTTGGCGTAGAAACTTTGTTTAGTCAGACACAACATATTATTTTAATGCTAAATTAGCACAAACAATTTGTAGGACCATTTCTAATGAAAAAGAAATTTTCTACTAATGTTTATGAATTAACAGATAAAACGGGCGCGAATAGGGGTCGTTGTGACGACAAAGATTTGAAATTGAATCCTGCTGATTAGGATAACCTCTCCTGTTCACATATCAGTGACGATCAAAATTTTTTTTCTCGTGTAACAGGAGGTATCAGTCCCCATTATTTTGGAGAAGGTTGGTTTCAGCGAAACCTGGTTCGGTGTAAGTGTTCTCTACTTTTAAAGGCAGAGAAGACGCTTCAAAACCTTTCACCTTCCCTGCCACCTACGCCATTGAAAATTTTACCTAGAGTAAGTTAACATAAACGTACTAAGACGAGCACACATACATTCATTTACTCACACACAATTTTCCAATCTATATCATATTTTTAGGTTGTTGACTTGGTGTGCGTTTTTCACTATCTACGCCGATTGTTTTTAATTCACTCAAAAGTTTTCGAAAAAGTCTGATTAACCTTAGGGAATGTGACATTCCCTTAGAAATAATTGTAACCAGATTTCATTTTAATAGTTTCTGTATAAGTAAAGTCCACCAATAGGATTGGGTTATTCCCTTCATGAAATATAAGTTTTTGACTTCTATAAATTCTAATCTAAGTGCATTATTTAGCATCATGTCCGATTCATAGTCAAAGGTTTTAAAAATTCGTATGTCAGTTTTTAAAAAGGTTAAAAGTGCTGTCATCTTGGTAATTAATACAGCTGGATTTGTTTTGTCTAGAAAGCATATAATGGCACCGATGATGCATACCATCATTTAAGAGCAAGGCAGATCATATACAGTTTTGTGCTGATTCAGATTACATGCAAAACGTAAGATAGAGAAAAACGACGTAAAGAAGATCTGATTATAATTCACCCGTCCAAAGTTTGCCAAGAGTGTCTGGTGATTTTTTAAAAAGAGCAGTTCGACTTCTTAAGAAAACACTCCGTTTCCAACATCCAAATGTTAAACATGACGTTAGATAGGCTTTGGGCCTTTGGTAGCTTCTTTTTAAAAAGTTTCGTCACCAAAAACACTTCTATCAAATTTATTTTTAATTGTATAATTACAAAATTACAAAACGAAAATGTAACATAACCAATACAAGTAATATTAATTGTCAACAAATGTCTCAAATTAAGGCGGCAACATTGCAAAATTTGCAAACTGAGAAGGAAACTTTTTTGTGGAGCTAGAATAAGACAAGAATATCATTTGTAGCTGATATGGCGTGACGTCATTTGTGACGAAAGTCGGTTTAGAAATTGCAAGGTCTATATATGCCACAAATGTTCCTTAGTATGTGAAAGTTTGGAGTAATTATAATTTTGTTTTTGGTACAACAAAAGTCTTTTCTATCCAAAATTAGTTATCCATCGGGTCGCTTACCTGAACTTGTTAACGGGCGAAATACAAAATGTTACCATACTTACTTTACTACGTTCATTAAATAACTGTGTACACTTTTAGCACAACTTGCACTTTGGGCGTTCGGCTATTTAATGAGGTGTGAACAGTGTCAATTTGTAACCGCTCGTTAATTACAGTGTCGTGAATTAGGAGTAAACTTTTTTTGTACCACCTTCGAAAACAGAGCTGATGGTATATTAGATCTCCGCGAAATTTTAACACCCTTATAACCTTAAAATTGCATAATCCAAGGTGCACGACCTTCAACTGCCACAATCCAGTTCCAATTGTAAACGCAGTTTTCTCTTTATTGTTTGACTCCAAGCCAACCTGCCAGTATCCGCTTTTCAACTCCAAGGTTGAAAATCATTTAGATCCGGATAGTGTATCTAAGGTATCATCAATTCTGGGCAAAGGATAGCTGTCTTTCATTGTGACACTGTTTAGCCGCCGGTTGTCTAGATAAAACTTTGTCAAACCGTCCTTTTTTGACAAGCACTACCGGGGATGCCCATGAACTATTCGAGCGTTCAATCACTCCATGACTGTGATAATTTGCTCTGCTTCCTTACATTTTGCCAAAGGAGCCGCCTGGGATGTTGTCGTATCGGTTGCGTATCCCCAGTATATCTTCGATACTGTCCGACCAGTTTTCTTACCTTGCCCAGTTTGTCGCCGTTTAACCCTTGACACGAAGGTATCAACATATCCAGCAATTTCTGTGAGCAACCGTTGGCTGGTTTATCTTTCGTGTTGTCCACACAACGTTTAATATGACATACTGGAATGCAACTTCCCACAATCATGTCTTTTTTTCTGGGTCACCGTATGCGGATAAATATTCAGCACCCTGACTGGTATCATATTTCGAAACTTTACCAGCGTTCTTCCAATCAGTAATCCCTCCTGACCCATTCCGGATTCAGTTGCTTTCATCATGCATACTTGTCCTTCCAGGAGCGTACCATCCGGGCGTCCCATTACTATAATTTCCGCCTTCTCGGGTATTTTCATATCACAAATCATTTGAACTTGCATCGTCTGGTTACTCGTTCCTTGAAATGGAATCTCATTTTCTATCCGAAGCACATTTTCTTTCATGTTCACATGAAACCCATATTCTCTCATGAGATCTATTCCCAAGATTACTTCTTCTGTAATTTCAGCTACCAACACCTGATGATTAATTAGTTATCTCCAATTGTTAACGTAACGGCAGGCTCTCCGTACGTACATATTTTCTCACCATTTGCCGTTGGAACACACACCGATGCAGGTAGCAGTTTTCCACGACCAACCAAATCGGTCTCACAATTGTCCTTTTTGCTCCTGTATCCACGAGTAATCGGACAACCCTACCATTAATTCTACTATCAATATAGATGCTGTCCAGACTTCCCATCGACGATGCATCCTGCATGATAATCTCCTGGGCACTACGTTGTGCTATTGACGTTCGCCCCCTTACGTCGACTTGCTCTAGTTTTCCTGCTGCTCAACCGGTTGTTTTGTTGGTTGAGTACAGCGTCTCTATATATGACCAACTTCACCGTTGTTCCAGCATTGCAGACCCCATCTCCGCGGTCGTTGTCTTTCCAGCCTTTCCGCCTTTTGCTTTTCAATCACAAGGTTGATTTTATGCTGTTCTGCGCTTGACCAGGTCCCTCTAAGGCAGACGGAACTTTGTGAATCATCCTGTGTGATGTCTGCTTAGCTGCTTCAAATTCAAACATATGAGCCAGTGCGTCATCTAACATTTTTGGCCGTGCTAATCATAGCGCTTGCTGTATTTCGCCATCTTTAACGCCATCCAAAAATGTTTAAACAGTCAGTTGTTCGAGGAAGCTATCTGGTGCCGTTGGGTATGCCAATCTAACTAATCTGGCAATGTCAGCATCGAATTCTTGCAGGCTTTCATTTGTCTTTTGAGAGCGATTCTTAACTTGTGCATGTTAGACCTGTTGAAGGTGAGCGTCTCCATACCTCATCTCAAGATTTGATGTTAAGAAGCCGTAATCATTCTGCTGTTGATCGGGAATCGTTTGCAAGATGTTAAGAGTTTCCCCCCCGTAAGGCCACTATTAAGGAAATAGCCTTCTCTTTGTTGCACCAACCGTTGGCTATTGCCGCAGCTTCAACTTGTTTCAAATCTGTGGGCCAAAGTGTTTTACCATCGAAAGTGGGTGGTTTCACTATAAATTTTGACGGTATTGACTCGCTTCACATTTTCTTCTATTTTACTGTCTAACTTTTGCTCAATTATTTTTACCTGTTTGGTGAGAATCCTTATTCTAACGTGGCTGTCTTTTCATTCAACTCTTCCATTTTCACAGCATTTTCACTAAACCTTTTTTCCATTTTCTTAGTATTTTCACTTAACTTTTCTTCTATTTTCTCAGCATTTTCACTTAACTTTTCTTTAAGGGTTGATTCCAGTTCAACTGACCTCACTACGTTTTCATTTAGTGTCACTTCCAGTTTAGCCGACCTCTTTTCTATTTTCTCAGCATTTTCACTAAGCTTTTCATCTATTTTCGCAGCATTTTCACTTAACTTTTCTTCCGCACCGGATTTAAAATCCATTAAAGTTTCTGCGTCCATTTTACTTTGACTTTTTGTAATAGACATATACAAACTACTTAAATGTCTTTAGACTTGTGTGTTCTCCTTTTAAATTAATCACTATATACCCCACACAGGCCTGACAACAGTGTAGCGGGCTACTACTACCGCATTTCACTAATTTAAAACAAGTAACAACAAGAGTCTTTTACTACTCACTGTTCACAAGTCTAATTAACAGTATATGCCTTATTTATAGATGTTTTCAGTCCAATTAACAATGAAGCACTATCACGCTAATAGTATTTACAAGCACTAATTTCTTCTTAAACTAAATTCTTAATCATAGGTCTATTAACAACACTAAACACTACTAATTATTTATTACACTTTAGTCTATTTATGTATTCTACAATGTGTCTGTACTGAAGACACGTTCACATAATATAAATTTATTTTTACTCTTGGACTTCCAAACGCTTAACTAACTAACTTTACACCATATAAGTTATATTCGACATTCTGATATAGACTAACTTTGTACTTCATTATTCGTCTTATTTATACCCTGAATTAAAAAGGATGATTCATTCTCCAGTAATTGCTAGATATTTCGGTCCCTGGAGAATATACAGTGCTATCGGCGCTTGTGTGTTTGACGGGTTACCTAATAGTAGCTCGTAACAATATCTTTTCTTCCGTTGGTTTTTCACTTCAGGCTTTTGTGTATAAAGTTTTAACTCAGATATATCCTCCTGTACTTGATCCAACTTAATATCTAGTTTATGCAAAAACCTTACCGCATGTTTTTTAAATGCACTATCTGAAATGAAATGTTTTTAATTATAGGTATATCTAACTTTATAGTATTATATATTATGTACCTGCAAATGGTACTGAATGAATTACTGCAGTTACTGTTTCACTTGTAGTACAAGCTAAAAGAATCAAAATATTTTTACCTAAAAAGTACACTAATAGGAATGTGTTTATTCTGTTGAATTTGAATTTCAATGGGGCAACGGTTCAGTCACATAGTTTGCTACAAACAAACCGCAACTGTAACCCTCCACCTGGATCTTCAATTCTTCAGATAATTACATATAATGGTTCAATGAAATAAAGTCTATAAAGCCAAAACATTTTACTAACGTTACTTATATGTTCTTGGGAAAACATACAACTGGTTACAAAAAGAAAATTTTTTCTGCAATCAAGACTACAGTATTAGAATGGATTTAAATTATCTGTCACCTAGACGAATTTTTCATTATATAAGTTACATAAAAAATGTAATGAGTAATAAGCAAAATGGTAGTTATCATTTTCTATTTAATTTTAATGATTCTTTATGGAATTGGCCGAAAAGCAGATTTCAAGTTATTACATAAAAATTAATTATAATCCGACATAATAACTTGGGATTCAGTACTTGATTGTGCTTGCGATAGAGTGAAATTGTATATACTTAATCCACTACTCATAGTACCTCCATATATTTTAATATCTTGTAAAACAATCACAGGTTCTAAGACAATAATTAGTTAAAATAAATTATGATTATTGTTACCTCGGGACTGCTTCTACCAAATCTTCATCGATAAAATGAACAACCCTCCAATTCATTTTGCTCTATGTGTGAACTAAAATAAATTGTTGTACGTTCCCTAAGTGTATATTAAGACTCAAGCCGATTACAACAAGCTTTATTAAAATGCAAATTAAACATTATGCATGTGCCATAAGATACAAGCAGGAAGTTGTCGCCTTCCAATTCCATCATTGACAACCCAACTGTAAGTGTCTCTACTGCAATAGCGTTTATTCTAACTAGTACATTTTATAAACAACTTAGATATATCCTAAACCCAAACAACAAATATGTTACATCTTCCTCTTCTCAAACAACAATAATTAGCCTAAAACAATTGCAATGTCGTAACTAAAACTTATTCCTTGAACCTAATTGGTTTATTTACAATTCTACCAGATCTAGTTAACAAAGACTGTATGCCTCTATCTTTCTACATCTTCATCAGTGTAGGTATTACATTTTGACCTAAATCAGAGGAGCTCGGTTCGTAACCGTTATAACTAAGATCGATATTATTAGAATTCTATATAATCGGTACTATTGGTAAAGGTCTTAAAAACGAAGAGTTCCTTCTCAGTATTCTCCCAAAATTATCTTGAACAATATAAGATCTTGGAGTACTACACCTACTGATTATTATACCAGGTACCCAACATCTCTCCTCATGCTTCCTAATTATCACATTATCACCCCTTTAAAACTCAGATCTAGGTTTAGAGTTTTGATCATAATATTTTTTATTTTTATTTTGCTTTTGTTTTAGTTTATAGTTAGTTTTATTTAAATTTGGACTTGACAAATTATCTAATGTGGGTAACATTTCTTAAGGGTTTTAAGAGTTCCGATAACTTTGCTATATGTTTAGTTAAATAATTTATCATTTCCATTAATCGTAATAATTCTTTTTTATTTGCTGGGATCTTAATATTTACTATTGCCTCAATATATTTTGGATCTGGGCGAACTCCGATTTTTGATAAAATTTGTCCCAAGTGTTTTACTTCTTCTACTTTATATTGTATTTTGTTTTTATTAAATCTTATTCCATATTTTTTAACTCTGTCCATAACCTTTTTTAAAATTTTATTATGAGTTTTCTCGTCCTCAGCTGCTATTATAAAATCATTATAAATCCCAATGTTAAGATCACCAAATAATTTTTCATTCATCCTTTGGAATACTTGTGGACTGACATTTAGTCCAAACGGCAATCTTCTAAAACAATATTTCCCAAAGGTGTAATAAAACAAGTATACATCATACTTTCATCGTTTAATTGTATATGATAAAAACCCTCTTTTAAATCTAATACAGTGAAGATTGACTTACTTCTCAATTTCACAGACAACTCGTTTAAAGTTGGTATGGGAAATTGATCATTACAAATACTGTTATTTAAATGCATTGGATCCAAACAGATGCGAATATTTTAATCTGGTTTTTCCACAATCACAATATTATTAACCCACTCTGAAGGGTTTTCAACCTTGCAAATTATATCCCTTTTAATTAAGTCGCCCAAAGTATTTTTTAAAATAGGTTTAATTGCATCCGGCACTCTAAGACATGAACTTATATATGGTTTTAAATCATTTTTTAAAACAATCTTATACTGAAAAGGAACTTTTCCTGTACCTTCAAATATTTCTTTGTTATCATTAATAAATTCTATTTTAGTACTATAACAAGACGCTATCATATCAAACTTCCGTACTAAATCTAACTTAGTGCATGTATTTAATCCTAATATTGGTACACTAGCTTCTTCTATTAACAGAAATTTTATATTCCACTTTTTATCTTTTATCACACATGTAAGTACAACACTGCCTTTAGATTTTATTTTATTATTGCCATATGTGACAATCATTAGCTCATTTCTTTCAATTTTATGATTAGCTATGCTGAGTTCATTAAACTTACTTACAACTAGCCCCCGTATCAAGCTTGAAGGATAAAGTTTTATTATTTATTACAGCATTTACCGTCCACTTATTCGATTTTTCTAAACTATCAATCGTCAAATTATCAATAAATGATGATAACTCATTCTCGTTATAATTAGTATTATTATTATTAAACTTATCGACTTGCTTTGTTAAAGAATCATTTTAAAATTTGACTTATTGCCTTATTAAATTGACCTTCATTTTCTACATTTTTTAACTTACAATCTACTGCAAAATGATTAAATTTCCTGCAGATAACACAGACTTTCCCATATGCTGGACAATTTCGTTTACCATGCTTTCGACCACATTTTAAGCAGCTAAACATATCATTCTTAAGTTGATAAACTTGTTTACATGAGCCCTATGCTTGACTCATATTCTTTAGTTTGTTTTTAGGAACTCTCTTCCTTTTTAAGCTAATAGCGTCTACTTCTTTATTATTTCGGATATCCTTGATTTGGATTGAGCTTATTTCAGCTGCCCTGCAATGCTCTTCAGCTTGTTGTAGCGTTAACTTCGACTGTCCAAGAAGCCTCTTTTGCATCGTAAGATCTCTAATACCACTAACAATTTTATCCCAAACCAATGAATTTTCAAGGGCGTCGAAATTACACGTAGATGCTAACACTTTAATTTCCGTTAAATAGCTATCAAAGCTTTCTCCTTCCTGTTGTACACGCATAAAAAATTTATATCGATCGTATGTCTTATTCCCTATTACAGAGAAATGATTTTGAAAAGCTTTTACTACTTTACCAAAATCCTGTTTATTCTCTTCAGATAACCTAAAAGTCTGAAATTTCTTCTGTGCTTCTTCACCCGCGTGATTTAGCAGTATGGCTACTTTTGTTTTACTACTTTTACTATCTAGCTCCGTGGCTTTTAAATAAATATTCAAGTTTCTTAGAAAATTATCTAAATTTACGTGCACATTTCGATCGAATATTATATTTCTCGGAGGTTTAAACATGCTTTCCATTATTCTAACCTTACTTTTTGTTACTTTTTATATCTTAATATATCACTTGCATCTTCTTACTATAATCAAATCTGACACCATGCTATACGTTCCCTAAGTGTATATTAAGATTCAAGCCGATAATAACAAACTTTATTAAAATGCAAATTAAACATTATGTATGTGCCATAAGATACAAGCAGAAAGTTGTAACATTCCTATTCCATCATTGACGACCCAACTGGAAGTGTCTCTACTTCCATAGCGTTTATTCTAACTAATATATTTTATAAACAACTTAGATGTATCCTAAACTCAAATAACAAATATGTCACATAAATAAGCACTATCGGATCAATTCTAGTGAATATTTAACGGGCAAACATTTGTCAATATCTAAACTATTAATTGAACTTTTAGCAAGGATGTCTATTATATTATAAGAGCCCAACAGATACCTCCGATTAAGCATTTTTCAAACATTTCACTATATGACGCTCAAACATATAATGTAATAGATGTATTTATATAATACATCCGTCGAATCAAGGCTATGACGTGAAAAATAGTAATCCAGACAGACACATTCTAAATGCCAATCCGTATGAAAATATTTAGTACGTTGACATTACATTTTATAGCATTCTGGTTTTTACGATTAGTATTACAGTGCACTGTTGCCAAGCCTTGTCTGATCATCTCGTATTCTTGCATTAACTGCAGTAATATTTTTATTTGACCATCTACTGTGAGGATATATTGGTATTGCCATATTGCTAAAATAGAATCAGTTTTTAATAGCTTTAGCTAAATTCAGAACTGTTAACTTTGTAGATGCTTTCACGTCGTCCGAATATTGTACGAACTTTTTTTTAATGTAAATATAATTGATAGCTTATTCTTATAATGTATTTCTTCACAAACTCATCGTTGTTGAACCGTGAAATGCATGTTTACTTGGTACGCTTAACTACATAACAACCTAGCGCGTGTTTGGTACATGATCGGGGTCCCTAAAACGTTCATATACACCTTAGAAATAATTAGTAACGTACTAAAATGAAAACACATTTCCAACATTTGGCAACGTAGTCGACAGCTGACATATGACGTCATAGCCTTGATTCGCCGGATCAAGCATAGCAAATAATACGTCTTATCATACCTTAAACAAAATTCTTTGTCGCTTCTAGCTAAATAACGATATAATAATCGCCAGGCTCAAATCGGTGTTTCTATTAAAATAATAAAAAGTGTAACACACATACAAGTTAACCTGCAAAGGCAAAAAGTAAATTGACAACGGCAATTGTCAGATACTTTAAACTTTGCGCTGCCAACGTATAAATATTAGTCATCATTGTCGTCAACATAATTTTTGATTATTACCTATTTTTATGCATATACCGTTAATTAAGCAATCAACCTACATACATTATATTATTATTATTTAAATTACCTATAAGTACAAACATGGCAGATAATAGTTAAAATTATGAAAATAATATATTGAATTATTATTGAATATTATGTAATATTCTAATAATATTCTATGAACCTTGGTGTAATGAATATTCTTAAGAAATAATTGGAATATTGTCATCTAATATTAGTAAATTCCATTAATTTTGCACATCAGATATTCCAAAAATCTCTAAATAATCCACTAAGAATATTCTATAAATGGAATGTTTGAATATTTGAATATTCTGGGAAGCTTTCTGCTGTTAGGGAAACGTTGTCTATCATAAAACTAACAGAACGCTATTTACAATAGTCAGCACACAATAAAAAAATCAGCTGTTATATGTATAATGGCCATCAAAACATTTACTAATTTTGTGAACAGCCGATGATGCCATTAGTGACGTTTTCACTCGACGGGACCCTAATCACGGCATTAGAATAAACATAATTTACCTATTTGTGGTATATTCTAACTGCTCGTTTATCAAATCTAGAATTTTTAAAGCAGTAGAATTACTAACTCTGAACCTCATACAAAATCCTTCATCATCCCAATCTACAAAATTATTAATGTGCCTTTTTAACTTATTACTTATTACTTCAAGGATGAAATAAAATTTTATTCTGGAGGTTTAATATTTATCATCCAGTCAAAATTCCGAATGAAGTAACCAGAGGTATAAGCCAAGGATAGTGGCTAATCCAATGTCATATTACGCAGTTTAAGAGTAACCTTGAGATATAATTTATTCCATAGTTTAACTAGAGGTAGTATTACGGGTCCTAAGTAAATAGGTACTTGTTAGGAATAATTTTATGCTTTAAAGAAGCAATGCTGTGAATGTCCTTTATTCTTTTGTATAAGACAAAATATTTTAGACTTTGTAGATGTTTTTAATATTCTTAAGTTAGATTTTGTTCCGTTTATAGTAAATAATTAAAGCTAAATTTTTATTTTACATTGAGTTTGTTGATTATTCAAATTCGCCGCGTATGTATTTAAATTTACAATTAGAGTGGAATTTCCTTGCTTTTTACTTGAAGCACCACAACCAGTGCCGTGAGTTATAAAGCTCTGTGTTACTCGGCATGTGCAAACAGTGTATCGATTGGAAAATCCACGAAGTCAGAAAAGTATCGAGTCGTTTTTCGAACACACCGCTTCTGTATCGTACACGTTCTACATGCAGAGTCTCGTTTCGTCTGTCGACTACGCCGCATCGCCCGTTTACACGCTCAACATAGTGAAGAATCGATCTGTTTTTCGACCAGTTCGCTTCGCTATTGTACATGAACCGCTTGTTTGTACACTGAGAAAAGTGATTTGGTTGATACAACCAATTCTGTTGTTTTGAAGAGTAAAGCATTTGATCAAGTATTTTTTAGTCGTTCTAAACGAAACTATATTAACTGAACCGCTTGCAGATGGTTAAACTAACATCAAAAATTAGTTGACTTAAATTTGTTTGTTTGAATGCATAATAACAGTTGATTAATAAACGAATGCAAAAGTGAATTTCATTCAACATCAGTCGTATTTAATACAAACTAATATTGTCAACAAATTTAATATTTTAGTCCAATACTACATTAATGTTGAAAAAAATCCATTTTGTTAAATGAATGCTGAAAAAAGTGTCAAATGAACACGTTTTGTGACAAACTGAACATTGAAACAAACGTACTCTAGCTTGTTGATTTAAATAAACTACGATTGCCACATCAAACGTCGGGTTATTTGTTGAATGCAACGCTATTTAGTACGTCTCCGATGTTGCGTATTGAATGTTCAGCGCGCGCACATTATATCTTTAATATACTGCTAACTTTCGACAGCGACACGTCAACATGGCTTCAAGCGTTACTTCGCATTGTATATTGTGTTAGTTTCCATTATAGTATTTCAACTCACTGTAAAAATACATGGAAGATAAATTTAGTATGCTGTACTATGTTTAAACAAAATCTCTTCGTCTAAAAATACGTAAGTACCTTCATATAAATTAGTCTCAATTGTCCATAACTAAATGCAGTTGTTTTTAGCATTCAACTATATAAGCGAACGTTTAACTTCAAAGACCAATGGCAACGACAAGGAATAAACAAACTTTCAATAATCAGTGTCAGTTTTATAAAATTGAAGTGGAGCTTAACTGAAATTATGCAGAATGAACTAGAGTTAATGTAGCATTCAAGGTGAGATCTGATTCCATATTCAACTTGATAATGTGACTGAATGAAGTTATTTTAAATCAATATTTTTTTTAAAATCTGTTAGGGATGAACAAACTCATTTGTTGATTCGCCAAGTTGTATTAAAAAAAAATTTGATTAAAATAATTGCATTAAATCAGAATCGATCAAGCTGGATATTGAATCAAACTACCTTGGATGTTTAAACTAATTCTATATCTAAACAATGTACAACGCAACGAAATGATTGATTTGACAACACAATAAAAGTTTGATTAAACCAAAATGTTATTATTTGAACCCTTATCAGCCACTTACCTTAATAATTATTATCTACTCAACATATGGGTTAGTTAAACCAATGACGCTTTTGGTTAGTTGAAAAATTTGAATAGTTTGTTTTAATGCTACAAACCCTTTCAAGTATTTGCTTCAATGATTTTTATATGTAAGTGGGATATTCAAAGTGTTGATTTAACATAACAGTTTATTTGATAAAAGTATTAAATAATTCAAATCAAACCTACAAGCAATTGAAGTAACGTTACCTAACATTCAAGTTACATTAATAGCGATTTGAGTAAATGCCATAATTATTGTGGTGCAAATTTAGGTTTGTTTGCTTCAAAATCGGTTTTCCAACATTTTATTATGTTCTATTTAATGCATATAGATCATTGTTTATATACAAACCAAATTTCTAAGTGAATCAACTAATTCTCAGTTGAAGCAACAAAATCCTTTTCTCAGTGTAGAAAACCGCTATTCTGATAAATGTGCTTCGCTTCGCCCGCCAAAGGAAGAGTCGTATTTGTTTCATCGTTTTTTTCGTCTGCACAGCTGCATAATTAATTAGGTGAGTGCTTTTAAGTAAACGCTTTGCTTTGATTAATTGATTAAGAACATTTAATTATCTGTTGTTGGTAAACTATCAATTTAAATTATATACAGTCCATTCTCTCTCCTAATCAGTTATCGAAATTTACACCGCAATTATTATACAGCTTTCATTGTGTAAATTCCATTACTTACGTTGAACTAGCCAGGCAAAGAAAAGTTAGAAAGGACAGTAAGTCAGTAATTTCAAATTTTACATTTTACTATATAGTAAAATTTATTTAAGAAGAGCCTGAACGTCATCATGCGCATACGGCTATAACGGTGTCAGATTAGTCCAGTATTTATAAATAGGCGTGTTCGTTCAGCATATCAGTGGCGTAGATAATTTCCTGTTAAATGTCAATTGATATTTGTGACTTTGATATTTTAATTTTTATTTCTTACGCTTTCATAGTTTTCTTTCTGTTTCTTTGTGTTTTATACTTAGCTTATTCGCGTATTCGCCATGTAAATTTAAACCATCAGCAATATAAACCTTTATTTTAGAATATTTACTCTATGGGAGTTTGATAAAAATTATTAAATCCACAACGCCACTGACTTTCAAGGTTTGCGCATATGTACCTACATTACAGGCTCTTCTTAAATTCTAGTCTACCTGTATCACAGCCCACTTTTAGTGACACCCTACGTAAGACGTTGTCACAACACTCCTTTAGTGACGCCTAACCCAAGGCGTTATCACAGCAATATATTCGGCAGTGAAAATCTGAGTAATTACAACGCCAACTATTATTTTCTTAACTCTGTAGAGTGTGGTTACATTTTGTATTTCGTTTTTTAACACGTAGTACATGTAAACGACCCGATCGATAACTCGTTTTGAACTGAAAATTATTTTTTATATCTGTTGCATTACTAATAGAGAATGTGAGATTAAAACAACTAGCGCTTATGAAGATTTAACTAAGTCCACGTAACAATAAAAGATTATTGAAATATACTTGTTGAATAAAACAATTTATGTGATCATTGTGCTAAGTGATCTCATTTTCAAAAACTATCTACTGCGTGACTTTTGTTAGATATTAAAAAAAAATACAATTACACTAAACGGTCACATACTAAAGAACATCTGTGACATGTAATCCATCCTATAAAGGGCTATTAATTTGTTGTCACATACTAACGAAAGCTCATTTCCTTGCTTTTTGTGTACTTATTCCGCATCTTTAAGAGTAAGATATGCGATTACATACTAATAATCGTACATTTGCTTGCAACTTATGTAATTATACTTCATCTTGTAGAAGTCGTTTGATAAATCATAAGCGATCCCATACAAATGATCGCCCATTTGCTTGCAATTTATGTAACTATGCTGTAACTTCTAAATGTAATTTGAAAACTCATATGCGGTCCCATACAAATGAACACGCATTTGCATGCAATTTATGTGACTATTGTACAACTTCTAAAAGTAATTTGAAGATTCATATGCGGGCCCATACCAATGACTGTCCACTTGCATGTAATTTATGTAATTATGCTGCAACTTCTAAAAGTACTTTGAAAAAACATATGCGGTCCCACACCAATGATTGTCCATTTGAATGCAGTTTATGTGATTATGCTACACCTTTTAAAGGTAATTTGAAAATTCATTTGCAGTCCCATACCAATGATCGTCCATTTGCATGCAATTTATGTGATTATGCTGCAACTTTTAAAAGTACTTTGAAGAGACATATACGGGCCCATACCAATGATCGTCCATTTCGATGTAGTTTATGTAACTATGATACATCTCGTAAAGATAATTTGAAAATTCATTTGCGGTCCCATACAAATGAACGCCCATTTGCATGCAATTTATGTGATTATGCTGCAACTTTTAGAAGTACTTTGAAGAGACATATGCGGTCCCATACCAATGATCGTCCATTTGGATGCAGTTTATGTAACTATACTACATCTCGTAAAGATAGTTTGAAAACTCATATGCGGTCCCATACAGATGATCGTCTATTTGCATGCAACTTATGTGATTACGCTACAACTTTTAAAGGTAATTTGAAAATTCATATACGGTCCCATACTAATGATCGTCCATTTGCATGCCATTTATGTGATTATGCTGCAACTTCTAAAAGTACTTTGAAAAGTCATATGCAGTCTCGTACCAATGATCGTCCATTTGGATGCAGTTTATGTAACTATGCTACATCTCGTAAAGATAATTTGAAAACTCATATGCGATCCCATACAAATGATCGTCCATTTGCATGCAATTTATGTGATTTTGCTACAACTTTTATAAGTAATTTGAAGATTCATATGCGGTCCCATACCAATGATCGTCCATTTGGATGTAGTTTATGTAACTATATTACTTCTCGTAAAGATAATTTGAAAATTCATTTGCGGTCCCATACAAATGAACGCCCATTTGCATGCAATTTATGTGATTATGCTGCAACTTTTAAAAGTACTTTGAAAACTCATATGCGGTTCCATACTAATGATCGCCCATTTGTATGTAGTATATGTGATTATGCTACAACTACTAAAAGTATTTTGAAGATTCATATGCGATCCCATACCAATCACCGTCCATTTGCATGCAATTTATGTGATTATGCTACATCTTTTAAAGGTAATTTGAAAATTCATATGCAGTCCGATACCAATGATCGTCCATTTGCATGCAATTTATGTGATTATGCTGCAACTTTTAAAGGTAATTTGAAAACTCACATGCGGTCTCATACTATTGATCGTCCATTTGCATGCAATTTATGTGATTATACTACAACTTCTAAAAGTAATTTGAAGATTCATATGCGGTTCCATACCAAGTATCGTCCATTTGGATGTTGTTTATGTAACTATGCCACATCTCGTAAAGATAATTTGAAAACTCATATGCGGTCACATGCAAATGATCGTCCATTTGCATGCAATTTATGTGATTATGCTACAACTTCTAAAGATAATTTGAAAATTCATATGCGGTCCCATACCAATGATCGTCTATTTGCGTGCAATTTGTGTGATTATGCTGCAAATTTTAAAGGTACTTTGATAACTCATATGCGGTCCCATACTAACGATCGTCCATTTGCATGCAATTTATGTGATTATGCCACAACTTCTAAAAGTAAGTTGAAGGTTCATATGTGGTCCCATAGCAATTATCGTCCATTTCGATGCAGTTTATGTAACTATGCTACATCTCGTAAAGATAATTTGAAAACTCATATGCTGTTCCATACAAATGATCGTCCATTTGTGTGCAATTTATGTGATTATTCTACAACTTTTAAAGGTAATTTGAAAATTCATATGCGGTCCCATACTAATGATCGTCCATTTGTATGCAATTTATGTGATTATACCGCATCTCAAAAAAACAACTTAAAAATCCATATTAATTCACATACTAAGATTTCTAAAAAATAGGTCTGGAAATTCCATTCCAGAATCAAGGCTTTAGCTTGTGTCAATATCTAAAAATATGTGTTGCACCTCTGCTAAAATGGAAAAATTAAGTTAATATCTAAACACCGTAATATGTAATCCAAAGCAACACAACTGTCATAATTAAAAAAAAATCATTTTGGGAATTTTAGCTATAAGTGTATAAAATACTTTGAAATAATTTCCAAAAAGCAATACAAGTTTTGTCTACCTATACAAATTTCGAATTAAATAAAATTAAGATTAGTGTTATAGTTTAGATTGTGTAATAGGAAATCTCAGAGCAACAAAGAATGATGTGACTTTTATTATTATAGATCAACATTAGAAAGTCCACTCATTCTGTTTTGAAAATAAAATTCCTAGCAAAAATATCTGGAATATATTTTTAAGACACTAAGAGCCGGTTTTTCAATCGTTAGTTATTTCCTGGGTTAGTAAACCACAAGTAGAGGTTAACCTGCAGTTGTCTATGGAATACATTTTTCATAGCGATGGGAAGCTAACATCAGGTTTATTAACTTTGTTTAGTATTGCTAGAACTTGTTGTTGGACATTTTAACTATTTGTCATATATATTGAAGCTACAGTAGCCTAAACGTCACATAATATAGTTAACCTCGAATTTGCGGATTAGGTACGTGTATCATTAAACAAAGTTATTATTACCTGTAATCAAATATATAAGGTAAGTTAACGTTATATCTGATTAATAAAATACATAGGTATACATTATCCATTAATAATAAGTACAATAGCAAAAACATGTATCAACTTTACTTTGGAGAAGGAGCATTTGTTGGTCCAGCAAGTAGCGCATTACAAGCACATTGTCGAATATAAAAGAAGCGGTAACACTACATGGATCGAGAAGGAGGCAATTTGGAAAAAGATTGAGGCCGAATTTAACAACAAATGCAGCAGAAATTCATTTCGATCTTCAAAAATTTGAAGGAAAAGTACACTAACTCAAAAAAAGAACGAAACAAAAATTTTTCCCGAATAAGTTAAACTTACTGAAACCTGGGGTGGACCCTTTACTCCAGTTGAGTTGACCGATATAGACAATAAAATAAAAGATCTAATCTCGGAACAGGGTCCCGGAATCACTAATAAAAATGATGCTTAACATAATTCGTGAGGGACACTGCTACTACATAAAGAAACATTGGACGGCTGTGCATAACTTCTATCTGCACCACTATCATCAAATTCAATCTCAACAAAGTATCATAACCTACTACACGGTCTGCATTATTTAAAAGGACGAGATTTTATTTTCTATACTTATAAGTATAGAATATTCGCGGATAATTTTAAATATAAGGCAAAATGTCCATTAGGCTACTAGTATTGCAACCATAGTACAAACGCATACATGTTTACTAGTACTAATTTAACAAAGCGAGTAACAGTGTACACAATGTACAATAGGTTTAGGATAGATTAAGTCCGGTTTAACTTAATGAATAGAACAAGCAGCAAGTTGATCCAGTGATTCATTTTAAAACGACTAAACGAAATTAGAACAGGCATTTAATATCATGTTTACTTTAACTATGCTAATTATAGTGTCGCAAGTTTTGCTATGACATATTTATTAAAAGCAATTACGAATATACTTTTCATCTCCAAAACTCAATGATAAGTGGCGTAACCAGGGGTTTGCAGGTTTTGGGGCTATAGCCCCCCCCCCCCATAATTAAAAGAATTTTTATCATAAAAATGCCGGTGTTAGATAATGTCTGTATGTAGATGTAGTTGCGTCGGTTATATTTTACGAATTATTGGGCTGAGTTGCACAAACTTAATATGCCATGTGAAAATGGGATGATGTACAAAGGAAAATAGGATGTTTCTATTGCAATATTTGGTTTTGAGGGCACAATATAAGGGCTATTTCATAATTTGAATACAAAAGTCCTAAGCCTATATATAAAACCTACAGGTGCAGGATGCTAAAAAAGATATCTTCAGTTATGTAATACAGCTGTAATTGGTGCACAGGTACAGAAACTCTTGGCAAGGTTATTTCTTGTTTATTTTTAAAAGCAGCATATGCTTGTTTTCAGATTGTTCTATTTTACTTTAGCACTTAGGCCCATTTTATTCCAAAATTAATACTTTTTGTAAATATTAGTTTTATATTATTCTTAAAATCTTAACCATTATTTTACTCTGTTTATCGCGGCGGCAGTATTCATTGCACCACCAGAAGCGGGTTTAAAGTTACAACGGAAGTGGTGATGATGCTTCAGCTGAAATACCTTACAGCACTACAGATTCGTTAAATACAAACAAATATTATGTAGATCAATATATAGAAAATATATCAAATCTGAATGATGTTTTAAAATATGAACTAATAATGCAACCGTGGATGCCCCAGCCTAATTATCAGTTTCCGAAAATTCAAGAAGGAAAACAAACAAGATCATTTAATTACAATTGGCTTGCTAAATTTTCTCGGTGGTTAGTTTATTCTGCGAAGTTAAATGGCGCTGTTTGCAAATTTTGTGTGCTTTTTGCGCGACAATTTTTACACACTAAAACTTATGGTTTTCTAGTCGATAATCCTGTAACAAAATGGAAGAAGGCATTGTAATGTTTCTGTAGCCACGAATCTACAAACTATCGTACAAATGCTTTAGAGTCTGTTGAATATTTTTTGAACATTTATGCACAAACGGTTCCAAATGTTCGAGATCAAATTTCGCACGCGGTTCATGAAAGGATTACATTAAACCGAAAAAAGCTTCACAGTATTGTAACTACTATTCTTTTTTGTGATCGTCAAAATATTCCGATTAGAGGTCACCGAGAGGGAAAGAGTCACAGTATTATGGAATTATCGACATCAAATCAAGGAAATTTTAGCGAGTTACTAAAATTTCGAGTAGAATGTGACCAAATCTTAAAGAAGAATTTCGAGGAATCACTACAAAATGTAACATACATTAGCCAAAGTACAAAATGATTTAGTTGAACTAATTGACAATTATATAACACGGCAAATTGTGTTCGATGTGAACATATCTCTGTATTTTGCAGTACTTGCGGACGAAACTGCTGATATATCTGACAAAGTGTAAATGGCAATATGTGTACGTTATTTAAAAAATGCAAATATAATGGAATCTTTTTCAAGATTTGTTGAAGTAGAAAATACAACTGGGAACACACTCTCCAAAGTGATTTTAGAAACAATGACATTGTTAAATGTAGATTTGTCTAAGTTGCGTGGCCAACGCTATGATAGGGCTGGAAATATGAGCGGTAGAATTAAAGGCGTTCATGTTCGAATTCTTGAAATGTACCCTTTAGCAGCTTATACTCATTGCTCCGCTCATGTTCTAAACCTAGTTATAGTTACTAGTTGCACGGTGCCTCCAATAACAAACACTATTGGAACTATTAATTCGGTCACAAATTATATTCGTGAAAACCATTTTAGACGAAAAGCTTTTAAAAGCTGTTTACCGAAAAATGGTAACATTTCAATTATAAAAAATATATGTGAAACTCGTTGGGTTGAAAGGCACGAAAACATAAACTACTTTTTCAGACTCATTTCAACTACACGGCAAACTTTACTACACCTTACTAAAATTGACAATAGAGCAGCTGTTTTCCTAGCATCACTTGAAAGTTTTGAGTTCATTGTAGCTTTAAAAATATTAGACGTTATTTTGAAGATAATATTATCTGTAAGTATATTTCTCCAAAAAACGGACTGCGATTTAGTAGCTGCATATAGTGAAATAAAGAATATTGAATCTGTTTTCGAAAATTTCGGGGAAAACGCTGGTCAAAAATTTTCAGAAATTTTTAAAGACATTGAGAATATTGCTTCTTCTGAAAATATTCAAGTTGTTATACCAAGAACATGTTCTAAACAAACAAAAAGAAGTAACATACCTCAATCCAGTCCTGAAAAGTATTATAAAAAAACAGTTTATTTACCATTTTTGGATCATGTTTTAGTAGAAGTTAAGGATAGATTTGGAGACCTGTTCAAAAGAGTGGCTGAAGTTCAATTTCACATACCATCCTTTATAGTTAAAAAATCTGAGAAAGAAATTTTTCATTGTATAATTAATATTCAAGAACCAGACATATAAAGAGTTGGTACGAGAGATGGTAAAATAAGTGGAGACAAAATAGAAAATGTGAACTGTATACAACAGCGCTTCTTGCCCTTTCTGTGTGCCATAGAGACTTATTCCCTAATAAATATATTTTATTGCAAATCTTGTGTGTTGCTCCGGCAACCACAGCAGAAGTAGAAAAAAGTTTCTCATTTCTCAAACGAATTACAACCTGGCTTCGTGCAAATACTGAAGAAACTCGTTTGAACAGGTTAGCGTTACTAAACATTCAGAGAAAGGTAGAAATCGATGTTGAGGAAATAATCACAGCATACGCAAATAGTGGCAATAGAAGAATAGAACTGCTATTTAATGTCCCTACTGAAAAATAAAATTTGTATAAAACTTGATTAAAAAAATACAAGAATGCTTTCTTAGTATATTTATTGATAACAATTAAGGTGAGTGCAGAGCAAACAATACCCAAAGGAAACTTCTTTGGCGCTCTTGAAGACCAATTTAAGTTTGTTTGTTACTTTATTTTATTTAACCCCCCCTCAATTCAAGTCTGGTTACGCCACTGATAAGGGAGACACAATCCTGTAAAGAGTTCAAATGAAAATCATTTCTTTTTAAATACTTTCCTGACACTTTTGAATGACGAATTCATATCTTAGGGATGCGTATATGTGAAACGTTTAGGCGTTGCGAATTATAAAAATCATTTGAAAAAAAGAAACGTAATCTAACGTGGACAACTTACTATTGAAGCACCCTGTATAAATTTGATTTTATGTATAATAGTGTGCAAAAGCGTATTATTGCAATTAATTAGTGGTTCTATTTAAATTATAAACCTAAAAACCACAAAAGTTATCGCTATATCTCTGTCAAATACATACTGATACCGAACTTAAGTTCATAAAGTGATTTAAACCTCAAAGGTGTGTGGATAAAATAATTAGAACTGTAAACTTTCATAGCAAAACCGTCATTTTAAGATAGCTAGAGTTGTGCGTTTTCGAAATTTTAGTTAAATAAACTAAATTCAATATTACATAATTGCAAATACAAAACTCCCCCCACACACACAGGCTTTATTGATATCTTATAAAGCAATGTAAAAGCCCAACCCTGTATAAGAAAAATTTACCAATATTAAGTTAAAGTTGATTTAATTTTTTTTTATACAATATGTAACAATCTATTAAGCTGGATATAAAAAGAAAAATTAGGTTCGTCGTATAAACCATGGCCAGGCATGCATCTTTCATGTATTAAGCACGTTAATAACATACTCCTCCGAAGGAGAGAAAGTGATTAACTTATTACTTACAAGTCATCAACACCAACAGGTGTGGGAGTAAACAGCCACAAAATTTGGTTTGTCGTAAAACACCTCTTTGGTTATGAAATAACAAATGAGGATCCACGTGGTTAACCGCGGATTTTAGACAAAACCAACAACTTTAAAAGATATTGGGACGGTTTAGTTCACAGCAAAGATATTTTGAAATTAAATATCCGAAAGGTTAGATAAATGCTCTCAGCTCCAAATTAACTTCTGGCTAGTCATTCGATAAATGCGTAATTGTAAGTTAACTTAGTAAAGCTAAATGTTGTTTTCAATGGCATTTATAAGATATTACTAACTGTAGTGTAACATTTTTAGAAGTATATGGTCTGGATGTTGCAAGTTTAATTGCAACTAACTGTGATATTAACAGAACGTTATTTACAATAGCCAGCACACAATAAATTAATCAGCTATTATATGTATAATGACCATCAAAACATTTACTAATTTTGTGAACAGCCGATGATGCCATTAGTGACATATTCACTCGACAAGACCTTAATCCCGGCCTTAGAATAAACATTATTTACCTATTTGTGGTATATTCTAACTGCCCGTTTATCAAATCTAGAATTTTTAAAGCAGTAGTCTTACTAAATCTGAACCTCATACAAAATTCTTATCATCCCAATCTACTAAATTATTAATGTGCCTTTTATACTTATTACTTCAAGGATGAAATAAAATTTTATTCTGGAGGTTTAATATTTATCATCCAGTCAAAATTCCGAATAAAGTAACCAGAGGTATAAGCCAAGGATAGTGGCTAATCCAATGTCATATTACGCAGTTTAAGCGTAACCTTGAGAAATAATTTATTCCATAGTTTAACTAGAGGCAGTAATACGGGTCCAAGTAAATACGTACTTGTTAGGAATAATTTTATGCTTGAAAGAAGCAACGCTGTGAATGTTCTATATTCTTTTGTATGAGAGAAAATATTTTAGACTTTGTAGATGTTTTGATATTCTTATGTTTGATTTTGTTTCGTTTATAGTAAATAATTAAAGCTAAATTTTCATTTTAAATTGAGTTTGTTGATTATTCAAATTCACAGCGTGTATATTTAAATTTACAATTAGAGTGGAATTTCCTTGGTTTTTACTTGAAGCACCACAACCTGTGTCGTAAATTATAAAGCTCTGTGTTACTCCGCATGTGCAAACAGTGTAACGATTGGAAAATCCACGAAGCCAGAAGAGTATGGAGTCGTCTTCCGAACACACCGCATCTGTATCGTACACGTTCTACATGCAAAATCTCATTTTGTCTGTCGACTACGCCGCATCGCTCGTTTACACGCTCAACATAGTGGAAAATCGATCTGTTTTTCGACCAGTTCGCTTCGCTATTGTACATGAACCGCTTGTTTGTTGAAAACCGCTATTGTGATAAATGTGCTTCGCTTCGCCCGCCAAAAGAAGAGTCGTATTTGTTTCATCGTTTTTTTCGTCTGCACGGCTGCATAATTAATAAGGTGAGTGCTTTTAAGTAAACGCTTTGCTTTGATTAATTGATTAAGAACATTTAATTATCTGTTGTTTGTAAACTATCAATTTAAATTATATACAGTCCATTCTCTCTCCTAATCAATTATCGAAATTTATACAGGAATTATTTTACATTTGGTATGCTTCTCGCCGGATTTGGAGTAAACAACAAGCTCAGATAATTGATTATACCGCTCGTCAAAGCAGTTACAGCTAATTAGCATAATTTGTATCGTTGAGTTGTTTACAATTTCTTATCTATCGTGCAATAGGTATACGTTTGTTATCGCCGCTAGGCTATAAATTGTCACGTTTCTGTGCATCTTATCTCATCCGCGTTTGCGTTCCATTTATATTTAACTATGGTAGACAAGCTAAAACGTAATTGTTTACTACGTAATATCGCTATCAATTTGCTAGAAGAAATCTACAGAAAAAACCGCTTTTTTAGATTTATTTCGCACTCAGTCGTTGGAAACTGTCAAAGAAAATTTCTTTACACGTTACAATTGGATAGTGGGTGCAACTTCTTCAGCCGATGACGCTAATAAAAAATTTGAATTCGAAGACGCTATCCGTAGACGTTTTGATAATAACTACTTTAAAATAAAAGCGCTATATTTCAAGCTGTTTACCAGCCAATCTTCACCTCAGGTTGAGGTGTCACCGCCGCTAGATAACTTAAGACCAAAAGTATCATTACCCCCGCTGACGCTACCTACATTTGATGAGGAAAGTTTTTTGTTTGAAAGCTTTGTCGATGGTTTTGATAGTCACGCTTATTTTAATAACGATTTGTCTGACGTAGATAAACTTTCGTATCTTCTATCATCACTAAAAAGCTCCGCACTCCTAACCATTAAAAACTTTGACCTTACTGAAGCCAACTACGCTCTTGCATACACAAAACTTCGTGAAAAATGTCGTAATATTCGTCACATTACCTCAGCTCTATGGAATAAAATTGATAAATTTCATAAATTAAACTCCGATAACCCCGTCGGCAAAAATTAGTCGATACGATACAAGCGCTTAAAAAATTTGATTTACCCGTAGAGCAATGGAATTTCATTCTTGTACAAATGATTTTGAACCGCTTGGATGTACACACCCCTCGTAGTTTTGAATTGCATCAAGATCCAACCGCTATCCCATCTTATATAAAGTTAATTGCTTATCTGGAAAATACGTGTAAATCATTATCGAATTTGTCGGTAAATCATAAAACTGATTTAAACAAAGTTATTCATTCCAGCAACCCGTCTAAACCTCGATCTGCTGTTTCCATGTTAGTACAGACAAAACCTAGTGTTAAGAAATGTCCGCTTTGCAACCAAGATCACCATCTTTATCGCTGTAATGTTTTCGTTAAACTTTCGTCGCAAGATCGCTACAACTTTGCAAAAAACAACATCTTTGTATTAATTGCCTTAGTAATTCTCACATTTTAAATAAATGTAAATCTACTTTTTCATGCCGCCAATGTAATCAACGTCATCATTCGTTATTGCACTTCGATCGCGTTTTGTCTAAACCCGCTTTCGCTGCTAGTAGCCAGGCTCGCTTGAGCCCGGACACCGCCACCTCTAAGGTATCACCTCGCACTATTCCCGCTATTCAAAACCGCTACAAGCCTTCCGCACCTCGTGTCTCTGAGGAATCATCGACTTCGTTTAGCTATAGTGGATCGTCAACTTCGAATGTCGTTTTATTTAATTCTTTAGCTAAACTTTCAGTTGTTTTATTTTCCACCGTTCAAGTGGAAATTGCTGATTGCTCTGGTTCTTTCCAGTAATTTCGCGGTTTACTCGATTCGGGCAGCATGACTTCTTTTATTTCGCAAAGTAGTGTGAAACGTTTAGGTTTTCGTACTATTCCACATTCTCCCCCTTAGTGGTTTAGGTTCCATGCGTACTGCTGCTTAGCATGGCACTGTCGCTGTTTCGCTCAAACCAATAGGTGTTTCTTCACCGATTATTACTTTTCAAGCTGTAGTACTTCCCAAAATTTGTGAAGATTTACCTACTTCTAATATTTACAACTTTTCAATCATCTGGTTAACCTCAAGCTAGCTGATCCGCTCGTTGCTCAATCTGGACCCATCGATTTCTTACTTGGCGCAGATATTTTCCCCCAAGTGTTATTAGACGTCGCATCCAGGGTGATAGCGATCAACCTGTTGCTACTAATACCATTTCCGGATATGTTTTAATGGAAAACATATCTTCCTCGCCCGCTTCTGAAATGACTAGCTTGTTTTGTATGACAGATTCTACTTTCCCATTGGAAGATATTGTCGTTAAATTCTGGGAAGTCGAAGCTGGCCCCGCCACTCAACCTTTCACGCCCCAAGAAACTCTTGTTGAAAAACATTTTGTCGATACGTTTCGCCGCAATTAACAAGGTCGATATGGTCGTCTCATTGCCGTTTAGAGATCAAGAACCATTTTTTCAAGGTAGTCGTGATCTTGCCTTACAACGATATGTTTCTTTAGAAAATCGTCTACTCAAGCAACTTCGTATTTACGAACAATACGTTTCGTTCATGCGTGAATATCCTGATACTGAACTCTTAAAAGTTTTAGTTCTACAATGGAATCCCACTTCAGATAATTTTTGTTTTCTTGTTCAGCCACTAAGTACCTGCTGTACCAAACGCAACCTATTTTCTAACTTATCCCGTATTTTCGACCCCATGGGACTTTTATCCTTTCTTATTATTTTGGTAAAATACTTAATTCAACGTTTATGGTCATTAAAATTAGATTGGGATGCTCCCCCTCCCCCTAACCTCCTCCGTTTGTGGGAGAGATACTTGCATGAGTTACCGCTTCTTTTGGATTTCGCTTTAATCCGCTTGCTTCTCCCGCCACAGTTTACTAGGTGCGAAGTTCACTGTTCTGCTGACGCTTCTGAACGTGGTTACTGTAGTGTTGTTTATTATCGCTTTGTTACTCCTTCCGCCGTTGAGGTTCGCTTAGTGTGCGCTAAGTCTAAGGTGGCACCTCTTCGTACAGTCTCTCTACACCGTCTCGAATTGTTGGCTGCCACATTGGCATCAAAATTTTTAACCTCTGTCCTCAAAACTTTTGATTCGAACCTTACTTTTCATAAAATTATATTGTTGGTTTGACTCCATGGTAGTACTTTCGTGGATTTGTTCCCCGCCGCAGCGTTGGAAGACTTTCGTCGCCAACCGTGTTGCTTACATTCAGGAAAACACGTCTCGTGCCTCTTGGCATCACACCCCCTCCACCGAGAATCCCGCCGATGTCGGGTCATGTAGTTTACTCCCTACCGACTTGTGCCAATGTTCTCTATGGTGGGCGGCTTCACCAACCTTGTATGGGTCTTTCGAAAACTATAGTCCATATATTCCGCCTTCAGATATTCCTGAAGTTCTCACTGAACAACGCTCTATTGTTTTATCCGCTGTCGTAACATCCTCTTGGATTGAAACAATTCTAGAAAATCACTCTTCTCTTCCATTTATTACTAGCATTGTTACTTGGATTCTCTGTTTTCGTCATAATCTACGTCACCCACTGGAAAGGTACTCCGGACCTTTGTCATCTTCTGAGTTGCACAATGCTTCGATCCCCTTGCTTGTGTATACTCAACAATCTTATTTTGCTATCGAGTTTGAAGCCATTCATTCTGGATCTCCTTTAAATAAGAGTTTTTGCAAATTGTCCCCTTTTATTCGTGATGGAATCTTGCGCGTCGGAGGTCGCCTGGCTCACGCGCCTTTGTCCTCTGACCGTAAACTTCCCGCTTTGTTACCTAGCAAAAGTTGATTCACCGATGTGTATGTCACTTACGTGTTCATCTAAAATACTTCCACGCGGGTGCTCAAATGGTCCATTTTCTTGTCAGTCAGCACTTCTGGATTATTTCTGGGAGGCAATCCATCCGTCGTATTTTGAGTCACTGTCTAACGTGCTGGAAGACCAATCCTGTCGCATTGCAACCTCCCATGGGCAATCTGCCTTCATGTCGAGTTACTCAAGTCAAACCTTTTCTATGCTCGGGCGTCAATTTTGCTGGTCCCTTTTCTACTACTATGTCTCGACTACGGGGCGCTAAATTTTTCAAATAATATTTATGTCTTTTGATCTGTATGGCCACCAAGGCGCTGCACCTTGAAGTCGTATCTGACTTGTCAACGGACGCTTTTCTAGCGGCTCTGCGCTGATTTATTGCCAGGCGTGGCCGTTGTGATCACCTCTATAGTGATCGTGGAACAAATGTAGTGGGTGCTCATAAGCAGTTAATTCATCTCGCCAAGCTTGCTGCTTCCAAGGATCATATCTCGTGGCATTTTATACCGCCAGCTTCACTTCATTTTGGTGGCTTATGGGAAGCGGGTGTGAAAACTGTTAAGACCCTGCTAGTACGTACTATTGGCGAGCAAGTGTTAAATTTTGAAAAGTTGGCCACTGTCTTTATCCAAATTGAGACCATCTTGAACTCACGTCCCCTCACACTTTTAAGCACTGACCCCAATGATTTGAGCTGTCTTACACCCGCTCATTTTTTTAACTTTGGCTCCTTTAACCGCCATCCCGCACTTTCGCACCTACCGCTTAACCGCTTGTCTTGCTGGCAATTGCTCCAGCGCATTCACCAAGATTTTTGTCCCATTGGTCCAAAGAATACTTACACTCGCTACAACAGCGCTCAAAGTGGCACACCCCGTCTCTTCAAGTTGATTTGGTCGCTAATGTTTCTCCCCTTCGTTGATCCCTCGGACGTGTTGTGGCTGTGCATTCTGGCACAGATGGTGTTGTTAGGGTGGTCGCACTTAAAACCGCTCATGGCTAGCTGAAAGTCCTGTGTCAAAGCTCTGCTCTTTGCCCGCAATGTAGAAAAAAGAATTATTCTTTTTTTCTTTTGTTTTTGCAGATCCTTTTTTTCTTTTTCGCTTTTTTCGCTTGGTCATTCCGTCTCCCCCCCCGCCCCGCCATATAATTTTTTTTTCTTTAAAATACCTTGCATTTTAGTGGGCGGTATATTCCATTTATAGTAAATAATTAAAGCTAAATTTTCATTATACATTAAGTTTGTTGATTATTCAAATTCGCCGCGTGTATATTTAAATTTACAATTAGAGTGGAATTTCCTAGGCTTTTACTTGAAGCACCACAGCCAGTGCCGTGAGTGATAAAGCTCTGTGTGTTACTCTGCATGTGCAAACAGTGTATCGATTGGAAAATCCACGAAGCCAGAAAAGTATCGAGTCATCTTTCGAACACACCGCATCAGTATCGTACACGTACTACATGCAGAGTCTCGTTTCGTCTGTCGACTACGCCGCATCGCTCGTTTACACGCTCAACATAGTGGAGAATCGATCTGTTTTTCGACCAGTTCGCTTCGCTATTGTACATGAACCGCTTGTTTGTAGAAAACCGCTATTGTGAAAAATCTGCTTCGCTTCGCTGACCAAAGGAAGAGTCGTATTTGTTTCATCGTTTTTTTCGTCTGCACGGCTGCATAATTAATAAGTCAGCGCCTTGCTTTGATTAATTGATTAAGAACATTTAATTATCTGTTGTTTGTAAACTATCAATTTAAATTATATACAGTCCATTTTCTCTCCTAATCCGTTATCGAAATTTACACCGCAATTATTATACAGATTTCATTGTGTAAATTCCATTACATACGTTGAACTAGCCAGGCAAAAAGTTAGAAAGAAAAGTAAGTCAGTAGTTTCAAATTTTACATTTTACTGTATAGTAAAATTTATTTAAGAAAAGCCTGAACATCATCATGCGCATGCGGCTAAAACGGTGTCAGATTAGTCCATTATTTATAAATAGGCGTGTTCGTTCAGCATATCAGTGGCGTAGATAATTTCCTTTAAATGTCAATTGATATTTGTGACTTTGATATTCTAATTTTTATTTCTTACGCTTTCATAGTTTTCTTTCTGTTTCTTTGTGTTTTATACTTTGCTTATTCGCGTATTTGCCATGTAAATTTAAACCATCAGCAATATAAACCTTTATTTTAGAATATTTAATCTATAGGAGTTTGGTAAAATTATTAAATCCACTACGCCACTGACTTTCAAGGTTTGCGCATATGTCGAATAACGTACAGTACAGGCCTTCTTATATAAATTCTAGTCTACCTGTATCACAGCCCACTTTTAGTGACACCCTACGTCAGACGTTGTCACAACACTCCTTTAGTGACGCCTAACCCAAGGCGTTCTCACAGCAATATATTCCGCAGTGAAAATCCGAGTAATACAAGCGCCAACTATTACTTTGTTAACTCTGTGGAGTGTGGTAACATTTTGTATTTCGGCTTTTAACACGTAGTACATGTAAACGACCCGATCGATAACTCATTTTGGACTGAAAATTATTTTTTAGTATCTGTTGTATTACTAATAGAGAATGTGAGATTAAAACAACTAGCGCTTATGAAGATTTAACTAAGTCCACGTAACAATAAAAGATTATCGAAATATACTTGAATAAAACAATTTATGTGATCATTGTGCTAAGTGATCTCATTTTCAAAGACTATCTACTGCGTGACTTTTGTTACATATTAAAAAAAAGTACAATTACACTAAACGGTCACATACTAAAGAACATCTGTGACATGTAATTTATTTAACTACCTTCCATCCTATAAAGGGCTATTAATTTGTTGTCACATACTAACGAAAGCTCATTTCCTTGCTTTTTGTGTACTTATTCCGCATCTTTAAGAGTAAGATATGCGATCACATACTAATAATCGTACATTTGCTTGCAACTTATGTAATTATACTGCATCTTGTAGAAGTCGTTTGATAAATCATAAGCGATCCCATACGAATGATCGCCCATTTGCATGCAATTTATGTAACTATGCTGTAACTTCTAAATGTAATTTGAAAACTCATATGCGGTCCCATACTAGTGACCGTCCTTTTGCATGCAATTTATGTAACTATGCTACACCTCGTAAAGGTAATTTGAAAACTCATATGCGGTCTCATACAAATGAACACGCATTTGCATGCAATTTATGTGACTATTGTACAACTTCTAAAAGTAATTTGAAGATTCATATGCGGGCCCATACCAATGACTGTCCACTTGCATATAATTTATGTACTTATGCTGCAACTTCTAAAAGTACTTTGAAACAACATATGCGGTCCCATACCAATGATCGTCCATTTGAATGCAGTTTATGTGATTTTGCTACAACTTTTATAAGTAATTTGAAGACTCACATGCGGTCCCATACCAATGATCGTCCATTTGGATGCAGTTTATGTAACTATGCTACATCTCGTAAAGGTAATTTGAAAATTCATTTGCGGTCCCATACAAATGAACGCCCATTTTCATGCAATTTATGTGATTATGCTACAACTTGTATAACTAAATTGAAGATTCATATGCGGTCCCATACCAATGATCGTCCATTTGGATGTAGTTTATGTAACTATGTTACTTCTCGTAAAGATCATTTGAAAATTCATTTGCGGTCCCATACAAATGAACGCCCATTTGCATGCAATTTATGTGATTATGCTGCAACTTTTAAAGGTACTTTGAAAACTCATATGCGGTCCCATACTAATGATCGCCCATTTGTATGTAATTTATGTGATTATGCTACAACTACTAAAAGTAATTTGAAGATTCATATGCGGTCCCATACCAATGATCGTCCATTTGGATGTAGTTTATGTAACTATGTTACTTCTCGTAAAGATAGTTTGAAAATTCATTTGCGGTCCCATACAAATGAACGCCCATTTACATGCAATTTATGTGATTATGCTGCAACTTTTAAAGGTACTTTGAAAACTCATATGCGGTCCCATACCAATGATCGTCCATTTGGATGCAGTTTATGTAACTATGCTACATCTCGTAAAGATAATTTGAAAACTCATATGCGATCCCATACAAATGATCGTCCATTTGCATGCAATTTATGTGATTTTGCTACAACTTTTATAAGTAATTTGAAGATGCATATGCGGTCCCATACCAATGATCGTCCATTTGGATGTAGTTTATGTAACTATGTTACTTCTCGTAAAGATAATTTGAAAATTCATTTGCAGTCCCATACAAATGAACGCCCATTTGCATGCAATTTATGTGATTATGCTGCAACTTTTAAAGGTACTTTGAAAACTCATATGCGGTCTTATACTAATGATCGCCCATTTGTATGTAATTTATGTGATTATGCTACAACTACTAAAAGTAAATTGAAGATTCATATGCGGTCCCATACCAATGATCGTCCATTTGGATGTAGTTTATGTAACTATGTTACTTCTCGTAAAGATAATTTGAAAATTCATTTGCGGTCCCATACAAATGAACGCCCATTTGCATGCAATTTATGTGATTATGCTGCAACTTTTAAAGGTACTTTGAAAATTCATATGCAGTCCCATACCAATGATCGTCCATTTGCATGCAATTTATGTGATTATGCTGCAACTTTTAAAGGTAATTTGAAAACTCACATGCGGTCTCATACTATTGATCGTCCATTTGCATGCAATTTATGTGATTATACCGCATCTCAAAAAAGCAACTTAAAAATCCATATTAATTCACATACTAAGATTTCTAAAAAATAGGCTGGAAAGTCCATTCCAGAATAAAGGATTTAGCTTGTGTGAATATCTAAAAATATGTGTTGCACCTGTGCTAAAATGGAAAAATTAAGTTAATATCTAAACACTGTAATTTGTAATCCAAAGCAACACAACTGTCATCATTATAAGAAAATCATTTTGGTAATTTTAGCTATTTGTGTATAAAATACTTCGAAATAATTTCCAAAAAGCAATACAAGTTTTGTCTACCTATACAAATTTCGAATTAAATAAAATTAAGATTATTGTTATATTTTAGATTGTGTAATAGGAAATCTCAGAGCAACAAAGAATGATGTGACTTTTATTATTATGGATCAACATTAGAAAGTCCACTTATTCTATGTTTTGAAAATAAAATTCCCAGCAAAAATATCTGGAATATATTTTTAAGTCACTAAGGGCCGGTTTTTCAAACGTTAGTTATTTCTTGGGTTAATAATCCACAAGTTAGAAGTTAACCTGCAGTTATCTATGGAATGCGTTTTTCATAGCGATGGGAAGCTAACATCAGGTTTATTAACTTTGTTTAGTATTGGTAGAACTTGTTGTTAGACATTTTAACTATTTGTCATATATATTGGAGCTACACTGAGAAAAGGATTTTGTTGCTTCAACTGAGAATTAGTTGATTCAATTAGAATTTTGGTTTGTATATAAACAATGATCTATATGCATTAAATAGAACATAATAAAATGTTGGAAAACCGATTTTGAAGCAAACAAACCTAAATTTGCACCACAATAATTATGGCATTTACTCAAATCGCTATTAATGTAACTTGAATGTTAGGTATCGTTACTTCAATTGCTTGTAGGTTTGATTTGAATTATTTAATACTTTTATCAAATAAACTGTTATGTTAAATCAACACTTTGAATATCCCACTTACATATAAAAATCATTGAAGCAAATACTTGAAAGGGTTTGTAGCATTAAAACAAACTATTCAAATTTTCAACTAACCAAAAAGCGTCATTGGTTTAACTAACCCATATGTTGAGTAGATAATAATTATTAAGGTAAGTGGCTGATAAGGGTTCAAATAATAACATTTTGGTTTAATCAAACTTTTATTGTGTTGTCAAATCAATCATTTCGTTGCGTTGTACATTGTTTAGATATAGAATTAGTTTAAACATCCAAGGTAGTTTGATTCAATATCCAGCTTGATCGATTCTGATTTAATGCAATTATTTTAATCAAATTTTTAATACAACTTGGCGAATCAACAAATGAGTTTGTTCATCCCTAACAGATTTTAAAAAAATATTGATTTAAAATAACTTCATTCAGTCACATTATCAAGTTGAATATGGAATCAGATCTCACCTTGAATGCTACATTAACTCTAGTTCATTCTGCATAATTTCAGTTAAGCTCCACTTCAATTTTATAAAACTGACACTGATTATTGAAAGTTTGTTTATTCCTTGTCGTTGCCATTGGTCTTTGAAGTTAAACGTTCGCTTATATAGTTGAATGCTAAAACAACTGCATTTAGTTATGGACAATTGAGACTAATTTATATGAAGGTACTTACGTATTTTTAGACGAAGAGATTTTGTTTAAACATAGTACAGCATACTAAATTTATCTTCCATGTATTTTACAGTGAGTTGAAATACTATAATGGAAACTAACACAATATACAATGCGAAGTAACGCTTGAAGCCATGTTGACGTGTCGCTGTCGAACGTTAGCAGTATATTAAAGATATAATGTGCGCGCGCTGAACATTCAATACGCAACATCGGAGACGTACTAAATAGCGTTGCATTCAACAAATAACCCGACGTTTGATGTGGCAATAGTAGTTTATTTAAATCAACAAGCTAGAGTACGTTTGTTTCAATGTTCAGTTTGTCACAAAACGTGTTCATTTGACACTTTTTTCAGCATTCATTTAACTAAAATAGATTTTTTTCAACATTAATGTAGTATTGGACTAAAATATGAAATTTGTTGACAATATTAGTTTGTATTAAATACGACTGATGTTGAATGAAATTCACTTTTGCATTCGTTTATTAATCAACTGTTATTATGCATTCAAACAAACAAATTTAAGTCAACTAATTTTTGATGTTAGTTTAACCATCTGCAAGCGGTTCAGTTAATATAGTTTCGTTTAGAACGACTAAAAAATACTTGATCAAATGCTTTACTCTTCAAAACAACAGAATTGGTTGTATCAACCAAATCACTTTTCTCAGTGTACAGGAGCCAAAACGTCACATAATATAGTTAACTTCGAATTTGCGGATTAGGTATGTGTATCATTAAACAAAATATATAAGGTAAGTTAACGTTATATCTGATTAATAAAATACATAGGTATACATTATCCATTAATAATAAGTACAATGGCAAAAACATGTATCAACTTTACTTTGGAGAAGGAGCATCTGTTGGTCCAGCAAGTAGCGCAATACAAGCACATTGTCGAATATAAAAGAAGCGGTAACACTACATGGATCGAGAAGGAGGCAATTTGAAAAAAGATTGAGGCCGAATTTAACAACAAATGCGGCAGAAATTCATTTCGATCTTCAAAAAATTTAAAGGAAAAGTTCACTAACTCAAAAAAAGCGAAACAAATTTTTCCCGAATAAGTTAAACTTACTGAAACCTGGGGTGGACCTTTTACTCCAGTTGAGTTGACCGATATAGACAATAAAATAAAAGATCTAATCTCGGAACAGGGTCCCGGAATCACTAATAAAAATGATGCTTAACATAATTCGTGAGGGACACTGCTACTACATAAAGAAACATTGGACGGCTGTACATAACTTCTATCTGCACCACTATCATCAAATTCAATCTCAACAAAGTATCATAACCTACTACACGGTCTGCATTATTTAAAAGGACGTGGTTTTATTTTCTATACTTATAAGTATAGAATATTCGCGGATGATTTTAAATATAAGACAAAATGTCCATTTGGCTTATATGCAACGATAGTACAAACGCATACATGTTTACTAGTATTAGGTTCATTCAATTTGACATCAACCAGTACAATAAGCCTCGTGCATTTACTTGAATTGGGACGCATTACAAATTTAACAAAGCAAATAATAGTGTACATAATGTACAATACGTTTAGGATAGATTAAGTCCAGTTTAACTTAATGAATAGAACAAGCAGCAAGTTGATCCAGTGATTCATTTTAAAACGACTAAACGAAGTTAGAACAGGCATTTAATATCATGTTTACTTTAACTATGCTAATTATAGTGTCGCAAGCTTTGCTATGACATATTTATTTATATTTATTAAAAGCAATTACGAATAAGTTTACCTTATTATATACTTTTCATCTCCAAAACTCAATGATAAGTGGCGTAACCAGAGGAGGCGGGCCTTGGGGCTATAGCCCCCCCATAATTAAAAGAATTTTTATCATAAAAATGCCGGTGTTAGATAATGTCTGTATGTAGATGTAGTTGCGTCGGTTATATTGTATGAATTATTGGGCTGAGTTGCACAAACTTAATATGCCATGTGAAAATGGGGTGATGTACAAAGGAAAATAGGATGTTTTTATTGCAATATTTTGATTTTGAGGGCACAATATAAGGGCTATTTCATAATTTGAATACAAAAGTCCTAAGCCTATATATAAAACCTACAGGTGCAGGATGCTAAAAAACAAGCGTTATGCTTCTGTGCGCGAAAATGAATAAAGCTACTGCTGTAACATGAACGCTGTTTAACAGCACATCACCTGCTAAACTACTCGAAGTAAAAAACTTCACTGAAATACTTTTCTTTAAAACGACTTTAGTTCAAAGACTCTAAAGTTTTCAAAATACCATTGTGAAAAAGCGACCCTAACAATTTTGTTTAAATTTTTTCCACCAGAAGGCATAAAGTGTTTTTTGGAATAAATCTGGGTCGATTTAAAAAACTTTTTTTTATGGTTTCTAGAAATTTGTAGAATTCACTGTAAAACATTTTTACATTCTTTGGTTTTTCTTGGAACTAATTGTAGACTTTATCCACAGTTACCAATTTGATTTCATAATAAATACAGCTGTGAAGATATCTTCAGTTATGTAATACAGCTGTAATTGGTGCACAGGTACAGAAACTCTTGGCAAGATTATTTCTTGTTTATTTTTGAAAGCAGCATATGCTTGTTTTCAGATTGTTCTATTTTACTTTAGCACTTAGGCCCATTTTATTCCAAAATTAATACTTTTTGTAAATATTAGTTTTATATTATTCTTAAAATCTTAACCATTATTTTACTCTGTTTATCGCGACGGCAGTATTCATTGAACCACCAGAAGCGGGTTTAAAGTTACAACGGAAGTGGCGATGATGCTTCAGCTGAAATACCTTACAGCACTACAGGTTCGTTAAATATAAACAAATATGATGTAGGACAATATATAGAAAATATATCAAATCTGAATGATGTTTTAAAATATGATCTAATAAAGCAACCGTGAATGCCCCAGCTTAATTATCAGTTTCCGAAAACTCAAGAAGGAAAACAAACAAGATCATTCAATTACAATTGGCTTGCTAAATTTTCTCCGTGGTTAGTTTATTCTGCGAAGCTAAATGGCGCCTTTTGCAAATTTTGTGTGCTTTTTGCTCGATCATCTTTACACACTAAAACTTATGGCTTTCTAGTCGATAATCCTGTAACAAAATGGAAGAAGCCATTAGAATGTTTCTGTAGCCAGGAATCTACAAACTATCATAAAAATGCTTTAGAGTCTGTTGAATATTTTTTGAACGTTTATGCACAAACGGTTCCAAATGTTCGAGATCAAATTTCGCATGCGGTTCATGAAAGGATTACATTAAACCGAAAAAAGCTTCACAGTATTGTAACTACTATTATTTTTTGTGTCGTCAAAATATTCCGATTAGAGGTCACCGAGAGGGAAAGAGTCACAATATTATGGAATCAACGACATCAAATCAAGGAAATTTTAGCGAGTTACTAAAATTTCGAGTAGCATGTGGTGACCAAATCTTAAAGAAGCATTTTGAGGAATCACCACAAAATGGAACATACATTAGCCAAAGTACAAAATGATTTAGTTGAACTAATTGGCAATTATATAACACGGCAAATTGTATTCGATGTGAACACATCTCCGTATTTTGCATTACTTGCGGACGAAAGTGCTGATATATCTGGCAAAGAGAAAATGGCAATATGTGTACGTTAAATGAAAATATAATGGAATCTTTTTTAAGATTTGTTGAAGTAGAAAATACAACTGGGACCACACTCTTCAAAGTGATTTTAGAAACGATGACATTGTTAAATGTAGATTTGTCTAAGTTGCGTGGCCAACGCTATGATGGGGCTGGAAATATAAGCGGTAGAATTAAAGGCGTTCATGCTCGAATTCTTGAAATGTACCCTTTAGCAGCTTATACTCATTGCTCCGCTCATGTTCTAAATCTAGTTATAGTTACTAGTTGCACGGTGCCTCCAATAAGAAACACTATTGAAACTATTAAGTTGGTCACAAATTGTATTCGTGAAAGCCATCTTAGGCGAAAAGCTTTTAAAAGCTGTTTACTGGAAAATGGTAACATTTCAATTATAAAAAATATGTGTGAAACTCGTTGGGTTGAAAGGCACGAAAACATAAACGACTTTTTCAGACTCACTTCAACTACACGGCAAACTTTACTACACCTTACTCAAATTGACAATAGAGCAGCTGTTTTCCTAGCATTACTTGAAAGTTTTGAGTTCATTGTAGCTTTAAAAGTATTAGACGTTATTTTGAAGATAATATTACCTGTAGGTATATTTCTCCAAAAAACGGACTGCGTTTTAGTAGCTGCATATAGTGAAATAAAGAATATCGAATCTGTTTTCGAAAACTTCCGGGAAAACGCAGATCAAAAATTTTCAGAAATTTTTTAAGACATTGAGAATATTGCTTCTTCCGAAAATATTCAAGTTGTTATACCAAGAACATGCTCTAAACAAACAAAAAGAAGCAGCATACCTCAATCCAGTCCTGAAAAGTATTATAAACGAACAGTTTATTTACCATTTTTGGATCATGTTTTAGTAGAAGTTAAGGATAGATTTGGAGATCTGTTCAAAAGAGTGGCTGAAGTTCAGTTTCTCATACCATCCTTTATAGTTTAAACAACGAAGGAAGAAATTTTTCATTGTAAAAATAATATTCTAGAAACAGATATATCTAAAGAGTTTTTACGATTTGAAGTTGAGAGATGGCAAAATAAGTGTAAACAAAATAGAAAATGTGAACTGTATACAACAGCGTCTCTTGCCCTTTCTGTGTGCCATAGAGACTTATTTCCTAATATATATATATATATATATATATATATATATATATATATATATATATATATTTTATTTCAATAGTATTATAGTGCGTCCTTTTACAACTAGCACTTACAGCGTCCACCAGAAATACTGCCAATGTTTCAATATACATGCATGTATATTAAACCGTTTAGAATGGGCTTGAACCTAGGGGGTTTAGAATCTGTTGTTACAAAAATATCTACTTTTACTTTTTCATCTTCACTGCATCCTTTTATATTGCACACTTTAAGCTTCCGATGTATATACTCCTTTCATATACAGCCCAAATACGATATCAACCAAAGATCCGACAACGTTGCCAGCTTTGCCGCATATCTCGTTGTCGACAAGATAGTTAAGTATTTGTGCTTTCTGTGCAGTTCCTGCATGAATTTCGTTGAAATTAAAAGTTATGATTACCGTTTATTATTATATATGGAATTTATTTCATCATATTAGTTTATCTTATTCTAGAAATTAAACCATGTAAACATGTTTCATTTTGAGTGATAATTGAAATTATTTGACTTAAAAGGCTACCTACATAACATTTCTTAAAAAGTAAAAAAGTTTTTACAAAAGCAACGGAAGTTAAAATGCGTTAAAAGATTTGTCTAGAATCACATTGTATATGTAGTTAAAAATGGTTTAGAAATCAGGTTTCACAGTTTTCATTAATTTTGTCTGTCGGACCAGTTAGAATCAGATTAAATTCAAGGTCTACGCAAGAGGTATCGTATTTATTGTGCGAATATGATGACCGAGAAGTCGACGGTTGAGAATTAGGATATCAAGTGCTGTTTGAAAACAATTGCTAACGAAAACAGCTAAAATGTATTTTTCTTGATTTGTACTTCAACATTTAAGAACTAAAAACTTTCTGCTTCTATATATTGATATCTAGCTTGCCAAATATTAATATATAACACTTTTGTTCGACGATACAAAACAGTCCTCACAACTTGTAAGTTTAATAGCCTGCCTACTTTTTAAGTACAAAATTTTGTTCAAAAAGTAGAAATAGTGCAAAAAATTAGCACATTTTAACACAATAGTATCAAAGTATCATCTTCGAATACCCGAAGGGTACATTTATAGTGACCGCATGAAACTTTTACAATATATTTTACCTAATTTGTTTACGATTCCGTGCATTAGCTGGACCCGACGTTCTCAGCGTCGGTATTATGCCTTTTAACTCGAGAGTTTTTCTGCTTGTTGATGATGTGATGAGTTGTTGTGTTGTTTCTTATAGGTTGATCTTCTTAAATATATATGTTGGTCTGGATTCCAAGAGACCTGCTCCTGGAATCCTCTTGTTTTGATGCAGTGAGCAGTTTCCCGGATCTTCTCCTTAGTTGTCCTCCAACTACACGATATCCGGATCCTGGGTACACTGGCTTGTGGTTTTCGACCGACAAAATAGCTATTCCCCACAGGCCGCTCCATCGTCAGGTAGCTCGTCTAACAGAACTGACGGATGTGGATCCCCAACGACTTCACTTGTGTACCCATTCCTCGGCGCCCCGTATAGCTGGAGAACTCCCTCAGGCCATCACCGTTCCGCTGCTCACTTTTGGTCGCCCGGAGGCGGTGGTAGATGACTGTTGTTGCCTCGTCGGCGTCTGGACAACAACTGTCTGTTTACGATTGCTTATAAATAGCAATTAATGTTCATGTTACCTAATTTAGAAGCCGTGGACCTTCGATTTTGAAAATACCAAGTGTTTTTATAAGGATAGAATAAAGCACACAAACTGGTTATAACTATAGCCGGCCATAAAAAAAGACGTGAGTCGGTCAAGAACAATTCGCCGGAATTGCTATAACAGAAGAAAAAGCGGAAGGAAGGAGAAGGTCGCATTAACACAGTCGAAGATTGAGGGGTCAATCAAAATGAAACCAATGAACCTACAGCCCGACAGTAAAGTGTATAAATACATAACAAAATAAAGAACCAGACAATAATTAAGATATAAGTAACATATAAATAAAAAAAAAAATACTATTCATATACATATACAAGGTGGGTCACTACATATAAACTACTCGCTAGCATCTAAACGAGTGTAACTGATAGTCTCACTGTGTGTCGTTCTTCGGCATTACCGGCGTCATCACTACCGTAGAATGCTAACCGGTTAACGCGTACCTTTTCGGAGCTTACGAATCCGATATACTGCGTCGTTGATTCTTTTTACAAATTTGTATGGATCCTTTGTAACTTTGTGGACAATCCACGTTTCCGTCTGCAGTTGTGCAGCCAAACGCGGTCGCCCTTTTGAAAACCAGCTTCCTGTACTTTGATGTCATATCTGGTTATTATTCGATCGCTTTGAACCGAATATTTTTCCTAACGTCACCATGGATGTCCTGCATCTTGCGTTTGAGCTCCTCGACGTAGCCCTAGCACACGAGGTCATCTCAGAGCTGACACCCAAACTCAAGATCACACGGCAGAAGTATTTTGCGTCCCAGCATAGCACATGCAAGTGTCTGTTCAGTGTTCCCATTGTGTCCGGTACGACTTCAGAGCGCTATTCAATGGACTAGTGTCCTGCCAGGAAACGCGTTCTGCTACGACTTTCCAAGCCAGAATGAGTCGTAGGTCTTTGTCATTCTCTTGTTTCGTTCGCATCTGTATAGGCTACCAATCGTCATTGATCACGGTAATCCACCAAGTAGATCACACTTTGTTTCTACCCTTGAGCAATGATTACAATCTTCGGCTAAAGCCCGTCTCGAAAGTGTATCTGCATTACGATGACTTGCACCAGCACGGTGTTCCGTGTCGAAATCATACTGCTGAAACTATTCTATCCATCTGGTGACTTGCACTTCGGGCTTTCTAAACTGTAATAGCACCTTCAAAGCGACGTTGCCGCTTCTCAGGTGAAATTTTCTCCCGTAGGAGCACTTACAAAAGTGCTCTACAGATTGCACCACAGCCTACAGTTTCCGCCTTGTAACGCAATAATTCCGTTCTGGTTTCTAGAGCATCCTGCTAAGGTAACCAATGACTTTCTCTTGGCCGCCTTGCATTTGGGATGGTACACTTTCGATGGCCACATTGCTTGAATCTGTAATCAAGATGAATTTGCCTTCCAATCGATGATAATAACTTAAGATCAGATCTGTTATTAATTACTGCCCTAGTTGTTGGAACGTACGCTGGCAATCTTCATTCCAAACATAACCACGACATCTTCAGCTAACTTTACTAAAGGCTTGGCAATATTCGTAAATTCGGAAACGAATCTTCTACAGTAAGTGCAGAATTTCAGAAAGCTGCGTAGCTGGTGATTGCCTTTTGGCATCAGCCGCTCTTGTAGCGCCTGAATTGTTTTCGGGTCTAGCCTGACTTCATTGAGTGAAATTGCTTGCTCTAGGTACTTCACATCATTGCCTAGTCGATGACACTGGTTTGGACTCTGCTTCAAATTGGCTTCCCTGAGTCTTCAAAACACTTTTTGCAAATTTCTCAAATATTTCCCAAATGACTTTCCAATCAGAATCACGCCATACAAATTACTAGACGCGTTCTCCACGTAAGCCCAGGCAAGATGCTGTCCATTAAACGTTCGAAGGTGGCAGAAACGTTGCAAAGTCCAAATAGCAAGACTGTTAATTGTCATAGCCCAGTGCCAATAGTGAAAACAGTCTTGTCTTGATCTTTGGGTTCCATATTCAGTTGCCAGTAGCCACTCTTCAAATCCAAAATTGAGAATCATCGCTACCCTGAAAATGTATCTAGGATGTCGTCATACCTTAGAAGTAGGTATCTGTCTTTTTTGATCACTGCTTTCAATCGCATGTAGTCTAAACAAAATCTTGTTAGCTCGTCCATCCTCTTAACAAGCACAACAAGCGATGTCCAAGGGCTATCAGAATGCTCAATCACTCCTTACCGTTCCATAACTCCAATAATCTTCTCGACCTTCTCGCATTTGGCCAATGGGAGTCTCCGCACCTGCTATTATATTGACCTGACATCTTCTGTAACGATTTTGTGCTCGGCTACTGCGGTCTTTCCTAATCGGCCGCCGTCGATTGCGAAACCTTCCGAGTACTGTCGGATCAAGTTCTTAAGATCGGCCAGCTGTTGTTATTCAAGAAACTGGCACGGTTTCGTCAACTGATCTAATAACTTTGTGGAATACTCCTTGGTGGGTGATTCTTTTTTAACACCGGAACACCCCGTCACTTGGACAACCGAAGAATACCACCAACCGTTGAATTATTTTTTAGCATGTTAGAAGTCATTAGAGTTTAGGATTCTAACAGGTACACCATCCGTCACTTTCGTCAGTCTTCTCAAAAGCACGTCATCTCCAAAAAATTCGTCACTAATCAGTTTAATAGCGAGCACAAAATCTTCCCAGAGAACAACATCCAAGACTCCTGGTACAACATTTTCCTTCCTTCAGGTAAAACAACCTTGTCCGTCAAATAAAAACAAATTCGCATAGACACGTCGTCTGTTCGCAAAACAACACTACCTCATTCCCTACTCTTAAGACATCCTCTTTCATACCTAAATGGGATTTGTATCCCTTCAAAATATCTATTCCCAAGATAACTTCTTTGGTGGAGTTCGTAATTACTAAATGGTGGACAAATAATTTGCTCCCAACTCTGATTTTTACATCTAGCACCCCATGTGTTTGAATTTTCTCACCAGCCACGGTTTGAAGACGTACCGTGCGAATGACACTATACCACTGTTGTGCTCTTTATCCGGATTAGCAATTGTCCTCGTTATTCCAGTATCAACCAAGAAATTCACAATCTTGCCACTAAATTGTTCACATATGTAAATAATGTCATCATGCTTGTATGGTGCGATGCCAATGATCATCTCCTGCGCAGAATCCGTCCAGATTGACTTTCGCCCCTTCCTGTCAAACTCCTTTAGTTTCCGGCTTTTTTACTTCCCTCTTGGGCTGCTTATATTTGGACTGTATACGCCCAAACTCACCACAATACCAGCATCTGGGTCCCCTCCTGTTGATGTTCACGAACTACTCATCGAATCACCTTCTCCATGCTTTCTGAGCGCTGCTTTCAAACGGAACATTTTGCATTTGCCACTACTATGATGCCAAGTTTGCTTTGCTGTTTCAAATTCCAAAGAATGAGCTAGCGCTTCATCTACGGCCCTTCGTCGAGACAGCCACAGTGCTGCTGGATCACTCCGTTACGTACCCCGCCAACAAAGGTCTGTAGCGTCAGTTACTTTAGGAAGCTATCTGGTGTTGTTAGGTAGGCTAGTCTCACCAAGCAAGATATATCTGCTTTAAACTCTTGCAAATTCTTGTTATCCCTTTGGTGACGGTCCTTCACTTGAGCGTGATACACTTGTTGCAGAGAGTCGTCGTACTTCATTTCTAGCCTTGATGTTGAGGTCCCATAGTTTTTTTGGTCATGATCTGGTATGACCTGCAGAATATTCAAGACCTCGCCTCATCATCATCATTAGGCCTTTAGTCCTAGAACTGGTTAGACACGTAGCCTCATTGTTTCCTATTCTGAACTAACCTAAACATTTACATAGTCTGCATCTATAACTATCTGATATAGGTTTAAATCTACCTCCTTTTTCCTATCTTTACTTGTAATATATCCCATACTATTCCAAAAATGCTTTAAAACGTATTCTGCCCGTCTATTTCTCCTATTTTTTCCACAGATATCTTTGTTCCCCTACTGTTTCTATAACCTATTTGTTATTAACTTTGTCTGTCCATGCTATCATTCTCATACATCTGAAGCACAACATTCCAAAAGGCTGCTACCGTTTTTTTGTCTACTTATCCTACTGCTCGCATTTCATAGGCATACTGTGCTGTGCTCCATACATATGCTTTCAACAATGTTTCTATGTTTGTTGTCTTTCATCATAGGCGCGGTTCTTTCTTGTTACATGCAGTTCGGTCCCCTTCTATTGTTTTTCAATTATATACCCTATTTCTTCGACATTCAGTGGTTGTGAAGGGGGATAAGCAGCCTGTGGCTGCCAAGTTCCCCCAGCACTTCAACATTTGCCGATTTAATATTTTTTCAATATATCTTCTCGCACAGTCAACAATAGTTACAGACATTTCACAACCAACATCTGTAGTTGTATATAATAGTCATCAGATTTATCTGATCTTATTTTTTCGACATTAAGTTTTCTGTCTCAAAAGTGGTTGGACACGTACCTGCACTTATTTAAATTCTGAGCTAGCCTACACAGTTCCCTGAAATTCTCACACAGTCTATAAACAGCTCGGTTCCACTTCTATTGTTTTCTAATTATATGCCCTATTTCACCAAGATTTAATGGTATGTTAAGGGGGAGGCGGGTCCGGGACCTAGTTGGTATGCTTGTAACTACTACACCCAAGGTCCCGGGTGCGAATTCCGACACGATCCGCTTGAAAAATGTTAAGCAAGCATTTTTCACAAAAATACACCCTCATTCGGATGAGAGGTAAAATGGAGGTCCCGTGTGTGTGTTGTCACGCACGTTAAAGATTCCTATCTTGCTTGGAGCAGCAAGGGTTCGGCAAAATTACAAATTTTCCAGGTAAAAAAAAACTCCTCCTGGCCAATGTAGTACCTTCGGGTGGAGCATTGGAAAATCACATGTATGGTATGTGAAGAAGGTTAAGCAGCCTGTGGCGGCCAAGATCCCCCAACACTTAGACATTTGCTGAATTAATAGTTTTCCAGTAAATCCTTTCACACAATTAACATTATTTGAGAATATTGCCCAACCAATTCTTGTAGTTGCTTATAATAATCATCATGTTCAAGTACAGTTACATTTTTCGTCATAAGTTTATTCATCCTGGGACTGGTTGTATGCGTACTTCCATTGATTTCTATTCTGAGCTACGCTATGCATTTCCCTGAAATTCCTACAGTCTACATCTTTCACTATCTGTGTGCAGTAGTCTAACCTAGGTCTACATCTACTTCTCTTTTTTCCTATCTCGACTTCTAAAGCATTCTGCACTATTCCTCATACCGTAGTATGTGCCTATCATCCTATCTCTCCTATTTTTACCGTTTTCCATATATTTCTTTCTTCCCTTACAATTTTTAGTACTTCTTTGTTCTTAACTTTGTCTGTCCATGGTATCTTCATCATATGTCTGTAGCACAACATTTCAAAGGCTTCTACCTTTTTCTTATCCGCTTCTCCTACTGTACAGTGTGTCCAAATTGGATGTATTAAATGGGTAACTTAGTTGTTATTAAAGATACAATAAAACTGTGTGCGCAGTCATGTGCCAACTTTTTGAAATCAATTCAATGGTGAAATCACAAATGAGCGATCTTTTTTTATTTTCGAGTTATAGCCAAAAATTAATATTTTTAACAATTCTATTAATTCGTATAACTCGTTTGGTTGCAAAAATATCAAAAAATACTGTAATAGTTTTTTATACAGTTTTTTACGTAGAATACAGTGGGGTACGCAAATATTTAATATTTATAATACTTTTGAGGTTATAATATAAACTTGCATTTTTTAAATGGAAACCACAATTGGTTGTCACTTTATTTAAAAGCTCTTTTTGACAGCTTTTCAAAAATATATAGTTTAATATAATTATCTTTTCAAATGGCCGAATTATTTCATGTTTTTGGTATAATAAAATAATTTATTATATTGGTAATAAATAGTTGGCCGCGAAACAAAAGGTAAACAAAAAACGACAATTGTTTGTATAACAAACGTCAACGAGCTTCAATCATATCTATTGCACATGCAATAAATTTTATTGTTATTTTGTAAGTGAAGCATCAGTCTGTTACTAAATGGCAAAATTTGAAAATTACGAAAAATACGATATGCTAGTTGCATTTATTGAGTCTACGAGAATTCTTCTATCAGTAAAAACTTTATATTTTAACAGGTAATTGTGTAACTAATAGCAAATAATATTACTATGTCGTTTGTAAATAATACAGATACCCTGAAAGACAACAACCTAAACATGTTTAAAAGGATAGATAGTAATTTACAACAGTTTGGCTACTTTGAAAAACCTAGAACGAAACAGTATGCAGTTTTTAATTAAGAGCAAACTACTGTTTCAACCATAGCATGTGTGGAAACAAACCCAAGAACATCATGTAGCAAAATTGAAAGGAAAATGGGTGTTTCTAAATCAGCAGCTTCAAGAATATTGAAGCGTAATAAATATTGACCCTATAAAAATAAAATTATACATAGTTTGTTTCCCGACGATTTTCAAAAAAGAAGGCGATTTTGTCAATGGTATCTTCGTAAATGTGCTGCTACTAACAATTTTGGAAATAACATTATTTGGTCTGATGAAGCACTTGCTGGTCGAATGAAAATACCTATCAAACATACGAGGCGTCAACAAAGCAGTTATAATTTGAATATTTGGTGCTACATTGTTGGTGGCAAATTTCAATACCATATTTTTGAAAACAATCATTCAGCTTGTCGCTATATAGAAATTTTGTATACCAACTTGCACGAATTACTGGAGGACATGCCTCTCGAAAAAAGACAAAAAGTGTGGTTCCAACAAGATGGTGCACCCCCGCACAACGCTATAATTACTCGTGATTATTTAAATAGAGAATATCTCAATAAATGGATGGATACGTTTGGACCTGTTCAGTGGCCGCCTAGATGTTCTGACTTGTCGATATTAGACTATTTCTTGTGGAATTTTTTGAAAGAGGAAATCTATAAAACCCAGAACCATAGTATTGAAGAGTTGCGGAATTCAATTGAAGCAGCATTTCGTAAAGTTAAGGCGGTTTATTTATTAAATTCTATTAAGCCTTTATATAAAACGATGTCGAACTTTGTTTAAGAGAGAATGGAGGCAGTATTGAATAATATCTCTGAATTATCAGTAAATAAATACTAATTGTAGTATTCCCAATCTGTGCTTCTAGTAAGTTTTATATATATAACATCATATATCATATATAGTATATATTATAATATACTAATTATAAACATATGAAAGCTCATGGACTAGTCTAGTATAATAGGTTGTTCGATAAATGTACAGTACAATAATTGGATTATAAACAGTAATAATATGAATATAATAAAATATTTGGAGTCCTTACAAAGATTCATAAAGCTCATAATTAATAAATTCTTGCTAATATTTAATTACAAATCGAGTTAAAATCAAACAGACAGTCTATAGAGTTGTTGCCTTTAGTCAAATTGGTAAATAAAGGAATAAGCAATAAATTATTAGTGACACAAAAGATTTTTACAATTATTAAAAAATTACTGTACAATTGTAATAATGACACTAAATATTAAAATATAAACACATACTATCAGGGTGTGTCATTTTGTATAATATGGTAAATATATAGCCTAAGCTTATATATATTTAAATATAAATTATTGAATCTGTCATGAATAAGGGATAATTTTGGTGTCTGCTAAAATGTTACAATTATATACATTTTACATATGCTCATAAATACACCAAACTTATGATGAAGTTCAGATATTAAAATTCGAAGCTATCATAATTAGTGTGTTGAGCATTTATATACAGAATATTATGTAAAATTAGCAGACACCAATTAGCATCACATTCAATCTGTTGAACATTCAAAGTTACTTGTCAATTCATGATGAGCATGATTGGAATATATGGATGCAAATTTGGCACTCAGTCCTGCCTAAATTTAAATTACTTCAATTGTATTATGCCATAAAGCAAATATTACTTCATAATTTAAATGAATTCTCAAGATTTGTAGTGTAATGAAATTATTTTATTGTGTATGAAGTCCAACTATACCTCAACAAATTAATGAATTGGTGTTTGTGTGATTTAACATTTTTTAACAATCTTCATTTCGCTTAATTGTATTGAGTATATATTGAAAAAGTAAATTGTCAAAAATGGTGCAAACATATTACTCGATTAAATGGAATCTATAATGAGATTTGGCTGTTAGTCCTAATTAGACTTCATAAGACTTCTTGTGAATTGAAATCTTAACGATAGATTGAAGTGCAATTATGAACAGTTGTAATTAAGGTTATTTATTACTACTAAACATCACTGTAAGAATGGACAGTTTGATAATGATCGTAATAAACTATTATATCATTATTATATATATATATATTTGAGTTTTTGTCCTGTCTATTTACACTTATCTGTAAGCAGTAAATTTATACAATTAACTCTCGGGACTGCTGCACTGGCTGCAAACTCCGTCTCCCCAAGTATGGCAGAATCTAAACAAAACACTAAATTTTGCTTACTAAAACACATAGCCTAAGCTATAATAATTTAAGAGCATGAAACATCTAATAACTTCCTCAGGGGTGGGCTGACCTGTATAGCTTAACACAGTAGTGTACCATTTAATGCACTAAGTCACAACACACCAGTTCAATAAATAAAACAATTGGAAAGCAAAGTATTTCTAATGTTTCTTTTTGGTAATATATGTACATAAAAAAAGGTATGTACCATAAAAAAAGCATGATTCGACTTAGTTCTTTAATAAAACAATTCAAGTAACAACACTATATACAATCCGACTTAAACTTTCATAAGTCCAAATTTATATCAATTAATAAAACAATTCAATTAACAAAACTATATACAAGCCGACTTAAACTTTCATAAGTCCAAATTTTTATATCAAGTAATAAAGAATTAAATTACGTTAAATCTTTTACAAATAAATCAAATGCGCCGATAAGTGTCTGAGCTCATAACCTTATCAGTGTTACACTGTTTTATTAATACACCAAATGTGTACTAAGCACGTTATGCAAAGGTGCTATATTTTACAAGTGAAATTAGATTGAGGTAAAGGTCAATTATAGATCAAATTTAATGTCGAGTGACTGCGGACTTCGCAGGCATCAATTGACTTTCTAACAATTTAAAAAAATTAACTTTAAAACGTCCAGGAATGTTTGCAACATCATGTTGTAATTTACAAATAAAATTTATAGTATTTTACTCTTTGTTTAACTAAAAGTTTGTTCCAAACCCGATCCGATAAGAAAGTATAATTACCTAGTTACATAACTTGTAGGAAAACAATGTCATCTGTCTGCAAACAGCCAACCTAACCGACAGCTGCGTCCTTGACTCGACTTGACCCTTGCTATGAACAATGAAAGTGTAGCATCAACCTTTGCTCTCCATCTCGCACTTGTAGTTTCGTAACGCGTTTTGAATTAAATTCGAATATTACTTCTTCATAATAAATTCCATTAATCAAGTCCAATTTGCTGCATACGCCTTTAATTATATTTATTTCGATCGTACTTAACAGCTAAAATTTGTAATACCTCATTAGCCAAATTTTATTTAAGAAAGCTCACCTACCACTAGCCTGCTGTAAGTTTCTTAAATAAACATTTTCAGACGAACTCGCTTCTTCGCAAGAATTCTCATTATCAAAACGATTCTTCGACACATCATCTTGCTTGCGAGTTCAACTCAACAAGAACCAGAAAAACCACGATGGCCTCGAGTATGGCCGTTAGATCTCGTATCCTACTCCGTTCTATCTGGTTTTATTTGCAATAGAAATTTATACTACCATAGATGTATACGCACGTAATTAGGGTTGCCTACCTATAGTGATACTAGCAGGATTTTATACTGCTACAGTACCCCTCCCACATGAGAAACTCTCACAATGAAGAAAACAACTTTTCTGAAGAAAATCAGCCTCCCTTCGAAAAACATGGGGTCCCACCAGGCTAACCGGACAGCAAGGTGCAAACCCACCTCCTTTAAAGAGAACCAACTCCCAGCAGAAACGTCTCCCTTAGGTGTAGACAACTATGTTTTTTTTTTTTATTGCGCTGGTACGCCTTGTAAAGTTTGAGGAATGTTGCAAAGGCCAAACAGCAGTACGGTAAATTCATATAGCCCTCTTCTTGGCCTAAAAACGCAGTTTTCTCACAAGACTGCGGCGTTAATCCTATCTGATAAACGCTTTAGATCAATTGACGATAAGAATTTAGAATCCCTAAACTTGTTTGATAAAGTTTAGTTTCCTTCCATCAAAACACACACGCATGTCCTCACTCTCCTTTTTCACTAACTAAAGGCGAGCTCCATGGTGAGTTTGATGGTCTTATCACTCCTTGCTCTAACATCTTGTCGATTTCCTCATTTAACTGCTTCAACATTGCTGGTGATATGGTGTGATATCGCTGCTTTATTGGTTGTGCATCTCCTGTATCAATGTGATGTATTGCTTTTGAGGTTCTTCCCAATCCAGGACCACTTATGGCTTTATATCCTCCAGTAGTTTTACTTGTTCTGGGGTGAGATCTTCTGTTGAACATATTGCCTGTTGCGTTAACATTGAGATTTTTACGTTGTCTTCTGTTATTTGAAATGTATTATCTGCGAAGTTAGTTCTTAATTTAAAAACCCTACATACATCTGAGCCAAGTATCACACTTGCCTGTATTGCTGTCGAAACTGTAGCAATTATGTCTTGTTTCCTTTCGTTTATTTCGAGTGGTAAAACGACTTGTCCTATCGCCGGTTGCTTTTTCCATCGGCTGTTTCTAATACCGTATTAGTACTTTTTTTATAATTTTAAACCTTGTTGTTCTAGAATTTGTAATCCCATATTACCTACTACTGTATGAGTGGCTCCTGTATCAAGCAGTGCCAGCAGCGGTTGATTTTTTATTCGTACATATATGAATGGTCGTGGATCTTGCTCTTTTGCATATAGCAGTGAATTAAGCTTCTTATTTTGTGGTCTCATGAAGTCCTTAACTTTCTTAAGCCATTGCTTCCACTCCATTTCGTCAGCCTTTATGCCTTCTTTTGCGTTTCGCCGGCCGCGGGTGAAACTGGCAGATATTCGTTTTTTTTCTTTGTTGAACATTTAGGACAATTTGTGTATGTAACTTCCTTAGTTCCACATATGTAGCAAAATAGAGTCCTATCTTCTGGGCATCGGTGATACGTGTGTCCATTTTTATTGCAGTTATAGCAGGCTAGATCTAAACTCTTTGGCTTTGGCCTAGTCTTATTGTATTTGCTGGCATTGTTGAAAGCTATTCCTCGCGTGTCTTTCTTGGTTGCTATCGTATGTAACGTTTTCATGTCTGTCGCTGCTGTGTATGCTAAATCTGGTTCTAAAAGCGATGTGATTTTTGTGTCATTATGCCGAAATCTAAAGTTTTGTTGTTTCGTTTCTTCTAACTGCAAACATAGTTCAATTAATCTATCTAGTGAATCTGTCTCTGTCAAACTTAAATGGCTTGCATAATATGGTTGCAAATTCCTTCTGATGAAATATATTTGATCAGATGGCGAAGGTGTCTTGACTAATCTGTTAATTAAATTAACCATGGCGGCAATATAAATTATTGGCTTTTCGTCTTGACCTTGCTTTCTAGCTCGAATCTCTTCTAATAAAGCTTCATCATAATTCCTTGGTAGAAAATGTAGTTTTAATTTTTCTTCTAGTTCCGCCCAAGTTTTTATGTTCACTTTCATGGCTCTGTACCACATAAGAGCTGGTCCTTCAAAGAAGTCTGCCGCACCTCTCAGAAGTTGACTGTGAGTATAACCTCTAGCTGTACGCACTTCTTCAATTCGCTCCAAAAAAGCTTTTACTCCTATGTGTTTGGTGTCACCATTAAAAGTGATGTTCCATTTCTTTAAAGATTTGTCCACATTTTGCCGGAAATTGTGTTCCTCTGCTGTAGCTGGTTGCGCATGCATTGACTGTGCATTCGTAGTCTCTAAGGTGGTTATACGAACAGGCTTTTCCGATTGTACTAGTCGTGCTATTGTAGCTACGGGACTTGACTGCTCACATGCTTCTAGGTTAGCCATTTGATTAATGTCCGCTTCTACTTGTATGTGAGATTCCATACGAGAGTTAACAAATGCTTCCATGTCATTTTGGAACATTGTTTCAGCATCAATGCCCTCTAACAAGTCCAAGTATTCTAAACATTTACTGTTCAAAATATCCCATTGTTGTTGGTTATCTTTGGTTACCTCCATATATTCCAATCTACGGCCTATATGTAGTAATTTTGCCTTTAATCTTTTATGAACCAGCTTAGTAGGTTTGTCCACAAAATCCAATACTGGTTGTCGTATTGTTGCTATAGCAGTTTCACAAAATTGAATTTGCTCACTTAAATCAAACTTCATTTCCGGGTACTTTTCTACTCTCTTTGGATCTATTTTTTCTTTTGAAACAAACGTTCGTAATATTTTTCTTTTTTCCTCAGCTTTCAATTCGTCGCTGTCTTTTCCCCTAATTGCCAATTCCCACGACAACTCGTCTGTAGATAAACAATTTATCCATGCCATTACTAACAAACAATTCTTTCAAACTGTATTCACAACTGGACGCAATTTTATGCAACAAAAAAAATTTTTATTTAAAAAAACTTCCAACACTAACAATCAATTAATAACTGTTATGTCTCTGCAGGAATATTCCACGTACCAGATTGTTTATAATTATTTTACAAGACTCGCTTGTTCATATAATTATATTCGAATATTTTGAAAAAAAAATTCACAACAAAACAGGGTAGGTTGAAGATCAAGGGGTTCTAGCCTTTTGAAATGGTTTTGATGATCCCTGCTTTTACACGAGGACAATCTTCAGTTTCTATTGGTTTATGTTAGCGCTCCCAGATCTTTATTTCTAGGGATCAGAGGTTCTACCACAAAACGCCAATAGTCACCACGCCACCTACGCGACCTGTAGTTCGGAAAAATTTTTTTAATGTAATATTAATATATCACAAGCAATAGTTATAAAATACATGTATCAAAATAATTTCTAAAATGTTTGTCTTATTTAATGAACTCGGTGTCAGTGTATAAATTCTTCGTTTAGTACTTAATATTCAATTTTGAAATTTAAAATTCAACTGATCACTACTGTATTAGCATGCGTTAATGTCATGGCTACCTAAAAAATTATTTTTTTTTTAAAATTTGTGAGACCAAATAAAATTACTATCAACTTCGTTGGTGTCACTTGTTAACGTTGCTTGCTATAAATATCTTTTGGTTGGACGCCACGTGTCTACGTTGGTCGCTATAGATATTCTTTTTGTTGGGCGCCACGTGTCCTACGTAGCCCACCCTGTTGGTTTTCTTTTTAGTTGGGCGCCACGTGTCCTGCTCCTTGTTACACCTATCTGTAAGGGAGTAAAATTATACCAATTACCTCGGGACTGCTGCACTGGCTGCAAACTCCGTCTCCCCAAGTATGGCAGAATCTAAACAAAACACTAAATTTTGCTTACTAAAAACACATAGCCTAAGCTATAATAATTTAAGAGCATGAAACATCTAATAACTTCCTCAGGGGTGGGCTGACCTGTATAGCTTAACACAGTAGTGTACCATTTAATGCACTAAGTCACAACACACCAGTTCAATAAATACAACAATTGGAAAGCAAAGTATTTCTAATGTTTCTTTTGGTAATATATGTACATAAAAAAGGTATGTACCATAAAAAAGCATGATTCGACTTAGTTCTTTAATAAAACAATTCAAGTAACAACACTATATACAATCACAGATCATTAAAAACATTATACAATAAAGCTCTCAAATTTTTATATCAAGTAATAAAGAATTAAATTACGTTAAATCTTTTACAAATAAATCAAATGCGCCGATAAGTGTCTGAGCTCATAACCTTATCAGTGTTACACTGTTTTATTAATACACCAAATGTGTACTAAGCACGTTATGCAAAGGTGCTATATTTTACAAGTGAAATTAGATTGAGGTAAAGGTCAATTATAGATCAAATTTAATGTCGAGTGACTGCGGACTTCGCAGGCATCAATTGACTTTCTAACAATTTAAAAAAATTAACTTTAAAACGTTCAGGAATGTTTGCAACATCATGTTGTAATTTACAAATAAAATTTATAGTATTTTACTCTTTGTTTAACTAAAAGTTTGTTCCAAACCCGATCCGATAAGAAAGTATAATTACCTAGTTACATAACTTGTAGGAAAACAATGTCATCTGTCTGCAAACAGCCAACCTAACCGACAGCTGCGTCCTTGACTCGACTTGACCCTTGCTATGAACAATAAAAGTGTAGCATCAACCTTTGCTCTCCATCTCGCACTTGTAGTTTCGTCACGCGTTTTGAATTAAATTCGAATATTACTTCTTCATAATAAATTCCATTAATCAAGTCCAATTTGCTGCATACGCCTTTAATTATATTTATTTCGATCGTACTTAACAGCTAAAATTTGTAATACTTCATTAGCCAAATTTTATTTAAAAGAAAGCTCACCTACCACTAGCCTGCTGTAAGTTTCTTAAATAAACATTTTCAGACGAACTCGCTTCTTCGCAAGAATTCTCATTATCAAAACGATTCTTCGACACATCATCTTGCTTGCGAGTTCAACTCAACAAGAACCAGAAAAACCACGATGGCCTCGAGTATGGCCGTTAGATCTCGTATCCCTACTCCGTTCTATCTGGTTTTATTTGCAATAGAAATTTATACTACCATAGATGTATACGCACGTAATTAGGGTTGCCTACCTATAGTGATACTAGCAGGATTTTATACTGCTACAGTGTAAGTGAGGGTGTGTGTGGTTGTGTGCGCATGCGTGCGTGCATGCGTGGGCGCGTGCTTGTGTGTGTGTGTTTGTGAGGGTATTAGGTGTGTGAGTATGTGTGTATTTATGTATCCATATAGACTGTTTAAATGTGGATAGGAAAGTATAATTTTAAATTTAAGATGTAGTTATATTAATTTTTGTAATATATGTAGTTATGATATTGTATTTTTCTAGCTTTCAAACTTTGTTGTTTAGAGTGGTGTGGTACAATAATAAACTCTTGTTTTGTGTTTACCTTTTGTTTCGCGGCCAACTATAAATTACCAATACAATAAATTATGTTATTATACCAAAACATGGAATAAATCGGCCATTTAAAAAATAATTATACTAAACTATATATTTTTGAAAAGCTGTCAAAAAGAGCTTTTAAATAACGCGACAACCGATTGTGGTTTCCATTTAAAAAAATACAAGTTTATATTATAACCTCAAAAGTATTATAAATATTAAATATTTGCGTACGCCACTGTATTCTACGTAAAAAACCGTATAAAAGACTTCTACAGTATTTTTAGATATTTTTGCAAACAAACGAGTTATGAGAATTAATAGAATTGTAAAAAATATCAATTTTTGGCTATAACTCGAAAACAAAAAGATCGCTCATTTGTGATTTCACCATTGAATTGATCTCAAAAAGTTGGCACATGACTGCGCACACAGTTTTATTGTATCTTTAATAACAACTAAGTTACCCATTTAATACATCCAATTTGGGACACACTGTACAGGCTCCACAGCCGTACAGTGCTGTGCTTCACACACATGTTTTAAGCAATCGTTTCCTTGTTTCTATGTTTGTGGTCCTTGAACACAGTAGTTGCTTTTTCTTGTTAAATGTAGCACGATCTCATACTAATCCTTGTTGTATATCTTTTGCGCTTTTTCCATGTTATTTGGCTTCCTAGGTAGCAGAAATCCTTAACCTCTTGTAAGTTCTTGTTACCTATTTGTATTCTTGTTTTTGATTTATTTTCCCCTCCTTTGCATACTAGTACTTTAGTTTTATTTTTGTTAATTTTCATACCGTATCTCTCCGTTAGAACCGTTTCCATTTCATTAAGAGCAGCTTCTAACTCTTCCTTGCTAGATGCTAATACCGCTATATCACCTGCAAATCTAAGCATTCCAATTTTTTGTCCCTGCATAGTAATTCCAAATGTCTTTCTGCCTATGGCAGTATTCATTGCCTCTTCAATGTACAAGATATAAATAATAGGGGATAGGGCACATCTATGTCTCACTCCTTTCCTAATATTTACTTCTCTACTTTCTTGCTCTAATTCTATTACCGCTGTTTGCTCTTTGTCTCATCCCTTTCCGACCGTTTTCCATTCGTTTTTGTTTAATTCTAGTTAATATTTTTGACACATGTGCTGTCAAACTTATTGTTTGAAAATTTTCACATTTATCTGCGCCTACCTTTTTTGGTATAGTTATTATGATGTAACGTTTGAAATCTTTGGGTGTCTCGTCTGTCTCATACACATAGCTTACAAGTTGGAAGAGACATTTTGTTACTGCTTGTCCAGCGGCTTTTAGAGTTTCTGCTTGCACCTTATCTGTACCCGGCGCCTTACGATTTTTCAGACTCTTTATTGCTAATTCAAATTCATCTCTAAGTATAGCATACCCCAAGTCATTTTTTTCAATGTCTGCTTCTTTCTCTGATGCTGTTCGTTCTTTCCTACATATAAATTCCCTATATATTCTTGCCATCTACCCACTTTCTCTACATTTTCTATAATGACGTTTCCTCCCGCGCCCTTTATATTTTTGCTATAGGGTTTTATATCCCTAAAATTGATTCTAATTAGTTTGTATGCTTTATTTGTCTTTCCTATTCCCATCTTAGTTTATACCTCTTTGCACTTTTCATCAATGCATTGTTCTTTAGCTTTTCTGCATTTGCGAATAATTTCCCATTTCTTGGCTCTGTATCTCTGTTTTCCTGTTTTGTCTGATTTATTTTTGTATTGTCGTCTTTCTTCTATTAAATTCAGGAAATATTCTTTGTTATCCACGGTTTCTTATTTTCTTTTTATGTATATCCCAGAATATATCTGGCCGCCATGTCTAGGCTGGATTTAATGTTATTCCATTCTGTTTCTACTTCCTTAGTATCAGATATTTTCCCAATATCTTTCAGTAATTCATTTTACTCTTTTTTTAATCTTTCTTGAATATCTTTATCTTTTAGTTTCTCAAACTCAAAGTGCCTTTTTCCGTTTCTTTTTTAAAATTTTTAAATTTAAGTGCGGCCTTCATAATTATGAAGGTGTGGTCAGTGTCTATATCTGCTTCTGGGTAGCTTCTACAGTCTTTTACTTGATTTCTAAACCGTTGTCTAACAATAATGTAATCTATTTGATATCTTCCTATATCTCCTGGCATCCTCCACGTATATCGTCTTCTAGCGTGATGTTGAAATAATGTGTTTGTGATGATTAAATTGTTCTTGTCGCAAAATTCTACCAGCCTATTTCCCCGGTCGTTTCTCGCGCCTAAACCAAATAAACCTACTACCGCCACTTCCCTACCCTCACCTACTACTGAATTAAATTGCCCCGTAACTATTAAATTTTCATGTCCTTTTACGTATCTTCTTCTACCTTTGCGTCAGTGTAGCTAGAGGTGGGCATGTATTCTTGTATTATTACTGTGTTTACCGGTTTAGATTCTAATCTAACCATGAGTATTCTTTCGTTCTTTTGTAAATAATTTTCTGCACAGCATTCTATCCTTTTTCGCATAACTATCTCCACACCCAAATTTCCTTCTTCTGCTCCTGTGTGAATTACCCTGAAGTCTCCATTCCAAAAATCCCCCGCCTCTGGCCGCTGAACTTTGCAGATCCCTACTACGCCTAGTGTGTTACATGCCGAAATTGACGTTACGATGATGGTAGGGGGGAAGAGGCATGAACAAACACGGTAAGCTCAAAGGAACGAACTAAACCGCGGCTCGGCTGGCTGCAGTGGTGACGGGCGGGGTAAAATGGGGAGGGAAGTAGAGAGTAATAATAGTTATCTTGACTAAGTCGGTGAATTCTGGGCACCACCCTTATTTTAGTAGAGTTCTGCCTAAAGTGGCATGGATTCCTTGTCTTTTATAGAAGAACGGCAAAATGAGGGAAAGCTTATTCTTCTCGGACAAGAAACCCGTATGACAAAATATGGGAATGACACTATCTCAAGTTATTAGCCAAGTTGTTGTACACCTCCTGGCTGTTTAAAAATGATCAATAACAATAATGCAAGTTTAACACTACTTGTACCTGTAATAAAGCTTATCACTTAAGATATTCTGAACTAGGGGGATTGAGTCTTTAAATTAAATATATTGGATCTGAATCCCTGTTCACAGTATTACTTAAACTCATAAAATTATAATTTTAGGACGACGGAATTTGTTCTAATATAACCATATAGAAGTCTTTAACTGAACACAAAATCAACATTCACACATCTAAATTATACACAACCTCTATAACATGTTTCTATTAATTATAACCAATATTAATGTGTTGAGCAACAAATCATGTACATTTAGTTTTCATTAAATCCTTCTACCAACCCTAATGGATCCTCCTATCGCTGTATCAACAATGATTAAATTTACTAAATAAGTCAACGTAAAATGAAATATTTTAAAATAGTTTTATCGGTACGAAATTGAACATAATACGGAATTGTAAACAACAGCAGTTTATAAAATAATATGGCAATGATAACTTACAGTACATCTGGTGAAACACCGCAGGAATTCAGTTTTCAGTCTTCAGTTTACCTTAATCAATTGCGGGCACTGGTATACTCCAAGGACGGTACATCAACTAACGGCTTAGAAAGAAGATAAATTTCGAATCAGCACCAAGAATCCAGTGAGGTGTCCGTTGATATAATGAGCTTTGGGACAGCCAACAAAGAAGGGAATACGCTGGTCCAGCTACGTGAATTTTCGGGTTAATAATTATCACTCGACACACATTTACTTCTCCGATAAGCACTAAACTATTAATCTTATGACGATAACAGTTTCCTAAATTAACGTAAAAACTAACTACGCGAGTCCGTCGGGCTAGGGTTTTATTTCTTCACAAAAACAATCTCAATGCAAAACGCCTCCAGTGCAATTTAAATATTCCGTTACTTACTAACAACTAGTAACGTGCGGTTTTACAACCCGTTTATTCAACGTGCTTAAAATCCTCCTTAAAAAGAAATCGGAGCAACTATGTCGTAAAAGAAACCATTTGACTTTTACCGACCAAACAAATTACTTCTGCACGTGAATGTTTATTGCACTTCGCGCCTAAAAGAGCTTTCCACAATTACATCTCGCAACCCTTCGAGTACCCGACGTGAACTAACTTAAAACGACGACGAATACTTTCTTCCCCTATCTTCGCAAATTATCGGTAAGTGAGACGAAAGTATCCCACTATTGTATTGAAGGAAGATAGCAAATGCTAAACCATTTGAAAACTAACATACAGGTGCTGCGTGTTTTCTTGGAAATCCAAGCGAACACCTGCCTTACAAGCAACTATTTTTCGAGTTTTAATAGGTTTTAAAATATTACATTAAAATACTATTATAAGAATATGCATTTTAGCATGAAATTATGTAGGGTAGTTGATGCGTATTTATAAAATAAAACCGAAGGTTACAAGTGCTAACCTATTCCTTTCAATTTTTAGGTTCTCTAGCTTACCTATTTGCTTCATACTTCTAACATTCAACGCTCCAATTCGCAAAATGTTCCAGACTCTTATTCTGAACTTTCCGATCGCATTCTCCGAAGTAGTCCCCTCCCGGAAATCTGAATTTTAATTCGGAATCAGAGAATGCCATCATGTTTATTACAATTTAAGTACGCGGTGTACCTCGCCTCATAATGTGATAATTAACGCGGTCGCCCTTTCATCGTCGTTCCACGCGACAGCCTCGAACTGTTTAAGATATGCCTGTATAGGTGACTTCCTATCAAATGTGGCTGGTTTTATTCTAAACCTTGGCGCCAGTTCGCGTTCTCCGACATTCTTAGATTCTGGTACCTGCCATTGTATCAGCGGCACTAACGTTCTCGTGCAGTTTGCGTTTTTCCTAAGTTTTCGCTTTTTCCTGTAATTTTCTCTTATTTCGGTGCCAGGTTTCAGACTTAGGATGTCATTTAGTTAAAGAATATTAAGGCCAGTCAAATTATAAACAAAAGAAAGTGCCTGGACTAACAAAAAATTGTTAAATATTTCAAGACATAAAACTAAAAGTCCCCTCATGATGTAAATTAAAGACTGTTTTCGGTAATTTAAATAGCTTTAAAAAAATTATTTGAATAATATTCTCTCAAAATAATAATTATTTGTAGTGAAAATTTATAAGGATGTTTTCGATTTTTTATACTGACTATTTGTATTTTAAAATGTTTTGATAAATGCGTTTATGTTGTTAAAAATATTTAGTTTAAATAAGTTTAACGGAATATTTTGTATTTCTGATTATATTTAAATATTTGGTATATAATATTTGTTTAGCGATTTGGCGTTAAATTTCTATGTTTCTTATTATTTGGGATTAACGAGTTCCTATGATGGGCGTCATAAATTTGTTATGATTTTAGCCCCACGATTTGGTCGTAATAAATTTGCTGTGATATTACCTGTTTGATTTCTTTATTATTTTAAGTCACAATGTTATAAGATTAGGATTTTTACCCCTACTAGTTTTCTGAATGGATCTTATTGAATCAAATAAAGCAATTCTATAATACACAATATAATAATTGATAATATTTACAACACTCAAAATTTTCCTTTTTGTACAGAATATCTACATATACCAGATTTATGTTTTTCTGAAAGCCAGCAAAAATATCTTTTAATTTATTCAGGGACTTCGAACGTTCCAAGATACCTATTCCATTTTCATAAATCTTTAAGTGACCCTTTTTGATGACTCTTTACAAATATACATTGTGACAAATATTAAATCGAAACAGTTTTCAATAATAAAGTGTATTAAGATTGCTAACCTGGAATGGGTTCTGCAGTTCCATCCTATGCCGGCCCCATATAAGAATCGCATCCCATAAATCGATTCCAATTTAAAATCGTACCAAGTCGGAATATGTCGAAATTAGAATACTTTTATTTTTAAAATTATCTCTAAAATTAGAGTGTGGTCAAATTACAGCCCAAATTAAAGTCGGAATTAAAAGCCAAGATTAAGAGTCGGAATTAAACTCCAAATTAAATGTCCAAATTAAATGTGGGAATTAAAAGCCCTGTTTTATTAATATTAGAAATGAATTTAATTAGGTCGTTTTACCTACGTCTATTTATAGATCGGCTTATTTTCGTTGCACAAATTCTCGCACTTTTAATTCTGATTTATTTTGGTTTATACTTCACTGGTTACGTAAGCTTTTCACACCTTTCAACATAGTCGTTGCTCAGTTTGAATAGAGACTAACCTGTCGCTTCGTTACTATCGTATATATATATATATATATATATATAGCCTTACATCCAATTGATTTCATTGGCTTGTTGACGTTCTAGGGCGATACTTCTACCTTATCTCGCATACCTTAGAATTTTCACCAATTATTTAGTTTAAATCTTTCAATGCATGCCTTGTCTGTCACGTACGCATCCCGCATATCGTGGTATTAATCGAGAATTTCCAACTTTTGACTTTTATTAACTCACGTATTCGGATGTTTGTTAAATTTTATCGTCTAAATTGAATCGCCTGGTGCTTGTTTATTTCTACAGAATATTGGATTTTTGAACAAATGTTATTTCTTCCAGTCACGTAACGATTTTCTAATAATGAATTATTTAGAATGCATGTACGATGATATTTTTGACGCAATTGTTAAATATTTGTAATTCCAATTCATCTATGCTTCCCGGTGATTTAATTTTGATGCAATTTGTTGCATTTTAAAATCTTATCTTTACTTGTAAACTACTCTTAGACATCTTTATGTTCTCATGCATTTAATCCCGTGTATACAGTGTCCTCACAATTAACAAGATGTAGAGTGAACGTTTTACTCTTATGATTTCTGAAATTATGTGCTTTTCTTAAAGTGGAAGTTGTTTATATTTATTCTACGACCCCCATGACTTAACCTACCACTAAACTATTACCATAGCAATATATTGCTGTGTTATTAAGGTCATTTAGAAGTAGATAGGACTATTAGTATAGTGCAGAGGGCGTAGAAAACTAAACATTTCTATGAAGAAAACAAGAAATACAACGGTTAGGCAAGAAAGTAAATGACAACACCCTGTATATAAACTATAGTCATATTTAACTTAAGAAATAAAAAGTCTTTAGAAGATTTGATTAAATAAACGATTTGGCAAGTCATAAGACAACGTGAACGGAAGTTAAAACACAACACGCACGAATAATGCATCATCATTACGCTAAGTATCTCAATTTAACAAACAGGTTTAAAAATGCGTAATAGAAAACGCATATAATTTAATACATAAATTATATTAAGAATACGTAACTAGGAACGTAAAATTCAATAGCTAATAAATTACAAATAAACACGGCATGGTGATAAAAGCAAAGTTTATCAAATTTATTGTACAAACAATAATTTACGTAAGCTTGAAATGAGAAAACCCAATAGAACCAATGCATTAAGTTGAAGTACTACGTGCTGAAAGTGGCGCGTCAGTTTTGTGTAGACGGCAAAAATCCATAGAAATACCCAAAACCTGGTATGTAAAAATTACGTATAATAGCGAACTCTGCGCTTGTCAATAAATAAGCGATTCTATTAAATACGACGGGATTTGTAAACAAATCAGTTCAACATGAATTAAGGCTTAGTCCACATCACTTAAAAGAAAATATTTACGTGAAGGGATTAGAAGTAATTTATTGTGAAGTAATAAATAGTACAATGGTAATTGTAAAAAATTAAAAGCGGTTTGTCGTTTTAACCCTTTAAAAACGTAAGTAACTAAAAGTTGTTTTAATTTAAATTCTAATATTAACATTAATAAAAAGACTCTGAATAATTACTGGATCCAATAAGGAAATTCAACAAGCATTTAATTCAATTATTAATTACCTGATATAACCATGAAGTTTAACAAAAGACGCTAAAATAATTTAAAGCTATGCTAAGAAAATTGCGAATCATATCTAAAGCAGATCTGGATTCAACGTTAGGACTATTAGATCACTACGCTGAATATGGGAGCAGTTAATACAGGGATTGATTCAAAGCTTGAAGCAACAGGTTAGCCAATCTGAATGTTTTGTTATTTTTATTTGTGAATATTTCGTTGTATATTTCTAATTTGCATAATTTAAAAATTGCTTTCATGAAAATTTTATGTGAGGATCAACAAAGATCGTTTTTAATACACGTTATAAATTACGTAAATTTTTACAGAAGTTTAGTGAACCTTCATAAGGTTTCAGATAATAATAATGAGGGTGATTTTTGCTGCCTTTTTGATTAATTTTGGAAATGATAATTATTAAAAGAATATTTATTCAATTATTAAAAGAAGGCTTTATTTAGAGAATTTTTAAACATTTCATACATTGTAAATATTTTTGAGAATGTCATAGTAATTGTGCTTAATGGTGTTTAGGTTTAAAGAAACAGGAAGTAGAGGTAGACAGAAAACTTAAAGGCTTTGTTGTCGTATTGTTGCAAGGCTCCGTGAGTGGTTAAAACTGAGCTAGCTGAAATATTCAAAATCAAAATGGCCAAGATAAATAAAATTAAAAATTAAAAATTGACAAAAAAAAATTTTTAACCTTTTTATTTCACAAAAAGAAGGCACCGGGTTATTGCAACTATATCGCAACAATATATATATATATATATATATATATATATATTGCTGTGAAACCTCTTGAATCCGGGAACTACGCTTTTCGAATCGAGCCCCACAGATTGGGCGTCAAAGAAAGCTGTGTTACCTCTACTATCCTCATCTTGAATTACCTGGTCCGTCGTCTTTCTCCTATTAATCGCCTCGGCTGCTCCTCTAGATAACTTACATCCTCAATCATAAAAAAAAACAAACACATTCCTATCACAAATTTCAACGTTAACTCTATTTACATCAATATTCACAATACATTAAAATTTCAAAATTAAAATTCAGCATAAATTAAAGTATCAATAATTTTCAAGATTAAATTTATTATCATTTTAATGTGAATCCAGAATTAAAGTCCTTGTAGGATGCCTACTAATTACTATAACAATATATGCAGACCGGAGTCTGAGTATAAAGGGAGCATCTACCACCCCTTTACGTTAATTAACCAGGTTCGTCTAATTGAGCTCAAAGACATACCCAAATTTTCATCATAATCCCGAACATCAATACTAAATACCCCTTTCTACTTAAACAAGCAAATTTCATCTTAAAATTAAAATTTTATGGTTAGTACAATTTCACTAATGTCCATTTAAAGTAAATCAATTATAAAGTTATTCAACACACACAAAAATATCAAAGTTCAAACAAAATAGTATAAATTACCTGAAGGTTACTGCACTCGTAGCTTCAAGGTACATCGTCCCTTTTGTTAATCACACCATTCCAACTGGATTATATTTACAGCTTCTGATTCTCAACGCTTTTCAAATTTTCTCCATCACCATTTATTTAAAGTTGTTTCTGGGCTTTTCCAGAACTCATCTGTGTATATCTGACCCTTGTTTTGGATCCAGACACATTTATGAACCATTTAATCATTAACACCCCCGAAAAATAGCAAAGAAATTCATACTTCTTTCACCAATATACGCCAAAACTGCCTACTTTTGATGTATTCATTAGTCGTTGTAAATTTTACTATTTGGTACAGTGATACTAAATTTTATTACCTTGTATCTAAATGCACTTAAGTACATTCATGTTAGCACGTGAATAACAAACTATTTTGAATCACCAAAATATACGAGCAAACTTTAAATTATTCTATCAAACTAAAATGCACTGTTTAACGTATTGAATCAAGTCGCGGATGTAAGAGAGCTTTTAACGCATCGAATAGTCAAAAGTCTAAGAGACCGAAATTCATATTACCACCGGTATATATAGCGGATAGCCGGCACGTCGCTTTTGTCCTCAAAACAGACAATTCTAAAGAATTTCACATTCTCGTTTCCCATTCCGTCGCTCGCGCGTCGGTTTTTACGAATTTTGTACTCGCCAGTTGAAAATCTCAGAAATTCTCACACGGCACGCCATGTCTGGAAATAACTAATTGACTTCTATACCGAAATGTTATTTTTACCTCTCAAATTTTGCCTTTTACTTTCAACCAATCACAACCCCATGACGTTGCTCTACTCACGCCTTTTACTATATGTGCCTCGGTCTTGCGCATATTATCTGTCTCTATCTAACCTGTTCTTAGTGGTGCAAATTGATATTCCTTACTGTCGATTATTTCAGTCCATGTGGACTATCTGGGTTAAATAACCCCGTATCGCGCCTTCCCGTGAATATTAAATCCCGGTTTCTCCAAGATTCTTTGTAACCATTAATTATCTGCAAAATTTACGCCGAATGAGCTTTTTAAACTACGCAGGTGTTCAAACATACTATTAATTCTCAGAGCCTTATTCCGTGGTATTTTAATCTTGGATTTTCACAGACTTTTATGCTTATTATTAATAATGGTTTCATTAACTTCAATTAAAATTGTCTTCTATCCTTTCATTTTTAGCGAATACAAATTAAATATTATTTATTATGTGTACACTTTGTTTAATACCGGTTACTTAAAATAGGGTTAATTAATATAAATTTTGCACGTAATTTTCATTTGTTTCTTTCCTCGGAGTAATTAAATTACACGCAGAGCTTTCTAATACTGTTTCTTTTGATATAAAGCGTCTTGTACATGATTTAAATCTCTTATTCTTACTGAAACTAATAAATTTTTATGCTTCACGGTTTTAATAACGCGTATTATCCAATAATATTCATTATACACGGTGATTAAAATTATTTGATGTGGTCTAAATATGAGTAATATATATATATATATATATATATATATATATATATATATATATATATAAATTAATAAGAGGAAATAATAACTTAGACTTTTAAAGTAAAGCCCAAATGATCATTTCAAATCGAGCTAGCAATTGAAAGAAGGAAAATATAAGGCCTTGGACAGGATTTGAACCTGCATCTCAGTTTTGCCGGAACTGTGCGTTAACCAATTACGCTACCGAGGCCGATGGCTATAATTGGGAAATTTACAAATCTAAATCGTGTACAGTACCATATATAAACCTAACTTTCAATTACGTTTAGCATTTTTTGTCAATCATATCTGAAATTGTCAAGTTTTTTTGACTTATGTCAGATATAGACAGGAAGCAACACTCAAAATTACGGCTATAAGCCAAGTATTAATATATAAATATTATAGTAGTTTTTTATACAAGGTAAGTTGATAAATACTTACGTATTGAAATTAATAAGATGAAATAATAACTTAGACTTTTAAAGTAAAGCCCAAATGATTATTTCAAAGTATTTATCAACTTACCTTGTGTAAAACTACTATATTATATATTAATATGACTTATAACCGTGATTTTGAGTGTTGCTTCTCTATATCTGACATAAGTAAAAAACTTGACAATTCAGATATGATTGACAAAAATGCTAAACGTAATTGAAAGTTGGTTTATATATGGTACTGTGCACGATTTAGATTTGTAAACATATCGCCTCGGAGGTAATTGAGTTCACTATATGCCAGTTCGGCCAATCAGATAGTATAATTATATATATATATATATATATATATGTTGTAGATTTAGAGGGTAAATAGGTGTAGACAATAAAATTTTAGCAACCGTGTATATAGAAAGAGGAGCAAATTATTTACGCGCCAAATTAATTAATTTATATAGTGAAAACGGACAGGTATTAAGGTATTTTTCTATATTTAAATTGGAATGTTAAAATTACTTAAGGGAAAAAGCTTTAGAGTACATAAAAGCACAAGGATACGCATAAGAAATTATAATAATTTAATCAAACGCATGGAAGCAAAAAGAGGAGCGCGCTGGCATAGAAAATCAATAATTTCAAAGGCAAATGTTTCTATTTTAAAAGCCAACGTTCGTTTATACAAATACTAAGAAGGGAAAAAAACGAAAATTGTTATTTTAAATAGTCGATTGTTTCAAGAAACACCTGTTGTTAAATGTCACATTTAGGGAACTTAAATAAACGTTAAGATAGAATTCCTATAAAATTGTTAGCAACGGTCGATTTGACCAACTGCTTTAAATATCAAATGCCTTGAGGAGTGAGTGGAATAAACGATCGATAATGTAAAACAGACAGAGAAACGTATGAATAAAGCGTTGGATACAACTCACGTACGAGATACATGGGTAATTGTGAAGGTCAGATACAATATCGATTTTCTGTAACTTAAGTGGGGTTTTAAAGGAGACAACAAATATGCGTAGAACGGAGATAGATAGCTGAGGGGTAGAGCGTTGTGACGAGGGAAAATTATATCATTGGTTGATGGCCAGCAGTTTTCAAGAAAAGCGCGTACATTACGGTAGTAAACAAAATTCTATGTAACAGCATTACGAAAGTGGGAATTTCGGAGAAGTTAGTGTTCGTTACGTTCAAAATTTTAAGAAGCAGCTTCAAAAATAAGCTTTTCAAGTGAAACAGGTTCCACGAGTGGAGGGGGGGTGAGAATGATATAAATATACGAACAAAGATATTAAAGCTCTTTTTCTTCCGATTTAGATCTGAATACGTGTTTAGATCTACAACCTAATAGTAAATTTTTTTACGGTTATCAATTATTGTGTGTTCAGTAAAGTTGCATTAAACATTCTGTTTAGAATATTATGAAAGCTGTAGTAGCGTACCGCATGTTATAAAAGTGATATTGCACGAGTTGGTGCTTGTTTAGATAAAAGGTGCCGTTACTACAACAAAGCTATTAAATGAAGAGATGATATTTGGGTTAAGCGAAGCTGAAAGCGTAGTTTATATGCATGAAATATTTGGTATAGAATGCTACTTTTGAGACGAAGCTAATATCTGAGGAGAAGAATAGCAGTGGTAGCGGAGATTTGGACGGAGGGGATCTGTGGATCCAGACATCATCGTGGTAGATGGACACAACGACGAGGGTTTCTGGTAACCATCTTCAGCGGTGACGACGAACGAAGGTGACTCCAGGTAACAAACTTTAAATTTCTGTTTCTGTATAAACATTTGTGTTGATATTTTGGTGTTTGTGTGTTTGACTTATTGGTGGCGTATTTATTACCTTTAAAACTTGTTTAAAAAGGTAAATGTGTAGGACAATTAATTTTGATTATTTAAAAAGGGTTTATTGATGATATAAAGGTTTATTCACGCTATAAATTGTTGTTGTAAGGAGTAAACGGGTCTTTAAATTTGTTTTCAATAAAATGCAAGGTTTAAAAAGCATTTACAAAAATGGGTTATAATGAGCTCACAATAGACCAAAATAGAGTCAAACTAGGGTTGCATGTGGGGCCCATCTACTCGTATCATGTAGAATTTCTTAAAATATATTAAAAACCAAGGACTAAAGCATTTAATAATTGAGCTGGTAACAATTGTACCAAACCGTTTGTACCCAAGTGTAAATATTTTATCTGTTAATATGTGCAAATTAAAGGGTGTATGGTTGTTGTATTAGTTTGGTAATTTTATTTGATGGTGGGTGTGTGTGTGTGTGTGTTTGAGAGAGAGGTATGTACTTAAAATGGTAGGTGTTCCAGAAGAGGCCGATTGCTGAGCTAGCCAGGGTAAGCAGAGAAATACGAAGGCATCCAAAATAAAGGGTAAGAAATTTTTTTTATTCCTTTTGAAAATTTTTATGTTGGCCCAGGAGTTCGTCAACAAAATTTATAAAAGTTCCACGGCAATATATATATATATATATATATATACACGCACGCACGCACACACACACCTGCGTGTAGCAGTTTGTGTATGAATGTTATGAATGTGTGTGTGTGTATGCACGCATTTGTGTATGTGTGTACGTGTGGTGTGTTTGTGTGTGTGTGTTTATGTGTGTGTGCGTGTGTGTGTGTGTGCTGACGCAAATGTTTGTGTTTTTAAACGTGTATTTTTTTGCATTAAGAAAAGTTCATTTATTGATCTATTGATAGATTTGTCGTTGTATGGTTGTTTTTATTTTTAAAATTTACAAGATACGTGTAGATACAATTTAAGTCATAAACATATGTTTTTTTGATCATAGTTTTTTTTGTTGGTAGCTGTGGCACATTTCTAGAAGCTTTTTTTTTAGTTTTTGTCTTCCATCTGTAATATAATTGGATTGTTAAAATTTATTTTGTTTTTAGTATTTAGTATTTATGTGTATATCGCTTTTATTTTGAGTTATTCGTTATTTGAGGGTTTGTTTGCTTTTTCCTCTTTAACATTCATTACAATTTAGACAATTGATCTTATATATAATGCTTGTTTGATTCAAAATAGGTGATCCGTTTGTTCGTTTGTTCGTTTGTTCGTTTGTTCGTTTGTTCGTTTGTTCGTTTGTTCGTTTGTTCGTTTGTTGTTTGTTCGTTTGTTCGTTTGTTCGTTTGTTCGTTTGTTCGTTTGTTCGTTTGTTCGTTTGTTCGTTTGTTCGTTTGTTCGTTTGTTCGTTTGTTCGTTTGTTCGTTTGTTCGTTTGTTCGTTTGTTCGTTTGTTCGTTTGTTCGTTTGTTCGTTTGTTCGTTTGTTCGTTTGTTCGTTTGTTCGTTTGTTCGTTTGTTCGTTTGTTCGTTTGTTCGTTTGTTCGTTTGTTCGTTTGTTCGTTTGTTCGTTTGTTCGTTTGTTCGTTTGTTCGTTTGTTCGTTTGTTCGTTTGTTCGTTTGTTCGTTTGTTCGTTTGTTCGTTTGTTCGTTTGTTCGTTTGTTCGTTTGTTCGTTTGTTCGTTTGTTCGTTTGTTCGTTTGTTCGTTTGTTCGTTTGTTCGTTTGTTCGTTTGTTCGTTTGTTCGTTTGTTCGTTTGTTCGTTTGTTCGTTTGTTCGTTTGTTCGTTTGTTCGTTTGTTCGTTTGTTCGTTTGTTCGTTTGTTCGTTTGTTCGTTTGTTCGTTTGTTCGTTTGTTCGTTTGTTCGTTTGTTCGTTTGTTCGTTTGTTCGTTTGTTCGTTTGTTCGTTTGTTCTTTGTTCGTTTGTTCGTTTGTTCGTTTGTTCGTTTGTTCGTTTGTTCATTTGTTCGTTTGTTCGTTTGTTCGTTTGTTCGTTTGTTCGTTTGTTCGTTTGTTCGTTTGTTCGTTTGTTCGTTTGTTCGTTTGTCCGTTTGTTCATTTGTTCGTTTGTTCGTTTGTTCGTTTGTTCGTTTGTTCGTTTGTTCGTTTGTTCGTTTGTTCGTTTGTTCGTTTGTTCGTTTGTTCGTTTGTTCGTTTGTTCGTTTGTTCGTTTGTTCGTTTGTTCGTTTGTTCGTTTGTTCGTTTGTTCGTTTGTTCGTTTGTTCGTTTGTTCGTTTTGTTCGTTTGTTCGTTTGTTCATTTGTTCGTTTGTTCGTTTGTTCTTTGTTTTGTTCGTTTGTTCGTTTGTTCGTTTGTTCGTTTGTTCGTTTGTTCGTTTGTTCGTTTGTTCGTTTGTTCGTTTGTTCGTTTGTTCGTTTGTTCGTTTGTTCGTTTGTTCGTTTGTTCGTTTGTTCGTTTGTTCGTTTGTTCGTTTGTTCGTTTGTTCGTTTGTTCGTTTGTTCGTTTGTTCGTTTGTTCGTTTGTTCGTTTGTTCGTTTGTTCGTTTGTTCGTTTGTTCGTTTGTTCGTTTGTTCGTTTGTTCGTTTGTTCGTTTGTTCGTTTGTTCGTTTGTTCGTTTGTTCGTTTGTTCGTTTGTTCGTTTGTTCGTTTGTTCGTTTGTTCGTTTGTTCGTTTGTTCGTTTGTTCGTTTGTTCGTTTGTTCGTTTGTTCGTTTGTTCGTTTGTTCGTTTGTTCGTTTGTTCGTTTGTTCGTTTGTTCGTTTGTTCGTTTGTTCGTTTGTTCGTTTGTTCGTTTGTTCGTTTGTTCGTTTGTTCGTTTGTTCGTTTGTTCGTTTGTTCGTTTGTTCGTTTGTTCGTTTGTTCGTTTGTTCGTTTGTTCGTTTGTTCGTTTGTTCGTTTGTTCGTTTGTTCGTTTGTTCGTTTGTTCGTTTGTTCGTTTGTTCGTTTGTTCGTTTGTTCGTTTGTTCGTTTGTTCGTTTGTTCGTTTGTTCGTTTGTTCGTTTGTTCGTTTGTTCGTTTGTTCGTTTGTTCGTTTGTTCTGTTCTTTGTTCGTTTGTTCGTTTGTTCGTTTGTTCGTTTGTTCGTTTGTTCGTTTGTTCGTTTGTTCGTTTGTTCGTTTGTTCGTTTGTTCGTTTGTTCGTTTGTTCGTTTGTTCGTTTGTTCGTTTGTTCGTTTGTTCGTTTGTTCGTTTGTTCGTTTGTTCGTTTTGTTCGTTTGTTCGTTTGTTCGTTTGTTCGTTTGTTCGTTTGTTCGTTTGTTCGTTTGTTCGTTTGTTCGTTTGTTCTTTGTTCGTTTGTTCGTTTGTTCGTTTGTTCATTTGTTCATTTGTTCGTTTGTTCAGTTTGTTCATTTGTTCATTTGTTCTGTTTTGTTCGTTTGTTCGTTTGTTCTTGTTCGTTTGTTCGTTTGTTCATCTTGTTCATTTGTTCATTTGTTCATTTGTTCGTCTGCGTTCCTGTTCGTTTGTTCATTTTTGCCATTTCGTTTGTTCGTTTGTCTGTGTTCTTTGTTCATGTTCATGTTCCGTTTGTTCGTTTGTTCATCTCTGTTCATTGTTCTTTGTTCATTTGTTCGTGTCTGTTGTTCATTGTTCATCTTGTTCGTTTGTTCTGTTTTCGTGTCATCTTGTTCATTCTGTTCTTGTTTCATTTGTTCTTTGTTCGTGTTCATTCTTCATGTTCGTTTGTCTCTGTTCATCGTCTCGTTCCAGTCTGTTCGTTGTTCCTGTCATCGTCTTTTGTTCGTTTGTTCGTTTGTTCGTTTGTTCGTTGTTCTGTTCATTTGTTCATTTGTTCGTTTCGTTTGTATCGTTTGTTCAGTTTGTTCGTTTGTTCTTTCGTTTGTTCAGTTTGTTCTTGTTCATCGTTCGTTTGTTCAGTTTGTCTCGTTGTATCAGTTTGTTCATTTTTCGTTGTTCAGTGTTCATCTCATTTGTCTGTTCAGTTCAGTTTTCAGTTTGTTCAGTGTCATTTGTTCAGTTTGTTCGTTTGTTCAGTTTGTTCATGTTCATTTGATTCTCGTGTTCAGTTTGTTCAGTTTGTTCAGGTCATTTTCATCTCATCATCATCCAGGTCATCATCATGTCCGTCAGTCATTGTCATCATTGTCAGGTCATCAGTCAGTTCAGGTCAGTCAGTGTCCATCAGTCGGTCAGGTCATCATCATCATCATCCAGTCAGTCAGGTCATCCATGTCATTGTCATGATCAGTTCAGGTCGTTGTCAGTCAGTCATCGGTCAGTTCGGTCATCGGTCAGGTCATCAGGTCAGGTCATGTCAGTCCATCGTCCATCTATCCAGTCTTCTTTTCATTATGATCCAGTTGTCATCAGTCAGGTCGTGTCATGTCATTGTTCGGTCATCAGTTGTCATTGTCATTGTCCATTCTCATCTGTCCATTCCATATCAGTCAGTCCAGGTCATAGTCCTGTCAGTATCTGTCAGGTCGTTATCAGTTTGTCAGTGTCATTGTCAGTTGTCCATTCAGTCCAGGTCGGTCAGGTCATCCATCCATCCATCCATCCATCCATCCATCAGTCATCCATCATCATCCATCCATCCATCCATCATCCATCATCCATCCATCATCCATCCATCCATCCATCATCCATCAGGTCCAGGTCGATCCATCCATCCATCATCATCCATCATGTCATCATCCATCCATCCATCCAGTCTCATCCATCATCATCCATCCATCATCCATCTATCCATCAGTCATCATCATCCATCATCATCATCCATCCATCATCATCCATCTATCATCAGTCATTCCATCCAGGTCAGTCCAGGTCCATCCATCATCCATCATCCATCCATCATATCCATCCATCCATCAGGTCATCATCCATCTCAGTCCATCCATCCATCCATCCATCCATCCATCCATCATCCATCCATCCTCATCCATCCAATCCATCCATCCATCATCATCCATCCATCCATCCAGGTCCATCCATCAGGTCCAGGTCAGGTCCATCATCAGGTCATCCAGGTCATCATCCGATCCATCCATCATCCATCCATCCATCCAGATCCAGGTCCAGGTCCAGGTCCAGTCCAGGTCAGGTCAGGTCAGTCATCCATCCATCCAGGTCAGTCAGTCCATCCATCCAGGTCAGGTCCATCAGGTCAGGTCCAGGTCAGGTCCATCCATCCAGGTCAGATCCATCCATCCATCCATCCATCAGGTCAGGTCCAGGTCCATCAGGTCCATCATCTATCCAGGTCAGGTCAGGTCAGTCCATCAGGTCATCATCCATCAGGTCATCCATCTATCAGGTCATCAGGTCAGGTCAGTCCAGGTCAGGTCATCAGTCCATCCAGGTCATCCATCAGGTCCATCCATCAGGTCCATCCATCAGGTCATCCAGGTCATCAGGTCAGGTCCATCAGTCCATCCATCCATCCATCCATCCATCCATCCATCAGGTCCATCAGGTCCAGTCCAGGTCCAGGTCCATCCATCCATCCAGTCCAGGTCCATCCATCCAGGTCCATCCATCCATCATCATCCATCCATCCAGTCCATCCATCAGGTCCAGGTCCAGGTCCATCAGGTCAGTCAGGTCCATCCAGGTCCAGGTCCAGATCATCCATCCAGGTCCATCCATCAGGTCCAGGTCCAGGTCCAGTCCATTCATCATCCATCCATCAGGTCCATCCATCAGGTCCATCCAGGTCCAGGTCCATCCATCAGTCCATCCAGTCAGGTCAGGTCAGGTCAGGTCATCCATCCATCAGGTCATCCAGTCAGATCAGTCAGTCCATCAGGTCCATCCATCCATCTATCCATCCATCCATCATCATCAGTCAGGTCAGGTCAGGTCATCAGGTCAGGTCAGTCAGGTCAGGTCATCAGTCAGTCATCAGGTCCAGGTCAGTCAGGTCCAGTCCAGTCAGTCCAGGTCATCATCCATCCAGGTCCATCAGGTCCATCATCCAGGTCATCCAGTCAGGTCCATCCAGGTCAGTCAGTCATCCATCCATCATCCATCCATCCATCCATCTCATCATTCCATCATCATCCATCCATCATCATCCATCAGTCAGTCATCTCAGTCCATCCATCTCATCATCATCCATCAGTCCATCATCAGTCATCATCATCAGTCATCATCATCTCATCTCATCATCATCATCATCATCATCATCTATCATCGTCATCGGTCAGGTCCATCCAGGTCAGGTCAGGTCAGGTCCAGTCAGTCCAGGTCAGTCTGTCATCAGTCAGGTCAGGTCAGGTCAGGTCAGGTCAGGTCAGGTCCAGGTCAGTCAGGTCAGGTCATGGTCATCAGGTCTCAGTCCATCAGTCTCAGTCTCAGGTCAGGTCCAGTCATCCAGGTCATCCAGGTCTATCCATCCATCCATCCAGGTCAGGTCCATCATCATCCATCAGGTCCATCCATCCGGTCATCTCATCCAGGTCCATCAGGTCCATCCAGGTCCATCATCCATCCATCATCCAGATCCATCCATCCATCCATCCAGGTCTATCCATCCATCAGTCAGTCCATCCATCATCCATCATCCAGGTCCATCATCCAGTCCATCCATCCAGGTCCATCCATCTAGTCCAGTCAGGTCAGGTCATCAGGTCCATCAGGTCCAGTCTAGTCCATCACATCAGTCCGATCAATCACATCCATCTCCAGGTCAGGTCCATCCATCCATTCATCTAGTCATTCGATCCATTCCATGTCATCAGTCATCAGGTCCAGTCATCCATCCATCAATCCATCCATCATCTCATCCTATCCATCAGAGTCCATCCATCGTCCAGTCCAGTCATCCATCACGTCATCATCCAGATCATCAGGTCCATCATCCATCCATCCATCATCCATCCATCCATCCATCCATCCATCCATCCATATCCATCCAGGTCATCCATCATCCATCCATGGTCATCATCCAGTCCATTCATCAGGTCCATCATCCATCATCCAGTCATCCATCCATCCAGGTCCAGGTCCATCCAGGTCAGGTCCATCTATCCATCCATCCATCCATCCATCCATCATCCATCATCCATCAGGTCATCCAGTCAGTCCATCATCATCCATCCATCCATCCATCAGTCCATCCAGGTCCATCCAGGTCATCATCAGGTCATCCATCAGTCCATCATCATCCATCCATCATCATTCATCATCATCATCATCATCCATCCATCCATCATCCATCCATCATCCATCATCATCCAATCATCCATCCATCATCCATCGGTCATCCATCATCCATCCATCCATCCATCCAATTCCATCATCATCCATCATCCATCCATCATCATCCATCCATCCATCCAATCCATCCATCCATCATCCATCCATCCATCCAGTCAGTCATCATCATCCATCATCCATCGGTTCATCCATCCATCATCTCATCCATCCATCATCATCATCATCCATCATCCATCCCAATCCATTCATCATCCTCATCATCCATCCATCCATTCCATCATCATCCATCCATCCATCCATCCATCCATCCATCCATCATCATCCATCCATCCATCCATCCATCCATCCATCCATCCATCCATCCATTCCATCCATCATCCATCCATCCATCATCCATCCATCCATCCATCCATCCATCCATCCATCCAATCCATCCATCCATCCATCCATCCATCCATCCAATCCATCCATCCATCCATCCATCCATCCATCCATCCATCCATCCACCCATCCATCCATCCATCCATCCATCCATCCATCCATCCATCCATCCATCCATCCATCCATCCATCCATCCATCCATCCATCCATCCATCCATCCATCCATCCATCCATCCATCCATCCATCCATCCATCCATCCATCCATCCATCCATCCATCCATCCATCCATCCATCCATCTTCTCTTTCAGATAATGTAGGTTTTCTCTGTCGTACCTATTATCGTTTATCCTTACCTGGTTGATCCTTTATCGTACCGCTACAGAAAGAAGAGGGAAGACAAAATCTGGTTTCAACGAGGGCAGAATCCGAACTACGCCCAACAACACGCCCAAGATGACGAGAAGCATGGCTCTAAAACCAGAGGAATAGCTGTAAAGTCATGATGAGCTTCACTTTATTTTGTGAGTACATTATATCTTTTTTTAAGGGCACCTTCGGTATTAGAATAAATATTTTTGGTATGTAATACAATTGAGACGCAATTCTGACGTAATATCTTGTTGCGCAATATTATGTACGCTTTAGTATGTATTGCCAACTGTCGAAGTGGCTCTTATCAATTACGCCGGGACTTTAACGGTTCTACCTTAGACTATAGCAGTTGCGTGATTATAACAAACGGTGTTCACACAGCTTTTGGCCAGTCTCTTCTGTATTCAAATTAAATTTTATATACTCATCAGGAATGTAGGCATGAATGATCACATTGTGCAACTTGTCGTATACAAAAAAGTTTCCATGTTTCAAAATTACTTCTATTAGCTTGTGTATAACATATTGATGCTTCTTTACTGCACTTGGTTTAAGGTCATGACGTTGTCTGGTTTTATTATCTTCCATATCAAACTGACTGTTGAATTTATTGACAACGCGGGAAAGTTTAGACGTGACCATGAAAAATCTTTGTCGACCATTGGCATTGTTTGAGATGCCAACAATTCTAAAATGAGTTCTCATGAGCTTGTTCAGATCCTCGTACGTATGATCTGCCCCGAAGGAGCATTTTCTGTTACTGAAATGTTACCCGTTATTATTTCTTCTCGCGTTTGAGGGCAATTGTTCCTAAAATAATGTATGTCCGTGATGTATCTCGGCCAGAGTCGTTTGTATTTGAACTGATCAAATGCGAAGAATAAATTGCTGAGCTCCTTTCTGGCTTGAAGATGAAGTTTAAGGTCTATCATCTGCGCTGCAGCAACAAACATAACGATGGTTTTTACTCCCTGAAGGACACACAACCACCAACAGTTCTGGGAGTTCAACAAACCAGTGGTGTTCAACGGAAACAACAAACTACCGCCAGGATGGTAACAATTAAAACGCTAATGGAACACCTCTACCATGTCACCACGGCGGCCACCTAAACGGAGAAACCCGTATTATCTGGCACCCTTGTAGAAGATCCGACGGAATTCCTCCAATAAATGGAAGCCAAAGGGGCCGACTTACCAACAACAATCACCCAACTGCAAGGCTACGCAGCCACACGGTGAGCAACATTCGAGGCTTTCTAGCCCAGGTACGGCAGTTCGATGTTCCCTAGAATCGGAATAGGTAGAATCGTAACTAGCCTTTATCAGATTAACTCTAGCTTGCTCACTTCAGCAGAGTGACTGATGGTAAGTTGGTATTCTCTAACGAAAAAAATGCATTCTGAATACTTCTCAGATGTTCACAATTATTAACCTTTAACCAAACCAAAAAGGGGAAAAAGACTATAAAAGTAACTCCATGTTCAACAATCAGACATTTACTCGGAGCTCCTCACAGCCTAGCGGATCAATTAGCACCGCTAACCTATAACCTGTCATTTTCTACAACACTAGCGGCGCTGACGCCGAGGCCTCAAGAAGTGGTGCGCTGCAGCACGATGCCGACGCCTCAACGAGTGGTGTGCTGCAGCACGACGCCGACGCCTCATTCATCTACACTAGCTAGCGGTGCTTAAAACATAGCCTGCTGACGCCAAAACTTCAACAAATGGTGCGCTGCACCACGATGCAGACGCCTGCCACACTTGACGCCTGCAGTAAGTCACATCGTCTTCCGAATTCCACCAACTAGCCTCCCCGTGGAGTTTGATGAACAATCTTTAAATTGTATATTGCTGTGTTAAGGCATTGCGTTGGAGCGCCGCTAAAAGAGTGCTGTGATGCGGTACGGTAAATTGTAAATTATTAGGTCACCTTCTTCTTTTTTTCTTTGCATAGCTAGCTCAACGGAAGTTATGGAATTTACAAAAAGAAATAAAACACAGTAATCTCAAGAAAACATCTATACCTTCAAAAACATTTTTTTTTTCATACAAAACAGTTTATAAAACAATGCACAGTTCCAGTTTATACAGAAAATAATCAAAAGTCTTACCTAATATTTACTCACGATACACTAATAGGCCGATAATCTACCTATTCTTTATTCCCACGTTTGTAACGGCGTTTGTTCAGAAATTCTTGACAGATAGTTTATTTAATAAAAGTCAAAAGATCTTGAACTTCGACCTCAAAATTTGCAGTAAATTATCTTTACTTAATGTACATTAAATTCAAATAACAAAATACTCAAACATCGGCTACAAACAAAGAAATCTACAATTAAAACTTAATACTAATATTAATAAGGCAGCCCTACGTTGGGGCTCGATAATTACAATTCCAGTTTATGCATAGCAATATATATGTATATATATATATATATATATATATATATATATATATATATATAAATTGATATTGAATAATATCATGTCCTGCATATTTATTTTTATAAAAAGTGATTACGGTTACTGAGGACTGAAGTATAAAAATTAAAAACTTGGATTGCGGAACTAGTGGTACATGTTCTAATTGAATCCATTATTAAGAAACTAGATTTCCCAATACCTATTCAGCTAGTGTATGTTGACGATTTTCTTTTGTGCTTACCCAAAGATAAGATACATATGACACATACCGCATTCAATTCGTAGCACAAAGATTTAAAATTTAAGATTGAAATTGAGTCCTATAAAAAACTGCCATTTTTAGATTTACTACTCATAAGGCACGATAACCATATTATTACAGATATATATCAAAAACCCACAACTTCTAATAGAATTATAAATTTCAAATCCTGCCACAATTTGACTCAAAAATTAGTCACTGTAAAGTCTGTTGTCTAAAAAATACATCGTCTGTGCAACGCGAAGTTCCTCAAAAAGAACTATTCTTTTTACATGACCGTTTTCAAAAACAACGGATACCCCACCGATTTATTAAACCGATGTTGGAAATCTAATCCCCCTGTTTCTATTAACACGAATAAGACACTTCAATATCACAAACTAGCTTTTGTACCAAAACTGTCCAAAAAATTATCCCACATTTTGAACACGGACAATATTACAATTAGCACCTATTATAAAAAAACAGGCCGGACTCTATTTTCGAAAATAGAAGACAAAAGCCAAAAATTTGAAACACCTAACGTCATCTATAGCATACCTTGTACAAGCTGCGATGGTCAATACATAGGCCAGACCAAGCAGTTACTTATTAATAGAATCAGGGGCCACAAATCAGACTGCAAAAATTCATCACGTAATAATAAAGACACCATAGCTGTAGTCGCCCATTACAAATCAAAAAAACATGAATTTGACTACGAAAATACCTCTGTTTTAGCCGTAGAAGAAAATCTTACACGTCGTTTGTTTAAAGAACTGTTTTTTATATATAAAGAAAAAAATTCAATTAATCAAAAAACGGATACCCAAAATCTGTCTGCAATATACATTAATATTTTTAACTTAGCATAACCAACCTACCATTAACTTTATAATACTAAATATAACCATAAGTGTATTCTTCGCTAACTAACATTTAGAAAATTTTATATTATATATCCTTTCTACACTAACAACAATTTATACTAACTCAACCGGTCGCTTATATCTTTATGTTGATATCAATAACACACCTTTTAATTAGATTGTATCGTTTAGGTCTAGTCATTTATTTTTAATTATTTAAATATTAAGGTACGTATTTTTAACAAATTTTAATTTATACTTAGTTGTTCTTTTATAGCTGTGATAATGTGAATAAATTTCACGAAACGTTAGCATACAATCCAAGTTTTAATTTTATACTTCAGTCCTCAGTAACCGTAATCACTTTTTATAAAATATATATATATATATATATATATATATATATATATATATATATATATATTATACTTATATTTAGACCAGGGTAGAAAATTAAATAATCACATCAAATAATTTTAATCACCGTGTATAAGGAATTTCATTAAATAATACGCTTTATTAAAACCTTGAAGCATAAATAAACTCGGTCGTTTCAGTAAAAATAAGAAATTTAAATTATTTATAAGACGCGTTATATCAATAGAAACAGTATTAAAATGCTCAACGTATAATTTAATTATTCCTAATAAAGAAACAAATGGAAACTACGTGCAAAATTTATATGAATAAACTCAATTTTAAGTAACCGGTATTAAACAAAGTGTACACATAATAATTAATATTTAAGTTGTATTCGCTAAAAATGAAAGGATAGAAATCAATTTAATTGGAGTTAATTAAACCGTTAGTAACATATAATACCTATAGAAACTTGTAAAAACCCAAGATTAAAATACCACGGAATAAGGCTCTGAGAATTAATAGTATGTTTGAACACCTGGGTTTATTTAAAAAGCTCATTCGGCGTAAATTTTGCAGATAATTAATGTTTCAAAGAATCTTGGGGAAAACGTCGCATAATAGTTACGAGAATTGCTAAAGCTGGGTTATTTCACACTCCATGTGGACTAAAATAATCGATAATAAAGAATATCAATTTGCACCAATACGAACAGGTTAGAGAAGGAAAGAGAAATGCGTCAAGCAAAGACACATATTGTAAAGGCGGGATTTAAGCAACGTCATGGGGTTGCGATTGGTTAAAATAGGATGCATATATGAGAGGTAGAAACAACAATTTCTGTACAAAATTAATTAGTTTTTCTCGGACATGCTTGCGTGCCGTGTGGAAATTTTCTGAGATTTAAATGGGGCGAGTGAAAATTCGTAAAAAACGACGTGCGAGCGACAGACTGGGAACATAGAATGAGGAATTCTTTAGAATTACCCGTTTTGGGGAACAGACCGACAGACAGGCTTTTTGCTATATATACCGAGATGAATATAAACAAGCCCTCTTACTCTCTTAGACTTTTGACGATTCGATGCGTTAAAAGCTCGTACATACGCGACTTGATTGAAGATGTTAAACCGTGCATTTTAGTTTGATTAAATAATTTAAAGTTTGCTCGTATATTTTAGTGATTCAAAATAGCTTGTTATTTATGTACTTCAGTGCACTTAGATACAAGGTAATAAAATTTAGTTTCACTGTACCAATTAGCAAAATTTACAACGACAAATGTATACACAAAAGTAGGCAGTTTTGGCGTATATTGGTGACAGACGCATGAATTTCTTTGCTATTTTTCGGGGGTGTTAATAATTAAATGGTTCAAATACGTGTCTGGATCCATGAAACAAGGGTCAGATAAACACAGATGAGTTCCGGAAAAGCCCAGAAACAACTTTAAATAAATGGTGATGGAGAAGATTTTAAAAGCGTAGAGAATCAGAAGCCGTAAATATAATCCTGTTGGAATGGTGTGATTAACTAAAGGGACGATGTACTTTGAAGCTACGAGGACAGTAACCTTCAGGTAAATTATACTATTTTGTTTGACATTTTTGTGTGTATTGAATGACTTTATAATTGATTTACTTTAAATGGACATTAGTGAAATTGTACTAACCATAAAAGTTTAATTTTAAGATGAAATTTGCTTGTTTAAGTAAAAAGGGGTATTTTGTTTTGATGTTCGGGAATATGATGAAAATTTGGGTATGTCTTTGAGCTCAATTAGACGAACCTGGTTAATTAACGTAAAGGGGTGGTAGATGCTCCCTTTATACTCAGACTCCGGTCTGCTTATATTGTTATATTAATTACTAGGCATCCAACAAGGACTTTAATTCTGGATGCACATTAAAATGATAATAAAATTAATCTTGAAATTTTTTTTGAAAACTGAATTTTATGCTGAAATTTAATTTGAAAATTTAATGTATTCTGAATATTGATGTAAATAGAGTTAACGTTGATGTTTGTGGTAGGAATGTGTTGTTTAATTTTATGAATGAGGAGGTTTATAAAATTAGGTGAGCAGCCGAGGCGAAAACAGGATCACAGCAGTTTATGACGTCCAATCGGTGGGACTAGAATTTTTTTGTTGAAAGGACCCAGTTCCCGAATTCAAAGGAGTATATCACAGCAATATATATATATATATATATATATTGTAGTGGTTTTAAAGGGTTAAGTTTGGGTATAAATAATGCAATTTCCAACACCCTGTATAGAGGAAACAACCATAATTTACGTGCGAAATTTATTTCATTTAGTTAATTTAAAGTATCAAGTATTACCATAATTTTACAATTAGTGATTAAAATTTAGTTAGATTCGTAAAGAAAATAAATTGTATAAGCCAATGGAAATTATTAATTAATTTAATTGAGTTTAATTCAAAGGCTGTAACGTCTAATACGCATAAAAGCATGAAAAATCAATAATACCAAGGCGAAAAGCTTTACTAACAAACGAACAGACGTTAAATATAAAATACCTTGAAACGCAAACTCCTAGAAATGTTATTTTAAAACGTTCGTTAATTAGGCACAGGTGCATGTTTTGAAAGGTCAAATTCCCCTTATTTGTGTAGATAAAACACAAGAATCGAGGTATATCGTTCAAACGGTCGGACGGTTTGCATAAACGCTAACCAAAAGTTTCCTTAAAGCGCAGAAAGGATGGACAATCAATGATATGCTTCGGAATGAGACAGGCATAATTGCATTTCACTTCGAAACGCACGTATTCAGTCCACATGGGTTAGATAGCACGCGGACAGTAATATCGATTTTCTACCACTCAAGCGAGGGTAGAAGGAAACATCTAATATGCATAAGAGAGGAATAGAGATAATATAGGTGGGGTTTTTAAGACGTCACTGAAAGTATCATTGGTCGAAATAGTTAGTTTTAAAACAGACAAGCACGGGACAGATGAATGCGGGTTTTTCAAATTAAATAGCGTATCGACGAGCTAAATTTCGGGGAGTTGGAAAACGGTTATACCAAAATTTGAAGAACGAATTAGTTTAATTAAGGATTTCGCGTTAAGAGGGTTTGGAAAGGTTACATTTTGAATGGTATAAATACGAGAGGTGAGTTATTAAGTTTCTCTTTGACTTCGTTAATTTGCATCGCTTACTACATACAGAAATCTACTAACGAGCTTGTAAGTATTTAAAATTTATAAATTTAATAGTACAGTGTTAGATTGTTGGCCTCATAGTTTGACACGTGGAAAGTGTCGAGTTTATATTTTAACTGAGGTGCAACAGATATTTTAACAAGCTCGTAAAGTAAAGTGATTATGCGATAATAAACAAGCGTAAGAATATATGGATTTGGGTCGAATGGGTAGCATGCAGCACAACTTGAATGGTGTTCATCTATAAATAGCTGGAGGCGGCAAGCAGAACATAACCCAGACCGAGAGTTCAGGAGCACAATACGTCAACGGAGTTGGGATCTTCAAGAAATTCCAGGTAACGCATTAGAATTTGCTGTTTTTTATAAACTGTGGAAATTATTGTGATGTGTGAGAGTGAACTTTGATGGTATTTTGCATTATTTTGCGTATTGAAAATAATACGTATAACTAACTTTGATTATGGTATTTGAATATAAATCTAAAGGTGTATATAAAGCTTATTAACATTCCTCATGAATTTAAAATTTTATTGTTAAGAGTACATGGTTTTTTTTGTGTTTGTCGCAAGAGTATGCAAAGTAGCTAGCGTACGTTAATTAACTGGGTTATCATGAGCTCGCAATACTCCGGAGTGTAGTAATTATAAATAAAAATAAGGTATTACTTAGGGCCCATTTACTCCAGTTGCTTTAAATGTGTTTGAAATCTCAAATTTAAACAAAAACAAGGACTTTTCTAGGATATCAGTTATTGAGGTGTAACTTGAACACCGAAATGTACATAAACTGGAATTATTATTTGTAAATACTGGTAAATAAATATTGTATGATTGTTGTAGTACTTTGTGGTTTTATTGGATAGTGTGTGTGAACGGTAAAGAGAATGATAGAAAAGTTAGGTATCCAAGAGGAAGCACAGCTGGGCTAGCCAGGGAGCTGTTGAAGAAATCAAAGTTGATGGAAGCAGAATCCGGGTAAGAAACTGTTTTTTTTAAACTTTCTTTATTTTTTTAAATTTTTGATTTTTGTAAATTAATAATTTTCGAATCTACTGAGATCCTGAGAGGGCCACGGCATTATATATATATATATATATATATATATATATATATATATACAAATCTTGTGGGTTGCTCCGGCAACCACAGCAGAAGTAGAAAGAAGTTTCTCAATTCTCAAACGAATTAAAACCTGACTCCGTGCAAATACTGAAGAAACTCATTTGAACGGGTTAGCGTTACTAAACATTCAAAAAAAGGTAAAAATCGATGTTGAGGAAATAATTACAGCATACGCAAATAGTGGCAATAGAAGAATAGAACTGCTATTTAATGTCCCTACTGAAAAATAAAATTTGTATAAAACTTGATTAAAAAAATACAAAAATGCTTTCTTAGTATATTTATTGATAACAATTAAGGTGAGCGCAGAGCAAACAATACCAAAAAGAAGCTTCTTTGGCGCTCTTGAAAACCAATTTAAGTTTGTTTGTTACTTTATTTTATTTAAACCCCCCTCAATTCAAGTCTGGTTACGCCACTGATAAGTGAGACACAATCCTGTAAAAAGTTCAATTGAAAATAATTTCTGTTTAAATGCTTTCCTGACACTTTTGAATGACGAATTCATATCTTAGAGATGCGTATATGTGAAACGTTTAGGCGTTGCGAATAATAAAAATTATTTTAAAAAAAAGTAATCTAAAGTGGACAACTTACTATTGATGCACCCTGTATAATTTTGATATCATGTATAATAGTGTGCAAAAGCGTACCATTGCAATTAATTGGTGGTTCTATTCAAATTACAAACCTAAAGACCACAAAATTTATCACTTTATATCTGTCAAATACATACTGAAACCGAACTTAGGTTTATAAAGTGATTTAAACCACAAAAGTGTGTGAATAAAATAATTAAAACTGTAAACTTTCATAGCGGAATCGTCATTTTAAAAAGCTAGAGTTGTGAGCTTTAGAAATTTTAGTTAAATAAGCTAAATTCAATATTACATAATTGCAAATACAAAAATCCGCCCACACACGCATACGCCTTATTCATATCTTATGAAGCAATGTAAAGGCCCAACGCTGTACAGGAAAAATTTACCAATATTAAGTTACAGCTGATTTAATTTTTTTTATACAATATGTAACAATGTATTAAGCTAGTTAAATAAAGAAAAGTTAGGGACGTCGTATAAACCATGGCCAGGCATGCATCTTTCACGTATTAAGCACGTTAATAACATACTACTCCGAAGGAGAGAAAGTAATTAACTTATTACTTACAAGTCATCAACACCAATAGATGTGGGGGTGAGCAGCCAAAAAATTTGGTTTGTCATAAAACACCTCTTTGGTTATGAAATAACAAATGAGGGTCCACGTGATTAACCGCGGATTTTCGACAAAACAAACAACTTTAAAAGATATTGGGACGGTTTAGTTCACAGCAAAGATATTTTGGAATTAAATATCCGAAAGGTTAGATAAATGCTCTCAGCTCCAAATTAACTTCTGGCTAGTCATTCGATAAATGCGTAATTGTAAGTTAACTTAGTAAAGCTAAATGTTGTTTTCAATGGCATTTATAAGATATTGCTAACTGTAGTGTAACATTTTTAGAAGTATATGGTCTGGATGTTACAAGCTTAATTGCAACTAATTGTGATATTTAATCATAACAGTTTTGTTGCAATAAGAATGAACTGAAAATGAATTTTACCATTTTTGTTTATAGCATATATTTTGCTACGGGCCTATCTCTAGGTAATTAACGTGGACACTAATATTAGTAAATTTAAAAGTGTTATATGCATACTTGTTCACAGCAATACTGAACTGTTATTGTTCCGTAACCGTTCACTATGTATAATTCACCTTGTATATATCATAAAATACTCCTGCATACCTAATCGATTTTTATTCATTATCCCTACCTAATTAAACTAACCAAACACAAAGGAACGGATAAGAAACGAGATTGCTCGAGCAACCTTCAAGCAATCAACACGCGTCCTCCGATATGCCGTGCATCTGGTCGCGTTAAAAGGCATAATCAGTTAAAATGTTACATTGAAGTGCGTGATAAAGTGAACATTAAATCAACAGACAATTCATCATCAAGTGTAAGCCGTTTCACCACTTCAAACAACAAGAATATAGTCGAAACTACACCACATGTCAAATCAAGGTTAGTTATCCTATCATTTATACTACAAAACAATCTGTTATAATTATTATCTGATTATCCATTATTTTACTGATCATTTAGACTGTTAACCTTTCATTCAATCATCATACACAAGTCAACACCAAGCCTAGCTTGTTTTCAAATACGCATGCTACAACTTGGTATTTCATTATCTATACTTTTCAACCCCTAAACAACGCGTGTTTTCAAATATGCACGCGCCAGTTATTTTAAAATAGATTTAAGCAAGGTAAGTTGAGAATTTTTTTATTCAAGCACACAAGTTACCTTTCGTAAAGGAAATCCATTGCACCAAAAAATACCCCGTAATTAAAATCACCCGGATTACTCTTCATCCAAAAGGAATCTTATTGGATTAGACGTAGTTGGCGCCTATAAACTTAACGGATTGAAAATCTTACAAGATATATGGTCTTAGTAACGCAGTTTGAAATCGAATCCAGGTAAAATTTTGATAGTTATTCAATTTTATTTCATTTTCTGCCACTTATTGCTATAGGGACCCACTGCCGCGCCATTGTAATTGGTCGATGCATCCTTATTTTGTTACGGCATTTCCGCCCCTTTTGAATAATCTCAAATTTAATAATTTAACGTGCTACATTAACTTTTTGAAACAGTGATTGAGTTTTAAACTGTAATTAAGCGCCTCCTAAAAACGTTATTCTAAACCCTTTTTATGTTATTCCCAAATTATGCAAACTTAACAAGTTTAATAAATACGTATTAAACCGTCCTATAAAATTACCCTAGTGTTTTGTACAATAAGAATACGTGCAATATATCCTTCACCGCGGTTAGAAATTCTTTGAAATAATGCTATCGTTTAACCATTTCTAAAAAGCTAGAAGTTTGGCTTACCAATTCCTTGTAACACATTCGTACAGGTGCTTGTTATTTCCAAAATATGTTCGAAACAACTGCTTTGTACCAAATATAAAAGCTTTTTCCTACTTCATAATATTTCCTACTTCATAATATTTGCACAAGTCCGGTCACTCAAGTTTTATGGGTAATAAAATCAGTCTCCTAATTAAGTCATGCCTGGTATCCCCGTAGCATGGTTCGATAAAAATACAACTGGTTTTCTTTAGCACTATGTAAGATTGCATATTCGCTTAGATGTTTTAAAATATATTTTAATTTCCCATTCTTACAACGAAATTCAATGGAATTAATTATTGTATTTTGCCTTCTTTATTGCTTGCATTCTATGAGTTTCCCCGTTGTTGTCTAGAATATAATTTTTGCTTCCTTTCATAGAAGATTTAACATTCTGTTGCTGGGAATGGTTTTATGTTACTTACCCTGTCGTTTTCAAATTGTATAAATACAAATTCAACTTTTGAAAGGCTCTTACTTATTCGACTTTTCTCTTGTGTATCCGATTCTATTGCTATACAACGTCCTTTAAGCGTTGTAAAGTCGCGATTTCAAAATGCGTTTTTGTACATAGTGTGGTAATGTAGTTAAGTTGGTTGATCCAGTGCCCAGCCGTAGAAAAATGCGGCCTGCATTTCCTCATCCTAAGATAATACCAGAGAGAAACCGACAGCTTATGGTACAGCTTTCTTTTTGCTTTACTTGTGCTGCTGTTTCGAAACATAGACACTTTTTTTGGTTGATTCTACAATAAATTGCAGACTGTACGTTACCAAGCATACGCTCACAACATGAACGATTGTGCAATTATTCTTAAAGCTTGCGTTAGCACACTTGTCACTGCTTCCTTTTCTGTGTACACTAATGTTAACGTCAACAACTTGCTAGTTAATACTTGAATACGCTGTTTAAAATTTAACGTTCCGTTCTTAAATCTTACGAGGTGCACAACCCAAAACAGGTAAACATTAATATAAATATATGTATTCTGTTTAATTTCCTATTGTACATATTTAGGGCTAGAACATGTTGTAAGTATTCTTGTATGTGCATATGTACTTATTATTTAGATAATAAGATTTTATTCTCGATATTTTAAAATGCTTAGGTTTAAACTGTATTGTATGTAAATTGACGCTTTGTATACCTCACGCTATAACGAACGATTACGTAAATGTGTGTTTTTGACTTTTGTAAGTATTTTTTTGGGACTGTATTTTGGTAATACAACTTTTTTACTGAGGTTTTCAATTTTTTTCTTTCTATGTCACTCACTCCATTCTACGAAGTTTTTGAGCTAGCCCAAACTCTAATTCGTTTGGAGTTCAATTCTAACATTCTGTACCTGTTTTGTTGCGGTATTCGAGGTAGACGATGTTCTTTCCTTACTTTCCTGCACGGAACACCGTAACATAAAATTTGGCATACCCAATGTGAGGCCCCAATTTTCGAAACCGTTCTTTCTACATAACGTAGACTGAATTTCTTGGAAATCTGTTCCTTCTACTTAACGGTAAGTTTGATTTTTTCTGGAAACCTTTCTTTTACTTAAGGTTGGCCACGATCTTCGAAACCTTTCTGTTGTTTGTAAAATTTGCTTGATTTCTAAAACTCCTTTTTTAGTTAAAGAGCTTGTTCCCGATTTTTTGAAACCTCTATTCTTACTCAACATTTCGTCCTGAATTTTCTGTACATACACCGCTTCGTCACAATACAAATTTCTTTGTTGCGTTTGTTTTATTGTTTCTCGTGCGTTGCATGGTGATTTATTGTAGATTTTTCTTTATGCCAAATTACGAGAATTGTGTTTTCGTTGACAATTCAAGTTTTTGAAAACGTTGGCGCCCAAATCCTAATTCTACTTCTACTTCTATTTTACTGGTATTTTGAAATTCTGTTGTGGTACATTTCTATTATACTACCTCGTTTATGTTGGTATACCTCGTGTATATTATAGTTTATCGTTGTCCTAAAGATTATTTCTGAAAATGACAGTGGTTATTGGAAGTTAAACGTTAAGCGCTTACACAAGCCCGAGCTCAAGTATGAGGTTAGTTCTCGTGGGTTCGATGCTGAGTTATCTGTAACCGAACTCAGACAAGCTCTATGGAAAATTTTAGAATCCAAATGTTTTGAAAGTTTAGACCCAATTTATCCGAATTCGACTTTCAAGTAGAATTCGAATCAATGACTCAAGGTTTAACTAAGTTGAACGCTAAATGCAAAATTTTTGATGGAAATTTTCTACAGACGACGACAATCGTATTATTTCATTCGTTACGCATCTGTAGGGTAGAATTAGCCGGATAAATGTTGCTTCTGAAGAGTACAAACAGCGACAGTTGTTGGTAACTGTTATCGAATTACGCAATAATTGTGACAAATTACATGATCAGTTCAATTGTTCCATAAGTCTGCCCGTACCCGTGGTTTGTACCGTTCCTTCGCTCCTTTCAACCTCTGTGGAGGAACACCCTCCTGCTACAGAACCTTCGGACGAATTACCATTAGCAGTGCCTTCTACCATTTCTAAATCTACTCCAAGTTATGATCAGATAGTGTCTAACTGGGATTGAAATTTTCCAGCAAAATAGCATATAATTGCGAAATAAGTAGGCACAGTAAAATGACAATAAAGTCAAAGTCCAAGCACAACCCATTAGGTAGCTGCTGGTCACCAACCCGTAATTTGTTAAGTTAACAATTTAAAATAAGGACAGAGTCACTACGAGGAAGCACAAGTAAAAATATAGCGGTAGTTCTACTCTCTCAACGGGCGAGTTCCACTCCTGATTGCAACAGGTGAGGCACTATGTGGAAAGTAGTGATTTGACCGATGGGTAATTTAATATTAGTGAAAGTTTCAGTGACTGAATTTTTAATTAAGGGTGTTTTATCAGTTTTATGCCTGATGTAATTTGTACCAGTACTAACCATAAGTAATTGAGAATGTGCCCACTGGCTAACAGTTTTCGTAAGTTGTGTATCTAATGCCTAAATTTCAAAGGATGTAAATATAATAAATAAATTTTATATTTAGTAGTCAAATATATCCAATAATATGATCAGAGTTTAATGAAGTAACAACCTAGAACCTCCAGTACGTATAAGGAAAATGATCGCACCTCCCTCATTTCCAACCAGAGATACAAACAGCTACGTCTCCCCTAGATAAAAATCATACCAAAGACAAACAAAAGAAAACCGCTCGACCAACCCTCACATAAGTTAATGTAAACCAACAAAGAAATAAAACAAAAGAAACCCGCTCGACCAACCCTCAAATACGATAACGATCCCTCCTACAATAAAACCAAAAGTAAATGGCTCAACACACGACACCCTTTTATTCCACTATGGCTACAGTAACATTCCCCGATCGCTATATTAAAGCAGAAACTAACCCCTTTCTTTCCCCGATCGCTACAGCTATATTCCTTCATAAAAGACACATATTCATTTTTACATTGAACTTTTTTTTTTAAATCTTGTTTCTAATTGTAGTATGCCCTTAATTACAAAGGTTTTCGAATCCCCTAATTCTGAAGAGAAATCTTTTAACGGAGTTCTCATTTGTTTTTTTAAAAATTCCTCACAATCTTTTTCATCTTTTGAAAAATATGCCTTCTGCTTGGGTTCTTCGATGACCCACAACTTTTGCAAATCATTTTCAATGGATTGTGTCACAAAACAGCAATGAATAGTTTTTATTGGATGAGATAATACCCCTGATACTAAATAACCTAGAGCTGTATTCTGAAGAATAAGTAGATTTTTTCCTAACGAAATCTTGCCATCACCGAGCAGCGTCCAAAACGAATTTGCACCAATCATCAAATCAATGGGTTTACTTAAATGAAAATTTGGATTGGTTAATTGATTGTTTGGAGGAATCTTCAAATTCAAAACATTATTATCATAAGCTGGGAATTCTCCAGTAATTTGTGGAACAACAAAACAAGAAATCGTAGATTTAAATCTATTATACAATCTCACATTTTTTGCTTAAATTGGAAGCAATATTATTAATCCCAGTTACACAAATGTTTGTGTCTTGTTGTTCTAAATCTTGTTTGCACAACTTGACAGTCACAAAAAACGATTGACTTCCAGAATCCAAAATAGCAATAATGCTGAATATGTTTAATAAACTTTCAGAACCCTTATTACTTACAAACAACTGAATATTTTAAGAAAAAACATTTTACCTTTTTATCAATCTTAACTTAGTCTTATAGAAATGAATTCATTCAAGAACTAATTAAATTAGGTAAACGATTAGAGAAACGTCAAGTTTCTATAGAAAATTATGTACCGCCAAGTAAAAGACGAACCGATTTAGAGACAGACTTAGCATATACCGATCAACCATCTCACAGTAAATCATACACTACACAGAAATTTTTCGCTTTACAAATTACATCACCCGAAATTAGACAAATACTAAAAACTTGTTGGAACTATCTTCACACAGGACATTTCCAATCGCAATGTCATGTTAGACGTAGAACAAATTATTTATTCTGTAAATTCTAATTATTAAGTAGCAATAATTAATAGTCGAAGGACCAGTACATAAATAGTTATATACCCACGTGACCTAGTATATCAATTTATAATTAAAGCCAAGAACCGCTCACTTCGACAAAACACCAAATGTAATCTCGACAAAACACATCAGGTCTTCACTTCTAAAAGGATCGCGGCAAACAGCCCGGAATGTTAGTCTTCAATCCACCAGGCAACAAGAGGTGACAGCAGATGGTCGGGTGGTGGTTTCACTAAATTGAATACCGATTTATTCGCGGACAAAGTTTGCGCGTACAGATTTACAATTTAAAATATTAATTCTATTCTAAACATACTGCTCACCAATAAACTAAGCTTATTTAAAACTACAAACAAAAACTAATATATATATATATATATATATATATATATATATATTGTAGTGGTTTTAAAGGGCTAAATTTACGTATAAACAAGGTAATTTCAAACACCCTGTATAGAGGAAACAACCAGAATTTACGTGCGAAATTTATTCCAGTTAGTTCATTTTTAAGTAACAAGTATTAACAAAATTTTACAAATAATGATTAAAATTTAGTAGGTTTGCAAAGAAAATAAATTGCAGAGGCCAATGCAATTAATTTATTAATTTAATTGAACGGTTATTTACGTATAATATGCATAAAAGCATGAAAAATCGATAATACCAAAGTGAAACGCGTTGCTAACACAGAAACGGCCGTTGGATATAAAATACGTCGAAAAGCCAACTCGTAGAAATGTTATTTAAAACGTTCGTTAAATTGAACACCTGCAGGTTTTGGAAATGTCAAGTTCCCCTTAATTTGAATAGATAACAAGCAAGTTTCAAAGAATATTGGTTAAACAACAGTTGCTAAAGCACGTATTCAGGTCCACATGGAGTGAATAGAACGCGGACAGTAATATCGATTCTCTACCACTCAAACAAGGTTAGAAGGAAACATATGATATGCATAAGCAAGGGATAGCGTTAATACAGGCGGGGTTTCAAGACGTCATTGAATATCTTATTGGTTTATATGGTTAGTAGTATAGCACACAAACACGGGAATATTGAATGTTAATTTTCGGAAAATATCGTAACGACGTGCTAAATTTTGGGGATTTCAAAAACGGTTGAACAAAAATTTTAAGAACGTGTTATTTTAAATTAGATTTTCACGGTAAGAGTGGCCGGAGAGGTTACAGTCGAAGCATATAAATACTCGAAGAACTAGCACGGCTCTTTCTCTTTTAACTTCGTCTCTTTTAACTTTGTTCTAATAGTATTTACATCTCTTCAAATACGAGTTTGTAAGTATAAATAATTTTAAATTAAATAATACAATGTTGGCCTCATAATTTGATGCGCGAATAAGTGTCGAGTCTAAATTTATTGAGGTGCAACATTGATCTTAAACAAGCTTGTGAAGTGACGTGAAGTAATTAAACGTATATGGAAATTGAATTTAACTAAAGTACGCGATAATGAAAAAAGAGTAATTAATTTAGATTTGGAAATGGGATGCACCCTGAAGGCAGCGCATGCAGCACAACATAAATAATGTTCTTCTACAAATAGCTAGAGGCGACCAGCAGAGCAGAGCAAAACAACTATACGACATCGTCAATAGAGCAGAGATTTTCTAGAAATTCCAGGTAACGCTTTAAAATTGTTGTTGTTATAAACTATGAAACTATGAATATTGGGTGACGTGTGAGAGTGAATTTTGAAGGTATTGTACATTATTTTGCGTATTGAAAATAATACGTATAACTAACTGTATTATGGTATTTAAATATAAATCTAAAGGTATATAAAAAGCTTATTAACGTTCCATCAGGAATGTAAAATTTTTATTGTTACGAGTACATGGGGTTTTTGTGTTTGTAGTCAGCGTATGCAAGGTAAAAAGCATACATTATTCATAATTAACTGGGTTATCATGAACTCACCATACTCCAGAGTTTACGTAAATTTAAAATAAATTATAAAGAAAGAATGAAAAATAAGATATTATTCAGGGCCCATTTACTCCGGGTACATTCTATGTGTTTGATAATTTAAATTAAAATACAGGACATTACAAAAATAGGATTTATAGAGGTGTAGCTTGATCACTGAAATGTGGATAATAATGGATTTTTATTTGTAAATAGTGATAAACAAATATTGTATGATTGTTGTATTTTGTGGTTTTATTGAGAGTGTGCGTGAACGATGTAGAGCATAATAGTGAATCTAGGTATCCAAGAGGAGGCCCAACTAAGCTAGCCTGGGAACTGAAGAAGAATTAAAATTAAGAAGAGAGGAATCTGGGTAAGAGATTATTTTTATTAAATTTTTCTTTTTTTTTTAAATTTTATGAAGATTTTTTTTTGAAAATTAAATAATATCCTCGAATGTCTATTTTTTTTGTTGGCGAGGCGTTTACCCGAGATCCACGGCAATATATATATATATATATATATATATATATATATATATTCGATTGGTATTTCTTGACCTTCTTTTATATAATATTACTTGAAATTGTGTTTCTTGGAAAAAAGGTCTAAATAAATAAAAAAATATTTTTTTCACATTATATGCGTGTTAAACAGACGTTTCGACCGTCGCAAAATGGTCTTTATCAATGATGTTTTTTTACCTATAATACGATACATGTACATTATCTCTTATAAATACCTAAAATATGCTTACCCATAAACGGAGGTATATATATTATAACGTAGTGTAAATTGAGTAATTCATTTTATGGTATGGTACGGTTACTACACTTTAATTTATTTAATATACAATTGTACTAAAACATTTACGTCACAAATTAAAATATTGTTGATATATATAAATTATGTAAAACCTTGATGCGAGTTGCTAAACTCTTAGTCAAAATTTAAAATTCTGATTTCTTAGTAAGTAGGTATATTAAAATGTTTAGTACAGAGTTTGATTGAAGACTAATGCTTGATTTATTGGAGTTTTTATTTCTTGGCACTGAATAAAGACACGTTTTTAAAACAGGTTAAAATCATAATACTATTTACAATTATGTATATATATATATATATATATATATATATATATGCATCCACCTGTACATACCTCTACGCATACACATACGTTTTTTCACTCTATTTTGCCACCATATATGCAAGACAAACACCTATTTCTGATTAATTTTAGGCATTTTTATTTTAATAGATTATAATATATTTTACTTAATTTGCTAATATCTATTTTATCATTTACTGATGTTGGATGTTTACTAGTATACACCATCTCTAGGAATTCTCGAATTTTTTGGTTTGCTTCTGTTTTTAAAATTGTTATTTTGTCAAATTCGAATTTATGTTGGGCTTGTTTTTCATGTTTGGTTAGCGCAGTTTGGTTAGTTTTATCATATTTATGACCATTTATTCTTTTCTCTAAATGCTGTATACTCTGCTCAATGTATACGCAATTGCAATTCTGTTGACACGAAATCTTATAGATGGTGTGTATTTTTTTATTCTTAGGAGTGTTGTCTTTTAATTTACTAAAACAACTCATTGTTAAATTGTATCCTTTGTGCGCAATTTTTATATTGTGTTTTATTAATAATTTTTGTAGGTTTTCGGATAAATCTTGCACATACGGTATGGGTGCATATTTTATTATTGATTTATTTTTGGTATTGTTGATATAGTTTGTGTTATAGTGTTTATTAATTTGTTTTTTAATTATCCGCTCAATTAAGTTTAGTGGATAATTATTTTCTCGTAATGCGGTTTTAGCTTTCTTAATTGCTTCCCATCTATATTCAGGGTCTGATAGTTTGATTGCCCTATCTGCTAGTCCTATTATGACAGACTTTTTCTGGGAGATAGGATGTTGGGAGTAACTATATCAACAATACCAAAAATAAATGAATAATAAAATATGCACCCATACCGTATGTGCAAGATTTATCCGAAAATTTGCTAATATCTATTTTATTGTTTACTGATGTTGGATGTTTAATAATATACACCATCTCTAGGAATTCTCGAATTTTTTGGTTTGCTTCTGTTTTAAAATTGTTGTTTTGTCGAATTCGAATTTATGTTGGGCTTGTTTTTCATGTTTGGTTAGCGCAGAGTGGTTAGTTTTATCATATTTATGACCATTTATTCTTTTCTCTAAATACTGTATACTCTGCCCAATGTATACGCAATTGCAATTCTGTTGACACGGAATCTTATAGATGGTGTGTGTTTTTTTATTCTTAGGAGTGTTGTCTTTTAATTTACTAAAACAACTCATTGTTAAATTGTATCCTTTGTGCGCAATTTTTATATTATGTTTTATTAATAATTTTTGTAGGTTTTCGGATAAATCTTGCACATACGGTATGGGTGCATATTTTATTATTGATTTATTTTTGGTATTGTTGATATAGTTACTCCCAACATCCTATCTCCCAGAAAAAGTCTGTCATAATAGGACTAGCAGATAGGGCAATCAAACTATCAGACCCTGAATATAGATGGGAAGCAATTAAGAAAGCTAAAACCGCATTACGAGAAAATAATTATCCACTAAACTTAATTGAGCGGATAATTAAAAACAAATTAATAAACACTATAACACAAACTATATCAAAAATACCAAAAATAAATCAATAATAAAATATGCACCCATACCGTATGTGCAAGATTTATCCGAAAACCTACAAAAATTATTAATAAAACATAATATAAAAATTGCGCACAAAGGATACAATTTAACAATGAGTTGTTTTAGTAAATTAAAAGACAACACTCCTAAGAATAAAAAAACACACACCATCTATAAGATTCCGTGTCAACAGAATTGCAATTGCGTATACATTGGGCAGAGTATACAGCATTTAGAGAAAAGAATAAATGGTCATAAATATGATAAAACTAACCACTCTGCGCTAACCAAACATGAAAAACAAGCCCAACATAAATTCGAATTCGACAAAACAACAATTTTAAAACAGAAGCAAACCAAAAAATTCGAGAATTCCTAGAGATGGTGTATATTATTAAACATCCAACATCAGTAAATAATAAAATAGATATTAGCAAATTAAGTAAAATATATTATAATCTATTAAAATAAAAATGCATAAAATTAATCAGGATTAAATGTTTGTCTTGCATATATGGTGGCAAAATAGAGTGAAAAAACGTATGTGTATGCGTAGAGGTATGTATAGGTGGATACATATATAGATATTATTAAATATATGAACACATTGATATATATATTTATACATAAAGTTAATTTTATCCAATAACACACATATACATAATTGTAAATAGTATTATGATTTTAACCTGTTTTAAAAACGTGTCTTTATCCAGTGCCAAGAAATAGAAACTCCAATAAAGTACAATTGTATATTAAATAAATTAAAGTGTAGTAACCGTACCACACCATAAAATGAATGACTCAATTTACACTACGTTATAATATATATACCTCCGTTTATGGGTAAGCATATTTTAGGTATTTATAAGAGATAATGTACATGTATCGTATTATAGGTAAAAAAACATCATTGATAAAGACCATCTTGCGACGGTCGAAACGTCTGTTTAACACGCATGTAATGTGAAAAAAATGTTTTTTATTTATTTAGTCCTTTTTCCCAAAAAACACAATTTCAAGTAATATTATATATATATATATATATATACATATATATATATATATTATAATTATGTTTGCGGGTATTAGGTCTGCTGGAGTAAAAGAAAACTCTTTTTATGGCCTAAATTTTTGCATGTATTTAATGCTGTCTCAAAGGCAATAACTAAAAAGTAATAAAACTGTAATAAAGACACTGGTAGTAATAAGCGTTACTTACATTGAGATTAATAAAAATTAATATACATAGGACAAACATCTCAAAATTTAAAATAAAGGATAACACAACACAAAAGCGATATAAGAGTAAAACCAAAAGCTTGCGCCCTCACAACACACGTTTTAGACAAAGAGCATTAAATAGATTTTAATAATCCAACAATTTTACAAATTGAACAGAATAAATCAAAAAGAGCATTTCTGGAAATGTGTCACATTTACATGAACTCAAAAACATTAAATAATAAAAAGGATATACATAATCTCGGTTGCATATACTCTTATCTTTTAAAATTTAAGTTTAAATTTAAAACAAATCATATTTTATTACTATTTAAATGTTTCTATTTTTTTTTATATATACATAAGCACTTTTATATTTGTGTGGATTTATATGGTTTGTTTATATGTATATGTGTATGTAAGTATATATATATATATATATATATATATATATATATATATATATATATATGTGTATGTGTATATGTATGTATATGTATTGTACATATATGTGTGTTTGTATGTATATATTATGTGTCTGTGTGTGTGTTTGCACGTTTATATAGAAAATTAGTTTACATATATAAATATATATATCTCTTTAAAAATGTATTTATGTGTAAGAGTGCACATATATGTATATTAATACATATACATTTACATAATTTTCAAATATACATGTGTATATATAACACCGCTTATTTACACAAGTAAGTTTCTTTTTTATTCTAATTCTTTAGCAAAATCAACTTTTCGAACTATTCGTTAGCATTCTGTCAAAATTTGTCAATATACCAATATTTTATTCATACCTAAAAATTTTTTATTCAATTCAATTTTATAAGATTATATAAAGGAACTTGGTTTAAATTTTATTTATGGAAGCTAATTTTTATTAATCTCAATGTAAGTAACCCTTATTACTGCCAGTGTCTTTATTACAGTTGTATTACTTTTTAGTTATTGCCTTTGAGAAAGCATTAAATACATGCGAAAATTTAGGCCATAAAAAAGAGTTTTCTTTTACCCCAGCAGACCTAATACCCGCAAACATAATTATAATCAATTATCGAAAAAGAGGTCGTTAATCCAAAACAGATTTATATATATATATATATATATATATATATATATAATTAAACAATTAAAACTACACTTAAAACGACTTCAATGTGTGAGGGGTATGTACAATTACTCTGCAAGGCGACATAAATTTATTATAGGACAGTCCAATTCTCCAAGACAAAATTTAACTCTGGCAACTCTTGCGATGCCGTCACGACCAAGAAATTGGGGAATTATGCGGCCAAGCATCCATTGCAACGGGGGGGGGGGGAGTGTTCTTATCCTTAATAGGAACTAGTTCACCTACACAAGGAGTTACAGGAGAGGCTGACCACTTGTTGCGTTGCTGTAGGGAGTGTAGATATTCTGTGGACCAACGCTGTCAAATGCCCTGGTGCAATCTTTGGACAAGTTGTCACCTGTTTAGACGATTGAATTTTTAATGACGATGTCTGGATCTGGTGGCGAGGTTAACGGCTTGAAGGTCAAGAAGTGAACGGGTGTAAGAACCGATAGATCATTAGGATCTGAACTCGTGCTATACAAGGGGCCGGAATTTAGAATGGCCTCAATTTGAATTAGAACTGCAAGAAGTTCCTCATACGTGAGCACTTGTTCACCAATTACTCTGATTAAATGGGATTTAACAGTACAAACTCCTCGCTCCCGTAATCCACCGAAATAAGGTGATGAAGGAGGGATTAAAATTCCAACGTATCATCAAAGACCCGGCAATTTGTTCTGCATATGATGCACGTAAACGGGAAGCGCCCACAAAATTGCTGCCTTGATCGCTGTATAGGTCACTGCATAGACCACGACATGCAACGAAACGACGAATTGCTGCTAGAAAAGCTTCAGCAGTGAAATCTGACACTAGTTCAATATGAAGTGCTTTGGTGGACATACATACAAATAAACGCACGTAGGCTTTGGTGCGTTTTGTACCTCGATTACGCCCCGACGTGATTGTGAAGGGCCTGCCAAGTCCACTCTTGCATGACTAAACGATTTGAGTTGAGATATTCTGGAAGAAGGCAAATCTCCCATTAAAGGAGCAACCGAGGGGGGATAAACTTTAAAACAACAAATGCATCTGACTATAACATGGTTAATAACACGCTTAACTCCCAGTCGAAGGACCAGTACATAAATAATTATATACCCACGTGACCTAGTATATCAATTTATAATTAAAGTCAAGAACCACTCATCTCGACAAAACACCAAATGTAATCTCGACAAAACACATCACGTCTTCACTTGTAAAAGGATCACGGCAAACAGCCCGGAATGTTCGTCTTCTATCCACCAGGCAACAAGGGATGACAGCAGATGGTCGGGTGGTGGTTTCACTAAATTGAGTACCGGTTTATTCGGGGACAAAGTTTGCGCTACAGATTTACAATTTAAAATATTAATTCCAAACACTTACCGTTGTGGTAGAAATAATGTTATTTATAATCATTATACACCTAATAACATACAACTATATAACAGGGTGTGAGAGAATCAGGATTGGTTCCAATATCAGCAATATCACTAAGCCAACAAGATACGTAACCGGAGATAGTTGGAGAGCAATGATTAAAAGATTGACACAATCTGCAGGAATTACACGAAAGAATGGATCTGGTTGTCTATAGAATCAAAGACTTTATGTATAGAAACAACCTTCGGTACATTTTGCAATATTGTTATGTCACTGATGTAGTTACACAGCGCAGGGCGACGAGCGGCACCCCTCGGTCTCGCCTTCCCTTTGAACACATGAGTGGCTCTCTACCCTCTGCCCGTTTCTAGTTCATATAGTTCTAAAAAATTATTGATTTCAATTAACGATATTACGTATCAGCACACTTGTTATTATCACCCGAAGTAGCTAATAATATTTTATCTGTTCAAATAAGCGACTTGTATTAGGTCAAACGTTCGTTTAACTATAGCTGACCTATTCAATAAAAAATAATCGAACTTCAATCAGTTTATAATACATTGAACTGTATATCATATTTGCATGTATCTTCTTTTTATCAATACTTTCTTTTAAGTAATTTTCACAATCGTGCAACAAAAATTTGACATAAAACTGTTGGCGAGGGGTGACTCCGTATGCATCTGACATATTTCTTCAGCCTTGGTTGAAGCCCCTTCTTGTAGTGGACCTAGGACAAGGTTTGCTTGGTATTGCACTGGTAGGATTCATTTCCAAATAAAGAAATGTACGGTTAATTTTATGCCTTTATTTACTGGTTGAATCACAAACATTGTAGCACACAAAAAAATATATATAAGGCATAGTAAAGAATCGCTGATTACATAAAACTTGTGTTAAATATATCGTTAAAGCACGCTAGGGTGCATTACACTAAGAGCGCGTTGCTTATCGCACGAGTGCCTGACGACTACTGGTCGCTACAAGTCAAGGAAGTGACGCAAACTTTCGTTCACTACATAGCTAAAGGCGGGTTTTTAATAACAAGAAATACGCCTTAACATACCGCCCCCCTTGAAAGTATTAGGAGATACCTTTCAAAGTATTCTAGCAAAAATTAGAATAAACTAAGTTAAGCAAATAAAGACAAATGAGATAAAACGCCATCTGCAGACGGCCTAAGGTTCAACATAAATGAGAAGCAAACATTGCTAAAACAAATGGCGCAAAATGCCTTATCACTAAACTATACTATGTAAACTATATTGCCATAAAACTTCAAAAAATATCAACTTATTAGGTACAATTCATTTCCACTGGTAACAGACACACCTTCACACCACTGGAGGTTTTTACACTAACTACTCGTACACAGCCATCTCTTGCAGTATATGCAACAGTGATACGACCTAGGGGCCAACGAAGCGGAGGAACGTTGTCCCAAAATGTTGAGGCATGTATTGTACATGTTGGTAGCAGGATAAACGACTGACTGGCTTGTCCTTGATGTTGAGATCAGGGAACATGTTTAAAGGATGTTCTATCAAGAAATGACCTGGTATTAGGGGTTCCAGATCATGTGTATCGTTGCTGAGTGGGCACAACGGGCGAGAATTTAGGACACCTTCGATTTGCACTAATAATGTGTAAAATTCCTCATAGGTTAAGGAATTCGAGTCAGTTACAATACGCCGTAAATGACCCTTGATGGATTTTATTGAGCTCTCCCAGATTCCCCCGAAATGGGGCGACTTAGAAGGAATGAAATGACAATTGATTTTGGTTTTCCTACAAAAGCTTTGTATTATGTCTTGTTGTACGACGTTACGAATATTCCGTACCTCGCTATTGGCGCCAACGAAATTTGTCGCATTGACAGAATATATATCCTTGCATAGACTGCATCTAGAAATAAAACGACGCAACAAAATACTTAAAAAACATACCAGTCCTTAGTTCGGTGGTTAACTCAATATGCACCGCCTTGACAGCCATGCATACAAAAACGCAGACACATGCCTTAGAGAAACGGCGATTACGATATTTAGTTTTCTTTAAAAAAAAAAGGATCAGCGTAATCAACGCCAGAGACAGAAAAAGGGTGAGACATATTGATGCGAGGGCTGAGTAGGTCTCCCATTATGTTAATTCGCGGTTGCGAATTCGCCTTAAAACAAGGAACGCATTTTTTATGATAGTTTTTACTGCAGTTTTACAATTTAGGGGTCAAAAGTTCTGCCGCACAAAGGATATTGTGGCATTACTACCAACGTGAAGGTAACGCGTATGCTTGTTTAAAATAACGAGATCGGTAAATATATGCCTTTTGGTGAGCACCACGAGGTGCTTGGCTGAACTATTTAGGTCAGAATTTACAAGTCGGCCTCCGACCCTCAGAATGCCATTATTATCAAGAAATGGGTTTAAAGCCTTTAGTTTGCTGCAAGCTTTTACTCGGGCGTAGGCTCTTTGATAATGGATGTCGTCTGAAAATGCTGCATTTTCAACAGTATGTATAAGGAGTTTTTTACTGTGTGTTATTTCTTCAGGAGTAAACGGCCCCGAAATTATAGAGTTTGCATGTTTTTTGCAATTTTTTATAAACCTTAAACAATAGGTTGTGACATTTAATAATTTAGATAGGTTGGACATATTTTTAATAAATGTAAATTCTTGTTGAGGTTTTGTTTCCTGCGAGATTAAAACATAGGCCCTGGCATTAAATTCCGGAATGTCGTGAGTAGTTGACTGGGGTGTAAAGTTAGATATATGAGTATTACTGGGCCAATTTGCAGCTGGCTTAGTTAGAAATTTGGGCCCATGCTACCATAATTTACAACCTTGAAACTCTTGAGGGCTCACTCCTCTCGATATTAGGTCGGCAGGATTGTCTGCTGAGCTTATGTGGTGCCAATTTTCAATATTTGTGGACATTTGAATTTCCTCCACTCGATTACAAACGAAAGTTGTTAGACTGCGAGGTTCTAAAGCAAGCCAGCATAGAACTATCGTACAATCAGTACAGTAAAACATTTTATCAAATTTCAGATCAATTGCAGCTAAGAAGCGTTTGGCAAGACGCGCTAACATCAAAGCACCGCATAACTCTGCACGGGGCAAAGAGATGGCTTTAAGAGGCGTAACTCGCGTTTTCGCACAATACAAATTGCTTCCAATGTTGCCTTGAGAGTATACAACACGCATAAATTGTGGCACCAAAAGCATTTAAAGAGCTGTCGGAAAAGCCATCTAACTCAAGAAAACACGGTTCCCTGACGGTTACTTGGCAGGGTATTTTAAATGATTGAATTAAAGATAAATTATCGATAAAATTTCTCCAAGTTCTATATGTGTCATGAGCTACAGGATCGTCCCAATCAATCTTTTGCAACCATAACCTATGCAGAAGAATTTTTATAGTAATTATCATTGGCCCAAGAGACCTAACGGGTCCCAAATCGTAGATATACTATACAATAAATTTCTTTTAGTAAGTTGGCGGGGTTTATATTTGATGCTTGAAGTGAAAACGAAAACGTGGTCTCGAGAATTCCAGGTTATACCCAACGCCTTGCTGTGAGCTGGGTCAGTTAATATAAATTCTACATGTGAATTAGTTTCCTCTATATAGGATAATACAGCAGGACTATTGGACGTGAATTTTCGCAGATCGAAGCCATAGGATTTTAGTATCTTAGTCAGGTTTTGACGCACGAGTTTAAGCTCATTCTGAGTGAAGGCGTCAGTTATTACATCTTCAACGTAAGTATCCAATTCGAGGATTCGACTCTTCCTGGGGCATTCAGTTTTACATTGAATGGATATTTCTTTACGCAGCGTGTTGCTAAATAACTGGAACTTGCCATACCATAAGTTACGGTTTGAAGTTGAAAAATGGCTATCTCGTCAGCCGTCCCGCCACAGTATGCGTTGAAAATCACGCTGATTAGGCGCTATTAATATATAGCGATACATTTTGGCAATATCTGCTGTAAATACGTAATTGTGTTGACGAAGTCTCAGGATGGTGGAGAATAGATTATTCTGCACCGTGAGACCGACAGCGAGAACGCTATTTAAGAAAACCCCTGTAGTAGTAATGGCAGAGGTATCAAAAACGACTCGAACTTTTGTAGTTACGCTATCAGCCTTCTCTACCGCATGATGGAATATATAATAAGAGGGATAAGAAGCGTTTGGATTAGTAGGCCCTATTTGTAACATGTGACCTAACGCCTTGTATTCTGACATAAATTCTGCGTATGCTTGTCTTAGAGTTGCATGAGCAACAAAAATTTTAAGTTAACAGCCGTAAATATAGATATTGTATACGTAATTGAGGGTAATGTTAAGGAATGTTAATTGGTTTTAGCCCGAAGGTGCATAATACGCCTTGAGATAACAAACGTGTTGGGGGTGAGCGAACGGGTTTTTACGCAGATAGCAGTCAGTTGAGAGAACCGCATGCGATGTTTTAACAAACAGCTTATAAAAAGCTTTAGAGAGGGGTTTAAGATTTACTATTTAGATTGTTTGCATATAAACGCATGGATAATAAATGTGCTACAAAGACGCTTTGATAAATAATAAGATAACTGGGATAACACCTAAAATTATGATGTGCCCACGTCTTTTCGACAATAAAATAAGTTGAAGGTTAAATTGTAGACTACAATGGAAAGGACTGACTTTTTGTTCTATTAGAGATGTGCCTGTTCTACATTTACATAGATATATCAGTAGGGTATAATTGACAATACTGGCGCCACATTTCCCCCAGAATCCCACATTTCCCCACACATCTGGACCAAAAAGTTTTCTTCGACTAACCATTTTTCATCTTTCGAGATAAACCTATCTTAAATTTTTCATCTTTCGAGATAAATGAGCATCCACATTCCACCCACGAGATAAACCTACCTTGTTTGGTATCAATTAATATTAGAATTTTCTCAGCTACCCGAATTTCTAAGAATTTTTCAGATTGCATCACCCCCAAGAGAGCTACCCCATTTTAAGAGTTTTGATTTTGATTTTGATTTTGATTTTGATTTTGATTTTTGATTTTTGATTTTTGATTTTTGATTTTGATTTTAATTTTGATTTTTGATTTTGATTTTTGATTATTGATTTTTGATTTTGGTTTTTGATTTTGATTTTGATTTTGATTTTGATTATTGATTATTGATTATTGATTTTGATTTTGATTTTGATTTTGATTTTGATTTTGATTTTGATTTTGATTTTTGATTTTGATTTTGATTTTGATTTTGATTTTGATTTTTGATTTTGATTTTTGATTTTGATTTTAATTTTGATTTTTGATTTTGATTTTTGATTATTGATTTTGATTTTGGTTTTGATTTTGATTTTGATTTTGATTTTGATTATTGATTATTGATTATTGATTTTGATTTTTGATTTTGATTTTGATTTTGATTTTTGATTTTTGATTTTGATTTTTGATTTTGATTTTGATTTTGATTTTGATTTTGATTTTGATTTTGATTTTTGATTTTGATTTTTGATTTTGATTTTGATTTTGATTTTGATTTTTGATTTTGATTTTGATTTTGATTTTTGATTTTTGATTTTGATTTTTGATTTTGATTTTTGATTTTGATTTTTGATTTTTGATTTTTGATTTTTGATTTTGATTTTTGATTTTTGATTTTGATTTTTCATTTTGATTTTTGATTTCTGACCGTCCTTATAAATTTTTAAACATGCGATACATCTTGTTAGTCTAGAATTTTATGTAGAATCCGAATGTGTAAACAGATTTAAAATAGGGCCACCCTTACCATTTTACACACACCTCTAAATTATAAATTTCCTGCGGCTCATACCTAAAAGAAAATCTAAAACTATTCTTAAAACTTTTATTACAGACAATTTTTACTAATACAGTTTAAATTTTGTAAGCCACATTTCTAAATACATATTCACAATTTTTTATTCTTAACCTAGAACTTCTCATATCGGCTTGTACTTATTAATATTTATTTCTAAATAGAGCACCTTTTCCAAAGACCAACCGGACCCGCATGTTTCAAATTCCTCTGATTTTGTTCTTATGGTTTTGCTTAAGACCTCGTACATATTTTCCAGATTACTAGAAGACGTTATAACCATATTTTTTGTGTTAAAGGATTTCACATCGGACTTCTCTTCCCCCATTTTGGTGTAAACGCCGTAGAGTTCGCAGTAGACTTTTATTGCTGTATGTTGTATTCTTTTTTCATTAATTAATCGAATAAATCGCTTTTTCTGCTTCCAAAGAAATTCGGGCACCCCATCGTCGACACTGGCGTTCTTTATGCGATAGCTAGCCATACGGTTGTTAAACGCTGTACTAACCATTTCTACACCATCGTCGTTAGTAGCGGTAACTGATGCATTTTTATGTTTGTTGCTCCTTAAGTGTGCGGCATACGTAGTTTTTTCCATTTCGAAATCGCAAACTTTACACATAATTCGTGGTTGTTTCGTACAAGGCCCTTTAACAGCTGGCGGGGCTGAACGTTTACGGCTTAATGTCATACCGTGCTGTTTTTCCTTGTGTCGCTGTAAGTTGCCCATTCTCGTAAAAGCGATACCGCAAGACCCACAGTTAAAGAACTTTGCTGCTGACGGATGTATAAGCTTTACCCTGGACGATGTTACACCACGACATTTGTTCTGATGCTGTTTGAGAGCATTTTTCCAGGTATAGGAAGCACCGCAAGAGTTGCACTTAAAAACGTTTACAGATACCATTTTAGTACAAAACAAAATCCGCACTATAAGACTTGACTTGTAAGCGAACTAACTTATAACTAAAGAATTTACTCCAGCGTACCTGCTTTATGTACCCTATAGAATGCAAACCGAAGGTTTCCGAAGACAACCGAAGGAAGTTGAGGATTCATCGGGGAACTAAATGACGTCATAATCCTTGCTGCTCGTCCAATACATTTAGCGCCAATGCATGCACCCGGTTCGCATCGTCGATGGTGCGAATGCCGTTAGTAGAAACATCGGAAACGTCTTCCATGTTATACGGATCGCGTGCATATTAAAAATCCAAAAGGGTGATAGCACACGCACACAAATTGTGTGCAAGTCGTGCTGTAGAAGATGCAGTGCTACTATAACCAAAAACACTTTAAGCCATTACTAAGGAAATACCAACTTGTTGCCTACAGGATACTTACTAATAAAGTAATTTAATTTTAAATAACTTCTACGTCATATTTTAGGAAATGGTGGGCTTGAATATTTTCTAAATGAATCACCGAGCGAAAGTATATGCTTAGCAGTATTAAAATTAACCATTAATTCCCCATTTTTACGACCGTGGTTAATTATAGATTAAAATTTAATTTGTGCACGTTCGAGCTTCTCGTAAACTAACATATTTTATAGCAACAATGCGCTGTATAATACATGCATACCCCTTCTCTGCGCTACTGCTATTCTTGTAATTGCTAGAAAAAGTCACTCTCCTTTTTATTGTTAGGACCGATGCAAAGCACCATTTTTTTTATACTTTCTATAGCACATCGCGCACTTTTTGTCGGATAATTAAATTTTGTTTATGTAGGCCTTTACACTTTCGTTTATTTAAACATCTAATACGATCGATTAACCACTTTCGATTATTCTAACGGGGAACCACCATACATCCCGCCGCACCGTACTTTTTTGAATCCAACGATCCTATGGGCTTCCACGCACTAACACCTGACGTATCTTTCCTACTATTTGTTAAACAAAAACTACCGGTATCGCCAATGTGGACGTAAGCAGATGTTTGTGGATGTGTACGAGAGTATGTAACCATATACATTAACCAGTCTAAGCTATTTTATTTAGTCCACGAAAACTACTATTTTTCTAAACCACAATTAATAATCGTCTTTATAGGTTCCACATTTCGACCATTACCCAATGGCTGGTGCTACGTACATGGAAACTTTAATTTCTTATTGGAGAGAATTCTTATTCTCCCGCGCACTGCTGCGTAGTTGCATGCCTACCCCTTTTGGAGGTATATGCTCGTTATAGGTTGTAAGACCCTCGGTTTTACTTAACTACAATTCGTGAGACCCCTTTAATCTTTTTAATCGTATCTTTCTCGCCTACAATACAGTAGGACTTAACATTACTACCAACAAATTCTAATACTGGATCCCCATTAAATACGTCTTTAATTTTCCCTACAACTTTTTTGTTGACAAGTGTTATATTGTATTTATTATACGCGGGGTAGTCACTCTTTTAAGATAAATATATTTTGCTAGGTATCAACCCCAAATCTGTAAACAGATTTTAAATAGGACCACCCCATACAAAGTTATGCGTTTTAAAGACTAATTTTTGCTCATCTTTATTTAACTCCATCTTTAAAACCTTTTTCGCTACGCAAGACATATGCCTTAGCCAACCATCCCCCGAGAAATCTAAAACCGCCGTGTCTCGCGAATACCACGTGGAGATAACACGTATACTCTGTCAACCAGGATAGAAGCCGGAAGGATTTGGAAGGTGGGAGAAGAACTTAAAAATTATGGAATCTTAAAACTAATATATACAAATATAAACAACTATCTTACATCTTTACGCCCCCCCATGCGTAGATTGTTGTACTATTAGGAATGATGTACCTTTTGTCATCTTCCCTCGATAAACTAATTTTATTAATAAACTGCGTATGCAAATCGTATTCTTTTACTCCGGGTACATACGCAGGCAAGTACTCGATACCATCCAAATAAAGAATTGGATGCTTGGTGAATGTTAACATCCGCTTCCCTCGTGTACGCCCAGACACATCCCAGCCCGTGTGCACCCCTGCCCATGCGCACCCCTGCCCATGCGCACCCCTGCGCGTACGCACCCCTGCCCATGCGCACCCCTGCGCATGCACACCCCTGCCCATGCGCGCCCCTGCGCGTACGCGCCCCTGCCCATGCGCGCTGCCCATGCGCACCCCTTTCTGTGCGACTGCTATTTCGTGGTAACGTCACAGCCTTTTATAAATAAAGAACAATCAAACGGGTGCGGGCGCAGAAATAGTGTTGAGGTATAAATAGTACTGAAGCGAAAATAGTGTTGAGTTTTCAACTTAGGTTAGTAGTCGAAATGTTTTACTACTAAGACAAAATTATCGGACGGGTATATGAGCGGAAATAGTGTTGAGGTGTATACAGTGCTGAAGCGAAAATAGTGTTGAAGTTTGAACTTAGGTTAGTAGTCGAAATGTTTTACTACTAAGCCAAATGATCGGACGGGTATATGAGCGGAAATAGTGTTGAGGTGTATACAGTGCTGGGGCAAAAATAGTGTTGCGGTTTCAACTTAGGTTAGTAGTTGAAATGTTTTACTACTAAAACAAAATAATAGGACGGGTGCATGCGCAGAAATAGTGTTGAGGTATAAATAGTGCTAAAGCGAAAATAGTGTTGAGGTTTCAACTTAGGTTAGTAGTCGAAATGTTTTACTACTAAGACAAAATAATCGGACGGGTATATGAGCACAAATAGTGTTGAGGTGTATACAGTGCTGAAGCGAAAATAGTGTTGAGGTTTCAAATTAAGTTAGTAGTCGAAATGTTTGACTACTAAGACAAAATAATCGGACTGGTGCATGCGCAGAAATAGTGTTGAGGTATAAACAGTGCTGAAGCGAAAATAGTGTTGAGGTTTCAACTTAGGTTAGTAGTTGAAATGTTTTACTACTATGAAAATATAATCAAACGGCTGCGGGCGCAGAAATAGTCTTGAGGTTTAAACAGTGCTGAAGCAAAAATAGTGTTGAGGTTTCAACTTAGGTTAGTAGTCGAAATGTTTTACTACTAAAACAAAATAATCGGACGGGTATATGAACGGAAATATTGTTGAGGTATATACAGTGCTGGAGCGAAAATGGTGTTGAGGTTTCAACTTAGGTTAGTAGTTGAAATGTTTGACTACTAAGACAAAATAATCGGACGGGTGCATGCGCAGAAATAGTGTTGAGGTATAAACAGTGCTGAAGCGAAAATAGTGTTGAGGTTTGAATTTAGGTTAGTAGTCGAAATGTTTTACTACTAGGACAAAATAATTGGGCGGGTTTAGGAGCTAAAATAGTGTTGAGGTTTTAACTTAGGTTACTATTTGAAATGTTTTACTACTAAGACAAAATAATCGAACTGGTGTAGGGCGGAAATAGTGTTCAGGTATATACAGTGCTGGAACGAAAATAATGTTGAGGTTTCAAATTAGGTTAGCAGTCGATATGTTTTACTACTAAGGCAGGATAACCGAATGTGTGCATGAACGAATATAGTGTTGAGGCATAGATAGTGCCAAGGTGAAAATAGTGTTGAGGTGTCTACTTAGTTTAGTAGTCATAGCGTTTTACTACTAAGTTGAAATGATGAATTTGGTACATGTGTGAAAATACTGTTGTGATTTCAATATAGGTCACTAGGCAGAACGTTTTACTACAAAGCAAAATCCAAGATGGGCTCATCACTAACTGCATGGTATCGCAGCATAACCCAGCATTACATCTACGATTATGCTGTATAAAGCCCTCTTGTTGCAAGCCCTCGACGATAACGGCTTTGTCGTGTCGAAAATACTCATATATATCAATGTCAAGGAGAACTTGCACACGCACCGACGAAGGTAACGTTCGGCAATTGATTTGTTTTGTAAAAGAGTTCGGAATACAATAAGTGAATATCGAAAGAAAACATATAAACAAGCAATTGCAAAAGATACATCATTATACCAGAACAATTGCAACACAATTAGGAAGCAGTGCCAATTCATACGTTTGACATTTAATTACTGTGAAGTTTGTTATATTCGTCTGGTTGTTGATGTTACATTAGTAACACTATTGTTGGATAAAAAGTACGTATTTATTTTAAAGAAGAAACCATACATGTATAAAATCTGCAAAAACTCTGTTTTTAATTAGCATTTCATTTTATGGTTGCTGTATTAGTTTTCAACTTTAGGCGTGGTCTGTGATTCCATTCAATAACCCGCAAAACTTCAATCGTATTATCAATAGCGAAATAAGATCGACAATTTCAGAACGAAAGATTGAACTGAATGCAGCCATTATTTTTTTACAAATTATGCTACGCCAATGATCTGTTCGAAAACTGACAATCTGTCTTTAAGGGTTATAGCTATTCTATATATGTTTATGAATCAATTTTTGAGAGCCTTCGTTGTTGTGACGCGCATTGATATTTAAATTACAATTTCATACTGCAAGGAATATGTTATTGTTCTGTCTCAAATAGTGTCAAAAGCTCTTCCAACCGTCAAAACTTATACAAGGCGAGGTTATTCTTATAATAGTATCAAGCGCGCTTTGTATATTCATTCGCGATCTACGGTCGCGTGACATTTCAGTAAAAAGTGTTCCATGTTTTGGAATTTAATTAAACCAAATTTACTGAAAAACCCGCAAATTTTTCATTAGTATTTGAAAATGTACGTGTTTTTGTATGGTTTGTAATAATTTTTAATTATTTTTGACAGGTCACGTAATGTAAACCGGCACCCACCATCCTATTTACTATTATTAATCATCCAATTGACTATTATCTCACTTTAGTAAGTATTAAGTACTATTTATATAATTTTTAGCTATTAGTCAAATCTTGTTCACATAACTAACTCAATGTATTTATTTGTAGTACTCTTGATAATGGAAAAATAAATTTCCGAAAGCTTGAGTTTATAAAAAAGAGAATTCTTCAATTCTGCTGACCTAAAACCCATAAAGTTATAAACTATTAAAGAAGCAAGGTCGTTACCAATTCTGCTATACAAAATAATGGGTTTCTATCAAACAATAAATACACGTTATGGAGCAGAAGCAGCCTTACTATTGAAGCGATGGGCTAAACTAACATCCAAATTGGCATCGATTAGTAATCGTAAAATTTTCCTTTTGCAATGCAGAAACAAAAATGTAACACCAAGACATATCCCCGAAACATTAAAGAACCTATATAGTTTACTAGAAAGTGATGGTAATATTACTACTCCTATTATTAAACGTTTCAACGATCGTTTAAAAATCAAAATTTTAAACCTAGAAATTAAATTAACGCATCAGTTACTAGATAAATTAGACAAAGAACTAAAATTTGTAAAACTAAAGTTGCTAACATTATACCTACTTATATTTATTCTGATTATGAACACCATCAAAATTTATACTATAATAAAGAATTTCACGAAATAAAAACAGTAACCTAAAAAATTTGACAGATTGTCAGATGACAATAAATTAAGTTTTAAATGCACTGAAAAATGGTTTAAAAATATTAGCAACTTCAGTTTACCTCAAAATATAAAAGACTTTCTGTCACTAGGTCCTAAATTCAGTATATGTCCATTTATAAATAACAAAACCATTATTAATTTACTTGCAAACTTAGAAGATGTCATAAATACCATTAAAGAAGATAACAGGAATATATGTAGAGCACAGGCAACCAATATTATCACCAACTTTATCAAACAAAATACAAACGTCAAAAATAAACTTCTAACTGAATTTCAAAATTGTAGAAAATATTTAAAAGACAATGATGACCTATTAATCGTTAAAGCAGATAAAGGAAATGTCACAGTAGCAATGTCAAAATCAGATTACAATAATAAAATTTACAGCCTAATAAATGACACAACAACCTACAAAAAAATAAACACAGATCCAACTAAAAAATTTGAAAGACAAACATTAAATATAATTAAAAAACTAAAAGAATCCAACGCCATCACATTACAAGAAGCAAAAATTCTAAACAATTATAGTAGTACATCACCAAAATTATACGGTTTACCAAAAATACACAAACTAAATTACCCACTAAGACCAATAGTAGCATCAAACAATAATCCTACTGAAAACTAATCAAAATTTATAGCTGAAATTTTAAAAAAATCTTTAAAAACTAATATTTATAATGTTAAAGACTCCTTTGAATTTGCACTTTTTATTAATAATTTTCAATTACCTCCTAATCATGTATTAATAAGTTTAGACGCAATATCACTATTTACCAATATTCCAAAATATCTAGCTTTAAACAACATTAATAAACTTTGGCACAAAATCAAAAACAACTGTAAAATACCTAAACAACAATTCATAAAAATAATGGAATTTATTTTTGACAGTAGCTACTTCTGTTTCCGTAATGAATACTATTTACAAACAGATGGTTGTCCTATGTGATCCAATCTAAGTCCCATAGTAACGCAAATTATTATGGATGACATAATGGAAGAAATCATTCCCAAATTATCTTTTAAAGTACCTTTTTTCAAAAAATTTATGGACGACATAATAACAGCTGTACCATTCGATAAAATTGACTTAATTTTAGAAAAATTTAATAGTTATAACAATAAAATTCAATTTACAATTGAAACCGAACAAAATTATTCAGTCCCTTTCTTAGATACCTTATTAATAAGAAATAAAGACGACAAAATTATACTAGACTGGTATCAAAAACCTACCACTACAAGTAGATACCTAAATTACTACTCTTACCATCCATTAAATATGAAAATAAATTTTATTTTAGGACTAAAAAATAAAATAAAAAACATCAGCCATCCATCCTTATACCAAAAAAACTTAACTAAACTTTATTATATACTAAAAGACAATAGCTATCCTCCTCCTTTAATAAAAAGACTATTATACAACCATACAACAAAAATAATTCAAAACCCTTCTACTAACACCAATCAAACACCCCAATACAAAATATTTCAATATTTCGATAAATTAACTCCAAAAATAGAACATATCTTTAAAAATTTTAACATAAAGCTTGCAAAAAAACCAAATTTAACAATAAATAACCTTTTTTCAAAAACTAAAGAAAAAACCACACCTTCAGAACAAAGAAACACCATATACCAATTAAACTGTTCAAATTGCCTTAATATTTACATTGGACAAAGTTCGCAGAGTCTCAAACAACGCATCACACAACACAAAAGTGATATACGAATAAAACCAAATTCAACTGCTCTGACCACACACATAACAAAAACAGACCACACTATAGATTTCAACAATCCCAAAATCCTTCATATTGAAAATAAAAAATCTAAACGCGAATTTCTTGAAATGTGTTACATCTATCAAAATTCCAATACACTCAACAAAAAGACAGACATTGGAGACCTGAGCTCTATATATACTTACCTTTTAAACCTAAATAAACCAATAACAAATAACTAAATTACACATAACATCTTCTCACAATCATACGCACATACACACAAACTAATAACACAACTAAATAAATTAAACAAAAACATCTGCATACATACTTACAAATTCAACAATAATCAAAATAATATATAACATATCTACATACTAATATATTATCTTAATTACTCAAAACTATATACACAAAATCATTTTTAATATACCAACAAAAATCAACATACAAACAACTGCTTTACTAAAATTAAAAAACCAAGACAGTATACATCAACATCAAAAAAATATTACTGTTTAGAATTCTAAAACACATCTTATACATTTTTAAAAAATTTTTATTTTTATATTTAATTATACTACACACCAACACCATCCTATTTACTATTATTAATCATCCAATTGACTATTATCTCACTTTAGTAAGTATTAAGTACTATTTATATAATTTTTAGCTATTAGTCAAATCTTGTTCACATAACTAACTCAATGTATTTATTTGTAGTACTCTTGATAATGGAAAAATAAATTTCCGAAAGCTTGAGTTTATAAAAAAGAGAATTCTTCAATTCTGCTGACCTAAAACCCATAAAGTTATAAACTATATATATATATATATATATATATATATATATATATATATATATATATATATATATTAATTCATCCCACTTTGAGAAAAAAATTGAAATACCGTTCCTATTAAATTAGGTGTTTTGTACTATTTTGATAAATTTTGACAAATATCGAGACTAAATCTTCCATAACATTTTCATAAAAAGCATAAATTATTCGTAATATACTTTTTGTTTACTTTTTTATAATGAACAGAAATCTCAACTCAGAATTTTAAAATTCCAAAGATTCACACACGTACATTGAATTCCTAGATGAGCTTTTGAAGTTTGTCAAATATGTATTACCTGAAGTTATACATATCCATGTATAGTATAGATTCTCATAATAATAAAACAAGCTTGAACTTCTTTCTAATTAACACAAACAATTACAAAAAGGTAAATTAAAAATAATTTTACAAAGAAAATTCAGAAATATATCGATAATATCTATACATCATCATCATTAGGTCTTCAGTCCTGGAACTGGTTAGACGCATACATTCGTTGTTTACTATTCTGAACTAACCTACACATTTGGCTGAAATTTCCTCAGTCTGCATCTTTCACTATCTGCATGCAATAGTCTGATCTAGGTCTACCTTTCTAAAGAAACCTGCTCTAACAAGAGCTTGATTGACATTTTGCTCTTAAGCCTTTTATTTCTGCTTTAATTTATTGTTTACTTGGTGTATCCGATGATAATATTGCTGATGTTTGTGACCCAATAAAAGAAGGTGGAACCCTGCAGGATATATTGTCTAAAAATAAGAAACTGTTGTAGTAGTGTATATTTCATATGGATAAAAAGGATTAATTTTCAACTATTTAACTAGTATGATTCAAAAACAAGCGATTGCCTTAATAGAAGAAACATAAAGATCTTCTATACCCAGAAGATTTCAACTTAATCAGATTAATAATAACAAAATTATGGCAAGTTAAAGGTGCCATAAATTGTAGATTGTGCATTTTAAAGAAATTAACTGATAAAAAACAAAAATGACATTTTTAAATTGTTTTAACTTTTTTGTCATTAATCCAATTAGGTTGAAATTTTCTAGGACTATGAAAATTTGTCATCTATGTAAGTTGTATATGAGAATTATCAAAAAATAGCACTATCATTAAAATCGTATTACTTGATGTTGATGCTACAGATATATCCGCATAAAAAGGAGAAACTTTCTTTGGAAATATCATTTTGGAATCTTCTATAGTGTTAATTGTAATATCTGAAATATAACATAATAAGTTAGAGGCAAAGACAAAGAACATGTTACTTGTTACCAGATAGAATTACTATTTTTTGTGATTTATGTTCAAATTGATCCGGTACTTGTTTATCAAAAACAGTAGGAATTGCCTTAATAGTCTTTTGCGAACTTTAGTGGTTTTCGAGACATATTTTTCTAGAGAATGTTTCTCTCACAGTTTATAATTTTTATACAGCTTGTCTGAATCCATTGCCAGTAAATCGTTCCGATTACATGCTGCTAACCATTCCTCACATCTGTGGAAGTAGAAATATTGCAATGAGCAACTAAAAGCACAGCTTATCTAAGATAAGCTATGCTGAAGGCACAGATTATCTTATATTAATGGTAAACCAGTGTAGGTACTCACCTTAATCGATCAATTATTTGGAATCGGAACATAGAGATATTGATTGAAGATTTTATGGAACCTCTTCTAAAAGCACAAATTGTGCCATCTTTTTTATTTTTCCGTCCATATTCATTGTTAAACGCTAAAAAATAATCCAATTCGAATCGAAATAAAAAGTTAGGTTAACTACAAGAAAATTTTAGGTTGATTAGAAAACCACTTATTTGGAGCATGCGCAAAGAAAAACAATTAAGCGGGAAACGCTAGCCTTCACATCTGTAAGAGGTGGATAATCTGTGTCAAGGAAGGGATGCAAACCCCTCGTTCACTACATAGCTAAAGGCGGGTTTTTTTAATAACAAAAAATCGCTTTAACGACTGTGTTCTTGATCATATAAATGCCTTCAGTAAATTAACGCCTTATTGAAAAGTTATGAAATGTGTCATATTTATGTACGAAAAAGCGGGTTTCAACAACATTGATTGGATTTTTTGGAGAAATGAGCTTTCAAAGTTAGGGGTCAAAATTTTTTACTCGGATATTACTCTACCGAGAGTAACAATAAATATATTTGTATTGGCGTTAATGGAAATTAAATTTTAAAAAAATATCGATTTTGTTACATTTTTGTCTTGAAAATTTTAGTATATGACTGTAATAAATATAAAAGCTCCCTGAAATAACACCTACTGCGATTACCGATCAAATCCACCCCTTGTGTTTATATTCTGCTGAAGAGTGTGGAGGGGAGGTATAATCTATGTTGAAATATTGAAACCTGCATTTCTGCACAAACTTATGTGTAAAACTAGCTTACCTTAAATATACTCATAATTAGAGACATCAACAGAAGCAGAATTTTCTGTCTGTGTTGACAATTAAAAAACTTTGTAAAATAGAAATCCGCCTGCTCAAAATCACAAACTACATCAAAAAATGTTCTTAGGTTATTGTAATTTCTTTGGAGCTGAAGTAGTATTCAACACCCACAGCTAATAATAATTCTCCACAGAAAAGCAATTTAAGTCAGGCACATGACCTCAATCTCCACGTAATATTGTCTATTCTTTATGAAATGAAAGAGTGCTGATTTCAATATTGAAGAACGACATCTTTTGTTTTTTAGTATTCCGTAACTTATAATTTTTAAATTAATTGTTTAAGTTTCAGAAGAAGAGTTTTACTTCACTTTTTAAATCACTGAATAATAAAGTTATACAAAATGGATGGCAATTACAAAGAATAAAACGTTTAAGAAGTGTAATTATTATAATTGTTGAGTTATGTCGGTTGTAAAAAAAAGTAATTACACTTCTTGATAAAGCTGCTCTCTCGAATTTAAGTTCAGAGATAGTAAACTCTTGGTTCAGGAAACATGACTCAAATATCGCCAAGCAGGTACTTTTATAAAGAAAAGTTACTTTTGAAGGTTTGCGGTGTGTCCTTAACTGGAAACGACAGTAAAGCTTATAAAGTTTATTCGACTATTTTTCTCATAATGTTAAATATTGGATATCCATTCGTGGTAATAGTGGACTTTTTCAAACATGACTTTGCCTTCATTCTGAAGAACATGTTAATCTGTGAATTTGGAGTAGTTCTATGTATATTTGTGAATATTTAGAAGAAATTTAATCCGACCTAGTCAATTTGCAGCACTTTTCAAAACAGTTACTATATTATGGAACCGAAAAAAATTTATGCATATTTTAAATAAACTCCAACATGAACCATTTGTTCCAAATACTATAAAGAACAATACAGGAAAGGAAAGGTATCTTATAAAGCAATGCACAACCATTACATCAGTTCAGGTAAAAAGCTTCTGTACAAAATGGTAATATTGGGTTTATACTACTTTCTGAGCATCTCACAATATAAATTTTATTAATTGCAAAATATAGAAAAAAGCTAAAATGCTCAATTTCAACTGAATTAAAACGCATGTTTTACTAATTTTTATTGAAACTAGGATAATCATTTGAATTGTCAAATAAATTGAGGCAGTCTAGATATCACTAATGTAATTCAGCAGACTGCGATTTGCTAAGTAATTGAAAGTTAGGTTGAAGCACGGTAGAATAAAAAAAATTCGATATACTTATCTTTCTAAATGAAATCACCGTTCTCGAGGACTCTAATTAATTAACGCGAATTAAGGTTTCGTCCCACAATGTTGGTTTTATTATACTTTTAAGTTTCGGTACTCCTATTTCCACTTACTACAACATATTTAAAATTCAAAATCAAAAATCTTTTCAATTTATTGATTAAGGTATATTTCACTGTCAATTTAGATTTTAATAATAGGCTTTAAATCCATTCGTTTCTGTATACAGCAGCGACAAATACGATAAACTAAACTTAAATTTTACTTCTATATTAATTAATTACTTTAAACTCATTTTCAACTAACTTTGAACTAACTTTGAAACAACTTAATTGTGCGCAAAACAGCGTCTTTTATATAACTAACATCAGTTGTGTTCTATTGTCTCCCTAACGACTAATATTGTTCGCTTTTTATACGTTTTTAATAATATCTAAAACATATTGGAAAGGCGACCGCATCATTACTAGTGCATTGTACTACAATCTAATGAAACTGCATAACATTCCATTTCTACGTGAGTCGAATGAACTTGCATGCAGGTGGCAAGTCTTTCTTTGTATTAAAACAATAACCTCTTTATTTCATTAAAGTTTTATTCATAATAATTTATAAACTACAGCAAAACATCGTAGCTTTATGCTCTATATTAAATACAAAACATAGGTGACTATTTCTTTGAAACGGAAATGAACGTTGATTGCAACTTTGTTGTTACACGTGTGCTTTTCTAACCTACAGTTAATTATTAAATATAATTAATAAAATAAAGCCTTTTGTTCAAATTAATTGTTGCTTAAAATTAAAAATGAAGTTGTAACGTTAATTCTATTTATGCGTTATTGGAATAATTGATAACATGAATTATTATAAATATAATTTAAGAGCATTCTCTTCTTCACGATCGTTATTACACAATTTCAAAAGCATACTTTTAACACTTTTTAGTTCCAATTTTAATAAGTAGTCTAATGTGGCGATTTCATAACTCGCCTTAAAGCCCAAATATAAAAGTTATATGTTCAAAACCTGTTTGAGACATACGTTTTCTTTTTACAATTATTAGCTCGATTTAAAACGATGATTTACGCTTTGCATAAAAGCCTAAGTTGTAATGATGGATTTGAACCGAGCCGAGTCGAGCAATGTGTCAGCTCGGCTCGACTTGGGATCACTAAATTTGAGCTCGGTTCGAAATTAAATTGTTATGTCGGTCGAAACTCGACTCGAATTCGATCCGAGGATCGAACCAACCCGCGCAATGCCCGCACTCTAATATGATTGTCTTTAGGATATACCAAAATGTATTTATATTACACATAAAACGTGCGTTAAGATACCCCCACCAAGCTTTACCAATTTTATTATGTCGATAATATGTGCTCTAGTTCTGCTGATATGTGAATAACTTTTAGAATTCACGGTTAAATGTTTTAAGACATACTGAAGGCAAATTAAACGCCTCAATTGCTGCTAACTTGTGCCACAAAAACTGCATTTATAGCAACAATTTTTTATCAAAATTTTTCAAGACACTATACCGGACTTACTAAAAAGCAGTATCTACAAATTAAGCTGATCTGAATGTAACACGTCCTATATAGGCAGAACAACTAGAAGAATTAATTCTTGATCGTGTACACGAAATTTTTTTTAATAAACCCAAAAGAGTATTCTCGTGTAAAAGAATATAATATTTAAAAAATCTTTATAAAATTACAGCAGAGCGTTTTCGGTGTTAGCCATCTTCGGTGCCATGTCAACTTAAAAATAAATGTTCCATTAAACTATTACATTAAATATAGGACATTTTACGTATAAAACTAATATCACATCAATAAAGACTAGTTAAATAATTGATTGTTCCAATAAATATGGATTACATTTTATCTACGTCGTTGATGAAGTCAAAAAGCTTAAATAAGCTTAAATGATAGCGTTTTGCAAATTTAGAATAAGCTTTTTAACATATTAGCTTGTTTATGTTATAGAATATAAAGTATACGTTAATATTGTCTAATTGTTCAAACGTCCACATAATTAAAATGTGTATCTAAGTTCTTATGAAAAGAATTACAACAAAGATGTGTATTCATTAAAAGAGTGCTGTATACGTTTTACAAAGTTACTAATCATTACCGTTTTATTTAAAACTATAACATAATTTTATTTACAGCTATTAATATCAGTAGTTGAAATTGCAACAATTTAGAAAAATATAAAAGAATAAATCGTAATATGCAGGATTATAGTGACAGAAATTTCTCTAAAATCTATAACTTAAAATTTAAACATCGCTCGTAAATGCATGGAATGGAAACACTTTATACTCTTTCATATACTCAACTTGTTTACGAATACTATTTCCAAACAATCTTGGATAGGTTCTTATAAATTCGTATAACATGGTCTTTTAAAGTATTAGCGTAGTTGAGAACGACTTGAGATATCTCTAAAAAGTGTTCTTAAGTTCCTTTGGTAAATAAAATAATCCTCATCAAATGTTGCCATCTTCACTAAACAATTCTTTTTTAAATAAAAACGTAAGTTGTCGAATTTGCATAACTGATTTCGCACACCAACTTCCATAGTGCGTGTAATATGTATATGGAAAATTTTATATAAACTTCCTAAATACATTGGAGGATAGGCCAAGTACGGTCTGCGGAATGATGCCAACAAATCTGAAAGTTATTTTATAATCGTCGAACGCGTTCAGGCCTACAATTATGATTTTGGAAGATTTTGTTATGGCGTATGGTTTTCCAATAGCAATTTGGATTGCTCTAACTGAATTGCTGCGTTTACACGTTGTTCATGTGCTGCGGTTGACTGCTTTTTTTCAAATCCTTAATTTTCTTCCACTCATCATTTGTAATTTTTAGTTCCTCCTGGAAATAAACAATCTCGATGTGCTTCTCGTTGTATTTGTTTACCGCATCACCTCCAGTAAAAACTTTTTCATATACACTGCATGAGATACTTACGATGTTTATTCTAGAAAAATTAATGATTAACAGTAACGTGTAAATATTAATTTCTTCCACGTTTACAGGTTAAAATTCAAACTAAGACTTACTTTTCTTTGTCGATAGTCCTCACACAGTGAATATTTCGAAAAAATATATTATTAAAACGTTGACTTAATGAAAACGTGAGCAATAATGTTGTATCATTAACCTTAAGCGGAGAATACAAAAGGTGTCTTGCAGGTAAAATTGCTGAATAACAATAGAAAATTAGAGTTTAAGCATACAAATTTTAAAAATGTTGTCCTACCCAGAAATTTTTAAAGGTGGACAATTCTGCAATACTATTACACTTTGAACGACTTTACATTTTCCAAAAATAAATTCAAAATAAACTTTTAGTATCACTTTCCACGTATTATGCACATAGAAAAAGTATATGTATAATTTGTCCTTACACTTACCTAATTTAAATCAAATTATTAGAATGCATATTCCCACAAATTAACTAGAATTGTAGGAAAATAACTTTTACAATTAATAGTCAGACGTCATTAACAAAGCAATGCAAGGCTAAGGATCATATATTTCACTAAATTTATTTAGAAAATAAGTCTTTTTTTTGAACTACATTTAAAGTAGATTATGCAACTACTTTCTAACCCACCGTGCTGAATTAATATATATTTAACCTTTTGGTTTAATTATGTGAATGTGGATGTATTAATCGAAAATTTCAACAATCCTGGATATTAATAAATATTTTTTTAGTTTTACTCTATTATTGAGTTAAATCTAAATAAAAATTTCGAAGTGTTTTGCTGTTATGTTTTTGAATATTAAAACATTATGCGGTCTTTGTTGGAGCTAATTTTAAAAGACGTGATATTTTATTTCGATTTCCCAGTGAATTCTATACCAATTTGATAGGTCATACTACTGGAACCTAAAAAATGTTGGTTGTTCTAAGAAAACTCTTGTTGTGTATGTTAATCAGTTTTCACTTCTGAAGAATTAAATTTCGAACTCGCCATGTGTTTAAAACAAGAACTATAAGCTTCTCTTTCTTACATTAAATTCTAATTAACCACGGTCGCAAAATGAGAAACTGATGGTTAAATTTAATAACAATAAGCATGTACCTTCTCTCTTCAAGTATTCGATTTGAAACTAGGCACGTCATGGACTCCAATACCGTGCATGTTAATTTATAAAATTTACGTCGACGAGGATTTTAAAATACTTCTAAACCTAAATTGATTTTTAAGGTATCACATCTTGAGAAAAATGTGCAATTGCTAGTCTTTAGGGCTTTTTAGAGTTCATCTTATTTGGAAAAGTTCTAGAATTAGAATCCACGCGATAGTTTTATACAAATTTTAATAAGTTTGATATTAGGCATAAGGGTGTAACTTCGCAAGAGGTGGCTCAATTTGAAAAATTCCTAAAGATTTGGGTCTGGAGTGAAATTTTAATATTATTAGATTGGTCGAACGAAAACAAGTTTTGCATGAGGCGGTTAGAAATTGCTTTGAACAAAAAACTAAGAGCAGTTAAGCAGTTAACTCCTCGGTGGGTGGGTCGATTTAAAAAAATTCTTTCATATTCAGGTAGATGAGAAAATTCTAGACTAATTTGATAGATCATACTACTGGAACGTCAGAAATGTTGGTTATTCTAAGAAAACTTTTGTTGTGTATGTTAATCATGCACAAGCGAAGATAACTATTCAGGTTGGTAAGGGGTGTAACTTTGTAGAGGTATAAAAGTGTTTCGAGTTGGTCTTAAAGTTTCGGCGATACCATAGTTAAAGAAAACTTTTATACCATAGTTAAAGAAAACTTGAAGGATGGCGGAGGAGAAGGGAGGGGTGAGGGAGGAGGAAAGAGGATGAGGGAGGAAGAGGGAGGAGGTTCCAACTAATGCCAAAATCACCTACTGTACTAAAGTGTGGGTCTATGTGTGTGAGTGTGTGCGGCGTGCGTTATGCATACACGTTCGTATGTATGCAAGCGCATGCGTCGGCGCATGCGTGCGTGCGTATGCATGTGTATGCATGTATTCAAATATTATTTCCTCTAAATATGTAATACCGTTAAGTGAAAAAGCTAAAAATTCTTATGGCTAATTATTTTTTATTGTTATTTACTAGATAGAAAATGTTTCTTGTTCTAGGCATGTACCTATTGGATTATGGGATTTTTTTGCGTTGCCAGTGGCGTATTGTTTTCAGTTTACAAGCGACTAACAAGCAATGATTATAGGGAATGGGAATTTGCCTTCGGCCCGTTGACAATTCTAAATATAACATATAGCCCTAACTATGAACTTTGTTTTTTGTACCAAACTATTAGCGTAAGTAGCGCTGGATGCCATTTTATGACAATTGATTTGCTAATGGCTGCGGTCCTTGTTCATGTAACATATCAATTTAAACTTCTACAACACAAAATAGAAATAATAGGTAGAAAATGTAAAAATCATACGGTTGAGGTAATAGAAAGTACACGTCTTTGTTTGATGAATAAAATTTTAGTTTTAGCATAGTAAAAACAACAGGGTGTGGATACGATTATTGTACCAATTAACAGAAGTAGTAGACTACCACCTGCAGATCGAACAACTTGTTAATGATATGGAGGAGGTGTTTAGTGGGCTATTATTGAATACATATGTGAGCACCCTCTGCGCAATCGGTTTAACGGTTTTCGAAGCGTCTAAGGTAAGAGATTTTGTACAACTGTACCACGTCCACGCTATTACATTTTTGCTTCTTTATCTTGCACCTGTTAGTAATTAAATAGCGCTATATATCACTATTTTTCGGGCAGTAACCACGAAGGTGCTATATGACTTACTAATAATTTAAACTTATCCGTTTATTTTACATCGCACGGTGGATAAGTACCAAAACGTGTTGTATATATGGTAGATAACGATTTTTTCGGGGGATTAGATAACCATATCTCTCATACTATCGCTTGTAACATCTCCTTTTAATTCAAATTAAAAATAAATACTATAATGACATTTTGCCCGACCAAAGGCACAGCACTGTAATGTGGACGCTTATAGTTTATAGTCACCGTCAATAAATATGCTGAGGCATCGTCAGATTGGAATAGCCCGCCATCTTGTTTATCAACACATAGAGGTTTTACCGCTTAATTATATAACTAATCAAAATTCTATTCAGGAAGTTTTGTAAATCACGATTTTTAAAGTAATTTGATAACAAGTCCGTGTGAGGGAAAGTTAAATTACGTTAAGTAATAGTAATAAATATTTTTATAAATTTATTGTCAGCATGTTTAAATAGGTCAAATTTAAACTCAGTTTGTAAATAAGGATATGATATTATGATATTAGGTAGAAAACTGGACTTTAACACATTACTAAGGGTGATTTCAAAAGGAAATTGGTAAGTTAATAGTACCCCGGGGTTTTTTATAACCATTTTAAAGCTCCAAAAAGCATAACAAAGAACCGCAAGTTTATAAATACCAGCGTGTATTTAGTGTTATTATTATCATTTTTGAGTCTCAGATAGAGTAGTGAGAAGTATACACTAATAGTTGCTTATTGGAATATTAGAGTTAAATAAGTTTTTATCTGGCGGGGATCCTCGAGAGAATACAAAGGGTTATTAAAATTCGTTGACCGCATCGAGAGCGGTACAGTTAGATTTTAAAGAGATTTGTCATCCAAATCCGTAAAGTGCTACTAATTAAATAACTTGTGGGCGCGATTAACGGTACAGGAAAACTGATTTCGCCAAATCAGGTTGGCGAAGCGCGTATTGTAAAGCATCAAATAACCCCGTCGGTTCAAAGTCAATGTCCTGAAAGTGAAAATATTTGTTGAACCTAAATAAATATCGTTATCCTGACGAAGCAACCCCTGCGGGGTGACCTTTAGCAGGTAGTTATTGGTATAGCCACTATGTAGATAATTAGAATAGAAAAGTAAAAGTGTTTCGGGCGAGGACAATTATCTACACAAATACCGCGAGTATATTACCAACAACGGTGTCTTCACGTCAACCAGATCACTGATCCGTCTCCTGGAATTTGCAGCTGTTCCTATACGCATCGCTGGTGGTGAAAAGAGTGGCCCGTAATGTAAGTAGTTTTAATGTTAAATTGACCCTTAATGCGATTTACGGCGTACCTGTCTGTAGTATACACGAAACTAGGTTAAGAGTAATTTAGTTAGGGAATTAGGTATGCATAAAAATAGATCCGTGGTGTATATCGTTTTTACATCATAGTAAAGAAGTTGCTTGTAAGGTGTTATTCTTTCTAGATAATTTTGAATACAGTTAGAAAAAACTTGTGAATGGCTTACCTACAAGTACTGGAAGTCAGGGTAAAGCTTTAAAGGGTGAAATTCTGAAAGGTTTAAAGAGGATAGAAGTATTTCCTACCGTGTTTAAGAAGGGATAATTATTATCTTATAGAAATACTTTGTTGCATGATTAAGTTATAGAAGAAAAAGTAGAACGCTCAAGAACTTATTTTTTATTGAACTGTAGGTACTCGTTTTAGATGGTGATATGTCACCGATACAAATAAAATAAACAACTATTAAATTAAGGAAAACCTTACAGATTGGCGCCCAACGCGAAGCTCGAACCCTCGACCCTGAGATTAAGAGTCTCATGCTCTACCGACTGAGCTAGCCAGGCTAGTAAATTAAAGAATTTTGAGATTAGTAGATTAATTAAACAGAAATTAAAAAAATGGCTGACGACGAACAGGCGGGAAAACTTTTAAGCTTCCTGGAACAAATGGAGAAGAGGCTAGAAGGAAAAAATAGAACGTCAGGGAAACGAAATCCAGCAGATACAAAGAAATCTGTACCAATGGTTAAAATACCTAGAGGACAAAGTCGATGCAGGCTTCAAGAAGCTAAAGAGTCGGGAAAGGAACAACGACGAAAAAGTGTTCCAAAGGCCTCCAACGCTAATTAAGCAATTTGTCACAAGTGCGGGAACCAGTATGCAAACGACGACGTCGCAAGAAGGGACGACTGCGGGAGCTAGGGTACGAGCAGATAATAGAATAGGAAAAGGATTACTGCAAATCAGCCAGATCCTAGCAAATTTAGGTAAAGTTGAAAAGAAATTGCCAACGTTTGACAATCGGCGTAGTGAGGAAAAGCATCCTGTTGAATTTTTGAAAGCTCTGAAGAACTATTGTGAAGAGAAAGGGGCAAGACAAGAAAATAAATTAAAAATAGCGGCCGAGTGTTTAGAAGGTGACGCGAAGATATGGGATAGCATTATTGAAAATCGATGGGATAACTATATGCAATTTAAGGTGGAGTTTTTAAAAAATTACTAGTCGGTGGAACTACAGAATAATATAATAATAAGTTTGTTTGAACCTAGGATATATAATCCGAAGCTGAGCGACTATGAGCATCACGTATGGTATTGGGTTCAGAAAACGAGATACCTAAAACCACCGTTTTCGGAAGCAACTATCGTACAGGCAATAATGAATCACCTTCCGTACCACATCGAAAGCATGTTGATGCTGTCCAGAACGAAGACGGTCTCCGAATTAATTAGTCTTTCAAGGGACATCACCGATTTAAGAAAGCGAGAAACACGCAATGATGAAAATGTACAGCGGAATACGGCACGTGGGAATCACTGTAGAGGCGCAATGATGGAGAATAGATGGAATCATCTAACGAATTCACGAACGAATGGCAGAAACGAAGCTATGCATGTGCGTGTAATAAATAGTGGATGTGAGGAAGAAGTGAATCTGCAAGATAGGCGATGCGAGGAAAGATGGAGTAGTGTAAGGGACCAAACGACCTTACAAAGGGGAACAGGGCGGTCTAACTTAGAAGATAGTGTACCGAAAGTACAGGAACACTAGGGTATCTTGGCAACGAAGCTCCAATTGCCGAGATAACTTGTAAAAAGGAGCCAGTAAATAATAAATTGCAAGACTTTATTAATGTAGTAAATTCTGAACAGAAATCTCTTATAAATTTTGTAAAAACTTACTTTTCTAGTTATAAGATAAATAGATTAGAAAGGGAAACCACGGTAAATAATTATGAATCTACATTAGGTGAAGAAAATGCAACTACACGAATAGAGGGGAATGTGGAAGGGTCAAAGGCTGAATTTTTAGTAGATACTGGTAGTAGTTTGACATTAATTAGTGAAAAATTTTTGGAAAGTTTACAGGATAAAAAAGCAGCACCCATGGAAAATACTACCAGTAAAAAATTTAAGTGTTGTCCGAGTTTTACGGGGTAAGTAGCGAAGATTAAAAAACGAGCGCTGCTTACAATTAAATTGAAGGGGGTGTAATTTTGGATGAATTTTCTAGTAGTACCGAAACTCAATTAACCGCTTATATTGGGAATTACTTGACTAAAGCGTGTAACAGGGATAATTCATTTAAAAAAGAATACAGTATTTATTACGGTTAATTGCAAAGAATATGAAATACCAATAGTCGAATTAGAATCTGAGAGACTACAGGTAGAGAGGGCGTTCCACGAAAAACGCGAGAATAACGCAAATAAGAACGAAAAAGTAGATGTGCATGAAGAGCAATTAAATGATGTACTTATGACACTAAAAGCCAGGGTAGATGAGGACAAGTTATCGCTCTTACAATTTAAAGGTTCATAATTACAACTCCGCAAGCGCGGAATAAGCGACGCCACGGACAGGTGGTAGCTCCAATCTATACACCGGTTTTAGCGCGCCCATTTGTCAATGACGTCACCAATATACTAATTAAATGCGCAATTTGCGAAAAAATATATATTAAATTAGCGAACAGATTAAGCAAATAAAGTACTTACATAAGAAATCCGACGTCCTGCGGGGTTGAGTTAAAGTTGGCTTCTGTTGACGTCCATCAGGGCTACTGATGGCCCCTTTTAAGGCAATTAACGGAGGGTACGCCTAGTGTCTTTCCAATTGCCTTCGACTGGATCTCGGGGCTCCATTCCGGAGTGTTTAAAGATGGTGCTCCGGCGTGGAATGCGGTTCGGCTAACGGCTACAAATTACCTCTACCTATGTAGGGAAAGGGCAGGAACAGGTATAAGGACGACAAACAAAGATAATTAAAGGCAAGGATCTACATAAATACGAGATAAGGCACGATACGATACCTGACACCCCCACACTGTTCGAAGTTTTCAGGCAAACACCCACGTTACAGAGAGCACCGGAAAAAACCCCACTTTTTTCCTTTCACGCGAGTTAAGGTTCGGGCCTTTGGAGCTGTGTTTTTAAAAAACAACTTCAAACACTTAACAAATTTTTAATAACTTAAACAGAAATTACAGTGAAATTTAGAATAACTTGTTCATAATAACTTTAATAAAAAATAATTAATTGTACTGGGCGAGTAGTCTAGGTAGACAACAATGCAAAAGCTGTAATACTCAGACTGACTCGATTGAGTAGCTTGAACAACGAAGTATGGAGTTCGAAGACTGACTGCCGGGCCTTGAGCTCCCGGGCTTTTTATAATAACCTGCCCCTCACACGGCTGTGGGAACTTGCAGATCTCATGTCTGCTTTACACTTTGTTACAATGTATCAATCTTAATTCTAAGTAATTGCGGTATGTTAACCGCCTGTGACCTGCCACCTGCAGTATCACTGCCCTCTCGGATGCAAAGTTGCATTCCGTTCTCATGAACTGTCGATAACCTTTCTGGGTTATCCTTGTATTACAATGTTGCAATGAACCTATACTTTATTTTACAATTTCTAATCATTCCTATTAGATTCAATATATTCAATACATATGTATAATTGGGGGATACATAACTCGCGTCGGCGCGAAATTATTCGTCCAACCCACTTTTGACGTAACGGAAATACACGCCAAGTCTTTTGAATTTAGGGCGCGAAACTAACGCACATCAAAATTAAGCTAAAGAATGTTTAGTGCCAAAATGGCACGTAACACCGCAAAATGAGATGGTAAATAAAAACGCTGTGCAAGTAATGAATGCAGTAGTAAATAGGCATACAAAAGTATTTTCTAAGAAACCAGGGCTCGTACACGGATTTGTAAGTAAATTAAGAGTATACGATGCGGTACCTTTTAAAATAAAATCGTACCCCATACCTTTCTCAAAGAGGTTACTAGTAGAACAAGAAATTCAGCGGATGTTACAAATAGGGGTATTTGAAAAATCTGACTCACCTTTTACTAATCCAATAGTAGTTGTTCCTAAAAAGGATGTAACGGTGCGCCTTTGCCTAGACGCGCGTTAAATTAACAAAAGAATTATACCCGATAGAGAAGCTCCGCCAAATATAGAAGCACTCTTACAGAATTTCTCGGGTGTGAAATACTTTACGTCAGTGAACCTGACATGCAGTTACTGGCAAGTTGCGCTCAAGAAGCAGTCAATAAAATATACAGCTTTCCTCATTAATGGAAAAAGTTATCAATTTAAGGTTTTGGCTTTTGGGTTAAATGTATCTCTATCGGTATTCGCAAAATGTTTAGATTATGTATTAGGACCAGAAGTACAAGAATTCGCAACAGTATATTTATGTAGATGACATTTTAATAGTGTCGAAAACTTTAGGGGAACATGCGGAACAAGTTGACCTTGTTTTAAGAAAATTAAAAGATAATGGGATGACGGTGAATTTAGAAAAATCCGAATTTTTAAAGGAAGAAGGGAAATTCTTAGGTTATAGAGTCTCTAAAGACGGGATCAAAATCGATGAGGATAAAATTGTAGCAATAAGAAGGATGGATACGTCGAGATCAACTGCAGTCTTTCCTAGGATTCTGTAACTTTATCGACTTTTCGTGAAAACATATTCCGAAAAAGTAAGAAAGTTGTCACATTTATTGAAAAAGGGAGAAAAGTGGCGGTGGAATGGTGAAGAGGAAAGTGCGTTTCAAGCCATAAAGGAATGTTTTATAAAGGGTATGTGTTTGCGCTATCCGAATTTTAACAAACCGTTTTTTATATACACAGATGCATCGGGCGTAGCCTTAGGTGCATGTTTGTTCCAAGTCGGAGAAGATAATAAAATTGAAAACGTATATTTTGCAAGTAGGCTACTGCAGGCGGCAGAAAAAAATTATACAGTAACAGAATTAGAGTTACTGGCAGTCGTTTTTGCCTTGTCGTTATTGCAGGTTTTCATACTACTATTCTAACGGATCATAAAGCTTTGTCGTTCCTTGGCAATACGAGATTGTTAACGGGTAGATTAGCGCGTTGGGTATTAAAGCTACAGGAATATCATCTCAAAATAAAATATATTGCGGGAAAGAAAATATAGTAGCGGATTTCTTATCTAGATATGTATACGAAAAAGACCAGCATATTTCAAGTGGCAAAGCTTTTGCTGTGGAGGCCACAAGGAAGAGAAAGGAAGGGGGACAGAAGTCGGAATTGATGTACGCACTAGAACAATTAGGTATGCAGCAGGGACAAGATAAACAATTAAAGGGGGTAAGAGACGAATTGGGAACAGATCAAAATGGAAAGAAGGAGGGGTTTCACAAGAAGTATGTTCTACACGAAGATATACTGTTCAGGAAAGCAGATAATAGTGAGGATTGGTTGGTGTGCATACCGAAAAACCAGGTTCCATTATTAATTGATAAATATCATGACGAATTTGGCCATTTTGGCACAGAAAAATGTAAAGGAATGTTACAGAATTCCTATTATTTTCCAAATATGAAAAGGAAAATTAATCAGTGTATCCAAACGTGCGGCTTATGCCAGAAAACAAAATGTCGAAACAAAAAAATGAAAGGCTACATGGGGAATGTGCTTGCCCAGAAACCACTCGAAGTAGTGTCTGTCGATATTTTTGGGCCTTTACCGCGAACAAAAGGGGGAATGACGTATATATTGGTGCTATTAAATGTTTTTACAGAGTTCGTTAAGCTCTACGCTCTTCGACGGGCTACCGCGGCTATTATGATAAAGAAAATGAAGGACTATATGGAAGAAATTGGAACACCAGAAAGGGTATTATCCGACCATGGTACTCAATTTACCAGTCGGACTTGGACAGAAAGTCTAACGACACTAAGTATAATAGTTAGTTATACTTCCGTCTACCACCCCCAGTCAAACCCGGTGGAAAGAGTTATGATGGACATGGGAAGGATTTTCCGTGCGTTTTGTCATATGAAACATGCGAGTTGGATTACCTATCTAAACATGGTCGAGAACTGGATCAATATGGTAAGTTAGGAGTCAACCGGGTATACTCCGTATGAACTATTATACAACTAGAAACCCGAACAAGTAAGAAAACCACTAGAATGGAAGCTCGAATTAGCGAGAGAGAGGCTCCAATCAAGATCAGAACGTAGAAGGATAAAGCATGATAAAAAGCTGTAGCGACCCGTCAAATTTGAAGCAGGGGATATGGCTTGAGTAGAAACTCACCTACGATCTTCGGCGGCTGATAAGGAGATCAAGAAGTTCTTTTTATTATACGAGGGTCCGTACCTGATCACGCTCCTATTCGTATTGAGGGTACAAGCTATATAATCAAAAATTGAGCAGTTAACAGTCGACTATTGAAAGCTATGTAAGTTCAAAAATATTAAAGCAATTCTAGCGGCTGTATAACATTTCTTAAACACTTTACAAAATTGCATTTATACAGCAACTATCGTTAATTTTATACCTATAAACCAAAAGCTGCAGAATTTGCGGATTTCTAAAACTTTCTAAAATATTTCTTTGCCTTTGTTTTGGTATGTATTAGTACTGCACTGCACACGTCAGTTCCAAACTAACCGGTCACAAATTTTAGAAGAGCTGGTTCAGATTCTGCACACACCCGCAGTATGATCAGCAGGTAATCTGCAATACTTTTTTTCATCCTTTGCTAGTGATTGGATATCATGCACCTATAGTTCCCAGCGGTTTCAATGCTTGTAAAGCTTATGCGGATGCCCACAATCTGTTTCCGCATTATCTTCTTTTTTACAGTTTTTGGGCATTAAAAATATAATTAAATAATATAATTAAAAAATTCAAAGATTATGACGCATTAAATTTTTTAACACCAAACATTTACACCCCTATAAAGAATCTCCGGTGATAAACAGGAATTTCTCTCCTGTGAATCATGGGACCTCGACGAGATGAGTAGGCCTATGTCGCAGAGTAACAGTAAGCCGAGCCGAACTTTGGATAATTAAGTGACTTGGCTTTGTAATCTCACACAAAAGGGCTTAGCCTTATTGGTCTACTGTACGGCTGAAAGCAGTGGGAAAATACAGTCGTTACCTTTTCCGGGGGCATGCAGTTCTATCTGTATGGTTTGATGATGATGGCATCCTCCCGGGTAAAATATTCCCGAGGTAAAATAATCGACCGATCGGATCTCCGGGAGGGTACTAATCGAAAGGAAGCCATCACAGCAATACGTAGCAATCTGCGAATCGGTGCGTGGAATATCAGAACCTAGAATCGTGGTGGTAGGTTAGAAAACTTGAAAAAGGAAATGGATAGGCCGAAGTTAGATGCAATTTGAATTAGTAGAGTTCATCAGAAAGAAAAGCAGGATTTCTGGTTAGAAGAATACAAAATCATTAGCATTAAATCCAACACGAGACCATTGGGAGTAAATTTAATTATGAACAAGATAATAGAGTAGATGATAGGTTATTATAAACCACATAACCAAAGAATTGTAGTGGTAAAGATTCATTCAAAACCAAAACCCATCATAATAGTACAGGTCTATATGCCCACGAGTAACGCAAACAACGAAGAGATAGAACAGGTATTGGAAGAGACATCATGCAGTATATTAAGAGAGATAAGAATTTAATTGTAATTGGAGACTGGAATGCAGTTGTAGGAATAGGAAGAGAAAGTAAAATTACAGAAGGGCATGGTCCGGATGCAAGGAACGAACGGGAAAGGTCGACTTGCTAGAATTTTGTATAGAGCACAGTATAGTCCTTACCAACACATGGTTTAAGAAACACCAAATATGATTGTAAACCTGGGTGAAATCTGGAGAGACTGATGTATTGCATAATGATTACACAGAGGCTCAAAAACCAGGGCCTTGACATTCAAGTCTATCAGAGATCAGATGTAGACTTTGGGTATAATTCGCTGACTAAGCAACACAAGCCAAAACTAAAAAAACTGAAAAAAGCAAGAAGTCGAGTAGGTGGGGCCTTGATAAGTTGAAACAACAAGAAGAAAAAGAGGGTTCCGAACAGCCTTGAGCATGGTGTAATTGAAAAAGGCGAGAAAAAAAACGCACTGAAAATTAAAATTACTATGGCAACAAATAAAAAACTAGGAAAACTGCAAGAGCCCGGAGAAGTCCATGAACACAAGTGATCCTGAATTTGATAGATAAACGACTAAAATTTATAGTGCAAAGGATGCGACTAACAAAAGAAAGTATAGGAGCTTCGAGAGTGAGATCAATAAGAAATGGTTACAAGAGAAATTCAAAGATGTTGAAGCTTTATTTTGGTAGGGGAGGTAGATGTAGCTTACTGAAAAACCAAAGAAACATTTGTAGATGAAAAACATTTGTGCAAATCAAAAAGACTCACAAATGGGAAGTCACAGACAAAGAAAAACATGCTGAAAGATGGACGGACTTTATTAGGAAGAGAACTTGGTGTTCAAGTACTGGAAGGAGAAAACGCAGTTGATTAGGATGAGAAGGGCAACTAGATACATAGGTCAAAGTTCGACAGAGCTTTTAAAGCTCTAAGTAGAAATAAGGCACGCTAAGTTAACGATGTACTATCAGATTTACTAAATGCTATGGGAAATACGTCTAGGACAAAACTGTGCCATCTAGTAAGGAGCTGGGAGATGTGAAACCATAGGCTTAGTTAGTCATGCTTGAAGAACTCTAACCAAAATTGTTTACATGCAGATGGTAATCTAATACAAAGGTAACTTGGTGCAGATCAGTTCGGCTTTCGATAAAATATTGAAACACGTGAAGCTGTATGGAGCCTATGACTTATCTTGGAGGACAAGATTAGGAAAAACAAGTCTTCGTCTCTGTACTTTATTGATCTAGAAAAAACTTTTGACAATGTTGATTAGAACAAACTCTTCGAGGTTATGAAGATGTATGGAATAAAATACAGAGAACCAAGGGTTGTCCACAATTTATATAGAAAAGACTGCAGTGATAAACGTCGAAAGACATTAAGAGAAGACAAGGGTTTATAATGGAGCGAAGCAAGGTTGTAGTCTCATATACCGTTTAACGTTTACCCTGAACAAGCAATGAAAAAAATTAAAGAATAAATTGGGAAATATGTTAATGTTCAAGAAGAAATTAAGACATTAAGGTTTGCAGTGGCATTGTTATTTTAACAGAGATGTACGGGATTTAGAAGATTTGTTGAATGCATTGCAATCTATTTTGAAATTGATTGTATGATGAAGAAATAAGACAAAGGTGATAGAGTGCAGTCGTGCAAAATCAGTTGAAGCAGCGAACATCAGATTGGGAGATAAAATGAAGGAAGTAGTTAGGTAGTAAGATTAGCAGGGGTAGTCGAAACAAACAGGACATAAGGCGTTGACTGCCGCAGACAAACAAAGCATTCTTGAAAAAGAGAAATTTGATGACGCCAAAGAAAGATTTAAGTAATAAGAACATTTCTGAAGGTTTTTTTGTATGGAAGTGCAACGAAGACTATAAACATCACTGAAAGAAAGAGAATGGAGGCCCTCAGAATGTGGTGTTGCAAACAAATTTTAAAAATTAGATAGGTGAATTTGGTCGGCAACGAGGCAGCATTGAAGCGCATTGGTGAGACGAGAGTTCTTAGACGTGATGTAAAAAAGTGAAGAAATAGGATGATTGGACATATCTTCAGGCACACTGGATAGATTTACTTAATATTACAAGGAAATGAGGTGGGTAAAAATAGTAAAAGCAGACAAAGATTTGAATATGGTAAACAGATTCAAGTAGATGTAGGATGTATTAGTTAAGTATCAATGAAGATGTTAGCTCAGGATAGGTTAGCATGAAGAGTTGCAACAAACCAGTCTGAGGACAGGGATCCCAACAACAATAACCAACAACTAGTGACGTCTACATTTGTGTTTGCTTGATGTGTTCAGTTTAAATAGACTCTAGTGAATTTTACTTCTGAACTAAAATATCGTATACATCACAGAAGCTTTTGTGCTCAATTTTATGAAAAACAATTTGATTTCTAAGCGGGTATGACGTCGAGTTATGTAAAACAAAGAGATTACAACCTATTGATACAGAAACAAATCTAAAATTTCATTTTTACACCATTTTTACTGGAATTTGTTTTGTAAATAGTGCCAAAGTTTTAACCTGATTTGATATGCTGCCTGTGATAAAACTAAGAGGTACCCTAAAAATCCGCTTTTACTCTTTGTGAAACAAGTACCATTGGCGTGTAATTAAAATCAGGTACGTTTGAAAATACTTTTTTAAACACCGGTTCTGAATGCCAAAAACGCATGACGTATCATAGCTAATACTAGGGATGGACTCGGGCCGGGCCGGGTCGGGCTTTTAATAAGCCCGGCCCGGCCCAACGCAGAAAAGTGACCGGCCCGACCCGAGGCCCGACTCGAAATAAAAACTGACGGCCCGGCCCAGCGGGCCGGCCCGACTTTTATTCAGCGAATGAGAAGATTTTTTTCAGTTCTGTTCAACAAGTAACTATCGCTCTTTTGTTTGATTTAAGAGTATAATGATTTTGAGTTACAATGAATATGCTCGTGGAACACACCGTAGCATAACATTTGATCTTTGATTCTTTAAAAAATCCTAGAAATATATAACAAAAGTACAAAATGTTTAGCAATTTTCAATGTTTATGAAACTACGCTTAATGTACCTTATAACCTTATCATAAATTTGCGTCCGCGTTATTTTCTCGTTATTGCAAAAGTGTTTTTTCCTTTACTCTTTGTTTTGACATATATGTTTAGTTCTCTATACCTGTAGGTTGTGTTATATAAATGAATAAAGAATTAATCTCTTTTGTGATAAGATGACCTATAATACATGTTTAAATATATTGGAAAAGATCAAAAAAATTGTATTCACGCAAAGATGAACCTTTTTTTATAATTTGAGTCTTTCATTTCCCACTGATTCGATAACATTTGTATTGTTGTCAAAATGTTTTCACGGAATACTCTTCGAGTTTACTTCAAGACACTGTTTTTTACTTCTTCCCAAGCATATAGCATATCTGTTTTCAAAAGGATTTTTACACCTTACTTCTAGGAAACGCATTACAAAACAGCATCCTCGTATTTAAAGCGTTTTATATCTTTTTCGTGTTATAAACATGGACATTATATTTCTAAATTTAATTACGGAAACAACACTACAAAAAACCATTTAATTTCACAATATTTTGCTACATGCATCGACGTGGCCTAATGAGAAAGAAAACCAAGAAATAAGATGGTCGGGCTCAATCAGTGAGTAGGTGGGGTCTTACACATGCAAAATAAAGAGAGGCCTGAAATAAAAATGTACTCACTAATGCACAATTAAACATATGCAAACGAAAAACCTCTAATTAAAAATAAAAATTATGTACAAAAGCACAATAGTACCAACAAATAAACAATCCATAAGTATACATTATATGTATTTACAAAATAAAAAAAAATCATCTTTAACATGGCGAGCTGCCGTTTTTAGGTACCTTCCCTTACATTATTTAGCAACAATGCAACCAAAAAAACCTTACCGTAACACTAAAAACCACAGCTATTAATGGTTGTAAATATAAAAATTACATATGCCACATTGGCAGTACAATAACAAAAATTCATAACTCGGGAAAAAAAGAACCAAGGTAAACTAACGTTATCAATCATCATCGCGAGCATACAATTGCCGACATACAAATAAGTGAAGAAAATGATCCCAATAAGTAAAATATTACTACTTAGCACTATCTCACATCACAGTAATCAGTTTAAGGTCACCAAGTGTGGCTACCAACTGGTGTCAATTAATACATACACACTCACCCTCAAGTTGCAGCCGTCGTACCGGCTCCTACCGTCTCTACTGACGGAGCGAGGCAGAGGGCGCGTGATCTCACCTTGGGGCTGTTTTCTCATCACAACAAGGGGCGACAATTCATTGTGCCTTTAATGCCACCGGAAAAAAGCTAGAATAGTTATAGGCGAATTAATTTATTGTCGCTGAAAGGTATAGTTCTGTAAACCCATCATTATATACCACGCTGTATTGCGTGCGCGAACTTTCCACAAGGAAAACGGAACCTACAAAAATATGGTAAATGCTTTCGTCTTGTTTATCGAAAAGAAAGTCAATATTAATTTTGTTTCACTAAATAACCAGAGCTCCAAGTCATATTGGTGTTATCAACCGTGATTAGGAAACTTAAAACACGGTTTTATCTATTAGCTCAATACCTAATTTCAACGAGTTCCCGATTGAAACAATCGAGAAAGTACTTACATGCTATCGCAAGGTATAACGAGTTCACGGATACCTAAAACAGGGTCTTGACTATTTAATTTATTGCATAACCTTCACGTTTTAAGGTAACTAGATTTGAAAATAAAAATTACTAGCAAGCGGGCTTATCGGAAGGTCTAATATACCGGGTGTTGTTGCAGGATCTGAGCAGGATCTAAATAAATGAATAAGGAAGTAAAAGGATGTAGGTTTTTAATTCATCGACAGTAAATAAACGTAACAATTTATACAGAAAGCAAACAATTAAACGTAAGTTTGTGCGTTAGGCATTTGGTATATGTCAAAATTAAGGCGCCTTAAATAAAAGCATTCCTTGCCTGTATTTAAATTAAATGAAAGTGACCTGTATTTTAATAAAATACAAACAAGGTGTAATTGCGCATGTGTAAATGTCAAATAAAAAAACTTTATTAAAAAATTGATAAAATGAACGTTGCAATAACTCTCTAGTGTTTTAGGCGGTAGGCATAAACTATACACGCGATTGATAATATCGACGTTCCCCGCATGATTGAAATTTGAAATATATACATGTACATAATATAAATCTTTTGAATTATGAACAATTCACCTAGTTTGATGTTCCTGGGCATTTTTAACTTGCCTAAAGTACAACATGATGAACATTAAAAAGGACTACAAAAAAATATTCGGGATAAGAAGTGAGTAATAATATCACGCCTTTTTTACACTAAACAAGACGAAAAACTAATTATTAATGGGTTCATGAAGACACTACGTGAAAATATAATTAAGAACGTTTACTTACTCAAAATAAGATAAAAGTGAAAGGACGGTGGAGTATCTACTCGTGCGTTTTTCGGCCCGAAAAGTTCGGGCCGGCCCGAATCGTTTGGCCCGGCCCGGCCCGAAAAATGATAGGCCCCGCCCGGACCCGGCCCGAATAAAGTAGTCGACTGCCCGGCCCAGATACGAGCCTGAAATCGGGCCGGGGCCGGGCCCGGGCCGGGCCGTCTCGAAAGCCCGAGCCCGAGTCCAACCCTAGCTAATACGTATTTAGGTAGTTCCGGAATGGAATTATCCATGTTATAAACGACGCTGCTGGGCTTATACAATTTGTAATTAGGCTGAGATCTGTATCGTATTAGCTCCCCAAGACCTTGAGTAGTAATTTATGTTAGAAATATGTGATGTATGTAAGTACTTTCGTACGCAAAAACAAAGCAAACGAGGTTATCCAGACCCTCCCCCCTATACTACATCTAAGCTTCTTATGGATTTTTTTCTCAATTGTTTAGAAGTGTTAGATACTGTGACAGGCCGCCCTGTAATAAATCGTAGTTATTAATGTAAGGTATTTTATTCCTATTATATGATAAGCTTAAGGTGTCGGATGTAGCGTTTAAGATAGTTGAAGGCGTTTGCATCATGTGTACGCGGCAGGCTGTTGCGGGGGGTTGCGCGGGTCGACAGATGTAAAACGAATGGGTAGTAGAGGTTAAACGTTCAACCGGTAAAGACGTCGGATAGGAAACAAAAATTGCATCGTGAGAGAGCAGGTTTATTTAAAGCTGGAATTTCAGCAATTTGAAATTTCATATCCATGTGTAGTAGTGCCTGGTCTGATAAGGGACATCATTCTGGGCTGTGATTTCTTTATGGACCATGCAATTAAAATAGATTTTTCGAGGAGTTGTTTATCAGGACTGTTTCAGGGTGTGAAAAGGAAATAGGTTTTCTAATAGAACCCAATCCCGATGTGCACTTAACAATTTGCGAGGTTTGGGAGGACGGATACCAAAAACTTCAAGTAAAAAAAGAAATTAAATCGTATGAACCTTCTGAATTAAGGGCAGTAGCCGACCGTGCGGAAGTTTTTTCAGAAAGTGAAAAAGATAGCTTATATGGGTTGTTGATGAATTTTAAAGAGATTTTCTCTGACGAACCGGGTCGCACAATGTTATATCAACATGAAATCGTTTTACACGATTATTCGTCGTTTATGGAAAAATCGTACCCTATCCCTCACGCTTATAAAAGCAAAGTGAAGAGACAGATTGAGGAGATGGTTGCATAGGATGTTTTAGAGCCCATGCAGACCGAATATGTGAGTCCGCTGGTAGTTGTTAAAAAAAGGACAATTCCATAAGAGTTTGTTTAGATGCGAGTGTCTAAATAAGAGAATGGTGCAAGATAGGGTGATGCCGCCAAACCCGGCAGAGCTCTGGTATAATTTTACGAACGGACAGTGTCTAAGTAATATGGATCTGACAGCCAGCTACTGGCAGATAGGCATCCGGCCTGATCACAAAAAATACACCGGTTTTATGTACGAGGGAAACACTTTTGTGTTTAAAGTTTTGCCATTTGGGCTCAGCACTTCAGTTGGGTCATTTATTAGGGGTCCCAGTAAGATACTAGGTCCTGATGTCGAATCTTTTGTGATCCCATATGTCGATGACCTTCTCATTTATTCAAAAAATTCGGAAGACCATTTGAAGCACCTTCGAGTCGTGTTTCGAAAATTCAAGGAAGCGGGGGTAACAATAAAAATAAAAAAATCTAGCTTTGTTCGGAAACGGATTTTGTTTCTTGGCCACTGGATAACAGATGCGGGGTTGGAAATGGATCCGGTTCGAGTGTCGGTCATTATGGATTTCCCAACGTCGCGGAATCAAAAGCACTTGCGTGGATTTTTAGGCGTGGTCAATTATGACCGGCGATTTGTAGAGAAGTTTGCTAGTTTAACGACTCTTTTATTGGAACTGTTGCGTAAAGGGTCTAGGTGGGAATGGAAAGAGGAGCAACAGGAAGTGTCCAAGTCAATCATATCGGCTTTTTTGTCGGTTGTGATGCTGAAGCACCCCCATCCCGTGTGGAAATTTTTTATTCAAACAGATGCGTCAGGCGAAGGTATTGGTGGGTGTCTATTTCAAAAAAATCCGCATACCGGGGAAAATGATATAGTTGCATTTACCAGTCGCACATTGCAAAAACCGGAAACGCGATACTGCGTAACTGAGAAACAAGTTGTGGCGGTTTTGCACTGCCTAAAACAATGGCGAGTTTTTGTACTTGGACGGGAGCTGAAAGTCATTACTGACCACAAATCGTTGCATTTCTTAATGTCGTGTAGATTGCTTAATTCAAGACTAACTCGTTGGGTTTTGTACTTTCAGGAGTACGGATTCAAAGTGGAATATTGTAGAGGTAAGGACAACGTGGTAGCGGACGTTTTGTCTCGATGCCCAGTAGAGAAGGAATCGGTACCGGAACGCCCGAATTGTGGTGTTTTGGTAATAAACTCTCTACAGAAATCTGATCTATAGAAAAAGGTAGAAAGTGGTATGAAGGGTATACTTCATGAACAAAAAAAGGACGGTTTTTGTGGTAAGGTAGTAGGCGAATTGTTGAAGCGTGATGTGCAAGAACGATATTCGACGTGGTACGTTATTTACAAAGATGTGTTGTTTAAACGGGGGTCGAATGACTCTCCAAGTTTTAAATTATGTATTCCAAGTACGCTAATTGCCTTATTAGTCTTACAGGAGCACGAGGATAACGGCCATTTTGGGGCGGAGAAATGTCTGAATGTGCTGAAACGGGATTACTACTTTCCACATATGAAGCGCACTGTTAGAAAAATTATAGCAGGTTGTGAGTTGTGCCAGAGGGCAAAAAGTTCAAAGAGATGTAAGGGCAAATATCATAGCGTGGTGGCAGACGCCCCGAACAAAGTTGTTTGTACTGACTTAATGGGACCACTCCCACGGTCGAGATCGGGTTGTACGCAGCTATTGGTAGTGATAGATGCGTTTAGTAAATTGGTAGCGCTCTACCCGTTGAAACGAGCGAATACAAAAGCATTCTCAGATGTTATACGGAAAAGTATTGTAAAGAAGTTGGTCGACCAGAAATCGTTTTAGCCGATAATGGGAGTCAATTTTCTAGTAACCAGTGGGTAAATAGTTTAACTTCAATGGGTATAAAAGTATCTCATACATCAGTCTACTTTCCCTAAGGCAATATGACTGAAAGGGTTAACCAGGAGATTGTCCGTTTGCTCAGATCTATGTGTCATGCGGTTCATTCAAAATAGGCGTCGCCGTGGATCAATGTAGTAAGCGTAAGACTACGGATCCCAAGGTCCTGGGTTCAAATCCCGACACGGCCGACTGCTTGAAAAATGGCAGGTGAGCATTTTTCACAAAAATTACGCCCTCGTTCGGATGAGAGGTTAAATGGAGGTCCCGTGTGTGAGTGTTGTCACGCACGTTAAAGATCCCTACCTTGCCTGGAACGGCAAGGGTTCGGCAAAATTCTAAATTTCCAGGCAAGAAAAAACTCGCCTCCTGGCCAATGTAGTACCTTCTGGTGGAGCATTGGAAATGTAAATGAACGGTTCATTCAAAATGGGGATTTGTTTTAGATAAGGTCAAGACGTATTTAAACAGGTCGATTCATGATTCAACTGGGTTCTGTCCTAACGAATTGCATTTTGGGGTTACTAATGTTAATCTTTTAATAAGAAAAATTGAGTTTTCTACTACGTCCATACCGGCTCGTAGCAGGGAGGAGATAATTACCCTAGCCTACGATCGTCTGCGGTCTAAAGCTGAAAAGCGTAAGCTGCGCCATGAAAAAAAAATAAAAACTTAACTAAATTTGAAATTGGTTATGAAGTATGGGTTCGTACCCACCCACAATCCTCTAGTGAAGATCTCGAAATTAAGAAACTGTTGTTGCTTTATTCAGGACCAGCTAAGGTTGTAGCTGTGAAGGGTCCGAATTCTTACGAGATTGATAGTAGTTGTGATGGTACTCCACTGGGTATTCACAATGTAATTAATTTAAAGCCGTATGTTGCACCATACGATGGCACGATTAATTAGAATGTAGATGACAGGGCGTTAGTCTTAGTTATATTGATTTTCGTTTATTTTCAAATTATTCAAATCAATCCGGGGTGATGTGACAGGCCGCCCTGTAATAAATCGTAGTTATTAATGTAAGGTATTTTATTCCTGTTATATGATAAGCTTAAGGTGTCGGGTGTGGCGTTTAAGATAGTTGAAGACGTTTGCATCATGTGTACGCGGCAGGCCGTTGCGGGGGGTTGGGTGGGTCAACAGACGTAAAACGAATGGGTAGTAGAGGTTAAACGTTCAACCGGTAAAGACGTGGGATGATTTTAGTTAAGTTTTGTCGAGGTAGATGTGCAGTAATAGTGCCAATCATGCGTGCTTTATGATTGAATAAGATTACGCGTGTGTTATCAGTATAATATAACTGAAACGAATTCTTGGAGTTGGTTTTAATTATTTAACAATCGTTTATCGTGAAACACGCATCAAAGTGACAAACATTATCGTACACAACGCAAGTTTACAACGTTAGTCAGCTGAATTACAACGGGATGTTGTTTGCATTCCATAATTAGGTTGAAGGTTGGTGCTGCGCTGATAACTTTGGCGCGTGGGGTGAAGTAAGCCGGCTCATCGTGGGAATTGTAAACGTTCATCACGTCAAAGGGGTGAGTGGAATGGAGCTTGTGATTTTATTGCGCTTGATTTAAACAAGTTTTTATCATAACATTATTTAGGGTTCATGATTTATTGTAATAGGCGGCTAGTATTAGATTATTATTTGATATAAGGTTATTTTTTGTGTTATTAACAAAGAGTTTATTAAATTTGGCAGTTGTTTTTGACTGGAATTCGTGTTTTGTATCAATCATTAGTGTTGTAAGAGAACCCGATAGGTAGAATATTATTTAATATTTATGAACTAAATATTTGGCGCCGTGGGATTACTTAGATTGGTTAGTGTTTCTCATTAATTCGGTATAAAGAAAGAAGTCTTTTAGGTCGAAGGTGGGGAAAAGCCCCCGGGCAGTTTCAATACCCGATTGGTGTTGCTATGCCGTAAAGTGTAATTACGCATGAATTTTAAATTTAGAAGCAAAAATTTGAGTAATAGGTGGCCAATGTTATTGCGCGGACAGTGCGTTCTGATAGTATATATTTCTAGTTAGGACTTCATAATATCCATCTTCTCACATATACTTTTGAGGTATGTCTTATGCTATTTCAATTAATAACAGTATGCTATTGGTCGGAACAGATCGCCGCCGAAAGTCAAAATATAGGACTTGCTGCTTACAGAACAAACTTTGTAGGCGCCGACTTAAGATTCCAAAAATGTTTAATAATAATAATGCGACGTAGTCAAAATGTTGCTAAATTGACGGCAGGAAAGTTTACAAGTATTGGTTTGTCAACGTTCGTGTGGGTAATATTTGTAACGTCCATAATGGTTGAATAATTCTTACGTTTTAGGTGGTGAGAGCTTCATATTCTGCGTATATGGTGTTGCGCAATGCTAACATTGAAGAATAAACATTAAATTTTCTTCTTGACAGATGGATACCAAACTCTGCGGATTCAAGAATATATGCTGTTCGAAGCACTAATATATTTAAACACTACACTGCTGTAATTCTTAGTATGACAAATAAATTCTGTGAATCGCTTCAACAAACATTTTTACGTTTTGGTCAACTTCATTAAAGGTTCTGCTAATTTAACCTATAAACCGTGATTTAAGTGCACTTCACTGAATCGATAAGTATCGTTTCGCCACTTTGCTTTAAATATTTTCTAATGCCTTGTAAATGTTATACAAATATTTTTTTATAATTTAACACCTCTGCAGTTAGAGAATTTATAATGTTTTCGAATTTCTTAAAAAGAGGTTATTGAGAATCGTAGTACTATCAATTAAGGTGACTTCGTAACATTTATGAGCTTGTTTTATTTGCATGTATGACTAGGCCGTGCTCATAGATATAATAATAATTAAACCGGTTCCCTTTATTTGTTTTATGTTTCATAATAATTTACGCCTATGGCATAAAAACATAAGGGTTGTAGCATAAAAGTTAAGATGGTATTTATTTACACAACGTTGCGCTTCGAATATTATAACAAGAAGGGGACGCAAGTATGTGCGCGTTAGACTTGAGTTAAGTGAAAGGGGAGACGTAGTTCAGAGTTGGTTGTAGTGAGATGTATAAATTAGCAGCTGCGATGTAAAATACTGTTAAGTGCCTGCCCTTAAATGGATGTTTTATGGTAGGATCTAAAATTGCAAGCTTGATGTTATTGGTTTGAGGAATTATCCGAACATTCAACATATTATTAAATAATATAACGTAATATCTTCACGATTGATAATCGTGAAGGGTGCTATAAAATCCACTGTGGTTATCATATCATAAATCTTATCCTACGTCGTTGAAATTGCAAGTGTGGTGCGTTGTCCTGGTTAGAAACATTGGGTTTTACGGTGCATTTCGATTTATGTACTCCGTTGAAGAAATTCGTGTATTAACTTGTTTCACTTTGTTTGAATAATCAAACTTAACGGTTACATTACCTACCGTCCGTAATATAATTTAGGTTTCCACGTAAATTAGTTTTAGAAGGACGTAGTTTCTCTGTTTATGCCTTATGTTTAAGGATTATAATTACTTTTGGTATTTTCACTGTATAAAAAGGGGATTTGGGTATAGAATTAAGGTTAATTAGAGCCTTGGTCACTATTTACCGAGCGTTTCTTGAAATAGATCTACTGCATTGTGCGTAAGGAATATTAAATTCATTTATTAAAGTTAGTTAAGTTCTCAAGGCCTTTTTATTGTAGTTTAGATTTCTAATACACCTCCGATCCGAACCTCTCATTAGAAAGAGCCTGTTTATTGGCGGTGTTTATGTAGCACATTACATATGTTAGCAATTATCTTATGCAGGTTTTTCAAACTATTTGCCTTAACATGAGTACTAACTCAACTTATATATGATTTAGAATGTTTTCTAAGCGAGCACTTTAACTTTTTTGCATATTATTTATAGTTCTAATTCTTTTTGTATTGTATTCCTGTGCGTGTGTGTGAACTAGAGTGGACAAGCTAAATTTTTGAAAATACCTTTGGCAGTCAAAATATCGTTCTTGTATTATTTTATTAGAATGTTTTCTTGTGTGCGAAACAATATGTACTTTCTATTTAAACCTTAGCTAAGAATGGCTTAAAATTATGTTAGGTGAAAATCTAATCTTACCTTACTTTATTTGCATTTGCTTATTAGAACGTACAACTTAACATTTTAATCTAATTTTTTTATCACTATATATATATATATATATATATATATATATATATACACACATACATATTCTGAGGATGGCCTTTATTGAGGATGTAGTAGGAACAATCGGTGTTGTGAAAGAAAAATAGAGTGCTCTCGGTCTAAACTCGTGGAGTCTATTCCTGCAGAGGCAAGACATGGTCGGAGTATTTTCTAAGACTAAACCTGAACTCTACATAAACTTGGGAGCCATTGCGTCAACACAAAAATTCATCCTAAGGGTAGAAGCAGATATACATTAAGAAAATAATATCTACCTGAATTTAGATATGAAGTAACATCATTCCTTTACTTATTTTTATCTCAATCAAAACGGATAGGTTACTTATTTCTTTCATTGAGCTGTTGGAAATAAAGCGATTGTAAGTTTTGACTAGTGTTTAATAAAATTTGTTTCTTTTCATCTATGTACAAAAAATTAAATAAAATTTACAATGTAAATACTATGGTACGAAAGTGAATGCTGATGAAAATTGTTAAGTAGGCGAAAATCAGTTATTAACAAGTTAAAACTGTCATTAAAAAAAATTGAAACATTTTATTTTTCAAGTCGTAATTTTATTGCATTGAATCGCACGCTAAGCACGCTAAGCATGTATTGTTCCTCAGAGATCTAATCATAACAAGATATCTGTGTCCCATAAAGCTATTTCTAAGTACATATCTGTTTGATTGTTTCGTGTTTCCCCTCTGACGCCGCGACCGCTCGGCTCTGGTTACGATAAATAGTCGGCCAGGGGCGACAGTTCTGTTAACATGCATCTTTGGCTAGAGGCCGGTAACCTTCGAATCAATTATAAAGTGTGAACATATCTTCTAATAACGGTTGGTAAAGTATATATTATACGAATTAATGTAATTTGAAGTAATTTATTTAGCGCGACAACTTAGAGTATGACAACTTTGAGTATAACAACTTAGAATTTGACAACTTAGAATACGACAACTAAAAATGCGACACGTAGGACAGCGACCCTTAGATGCGACAACGTAAGATGCAACCTTTGGGATACGTAAGCAACTTTTAGAACACGACAACGATGAAATGTAATTCGACAAGAACAGTCGATTTAAACTTTGCCTGATAAGGAATGTGTCTGAACAGTGATCCGTCTCAGTTTGTTGTAAAGCAGCTAATGCAGTTTTTGGTTCGTAGATAGCTATAAGATTTCTTTTGCATCTGTTTCAAAGTTTAGAACACGTTAACTTGCTTTTATGTTTAGTACACGTAAATTGTAAAAATTTCAATTAATTGTTGAGCTGATTTTACAAGCTCTGAAATGAAATTTTGTTGATTTAGTTTTCTGAAGTAACGTGCTTTGTTCCAAATGAACCGTCGATAAATTCAACATGTGCTTTACGTCATATTTTTCTACCTTGTACAGTTGACAGATGTTGTCTTGAAAGCAAATGCTTTGAGCAGCTGTAATACAATTTAAACAAACATGCCTATTTTTGTGATCAGCTTTATCTATACTTTGATTATTAAATGTAAATTTGAAAGCTCATATTCTGATTATGTTAGGTACTAGTAATTTGTTATCTACCTGAAAAGATCTGCCCAGGTTAGAATTTAATTCACTGTGTTATACTTGCCAATCATCATTACTTTAATTTGTATGACAAGTTTATGTTTTGAGTAAATTAGCTTGATTAATGAAAGAAAAAAGGAAAGTTAAAACTTTAATTTTGATGTAGTTGATTATGAATTTTTTTTTTTACAAGTTCCAATATTTTAAAAGAGTTTTTTTAGTAAACATTTAGTTCAAAATCTAAGACTTTTATTTTGGTCAAGTGCGATCAAATCTAATTACATAAAGCTAAAATTTTTCTGAGTAATAATTTGATGCCAATATTATATTGGAAATACTTTTTCTATTATTTCTTTATGTATTTTTATAGGACACAAATGGTGTTCTACTTTTTTATTTATTTAACCATTGCAATTTCTTACAGGAGCTGCGTCTTATTTTGTTAAGACAGGTTTTTGTTAACGAAGACGATCATTTTTTCTTTGGGTTTCCACGTCCGCCCTTAGAACTGTGCTTTGCAATTATCATAATTATCTCAGGATATGGTGGCGTCTATTTGATTTAGTTTGACTTTGGTTTGCAAACAGAATTCGACTTACCCCCCACTTCTCGTTGCTCTACCCAGGAATAGACCACTAGCTTTGTCGGAAGACTTTGTTCTCTAGCGCTTTAATATAAAAAAAGACGTTCCAGACTTTTGTAAAACAGAAGTCGGTTTAGTGGCACCCATCCAACGTAAGGCCTAGCAAAAATAGTTACTCTGGCGTCACAACGTGAGCCAGCCAACTTTTAAATTCGTATCAAAATTACTCAAAAATCTTATTACATTAGTTTATGCTGTAATCAGAGATCTTTGATATAGCTCACAAAAATTGTCTTTAGTTTATGCTTTAGTCTTTCTAAGGTTTTACTAAATTTTCTCTATATCAGGAATTATCTCAATACAAAACTTACCTAGTAACATAAGTGTCATCTGTTTTAAACAAACATGGAAAACTGGATTCTTATAATTACACATGCTGTTTTGGAGTGTTACTCTTAACAAACATTTAAAATAAGAATACGACTACATAAAAAATTTTACCAAATCATCTAAACTACACCAAATAAAATTATTATTTATTTTAACAAGATATCGTTCTAACTTGTAAACCAAAAATCCGTAATTTCGTATTTCCTAACTAATTACTTTCAGTTTATCTAACTCAGCTTCTCAAACAAGACGTTCATCACATACGCGTTGATTCCTCTGGATTATAAAAAAAGGAATTGTACTCACCCAAGCTTGACGGCATTAAGTAATAACAATAAAATACAGAACACCTGTCTAACGGAGCATCTTGAGTCCGCCATCTCTCCTACGGTCCACGAAAACTATTTTACAAAAACTAAGAATTACATCTTGAGTTGCAATGATTGGTATTGAACTGAAATTCTGAGTTATTTTCTAATCCATAAACTCTTTAATCTAAAACTGCTTGCTAAAAATTAAAATTTCCTTTAGTAATAATTAATACGCCATATTTTAAATAACAAACCGTTTTATAAATACTTTTTCTTAATTGGAACTGCGTTCTAACATAACTTGGTGCTATGGCGCCAACGCCAAGCTAAGTGCAATTGCCACGAATGGAGCTTTCTTCCACTTATGATGGGCCAAAAACTCACACCACCTTTTCAAAAAAACGTATCAAGTCATTATATGCCAACGACAAGAATGATCTCCTACCTTCTTATTTCAATGCGCATGATTATCTAACTACGACTGCGCAAGAACTCAAACACGTTAGCAGCGACTCTCTCGCCCAAATTCCGTCAACCCACATAGCACTAAGTGCACCACGTGTTTGCCTAAAACTAAAGTGTTACAAATTAACTTATAAAGAGTTTGAAAATAATATTAAAAGCAACTGATTCTTGTACTGAAATAATGGATGACAAATTAAATGCAGAGGTAAATTGTTTATAAACACACTGAATGATGGCTAATTAGTTTAATCGATTATAGTTGTTACGGGATAATGAATCAGATGGCGATTTTTTATCCAATTCTACTACTGATAAGTCTGAATTTGATTTCTCGAAAAAAACCTAATAGACTACAAAGCTATAGTTCTGGCAATTTCTAAACCGAGTTTCGCACAAATGACGTCACGCTATATCACTACAAATGATATTCTTATGTTATTATATCTCCAGAAAAAGTTTCCTCTTGGTGTGCAAATCTTTCAATGTTGCCGCCTACATATGGGACATTTATTGACAACTAATATTACTTGTATTGGTTATGTTAGATTTTCGTTGGCGTTCCTATTTCATGTCATTAACCTCTTGCGCAGTTTTTGTCCCGCATTTTGTGTTATTCTTGGTTGCATTTAAAATTGTTTTTTTCAGCTAGTTGTAGCTAATTTGATAGCGTTTTTTGAACAAGAACGAGATAACGGTGGTCCATTTATTCCTGTGACGGCAGTTCGCGAGGTAATTTAATTATTTACTTCATTTTGTAGTTCATTAATTCTATTTTAGCGTGTAGCAGCTGCTTTAAATATCAATCTGTCCACAGCTGTGCTACAGTCAGTTAAAAACAATAAACCCTTCACTTCCAAAAAACGACTTCACAAAAAACCAATTATTGAAGTTGAGGAATTTACTTAATGTGGTATCGTAATGTAATTTATAGAATATATGAAAATCGTGAGTAAATTTTATTAATTTTGAAATTGTTTATATAACAGTAAATAATTTTAGGCGAGCATATTCCTGTAAAAATCTTGTAGCAAAGGGTAACACACGCTGAACTTTTTAAGGATAGCGAAAGATCATTGAATACAGTTCAATATAATATGGGTTTTAAGTGGAAATAAGATAATCCAAAACGAGGACTGATGGAGTTGCCCGATGTTGTCAATAAAAAAGTTATCTGATAACTTATATACAAGTCAAACAGGAAAACGTATCAATTTGTTTTTTTAGATGAAATATGGATTTTTCAAAATGGTTCTATAAGCCGTTCTTGGCAAGATAACAATCTAAAAAGTGTAAAAGGTAAAAGAGTTGACGGAATAAGGTTAGTAAGATTTACATTTGATAATGTGAATGATGAAGTAGTTATGCATTTTAGGTACATAGTGTTGCATGCAGGCAATGCATATGGTTTTATTGATGGTAGTGAATTGGTCTTTAGTTCATCCGCAAAAATTAAGATTATCATGGCGAAATAAATGAGGATAATTTTTTACGTTAGTTTAAAAATCAAATACTAAAATATTTGGGACCACTATCTGTAATTGTCTTGGATGATGCTTCGTATCACAGTACTACAGAACAAAAAATTCCAAACACTTCGTGGAAGAAAAAGAAAATAGCAGAATGGCTTCGTAAAAATGGAACCCGTTTTAAAGTAGCACCTTTAAGAAGTGAACTGCTACATGTGGTTGCAATGTAAGTAGAAAATGTGGTATTCTTTGTAGCTGACTAACATATTTCTCCAAATTGTAGGAACAAACCACCCAAAATTTTTAAAATTGATCGTTTAGCTGAACAATATGGCCCTAAGATACTAAGACTACCTCCCTAACATTGTATTTTTATACTAAATGAACTGATTTGGGGTATTGCTAAAAGTTATTTTAATCGTCACGTTGGTAGGGATGGCAGATCTATAGAAAACTGTATGGCAATGTGGCACAAAGCGTTAGCGACCGTAACGCCTCAAGTTTGGGCAGATTCTGTACAACACTCAAAAACAATCCTTAAAGAATAGTGGGATCGCGAATTCAGTTTGATATAAAGGATGTAGCACCGTTGGTCATTGATGTAAATAAAGATAGCGACGATAGCAACTGGAATTCAGACTGCAGTGGCAACTAATCAACACAAATTTATAGAACCTTAGGGAATTTAATGAAAAAAAAATTTTACAGGATAGACACATTGAAGTTTGTAAATAATTAATTATTGGCATTTAATTTATTGTGTATTAATACATATCTTTAACTTTCTGTATAATAAATACATACAAAACGAAATAGAATTTCTATTGCTAAATATCAAGCTTTTAATAGGTATACCCTATTCACGATAAATATGGGATGACGTCGTAAACAGTAATAAAGTCAGTGGCGTAACTACACCCCTGCCAGCCCCCGCTATGCGGGGGGGCCCCAAGTGCAAGAAGGCCCAAACGATAATAAACTCAACTTATTCATCTTCAACGTATTTGGCAGGTAAGAAACGGTCAAGAAAATATTGCAGATAATTCAGAAACCGCAGGTTAACGAACGTTTTCTTGATGTTACTACTAGGAACTGCTGAAATACAAGAAATAATAATTAAGATAAATACTGAACACCACCTGCAGCCTGCATCCTTTCTTCTTTCTATCCGTTCTGTCCTATTTTGTAAGGGTTAATAAACAGATGAAAGAGACTGTAAACTTTAATAACAAAGATGTCTATATTATTCTTAAGTGATAAGTTGTATAAAGTGGTAAAGCATTATTAAACGACGTATAGTAGGGTTAGTTTGGTTTGTGGGATTTTAAATAGGAATAAAAGGGCTATTGTCTGTACAGTACAGATTCACAGGATGGCAGGTAGCTTAGTAACCTTCGCTTTCTAGAAATATAATACTAGAAAGAAATTCATTTTGTGGTTTCTAGTCAGCTGGTTGCAACGTATTTGCATTAGCTGCATTATATATAACGGAAAGGAAGTAAAAAGCATTCCAGTACGTTTTACTCAATAGTGTTGTGTTCGTATTACAGGAGGTCTTTCATATTTAAACGTAAGTATTTATATCTATTTTTATTAAACTACTATTGATTTGATCATAGTTGAAGTCGCGCTGAGAAATACATATAAATAAATCTTTAAGCATTCAATAAAAATCATTTATATTTTGTTAATTAAAGCATTTAAAGCAAAGTATGTATGTGTTATTTGTAATTTCAAAAGGCTTTTAAATAATTATTACTTATCTAATTACATTATAATTAATTTCATTCAAAATTGCAGGAAATAATATACAATGAGCACTACAAGCGGCGCTGCAAAAACGAAAAGGAAACTATTGGAAGAATCAAAGAGCAAGATTCCAAAAATAAGTTCCTTTTTTACTTCTAAAGAGTCCGAAAAACAAGAACAATCTATGAAAGAAATTGGGCTTTCGACAGTAGCATCTACTAGTTCCGCTACAGACGAACAGCAGTCGTCAACAATTTTAAAAACTCTCACCCAGGGCGCAAGTACATCACATAATGACGGCCGCGATAGAAATTTGGAACTAGATACCACTACAATTACAGAGGTAAATGTGAGTAGTACTTTTCACTTAATGAACTATCTATGGATCTGACGAAAGAATATCCAACCGATTTTGCACATTTTTAAAATCAATGTTTTACAACATGACAATTTAAGAAAAGAAATAATTAATTACGGATTGTGTAGACCAGATGGTGCGTTTCCTAAAGATAATAAAATAGAAGTTTTCAGTTCACTATTATTACTTAATAACTGCAAGCGAAAATAAAAGCAATACGTTAAACTTACCACACAATTCAAATGGGTGGTTGTGTTATTCTAAATTAAAAATTGTGTTTATTGTCAACCATGTTGGCTGTTTGCTTCAGTAAGGTCAAGTTGGACGACCGGAATTAATGATTGGCAGGGTTTATCAAAAAATTAAAGAGCATTTGCTTGCTCAATCTCATTTAACTTGTTGTTTTATTTACGATATGTGGAAAAAAAATTTACCATAGATAAGAAAGATACTCTACTATTAAAACAAGAAACTGAATTTTGAAAAATGTTTTACACAGACTTTTCAATGTTACTTTAACACTATCCCAGCGCATGCTGTCATTTCGAGGACATAGAGAAAGTTTTCTGATTCAAAAGACAGTTACAACGGTAATTTCTTAAGTTTAGTTCATTTAATTAGTAACTATGATCCTATATTACAAAAGTGCTTGAACGACCCAAAGGTTCAATTAAATATCTTTCCCCAAAAATTCAAAACGATATTATTAATACTTTAAGCGCACACTTAAAAATATTTTATTAAATAAAATTAGATCCGCTCCTTTTTCTCAATCATAATAGACACTACACAGGATATAACTAAGATTGATCAATTAAGTAAAATTGTAAGATATATTGATTTTAAAAAGACAGCTTGGGAGAAGTAACCAAAATAGATATTTGTGAAACTTTTGTGGGTTTTACAAAAGTAGAGTCCCAATCTGCTGAAGGACTATGTAATACTATATTAAGCAATTTAACCAACATGCAATTAGATATAAATAAATGTAGAGGGCAGGGCTACGATGGAGCTAACGTTATGAGCGGTACGTATTCTGGCGTGCAAAGAGAATTTTAAACATAGAGCCTGCAGCCTTATATATGCACTGTAGTGCCCATAACTTAAATCTAGTCATAAATGATGCCGTTAAAGGTATAAAAGAAATAGAATCGTTTTTCTACTTTTAGAAAACATATATACATTTTTGCTAATAGTATAGTAAGATGGAATTGGCTTTCTGTTTTAAAGAAAATTTCACACAATTGAAACGCTTAAATCCGACACGTTGGGCGGATCGAGTAAAATCTTTAGCTGCCATAAGAATTCGGTATAAAGATATAGTAATGTCTCTTAATAAAATTATTATGATATCAAAAAACAGATGAACGAAATGACGCAAAGCAAATATTAACTAGCATGGATAATTTTAATTTTATTTTTTAAGTGTTTTTAAGTCAAATTCTAGAAGAGCTTAACAAGCTCTCACAAACTGCTCAGAGTGAAAAGGCGAATATTAATCAGATAACTCTCTTATTACAAAAACTTTAAAATTTTTCAAGGAAACAAGAAATAACTATTCCAACATCAAGGAGGAAGCAGCGAAAGTTGCAGGGCAATGGAATATTAAACCGGAATTTATAAAAAAGGCAACCAAAAATAAAAAGCATTACGATGAATTATCCAATGATTATCGATTTAATGATGAAGAATTTAAATTTAAAATAAATGTATTTTATCGCGTAATGGATATTATAATTTCACAGCTGTCGAATCGTTTTAAATCGCTTTTTCATGTAAACGAAAAGTTTAATTTCTTAGAACCTAATGTATTTTTGAATTTAACTGCAGACGATATTTTATCTAAGGCAAAACAATTGCAAAAATTTTACTACAAAGATTTAAATGATGCTATAGGTATAGAACTTACTACACTCAAAAATAATAGACTTATTTGTGATGAATTAAAAATGTTAACGGTATCTTACAATTTTTAGAATATCTAGTACTTTCCAAATCTACAGGTTCTAGCAGTTTTCCAAACACCATAACAGCCTTAATGTTATACCTAACTTAACCCGTTAGCGTTGCAAGTGCGGAGAGATCTTTCTCAAAATTAAAATTATTAAAAATTATCTTAGGAACCGCACTTCACAAGATAGATTAGACGATTTATCCCTCTTAGCAGTAGAACATGACACTGCCAAAAATATGAATATAGAGGATACAATAAACGCGTTTGCAGCAAAACATGCAAGAAAAACAAAATTTTGAATTTGATTTGGAATGTCTGCTAGCTCATAGGTTTTTACTGTATCAAATTTTTAGGTGTAAATAATTTTGTGGGCGTATAAATATGTAGATTTAATATTAATTAACTTATAAGTTTGAATTTATGTAATTTGGTTTTATAATTAATAAAGCACTTGATTAATATAGTATATGTATTTAATTCTATACTGCTTCCTTCTCTACATGTACTATAATTTAAAAATATGGCTAAATATAAGCCAGTAAAAGTAATACATTTTAAAGAGAGCCCACTTTAAAATTTTTGCGGGGGGGCCCAAAAATCGTAGTTACGCCACTGAATAAAGTGTTAGTAATTGTATAATGTGGACGTAACTATGAACGCAACTTTAATAATATTACGATTTAGTATGTTACAGTTGGCAGTTTTGTGCGGTGTAACATTTTCTGCTTCTGTATCCTTACACGCAAAAATTCGTTTACAGTGAAATTTTATGACACTGCTTTTATTACTTGAACAATCTTACTTCTGCATCTTGAATTGCATTGTTACTACAATTCACTACCATATAGAAAGAAAGTATTTTAAAAATAACCTTACAATTTAAAATATGCCAACTTTTAATAATTATTTAATAATAAACAAAACTATACAAATCTAACTATTAAATAGGCATAGAATAAGTCAACCATGACAACACAGCGTTTATTTGTACTGTGACGTCATCCCATATTTATTGTGAATAGGGTATACTTTGTTAATTTCTTTGGTTATGATACCTTCATCTTTAAAAATTGGCTGCTAACTCGCACTTTTCGTTGATCATTTTTGGATTGCACTTTTATAATCTTCGACGATATTCTCTTGCTAAAGTTGTTTACATCTTATCAATAGCCAAGTGTAATGCAATTTTCAAATTTAATGTGTGTTTGAGCTATTGTTGAGGAGGTCGTTTATTTTACTACCTTGCTACGTTACGTAATTCGTGGCAGTCCCTGTTCGGGCGCCAAAGTTATGCTACGTTGGCTCGTAGCCGTGCGTAGCACAAAGAAACGCAAAGACATGACCAGGCTCAATCGGAGATTAGGGGGGTCGTAGAAAGCAGACCAACATACAATGTACGCGGCTGTAAGGAGTTAGTGATAATACCTGCAAGAAAAAGAAATAGTTAAGCAAACCTGAAATAAAGAAAAGAATAAGCATATCAGCAATGATAAGTCTAAATTCAGTACTTTGTAGAATGTAAGAAAAAAACTGTTTGGATAATCTATATAATATAACAACGGTAAAAGCAGTACAAAAATTTTTAGTACAAAGTGAGGTAATATTGGGGAGTAGCAGAAACGTTTCCTCACACACCAATTAAACATAAATCAGACAAAATGTTAACAAAAGATAAATAGGTAAGACACAATAGATATGAGTAATTCAGTAGGATTGATTCCTTTTTTTTCTTTCTTTTTTTTTTCTTAATAGCAGGCAAGTCTATTGTAAAAGGTATCAGAACGACAAATATATGGTAAAGCAACGGATAGATATTTAAAGTAATAACAAGTAGGAAATAGTTCAACTTACAAAAGTCCTTCAGCAACGCTTCCTTACAATTGAAGTGTGGGATTCACGATGTCCTGCACTAACGAAGCACTTCACCCTTGACTGTGCGGGTGTTGATGGAACTTATCACACGTTACACTAATCACACCTACGTATTTCACTGGTGTTCGCAGCAGACATTATCATGCTGATGGAACTATGTAGCACTGATAAATTTCTTGTCAATTCTATTTCCTGAGACAATAATTTCGAAATATTTTGTAACACAAATCGAAAAAAAAAATGGTAATAAAAATTTAGAATCACGCTTTCAAGGCACGATGTAATGCATTAAACTAACAGTAACGCGAGGTGGTTTATTTGCTACCTATGGTAACAAAGAAAAATTTAATGCTTTTTAATAACGAAAATTTGCGCAAACAACGATCTATTTTAGATTCGTTGGGGTTAGAAAAATGCAGATACTACAGTATCCACTGTATTTAAATAATCCAAAGTATGCACTAATCTGATAAAACAAAAGGACACTAGACTAGATCGCACACACATTAATCCTAAAGAAAGAATCGGTCAGTTTAGCAAGTTCTACGACTATTATTTCACAAGACAAACAACTAAAACCACAAATTAGTAAAGTACGCGTATCACTAACGTAAGTCCGTCAAATGTTCCTTAAAGCATTTGTCTCACAAGAAAAACAACTAAAAACATTTAGTAAGCACGCGAGTTAGAGTTCGTGGCTTCGAGCGGTCCTTTTTAAAAAGACTACTTTGAATTCTAACACATTTATTTAGTTTTGTACAGAATTTAATTATGGAATTTGAACAAACTTGATTTATAAGTCTATGTCGAAATACTTTAATTAATTGTACAGTGAGTTACCAGTGAACTGCAAGGTTAAAGCTGAACGTCTGATGAACTGACTAGGAGTGGAGCTCCTGGTCCTTATATAACTTTCTCCCCCTCACAATACTGTGGGAACCTGCGGACGTAATGTCCGCTTACATTCTACAATACTTAGTTGCTATCTTAAGAGCTATTCATAAATTACATTGTTGCAGGCTTATTCTGCGTAATCACGGTACGTGACATCCGTCGACCGTCTGTGACCTGACTTTTGCAGTGTCACTTATCCTTGGGCTACTTTGTAGCGTTTCTACTCGTGGAAACTGAAATCATAATAATAATATGTAATAATATGTTGCAACGACATTGTTGCACTGTCCTAACATTTCTTAGTTTCCTAATATTTCCTAATATGGATATTAGTCTTATATATATATATATATATATATATATATATATATATATTAGATGGGGGTTACTATAACTCCTCCCAACGTACATTAAAAATTAAGGGTTTTAACCTTTTTCTTGATTTTTAATTAAATCATTTTCGTTTTCGTTTAATCTCATTTAAAATTCATATTTTCTAGGGGTACATTTGTTTGTTTGGGTTTCTTAAATCTAAAACTGTTTTCTTTATTATTCTTAATTCTAATACATATTTTGTAAGTTACATAAATGATCAATAAAATAGTCAATAAAATCAATATAATTGTCCATACACTAATATTATCATAGTGCACTTTGGGCGTCTTGATCTCGTTTAATTTTTCTTTGTAATCTTCCATGAGTTTCATGGCGTGGTTTAAGTTGTCTAATTCCAGGTGTTCTAATTGCATTGGTTGCTTCATCTTCTTCTTGGTTAATCTTGATTTGCAGATCGGGTAGATTTGCTAATTTCTTGCTTTGTACTGGGTCTTGGTAAACTCTAATTATTTCATTTTTTAATTTTAAATAACAATTTTCCTTAAGGGTGATTAATTTACTTCCGGTTAATGCTAAATTACTTTCGTCTTGATTACAATACATTGTTGCGATTACTTCGGTGGGAAAAATGGCTATCCATTTATTTTCCGTTATTTTCTGAATTTTCATGTTGTTGATTAATACAGGTTTGGCTTCACAATTTTCATAGTGATTGGTAAATTTTAGTAGTTGTACTTCGCAAGGGCTGTCTTCTTGAATTGTTGTGGTTGTTAATGATTGGCATAAGTATTGATTGGGTGTGACTTCATCACATTTGTCGTTGGTATAACCATATCTTTGTTCATTTAAGGATAGGAATTTGGTTTTTGGAATAATAACTTGGTATGTGCTAGTCATTTTCATTGGAAAAGCAAATAAATGATAATAGTTGTAACTGTTAATCTCTACTATTGGTATTTCTATTAAAAATGTTATATCGTTGTTTTTACATAGCCTTTAACTATGGCTATTTTTCAAATATTAAAATGTTTGATTCTAATACTTCGAAAGGTAATTTACTATTAGTTATAAAAGATTTTATTCTCAATAATTCTGTTAATAAATCTATCGGTTCTATGATACTTGAATGTAGGGTATTTAATTTTGCAAAGGTTACTGCGTTTTCTAATGTTGCTAGGATTTGTTGAATTAAAGTTAGGGTTGATATTATCTGGTTATATATCGTATTGAATCTTATTAAATCTCGCATGCCTAACATAGTAGTTCGCATGTTATTTTCTAAGGTTTCTATTCGATTGGCTATACTATCTTGATTTCTAACTAATTTTCTAAGGGTTTCATTAAATTTGATGATCGTTGATTGTGTTAACGATATTTGATTACTAATTATAGTTTTAATGTCGTTTTGATTTTCTATTAATTGTTGTATTGCGTTATCATAGCGTTCTGCGTCTTGGTTATCTAAATTTCCGGTAATTGCTTTAATTACGTTTCCTAATCCGTTGATTAGTCCTCGTTTTCTTCTCGTCATTTGTTCTGTAGGTATTAGTCGATTAAATTTGTCTTCGATATTTTTCAAAATACTTTCTGTTATACTGTCGTAGTTCATCATTTCTATTGCGTATTCTTTTCCGAATTTTGTTGTGTCCATTGATTGTTTTAGTCGAAAATAATTATTTTTGATTATTTGAAATTCTTGTTTTAGCTCGGTTAAATCGAATTTTTGTGCAAAGGTCCAATAATCTATAGTGTTTTGCATACTGCCTAATTTAATTGGTAGTATACCAGGGTTGTTTTTTATGTCTTCAATTATAATTTCTGTGTCCGTTCTACCTGGGTGGAGGTTGACGGTAAGGGTGACGATTGTCCATCTGGAAGTACAGGGTGTCTTAAATTTTTGCGGTGAACATATTTTGTTATCTTGCCGTCGTCTATCGCGGCTACGTTTTTGTCTGATATTCGTTTGATTTTAAAGGGTCCTAAATTTCTCGGTGCCGTTTTGTGTCTTTTGCTTTGGTAATTTTTCTCGAATACGGTTTGTCCTATGGAAAATTTGTTTATGTCTGAGTTTTTATTACGGGTCGTGGTAATTCGCTCTTTATCATTATCTAATTTGTCCTTTACTTTGTCATAGGTTATTTTTAGTTTCTCTTTGTGGTCTTTAGCGTATTGCTGATAGATTTCTTTGTTATAATGTATATCGTAGGGGTTGCATGAATCTGAATGTCCTAAGGTTAGTTCTAAGAGTGTAAAATTTGTAGTTGAATGAATCGTGTTATTATACGCGATTAATGCGTATGACATTAAATTGCTTATGTGTTCTTTCTTATAATTTATTCTTAATAATCTGATCTGTTCTAATAGGGTTGAATGTAGTCTCTCAATTAGTCCGTTTGATTCAGGGTGGTTTTCCGTTATAAAGTGTATTTTTATTTTGTGTAATTCTAAAGTGTTCTGAATCGTTTCGTTTTTGAATTCGCTTTCGTAATCTAAGGTTATTGTTCCGGGTGTTCCGTAAAATGTAAAATAGTGTAGAAATCCTTGAGTTACGTCTATACTATTTTTAGAAGTAATTGGTATTGCTTGTCCTATTTTCGTAAATGCGTCCACGATTGTTAGGTAACTTTGTGCTTCTACTACTAGAGTATCTGCATGTAATTTCTGGAAAGGTTTGTCTGGTGTTTTAGTTAACATTAAGGGTATCTTTGGGGGTTTTCTGTCATATTTGGCTTTATCACATAATTCGCATTGATTGATAAAGTCGGTCGTTAGTTCTTTCATGTCCTTGAAATAGTAGCGTCTCATAATTTGTTTTAGGGTCTCGTTTATCCCTCGATGGTTGGTCTTTCCTTCGTGTTGGTTTCTTATTACGTCATTTATTTCGTCTGGGTCGTCTAATGTTATTAATTTTCTCGTGCATCTTATAAGTTCGGGGCCAGAATTGTTAAATAGTTTTACATATATTTCTGAAAATCGTTTGTACAAGTTTTCCGTGTTAAAATAAAAGTAAAATCGTTTTTTCTCGGGGGTGTATTCCTTTAGAATTTTAATTATCTGTGACTCGTTTTCGTGTTTGGTTATTTGAATTTTGTAAATTTTCTTATTATCTACTTTCGTGTATTTTACAGGGTTGGGGTTGTTTAAAACTTCTGTGATTATGAATTGATTGGGTTTCGTGTCAATAGCTTCGTTTAAAATTTTTATTGCGGTTTCCGGTTCGTCATTTTGTGTTGAATGTATAGTTTCCATTTCTTCTGGGTCTTCTCTGACTTCGGTTTCGTCTACGTTTCCTGCTAATGATGCTGTCTCAAGTGCGTTAAGTTGGATTCTACTTAAGGCGTCTGCATTATTGTTGTAAATTCCCTTTTTGTATATGATCTCATAATCATATTCTTCTAGTCTGATTCTCCATCTTTGTAATTTCGAGTTAGGTTCTTTGAGTTTGCATAGCCAAACTAATGGTCTATGATCGGTATATATATAGAATTTCCGTCCGTATAGGTACGGTCTGAAATACTTTGTTGCCCAAATTATGGCTAACAATTCTTTCTCTATCGTACTGTATCGTTGCTCTGTTTCGTTGAGGGTTCTTGATGCGTAACTGATAGGTTTGTCGTTACCTACTGTTCCTTGGCTTAATACTGCGCCTAAGGCTACATTTGATGCGTCTGTTGTTAAAATGAATGGTTTCGAAAAGTCTGGGTATTCTAATACGGGGTGATTTGTTAAAATGCTTTTAATTTTGTCTACTGCTTTTATGAATTCTGGGGTATGTACAATTTTGTTTCCTTTCTTTAAGCAATTGGTTAGGGGCTTTGTTATTTGAGCATAACCTTTAATAAATTTTCGGTAATATCCGCTAAGGCCTAAAAATCCTTTAATTTCTTTATTCGTTTTGGGTATAGGGTAATTTAAAACAGCGTTTGTTTTGTCGGGGTTTGGCATCACTCCTTGGGGTGTTATTACGTGTCCTAAAAAGGTTACTTCTTTCTGTAGAAATTCGCTTTTGTCTAGTTGTACTTTGAATTTTGTGATTCTTAATCTTTCGAACACTTCTCTTAATCTTTCTATGTGCTCCACTAATGATGTTGAATACACTATTATATCGTCTAGGTACACAAGGCATTTTTCGTTGTGTATCCCTCGTAGTATGTTATCCATTACTCGTTGAAAAGTTGCGGGTGCGTTCTTCAGTCCAAATGGCATCCGTTTATACTCGTAGTGTCCTCTAGGTGTGCTAAAGGCTGTTTTCTGTGTATCTCCTTCTTCCATTTCTACTTGATGGTATCCTGATGCTAAGTCTAGCGTCGAAAAATATTGGCATTTGCCTAATTTGTCTAATATTTCTGTGATATTCGGTAACGGGTATTTATCGTCTACCGTTTTTTCGTTTAATTTGCGGTAATCTATTACCATTCGGTATTTCCGTTTTCCTGATGCGTCTAGTTTCTTTGGTACTATTAGTACGGGGCTGCTCCATGGTGAATTGGAGTGTTGTATAATATCTTGATCTAATAGATCGGTTACTTGTCTGTCAGCTTCTTCCTGACTTGCCTGGGGTAATCTGTATGCTTTGGTGAATAGGGGTTTGTTATCCGTTAGCTCAATGTTGTGTTTAACTGTATTTGTAAACGTTAGGGGTATTCCTTCGCAATGGAATATATCGCGGTATTCATAACATAATTTTTGTATTGCTTTTTGTTCTTCGTGATTTATTTCGCGGTTAAATCGGATGTTATTTAAATTTTGTTTTAACATTTCGTCATTTTCTGCGGGGTTATAATTTTCGTTTGGGGATTCATCTATTTCCATTTCGTCAAACTTTAATTCTTCTACGTTTATCGGGTTTGTTAGAGATATTTCTACGGGGTAATCATTTGAGTTTATTATTGTTGTTGTGGCGTAATTATTTTTGATTTCCACTAATGCGGTTGGGGTTTCTACTCCTTGTTGAAAAGTTATGTGGTTTATTATTCCTAAGTTTTTATTTGAATCTACGGGGATTCTTTTTTTTTTTCCGTTCGGGGTTCTAATGTATATTTTTCGTCTATTTGGGTATTTTGAAATTTAATGGGGATTCGTCCATACTTGGTTCTTAATAATCGGTTTTTGATATCTATATTGGCTCCTAGTTTTCTTAGAAGGTCCATTCCTAATAGTCCGTCATATTTGTCATTGAATTCAAATATGCAGAATTTGTGTTTCATCTTTACGTTAAAGGTTTTTGGTAAAGGTATGTTTGCTACGAATTGGTGTATGGTTGTTTGATGGGCGGTTTTAATTTTAAAGGGTTCTCGCTCTACATAGTTTAAATAGTGCTTTTTTACTGTTCGCGGGCTTATTAATGTTTTAGAAGATCCGGTATCGATTAGTAATTTAAATTCAGCGTGGGGTATTTCGATATAGGGTAATACAAGGTGATTCATATTATTTAGATTTATTACGTTAGGTCGTTTATAAAATGGTCCATTTGAAAATTTGAACATGTGTTCTCTTCGTCGTCTTCCTCGTAATTTTCGTGTGATTCTTCGCGTTCATAATGGTTTGATTGATTTTGTTCGTTATTTGTACAAGGTTGATTATTATTCTGTTCGTCTTCATACTCTTCTACTTCCTGATGAAATAGCTCTTCTGAAGTGAAAGTGCGATTTTGATTAGGGTTTGGTCTTATGTGCGTTATTTTTGTGTTAGGTCTTGTGTTACCAGATGAGGTATCCATTGGTGTAGGTTTGTAATAATTATTTGAATTATTAGTGTTTATCATCGGTGAGTTTCTGTTAGGATTCGTGTTAAATGCTGGTCTTTGTTGATTTATATTTTGGTTAAATCTCGGTTGAAATGCGGGTCTTGAAAAGTTCGAGTTAAATGTTGGTTGAAATGCGGGCTTTGTAAAGTTCGGGTAAAATGTTGGTTTTGTAAATTGTTTGTATTGGTTGTTAAAGTTTGAATTATTAAATTGTGGATTATTTGTTCGCGTTTGGTTTGTTTGTGCATTGAATGCGTTAAATTTTGGTTGTGGATTTATTTGTCTTGCGGGTTGTATAGTTTTCATTGGCGTATAGCTTTTATTCGCGTTGGGGTTATATAGTCGGTTTCTGTAGTACATTACATTTTCTTCTTCAATTATCATATTCATTGCTTGTTCTAAGTTTTGGGGATGTTGAAATCTAATTTTGTCTGAAAGTCTCTCGAGTAGTGCATTTAGATAGGTGTCTAATGCCATCTCGTCGTACATTTTAGTTTTTATTAGTCTTACGTTTGGGTCGGTCTCTTCGATTTTGAGTTTTGTCAAGATTAAACTTCTTACATCTTGGCATCTCATTCCAAATTGATAGGGTGACTGGTTGTGTTCCATTCTCAGTCCGGTTAAGTCCCTTATTAAACATTTTAAGTTACGTTGATCGCCGAAATATGAAATTAATATCCGTTTAAAGCTTTCCCACTCATCTACGTCTTCGCGACTGGCAATTAGCGTTAGTGCCCTTCCGGTTAGTTTACTGGTTATGAGGCGGATAAGAAGAGTGTTTCTGTCGTTATCGCCTGGCTTATAAAATGTCTTTAAGAATATTTCGCTTGCCGAAATGTAATTACTAAGTAAGCAAGTATTATTTCCATCGAAGCTGGGGATCATTTCGAGATACAGCTTCATTTCATTAGTCATCTTGGCTGGGGTAATTTTTGGGTAATTTTAAAAAAGTAAAAAAAAAATTATTATTTTTTTTTTTTTGAAAAAATTTGGTAGTTTTTGGATGTTATTTGATTAGTTTTACGCTTGGTATTAGTTTGGTTGAGTTTACTTTTGATTTGCCGATTTTTAATTTAAATTTCCGAAGTTTCAATAGGCTGAGTTAATTTTGTGGTAATTTATCGGGTGTAAATGTTTTGCTTTATTTGCGTCAGTTAAAACTTCTTTACTTTTTTAATTAAGTCGATTTCGTTATGTCGATTTTATTTAGATGCGTATTAATTCTCTCGTTGGTTTATGCGACTGTAAGGTGTCTGTAATGCTTACAATGTTGTTATCTGCTGTTGCAGGATGTTCTTAGTCACTTAATTGCATTTGCGTCTCTATTGTAAGTTATATTTAATTTTTGCGTGGGTGTAAATTATTACTCTGTGTTTTTTATAATACAATTTGTGAGATTTACTGAAATGTTTTCGCGTTTGAATAAGGTTGTAATTTAAATTTTAGTACCGTAATAATTTATTCGTTCTGAGTAGTTTTAGATTGAAAGTTTTCGATTGTAATTTTATGTTGTTTTTAATTTAACAATGCTGAAAGGTTTCGCGATGTATTTAAATATCTTTTGTACTGTGATATATTATTAGATTTTTATGCGTGTTCATTCAAGGTTAGTTTCTATTCACTTTGATGAAGTATGATGAGATATTACGTTCAATTTGAATTCGCGCTTTGTTAATTCTCGTATTAAGATGTGGGTTTTAATTAATAGAATGCGTTTTTTCTATTTTGCTTTCGCGTTTTTTTTATTCTTGGTGTATTTAAATTTTTGTGCGTCAGTTAAGATTGAATTAGAAATTCTAAAATTTGTTGTGTTAGTTAGATTAGAAATTCTAAAAAATTTTGTGTCGGTTAAGGTTGTCGAGTTAGAGGTTTTTTTTAAAATTTTTCTCGCGCCAGTTAAGTTTTAATTCCGCAATCTTAAGAGGTTTGATTTTGTTTCTATAAAAATTTCTTACGTTAATTAAAACGTCTAGATCACGTCTCTTGCGCTTTGCGACTTTTTTAATAATTGTCTCTAGTTTTTGTTTCAGAATAATTTTTTTTTCAGTTCTTAGTCTCAGAATATTTTTGTTGTCTCAAGTTTTCATAAGTTTTTCATATATACAAGTAAAATAATAATAAAATTTCAATAAAGGCTTGAAGATAATCTCTAGCAATTGCTAAGTCAATTATTTTCAACAATTGGCATAAAATATTTGTAACAATAGTTAACATATACATAAATAAATCATAAATCATAAAACTAGCAAATATCAATTGTCTTTGTTAATAATAAAATAATTTTTTAATTGGTTTAGGAAAATGAACTTACACTAGTTGCTTGGTTGCTTTCATTGATTTGTTTTCTTTGTTTCTGTTTTGCTTTTTGGCTTCTTGGATTTGATCTATTCTTGTATCGCCTCCAATTTTTCTTTTGTTGAATTTGAACTATTCTTGTTTCTCCTTCAACGGCTGGATCTGAACGATGCGTGTTTCTTCTCCAGTTTTTGTTCTGCCAAAATCGGAATTGAAATTCCCGGACCACCAGTTCCTCGAAGTTGGATTCGCTAGTGCCCTTTTGACATCCGTTACGACTGCGCCAGTTAGAGTTCGTGGACCACCAGTTCCTCGAAGTTGGATTCGCTAGTGCCCTTTTGACATCCTACCGACTGCGCCAGTTAGAGTTCGTGGCTTCGAGCGGTCCTTTTTAAAAAGACTACTTTGAATTCTAACACATTTATTTAGTTTTGTACAGAATTTAATTATGGAATTTGAACAAACTTGATTTATAAGTCTATGTCGAAATACTTTAATTAATTGTACAGTGAGTTACCAGTGAACTGCAAGGTTAAAGCTGAACGTCTGATGAACTGACTAGGAGTGGAGCTCCTGGTCCTTATATAACTTTCTCCCCCTCACAATACTGTGGGAACCTGCGGACGTAATGTCCGCTTACATTCTACAATACTTAGTTGCTATCTTAAGAGCTATTCATAAATTACATTGTTGCAGGCTTATTCTGCGTAATCACGGTACGTGACATCCGTCGACCGTCTGTGACCTGACTTTTGCAGTGTCACTTATCCTTGGGCTACTTTGTAGCGTTTCCACTCGTGGGAACTGAAATCATAATAATAATATGTAATAATATGTTGCAACGACATTGTTGCACTGTCCTAACATTTCTTAGTTTCCTAATATTTCCTAATATGGATATTAGTCTTATATATATATATTAGATGGGGGTTACTATAACTCGCGTAAGCAACAAACATAATAATACAGTTAATATACAACTTTTATTTCACAAGAAAAACATCTAAAATCGTGCCGTGCTGGTTCATGAACAATTCGAAAAAACTCATACCGCATTAATTCTCACTATTGTCAAAGTAAAAGAAACAGTATTTTTCACGTACTTAATATATCGGAACCAAGAACGAACTCCGACTCCTCATCTGTTTATATCAACATCTGAGCGTCTGTTATCTCGACTTCGATAATTCATAAGGAACAAAATTTATATTTACGGCAAGACAAGAACGATGCAATCTATAATTAATTAAAAGCTGTTTAACATTCATTCCTTGGAATTTATTTATTAATGAGAATCAATCTTCAATTTATAATACGACGCAATCGCCAACGAGTTAATAATTATAAAATATAGAAATAGTAATTGCAGAAAGGTATTTACAAATTGGGAAAAAGCGTAAAATGTTTAAGCTATAAAAATGCACGTTACAACCTTCATACATCTGATACTGATTAAATTTAGCAAAACTATCACACCAGGTACACCAAGCTTGTATTTTCGTATAACAACCAATGCAATAAAACTTTCACACTACATTTGTTGTATGGACTTAAAAATTAGATTTAACAATGTAGTGCTTCATGATGGCCCTGGGTTTGAATAACACATTATCAGTAGTTTCCAGATCTAGCAATTTCAACAATTCTCAAATACCAGCTAGGTTTCACAATATTGTGTTGGGTTGTTTAATATTCGGCAAACCTTAAAAACAAATTTTCATAACTGTTCGTCCTCTTACTTTAGTTTAATAAACATAACCTCTGGAAGTCTTGATTATTGGTGGCTATTATTCCGTGCCCGGTGTAACATGCGTATGGCTATTTAATTAAGAATATATAACACATTAAAAACATTCAATTATATTTAAAATATGCTCACTAGTACAAATTCCCACATAATAAGATTTATTATTAAGCTAAAGAACTTAAACTGCAATTTTGTCAGTATAAAATCATTTTACAAGTTACCTTTAAAAATTAATAAACCACATTCCGTCACCAATCACTAAATAAATGCAAAATCTATATTGTACCGATAGCGTTATTGTAGTTACGAAGAATTGGTATTTTGATAGTGGCAACAGCGCCAATATATGACATCACAAATATTGATGGCGGAAAGTTGGTTTAGAAATTGCATAGGTTTCTGTATATTCGTATTTAAGTATTAAGAATAAATGGCACATACCTGGTGTTCAACCGGTTTCAAATTAGCATAATCATGTTCATCCAAATCATCAACACATTCATTAGTAGTTACCAGACCACCTGCAAGTTTACCGTTCAATACTATAATGTTATTTCGCACCACTATGGCATCCACAATAACCTGGCTGTTCTTTCACCTTCCCACAACAGCTCACTTTCAGGTACACCAATTCAATTCAAAACAAGTTTATTAAATCTTTTACATAAAACTAGACAATGGCAAGTTACATAATATTAACAAGACATATTTGTAAATCTTCAGTTTGCTCTGTAGAATGTTCCTGGCCAGTTGGTGTTATCATTCTCTTTTACGTACAGTTTGATTTGTATTGTATTATAACATGGATTATTATATACAATCAACTAATTGTTTATGGTAGTTGCGATATCTTTATCTATTTTCAGTCTCTTTTGAGCAGGAAAAATCGTTCATCTAAAAACCTGCTTTTAGCGTATATACCCTAGGGTATTTTTAGATTATTACAATTTCTTTTGTTGGTATATTTGAAAGTGTTGATATGTAAGTTTATGTTTTATTTTAAAGGACGAGTCGTTTTGTCTAATATTTGTAATTTGTTGTAAAAGTTCGTTTGTTTGAAGCTTTTTGGTATAAAATTTTTCACTTATTTTGTTTATATGGGTTCTTAGTGTTTCTGTTTCTGTGTGCTCGTGTAGGTCTGTGATACGTGTGTATCCATCTGCTCCTGTTATTAGGCGAATTTATTTTGAGAGCGTTGTAGTGGTTCGAGGGCCGTTTTGCTGATGTTACTCCACACTGGTGCAGCATAAGTGATAGTTGGACAGATTATACTTGTATAAATTAATGTTTTATTTTTTATTGAAAGTTTACTATTTTTCGCCATTAGTGGGTATAGATTCTTTGATGTTGCATATCCTTTTCTGATGCTGTGTTTTATGTGTGTTTTGAAATTCAGTCTTCGATCTAAGTATACACCAAGATGTTTTACGCAATCCACTTGTTTAACGTTGGAATCGTGGATTTTTATGGGCTTAAATATTTTTGAGTTAGTGAACTTACGGCTGAAAATTATTGCTTCCGTCTTCTCTGGATTGACTGCAATTTTCCATTTGTTGTAGAACTTTTGTAGAATACTCAAATGAAACTGTGTATGTTAGCTACTGATTATTGCGTTGTCTGAATGGGCATATATGGCGGTGTCGTCCGCAAAAAGTGAGGTTTTGTTCTGGGAAATTCTGGTAGATTGCTGAGATATATGGTAAAAAGTTTCGGCCCTATCACTGATCCTTGCGGAACTCCTGCGTTTGTCTTTGATTTCTGATTTGCACTCCCTAACTCTCACTACAAATTTTCTGTTGCTTAAGTAAGAATGTCCATTTCGAATGGACCTGCACCTTGCCGAAGTTCTAGATTACTAGAACAGGTGAAATGGCTTGCGTGTTATAATGAGCTAAAGAGCCAAACTACAGGTCCAACCAAAGTAGTAGGGTCGTTAGTGAGGAACCAGACTAAGACAGGTCCCCGAAAGAGGGCAGCGGCTCTTTCGGTACTTAGATTGGCAGAGACCATAGAGGTCGGTATGGCAGTCTAAGACACACTACCGCGATGTGGAAGGCAACGGGAAACCACCACATTACCTCTCAAGTACACAGCGTACCTAAATTATAATAAAATGATGGCATTCTCTGGGGTAAAAGATTCCGGAGTTAAAATAGTCCCCCATTCGGATCTCCGGGAGGGGACTACTTCGGAGGATGCGATCGGAAAGTTAAGAATAAGAGTCGGGAACATTTTGCGAGTCGGAGAGTGGAATGTTAGAACTATGAACCAAGTGGGTAAGCTAGAGAACCTAAAAATCGAAATGAATAGGTTATCATTAGACATAGTAGGGATCGGCGAAGTTCGGTGGCCAGAGGCGGAGGATTTTTGGAGTGAAGACTTCAGGGTAATTCATACAGGAGCCGAGGAAGGAAATTTGGGTGTGGGGATAGTTATGCGGAAAAAGATAGGATACTGTGTAAAAAATTACTTACAAAAGAATGAAAGAGTACTCATGGTTAGATTAGAATCTAAACCGGTAAACACAGTAATAATACAAGTATACATGCCCACTTCTAGCTACAGTGACGAAGAGATAGAAGCAATCTACAAAGATATCGAAGACATATTAAGACACGTAAAAGGACATGAAAATTTAATAATTACGGGGGATTTTAATGCCGTGGTAGGTGAGGGTAGGGAGTGAGCGATAGTAGGTTTATTTGGTTTAGGCACTAGAAACGACAGAGGAAATAGACTGGTAGAATTTTGCGACAAGAACAATTTAATCATTACAAACACATTATTTCAACATTATGCTAGAAGACGATATACGTGGAAGATGCCAGGAGATATAGGAAGATATCAAATAGATTACATTCTTGTTAGACAACGGTTTAGGAATCAAGTAAAAAACTGTAGAAGCTACCCAGAAGCAGATGGAGACACTGACCACAACATCGTAATTATGAAGGCCGCACTTAAATTTAAAAATTTGAAAAAAAGAAACGGAAAAAGGCACTTGGACCTACAGAAACTAAAAGAGAAAGATATTCAAGAAAGATTCGAAAAAAGGTCAACTGAATTGCTCAAAGATATTGGGAAAATATCTGATACTAAGGAAGTAGAAACAGAATAGAATAACATTAAATCCAGCCTCGACATGGCGGCCAGAGATATTCTGGGGTATACACAAAAAGTAAATAAGAAACCATGGATAACAAAGGATATCCTGAATTTAATAGAAGAAAAACGAAAATACAAAAATAAATCAGACGAAACAGGAAAACAGAGATACAAAGCCATAAAATGAGAAATTATTCGAAAATGCAGGAAAGCTAAAGAACAATGGATTGATGAAAAGTGCAAAGAGGTACAAACTAAGATGGAAGTAGGAAAGACAGATGAAGCATACAAACTAATTAGAATCAATTTTAGGGATATAGAACCGTATAGCAAAAATATAAGGGACGCTGGAGGAAATGTCATTATAGAAAATGTAGAGAAAGTGGGTAGATGGCAAGAATATATAGGGAATTTATATGCAGGAGAAGAACTAACTGCATTAGAAAAGGAATCAGACATTGAAAATGATGACTTGGGATATCCAATACCTAGAGATGAATTTGAACTAGCATTAAAGGGTCTGAAAAATGGTAAGGCGCCGGGTAGAGATAAGGTGCAAGCGGAGACTCTAAAAGCCGCTGGTCAAGCAGTAACAGAACGTCTCTTCCAACTTGTAAGCTATATTTATGAGATAGGCGAGATACCCAAAGATTTCAAACATAACATCATAGTAACTATACCAAAAAAGAAAGGCGCAGATAGATGTGAAAATTTTCGAACAATAAGCTTGACAGCACACGTATCAAAAATATTAACTAGAATTGTACAAAGACGAATGGAAAAACAGGCTGAAGAAATACTATGAGAAAACCAATTTGGGTTTAGGCGAAACAGGGGAACACGTGAGGCTATCATTTGCTCTGAGGGTGGTAATGGAGAAAACAATAGAAAAAGGGAAAAGCGTGTATATAGGGTTTGTAGATCTGGAAAAAGCATTTGACAATGTAAAATGGAAAAAAATGTTCGAAATACTCAAAAAGATTGGAATGAGTTATAGGGATAGACGGATAGTACATAGCTTATACAAAGAGCAAACAGGAGTAATAGAATTAGAGCAAGAACGTAGAGAAGTAAACATCAGGAAAGGGATAAGACAGGGATGTTCCCTATCCCCACTAATTTTTAACTTGTACATTGAGGAGGCAATGAATACTCTCAAATGCAGGAAGACATTTGGAATTACTATGCAGGGACAAAAAATTGATATGCTTAGATTTGCAGATGATATAGCGGTATTAGCATCTAGCAAGGAAGAGTTAGAAGCTGCTCTCAATGAAATGGAAACGGTTCTAACAGAGAGATACGGTATGAAAATTAACAAAAGTAAAACTAAAGTACTAGTATGCAAAGGAGGGAAAAATAAATCAAAAACAAGAATACAAATATGTAACACGAACTTACAAGAGGTTAAGGATTTCTGCTACCTAGGAAGCCAAATAACGCAAGATGGGAAAAGCACAAAAGATATAAAACAAAGATTAGAACAAGGTCGTGCTACATTTAACAAGAAAAAGTAACTACTGTGCTCAAAGACCACAAACATAGAAACAAGGAAAGGATTGCTCAAAACAAATGTGTGCAGCACAGCACTGTATAGCTGTAAAGCCTGGACAGTGGGAGAAGCGGACAAGAAAAAGGTAGAAGCCTTTGAAATGTGGTGCTACAGACGTATGATGAAGATATCATGACAGACAAAGTTAAGAACGAAGAGGTACTAAAAATGGTAGGGGAAGAAAGAAATATGTGGAAAACGGTAAAAAATAGGAGAGATAGGATGATAGATCACATACTACGGCATGAAGGAATAGTGCGGAATATACTAGAAGCAGAGATAAAAAAAAAAGAGAAGAAGAGGTAGACCTAGGTTAGACTACTGTACACAGATAGTGAAAGATGTAGGCTGTAGGAGTTTCAGGGAAATGTGTAGGCTAGCTCAGAAGAGAAATCAATGGAGGTACGCATCCAACCAGTCCCAAGATGAATAAATTAATGCCGAAGAAAGTAGCTGCACTTAAACATGATATTTGTTATAAGCAAATACAAGCATTGGAGCATTCTCGAATAATAGTAATTGCGTGAAAGCATTTACTGGAAAACTATTATTTCGGCAAATGTCTAAGTGTTGGGGGATCTTGGCAGCCACAGGTTGCTTAACCCCCTTCAATGAATCTCTGTGAAATAGGGCATAATATTAGAAAACAATATAAGGGGAACCAAGCTGTATTGCTGTGTGAGAATTTCAGGGAACCATGTAGGTTAGTTTAGAAAAGAAATAAGTGCAGGTACATGTCCAACCAGTTTTGAGACGGGAAACCCAATGACGAAAAAATAAGCACAGACAAATCTGATGATTATTATAAACAACTAGTTGTTTGTTGAGAAATATCTGCAACTAATGTTGACTGTGCAAAAAGACATATTGGAAAAAATATTAAATCAGTAAATGTTCAAGTGCTGGGGGAACTTGGCAGCAACAGGCTGCTTACCCCCTTTCGCAACCACTGAATGTCGGAGAAATAGGGTATATAATTGTAAAACAATAGAAGGTGACCGAACTGCATCTAACGAGAAAGAACGGCGCCTATGATGAAAGACAACAAACATAGAACAAAAAGTTGTTGAAAGCGTATGTGTGGAGCACAGCACAGACAATATGCCTACGAAATACGAGCAGTCTGAAAAGCAGACAGAAGAACAGTAGCGGCCTTTGAAATGCCGTGCTTCAGATGTTTGAGGATGGACAGACAAAAATAATAACAAATAGGTTATAGAAACAGTAAGGAAACAAGGATATTTTTGGGAAAAAAATATGAGGAATAGAAGGGCAGAATACGTTCTAAGGCATTTTTGGGGAATAGTATGAGATATACGACAAGCAGAGATAGGAAAAAAGAGGCGGATGTAGACCTAGATCAGATAGTGATAGATGCAGACTGTGCAAATTTCGGGGAAATCTGTAGGTTAGTTCAGAATAGGAAACAATGATGGTACGCGTCTAACCAGTTTCAGGACTAAAGACCCAATGATGATGATGAAGTAAGAATGTAATAATTTTATTAAATATGTTGGAAAGTTTAATTTGTTTAGTTTGTAGATCAGCCCGGTGATCCACATTTTGTCAAACGCCTTTTCAATATCTAATAATACCATAGTTGTTACTTTGTCTTGATTGAAATTTGTAATTATATCATTCACGATCCGAACAACCTGCTGGGTGGTGCTATGTTCTACTTTAAATCCAAATTGTGTTACTTGTGAGATTTTTATATTTGGTTCCAGATCAGTAATTCTTTTTAAGATAATTTTTTCCGCCAGTTTTCCCAGTGTTGGTAACAGGCTGATTGGTCGATATCCGATTGTTGTGCGGTGATCTTTGCCAGGTTTGTTTATTGGGATTACTATTGCATTCTTCCATTTTTCTGGAAAGAGTTGGAGTTTTAACATATTGTTTATTATGTATGTGAATTGTGTTATTGCTTTTTTCGATAGATTCTTAATAACTATATTTTGAATGGTATCTTCTCCAAGAGCTTTGTTTTTTGGTAGCATTTTTATTATTGCAGTTACTTCGTGTGTAGAGGTGAGTATGTTTTTGAGTTCTCTTTTTGGTATTTTGTAGTTCTTGATCTGATTTAATTGTTTCGTACTTCTTCGGTGAGTTCTTCGTGCATGGGTTGATTAATTTCTAGTTGGTGAATTGATTCAAATTTTTCCGCGAGGGCGTTTGCTTTGTCAGTATCAGTAATATATTCCAAGTCGTTTTCTTTTAATGTTGGGATCGGCTCGTACGTCTTCTTTTGGGATTTAGTGATCTTCCATAGGAAGTTGTTTTGCGGGTTAAGGCTTTCAAGTTTTTAGTCCACTCTCTGTTGTAGTGTTCTCTGATGCCATTCTTTAAGTTTCTGTTGGCTTCTGTTAGACGTTGTTTTACAATAGGATCCGCAGTTCTTTGCCATATCTTTCTTATGCCGTTTCTTGTTTTTATTTCTTTTATAATATTTTCAGGAAGCTTGTCTTTAGTTGGGTCTATTTCCACCCATTGGCTGTGGTTATTAATGCTAGTAACTACCGCATTGGTAAAATTGGCAACCATTTCATCAAGTTCCAATAAATTTCTTGCATCTTGTTTAATTTGAAGTTTTTTATCTAGGTCCGCTCTGAATGATTTCCAGTTGGTCTTTTTAGGTACACCGGCAGCTTCCTCATCCTGAGAAGAACAAAAATGGAAATAAAGTTTTAAAAAATCTGAAAATACTGAATAGTACACTAGTATTTGAAAATTTAAGGCAATATAAAATTTTAAAATATGTTAAATAAGTGAAATATTTCATTTTTTACATATTAATTATTTTATTGTACCATTTTCAAATCTGGATACATAACATTACAATTAAATCTCACATTCATTTTTTAATTAATAAAATTTGAATACTAGATACAGGTTACGTCAAGTATGCAGGCGACCAATTGACGCATTCGGATTTAATATAAATACACACGATTTCTGTTTACATGTAACCCAGTGGGGATACGGTAATCAGACGTAGTAACATTTATAAAAAAATCTGTACTTTTAAAGTACGTATATTTTTATCATTGAATTACTGAGAATGTTATTTTTATTGCGTGTATTTAACTAAATTTAGAAAATAATAGAGAATTGCAGGGAACGGTGTAGGCTAGCTCAGTCCAACCAGTTTCAAGATGTAAAACCCAATGACAGAAAAATAAGTGCTCTTAAATCTGATGATTATTATAAACAACTACAGGTGTTGGTTGTGAAATATTATCAACGAATGTTGTTGATTGTGCGAAAGGATAAATTGGAAAAATTATTAATTTGACAAAGGTTTAGGTGCTGGGGGAACTTGGCAGCCAAAGGCTGTTTACCGTCCTTCATATACCTTACATGTGATTTTTCCAATGTTCCACCCGCAGGTACTACATTGGCCAGGAAACGAGTTTTTTTTTTACCTGGAAAATTTGGAATTTTGCCGAACCCTTGCTGTTCCAAGCAAGGTAGGGATCCTTAACGTGCGTGACAACACTCACACACGGGACCTCCATTTTACCTCTCATCCGAACGAGGGTGTATTTTTGTAAAAAATGCTCGCCTAACATTTTTCAAGCAGACCGTGTCGGGATTCGAACGCGGGACCTTGGGCGTAGTAGTCACACACGTACCACTACGCCACGGATGCGCCCGTCCTTCATATACCACTGAATATCGAGGAAATAGGGTATATAACTGTAAAGCAATAGAAGGTGACCAAACTGCATCAAACATGAAAGAACAGCAGCTATGTTCAAAGACAACGAACATAAATACAAGCATAGTGTGGAGCACAGCACAATACATCTATGAAGTAGGGGCAGTAGGAAAAGCAGACAAAAACAGATAGAAGCCTTCTGGAATGTTGTGCTTCAGATGTATGAAAATGCTAGCATGGACAGACAAAGTTAATAACAATTAGGTTGTAGAAATAGTAGAGAAATAAAGATATCTGTGGAAAATGAAGAAATAGGAGAAATAGAAGGACATGATACGTTCTAAGGCATTTCTGAGGAAAAGTACTGGATATACTACAAGCAAAGATAGGAAAAGAGAGGTAGAGGTAGACCGAGATCAGACTTTAGCACACAGATAGTGATAGATGCAGACTGTGCAAATTTCAGGGAAATGTGTTGGTTGATTCAGACTAGGAAACAATGAGTGTACGCGTCGAACCAGTTCTAGGACTGAAGACCTAATGATGATGATTTAACTAAATCCGTATGCAACGTGATGCCGAACGTAGTGAGTTGTCTCGTACCTTCCGTAAGATATATTCTATGCTCGTACCTATTGGTATATGAGACGTTTTATTTTTACTTTTAAAGTTATGTATGAAACCGCAAACCGGCTAAACACTATGTGGAACATTATTTATGGTTTAAAGCACCTTGTTCAAAAGCACCATTTGATTTATTATAATATAGTAATAAATACTCATCTTTGCATTCTGGAAGACTAATAGCATCATCCTTTTTGTTCAATCATTAAAGAATGACAATGAATTTACTAATTATTATAAAACGCGAATTTCTAGAAACTAATAGAAACTGTGTGAATTTCAGAAAAAGTTTGAAAACGTGCAACATACACCGGTGAAACAAGTTAATGAAGAAAGCTGCTTTCTGTCTTATAAGTAGCCAAAATTAAGGACTCCTACAACCAGTGCATGCAGCTAGTTTGTCGGAGGTAAACGATCGTAAGTGCCCTTACGATAGCGACGCCATCGGCAACTCAGAAGCCAATTATTGCGAGTAGAGTATTTAGTGACGAACCACCGCCACATTTGCACCAGCATCCACATTTGCACCCGCATCTGGACCAAATTAACATGTACATTCACATAAGGAGCAAATGTGGAGATGAGTGATAGTTTGGTGGAAATGAGGAGAATCCCACATTTTCACACACATCTGGACCAAAAGTTTTCTTCGACTAACCACTTTTCATCTTTCGAGATAAATATATCTTAAATTTTCATCTTTCGAGATAAATGAGCATCCACATTTCCACCCACGAGATAGACCTGTATTGTTTGGTATCAATTAACATTAGATTTTTCTCGGCTACCTGAATCTTTAAGAACTTTTTAGATAGCATCACCCCCAAGGGAGCTACCCGAATTTTAAGATTTTTTTATCAATGTCGATTTCTAATCAGCTATCCTTTTCAATATCTACAATCCTTTAACCAAACACGTAGCAGTATTAACATAAATTAAGCATGCAAAAATTTAATAATTTATTTTATCCGATTTACAGTTTAATAAACTAATTACAATTTTTACAAAGTATAACATTTATCTTCTTCGTTTAACCAAATCCAAGCAGGTTAAAGTAACCTGTAACAAAAAATAGAAATTAAGATTAATGTAAAAAAGAGGAGACGTGTTTTCGGTCAATAAGACATATTGTTGTTAATCTAACAATATGAGAATAATGTAAAAACATTCCAATGTAATGTGTTCTAAATATGTAAATGGGAAGGTCGACTTTTACGTAATCATCCTCCGAATTACATGTGAAAACTGCATATAATTTCTTTTTAAAAGTGTATATCTTCTCCAAACAAATGCGGTTATTACAATAGGAAAGTACGCTAAATGCGAGTCGATTAATAGCAATTTAATATTGCTTACTGACCTACCTTAATTAGGTTGCTGTACTATTAGGAATGATGTACTACCTGGTTCGCATCGTCGATGGTGCGAATGCCGTTAGTAGAAACATCGGAAACGTCTTCCCTGTTATACGGATCGCGTGCATATTAAAAATCCAAGAGGGTGATAGCACACGCACACAAATTGTGTGCAAGTAGTGCTGTAGAAGATGCAGTGCTACGTCAATTAATAGCAATTTAATACTGTTTACTGACCTACCTTAATTGTTTGTACAAGGAAACACAATAAAATATATACAAATATAGTAACTACCTTATATATTTATGCCCCATGTGTAGGTTGCTGTACTATTAGGACCAGGGTATGCAGACTTTAACACCTCCATGTTGCACACTTTACACAGAATCCGTGGTTGTTTCGTACAAGACCCTTTAACAGCTGGCGGAGCTGAACGTTTACTGCTTAACGACATACCGTGCTGTTTTTCCTTGTGTCGCTGTGAGCTATTCTTGTAAAAGCGATACTGTAAGACCCAGAGTTTAAGTACTTTGCTGCCGACGGATGTATAAGCTTAACCGTGGACAATGTTACACCACGACATTTGTTCTGGTGCCGTTTGAGAGCATCCCTCCTGGTAAAGTAGACGTGACAGGGCTCGCATTTAAAAACGTTTGCAGGTACCATTTTAGTACAAAACAAAATCCGCACTATAAGACTTTGGTTAAACTTGTAATCGAACTAACTTATAACTAAAAAGTTTACTCTAGCGTACCTGATTTATGTTCCTTATAGAATGCATACCGAAGGTTTCCGAAGACGGCCGAACGATGTTGAGGATTCAGCGGGGAACAAAATGACGTCATAATCTTTGCTGCTCGTCCAATACATTTAGCGCCAATGCATGCACCTGGTGTCGATGGTGCGAATGCCGTTAGTAGAAACATCGGAAACGTCTTCCATGTTATACGGATCGCGTGCATATTAAAAATCCAAAAGGGTGATAGCACACGCACGCAAATTGTGTGCAAGTCGTGCTGTAGAAGATGCAGTGCTACTATAACCAAAAACTTAATAAAAACACTTTAAACCATTACTAAGGAAATACCAACTTGTTGTCTACAGGATACTTACTAATAAAGCAATTTTAAATAACTTCTACGTCATACTTTAGGAAATAATAGGCTTGAATATTTTCTAAATGAATCACCAAGCGAAAGTATATGCTTAGCGGTATTAAAATTAATCATTAATTTCCCATTTTTACGACCGTGGTTAATTATAGATTAAAATTTAATTTGTTCACGTTTGAGCTTCTCGTAAACTAACATATTTTATAGTAACAATGCGCTGTATAATACATGCATACCCCTTCGCCGCGCTACTGCTATTCTTGTAATTGCTGGAAAAAGTCATTCTCCTTTTGTACTGTTAGGACCGATGCAAAGCACCATTTTTTTATACTTTCTATAGCACATCGCGCATTTTTTCGTCTGATAATTAAATTTTGCTTCTGTAGGCTTTTACACTTTCGCATAGCGGTCGGCCGCACGTAAAGATTTCTAGAACCGGTAAGTACTCGATATCACCCAAATAGAGAATTAGATGCTCGATGTCTGTCAACTTCCGATTCCCTCGTAAAAGGTAGAAAAAACTCGGTCAATCATCCATCTAACTTAAACTTCGACCCGCTCCTGTTCTGATAATTTCCAAACATTTTTCAAACGACAATGGGCTCAGACATTTTTAAACCTTCGAGGGATATATAAGTCGTAATCAATTACACGTTCGAGCTACACGTAAACTAACAATGCGCTGTATAATACATGCATACCCCTTCTCTGCGCTACTGCTATTCTTGTAGTTGCTTGAAAAAGTCAGTCGCCCTTTTTACTGCTAGGGCCGCTAAAAAGCACCATTCCATACTTTCTTTATAAGTGTAGCACATCGCGCACTTTTTTGTCGGATAATTAAATTTTTGTTTATGTAGGCCTTTACACTTTCGCTTATTTAAACATCTAATACAATCGATTAACCACTTTCGATTATTCTAACGGGGAGCCACCATACATCCCGCCGCACCGTTCTTTTTGAATCCAACGATCCTATGGGCTTCCGCACACTAATACCTGACGTATCTTTCCTACTATTTGTTAAACAAAAACTACCGGTATCGCCATTGTGGACGTAAACAGATGTTTGTGGATGTGTACGAGAATATGTCATATACATTAATCAGTCTAAGCTATTTTATTTAGTCCACGAAAACTACTATTTTTCTAAACCACAATTAATAATCGCCTTTATAGGTTTAACATTTCTACCATTACTCAATGACTAGTGCTACGTACATGGAAACTTTAATTTCTTATTGGAGAGAATCCTTATTCTCCCACGCACTGTTGCGTAGCTGCATGCCCACCCTTTTTGGGAATATATGCTCGTTATAGGTTGTAGCACTCGCAGTTTTACTTAACTACAATTCGTGAGACTCCTTAGCCCTACTACCAACAAATTCTAATACTGGACCCACATTAAATTCGTCTTTGAATTTCTCTACAATTTTTTGTTAACATGCGGTATATTGTGTTTATTATTTGCGGGGTAGTCACTCTTTTAAGATAACTATATTTTGTTTGGTATCAAGTAATATTAAATTTTTCTAGGGACCTCAAATCTGTAAATAGATTTTAAATAGGACCACCCCATACAAAGTTATGCCTTTTAAAGACTAATTTTTACCCATCTTTATTTAACTCCTTCTTTAAAACCCTTTTTCGCTACCCAAGACATATGCTTTAACCAACCATTTCCCTAGAAATCTAAAACCGCCGTGTCCCGCGACTACCACGTGGAGATAACACGTATACTCTGTCAACCAGAATAAAAGCCGGAAGGATTTGGAAGGTGGGAGAAGAACTTAAAAATTATGGAATCTTAAAACTAATATATACAATAGATTTACAAAATCCATACCCATAGGATCGTTGGATTCAAAAAGAACGGTGCGGCGGGATGTATGGTGGCTCCCCGTTAGAATAATCGAAAGTGGTTAATTGATTGTATTAGATGTTTAAATAAGCGAAAGTGTAAAGGCCTACATAAACAAAAATTTAATTATCCGACAAAAAAGTGCGCGATGTGCTACACTTATAAAGAAAGTATGGAATGGTGCTTTTTAACGGCCCTAGCAGTAAAAAGGGCGACTGACTTTTTCAAGCAACTACAAGAATAGCAGTAGCGCAGAGAAGGTGTATGCATGTATTATACAGCGCATTGTTAGTTTACGGGTAGCTCGAACGTGTAATTGATTACGACTTATAGATCCCTCGAAGGTTTAAAAAATTCTGAGTCCATTGTCGTTTGAAAAATGTTTGGAAATTATCAGAACAGGAGCGGGTCGAAGTCTAAGTTAGATGGATGATTGACCGAGTTTTTTCTACCTTTTACGAGGGAATCGGAAGTTGACAGACATCGAGCATCTAATTCTCTATTTGGGTGATATCGAGTACTTACCGGTTCTAGAAATCTTTACGTGCGGCCGACCGCTATGCGAAAGTGTAAAATCCTACAGAAGCAAAATTTAATTATCAGACGAAAAAATGCGCGATGTGCTATAGAAAATATAAAAAAATGGTGCTTTGCATCGATCCTAACAGTAAAAAAGAAGAGTGACTTTTTCTAGCAATTACAAGAATAGCAGTAGCGCGGCGAAGGGGTATGCATGTATTATACAGCGCATTGTTACTATAAAATATGTTAGTTTGCGAAAAGCTCGAACGTGAACAAATTAAATTTTAATCTATAATTAACCACGGTCGTAAAAATGGGAAATTAATGATTAATTTTAATACCGCTAAGCATATACTTTCGCTTGGTGATTCATTTAGAAAATATTCAAGCCTACCATTTCCTAAAGTATGCCGTAGAAGTTATTTAAAATTAAATTGCTTTATTAGTAAGTATCCTGTAGACAACAAGTTGGTATTTCCTTAGTAATGGTTTAAAGTGTTTTTATTAAGTTTTTGGTTATAGTAGCACTGCATTTTCTACAGCACGACTTGCACACAATTTGCGTGCGTGTGCTATCACCCTTTTGGATTTTTAATATGCACGCGATCCGTATAACATGGAAGACGTTTCCGATGTTTCTACTAACGGCATTCGCACCATCGACACCAGGTGCATGCATTGGCGCTAAATGTATTGGACGAGCAGCAAAGATTATGACGTCATTTTGTTCCCCGCTGAATCCTCAACATCGTTTGGCCGTCTTCGGAAACCTTCGGTATGCATTCTATAAGGAACATAAATCAGGTACGCTAGAGTAAGCTTTTTAGTTATAAGTTAGTTCGATTACAAGTTTAACCAAAGTCTTATAGTGTGAATTTTGTTTTGTACTAAAATGATACCTGCAAACGTTTTTAAATGCGAGCCCTGTCACGTCTACTTTACCAGGAGGGATGCTCTCAAACGGCACCAGAACAAATGTCGTGGTGTAACATTGTCCACGGTTAAGCTTATACATCTGTCGGCAGCAAAGTACTTAAACTCTGGGTCTTACAGTATCGCTTTTACAAGAATAGCTCACAGCGACACAAGGAAAAACAGCACGGTATGTCATTAAGCAGTAAACGTTCAGCTCCGCCAGCTGTTAAAGGGTCTTGTACGAAACAACCACGGATTCTGTGTAAAGTGTGCAACATGGAGGTGTTAAAGTCTGCATACCCTGGTCCTAATAGTACAGCAACCTACACATGGGGCATAAATATATAAGGTAGTTACTATATTTGTATATATTTTATTGTGTTTCCTTGTACAAACAATTAAGGTACGTCAGTAAACAGTATTAAATTGCTATTAATTGACGTAGCACTGCATCTTCTACAGCACTACTTGCACACAATTTGTGAGCGTGTGCTATCACCCTCTTGGATTTTTAATATGCACGCGATCCGTATAACAGGGAAGACGTTTCCGATGTTTCTACTAACGGCATTCGCACCATCGACGATGCGAACCAGGTAGTACATCATTCCTAATAGTACAGCAACCTAATTAAGGTAGGTCAGTAAGCAATATTAAATTGCTATTAATTGACTCGCATTTAGCGTACTTTCCTATTGTAATAACCGCATTTGTTTGGAGAAGATATACACTTTTAAAAAGAAATTATATGCAGCTTTCACATGTAATTCGGAGGATGATTACGTAAAAGTCGACCTTCCCATTTACATATTTAAAACACATTACATTGGAATGTTTTTACATTATTCTCATATTGTTAGATTAACAACAATATGTCTTATTGACCGAAAACACGTCTCCTCTTTTTACATTAATCTTAATTTCTATTTTTGTTACAGGTTACTTTAACCTGCTTGGATTTGGTTAAACGAAGAAGATAAATGTTATACTTTGTAAAAATTGTAATTAGTTTATTAAACTGTAAATCGGATAAAATAAATTATTAAATTTTTGCATGCTTAATTTATGTTAATACTGCTACGTGTTTGGTTAAAGGATTGTAGATATTAAAAAGGATAGCTGATTAGAAATCGACATTGATAAAAAAAATCTTAAAATTCGGGTAGCTCCCTTGGGGGTGATGCTATCTGAAAAATTCCTAGAGATTTGGGTAGCTGAGAAAATTCTAATATTAATTGATACCAAACAAGATAGGTTTATCTCGAAATATGCATTGGTTAGACGAAGAAAACTATTCGGTTCAGAATGTTAGCGGTAAAAAATCTTAAAATAAGGGTAGCTCCCTTGGGGATGGCGCAATTCAAAAAATTCCTAGAAATTCGGGTAGCTGAGAAAATTTTAATATTAATTGATACCAAACAAGATAGGTTTATCTCGAAAGATGCATTGGTTAGACGAAGAAAACTATTCGGTTTTGAATGTTAGCGGTAAAAAATCTTAAAATGAGGGTAGCTCCCTTGGGGATGGCGCACTCTAAAAAATTCCTAGAAATTCGGGTAGCTGAGAAAATTCTAATATTAATTGATACCAAACAAGATAGGTTTATCTCGAAAGATGCATTGGTTAGACGAAGAAAACTATTTGGTTCAGAATGTTAGCGGTAAAAAATCTTAAAATGAGGGTAGCTCCCTTGGGGGTGATGCTATCTAAAAAATTCCTAAAGATTCAGGTAGCCGAGAAAAATCTAATGTTAATTGATACCAAACAATACAGGTTTATCTCGTGGGTGGAAATGTGGATGCTTATTTATCTCGAAAGATGAAAATTTAAGATATATTTATCTCGAAAGATGAAAAGTGGTTAGTCGAAGAAAACTTTTGGTCCAGATGTGTGTGAAAATGTGGGATTCTCCTCATTTCCACCAAACTATCACTCATCTCCACATTTGCTCCTTATGGGAATTTACATGTAAATTTGGTCCAGATGCGGGTGCAAATGTGGATACTGGTGCAAATGTGGCGGTGGTTCGTCACTAAATACTCTACTATTGCGAGATCTCATAAATCACTTTTACCTACAGGGGCAAACTACACTTACTATAGTATATTCCTGATTCTACGTTTCTACTAATTATTCAATTACGACACTTTGCCTTTGAAAAGAAGCGGTCCTAGTTGTGCAGATACAATAAAAACATCAAAATCGACAAAAGTGAACTTACGATAGTTGACCTCTGGCGAGAAATGTACTTACAATAGTTGACCTTTGAGGTACAGAATTGTTATCATAAGCGAAACTACGGTATGCGAATGAAAAAGTATATTTACATAAATTAAGCGTATCCGCTTAATTTATGTAAATATACTTTCTCATTCGCATACCGTTTATTATATAACAATATTATGAAGAATTTTATACGAGTTTCACCTTACCTTGGTTTGATTAAACTTGACAATTGTGGGTTATACCTCATAGTGTGAAGAAATCAGATGCGTACAAACACTATCATTTAAAATTGGGTAAGTAGGTACCTATTTAATTATTCATCATTAGAGTTATTATGGTTTGATGGTTATAGAATGCTAAGAACCTTTATGAGTATATTACAATATCTAAGTACATATGATAGATACACTGTGAAATAGCGTATGTATAGGTCTTCCGAAATCTTAACGACCCTGCTCAGCTTCACAGATTTAACCATCACTCGAACAGTCCAAACTTGAAAATATTGTAGAGGTAGTTAATCCGTAAGGGTACCTTTAGTGCTATGGAGATTTGGCGATTTGGATATTTGGAGAATTAGATATTTTCGCTTTTAATCATCTAGGGTATTTTCTGCTTCGGGTATTTGGAGAAGTTTGACAGATGATATTTGTTATTGTTTTGGTTTACTGGATGTTAAGTTTTCAATGTTTGTTACTAAGCTATGAGTATCTAAAGAAATAACAGATTTTCTATTCATTTCCAATATGTTTAATAGGCAAAACGCAAACTATATAACGTCGAACGAAAAAGTAAGGTTAAGGTTGTAACAAAACAAACAAATCACGTGCTCTTCTGATCAAACACGCATGCTCCGATCTCAAAATAGCTAGAAAAGTTAAACTTGAACCAACTTTTGGGAGATTGGAGATTCGCTAATTTTGACGTTTCTCGGCGGTGTCGCGTGATCACTTTAACCAATAGGATCATTCTCCAAATATCCAAATCACCAAATCTCCATAGCACTAAAGGTACCCTAAGTGTAAGTTCTAAAATTGAGATTGAAATGCAGTGTGTATTGATAGATTAACTGTATTGAAATACTTGTCTATGCGCTTTGATTGTTTAACAGATCTTCACAGGTTGCTAAGAACAATTATTAAATGAATAACTGCTAAAACTTACTATTGCAACCGGGCAGTGCTTTATTACGAGTTCAATGTTTCGTCGTTCTTTGTTAAATATTTGCGTACTAGTCTCTGCTTTCACTACTTCTTGCTTTCACTTTTGTATATTATATTGAATTTCTCGTTCTTTCTATACGCTATATTTGATTTTCCAATGCTCCACCCGAAGGTACTGCATTGGCCATAAAGCGAATTCTTTTTTACCTGGAAAATTTTACCGAACTATTGCTGTTCCTTTAACGTGCGTGACAACACCTACATGGGACCTCCATTTTACCTCTCATCCGAACAAGAGCGTATTTTGTAATAAATGCTCGTCTAACACTTTTCAAGCGAACCGTGTCGGAATTCGAATCAGTTGAGCTTCGACATAGTAGTCACACGCATACCAACTACGCCACGCTCGTTCTTGCTATACAGCTTATTTTAGACAACTGTTATGTAATTTATTTTGTGATTGTAATCCAAGATGTATAAATTCCGTATTTCCTAAACATACTCCATTGAGATTTGTTATAGGTTAGATCGTTTACATAAATATGAACAGTTTTAAAATGGTTATCATAGCTAAATGTGTAGAAGATAAAAAGGTTTCTGGTGTGAAAGTGTCATTCCTTTGAAGAATATCGGCAAAATGGTTGTAAATCAACAGGTACTGGAATTATTTTGTTTATGGCAACTAAAAAAGACAGCTCAACTTACGTTAAGTGTCTGAATTAATTTTCCTCTACCGGGTGAAGTGACGTAACAGTTAAATAGTGCACCGGTTAGCTTGCAATGGTGCGGATAGGTTCTAGAAAAGCAAATAACTTTACATCATCAGGTCTTGTCCTAGAACTGGATAGACGCGTACCCTCATTGTTTCCTATTCCGTGCTAACCTACACATTTCCTTGAAATTTTGCACAGTCTGCATCTTTCACTATTTATGTGCAATAGTCTAACCTAGGTCTACCTCTACCTCGTTTCTCCTATCACTGCTTGTAATATATTCTGCACCATCCCCAAAAATACTTTAGAACGTATCCTGCCTTTCTATTCCTCCTATTTTTTTTCCTACAGATATCTTTTATTCCCCTACTATTTGTATAACCTCTTTGTTATTAACTTAGTCGCTCCATGCTATGATACTCATACACCTGAAACACAACATTCCAAAATCTACCGTTATTCTGTCTGTTTCTCCTACTGCCCCCTATTTCATAGACGTACTGTGTTGTACTACACACATATGTTTTCAACAATTTTCTCCTTGTTTCTATGTTTGTTGTCTTCGAACACAGCCGCTGCTTTTTCTTGTTAGATACAGTTCGGTTCCCCCTTCTATTGTTTATAAGTATATACCCTATTGCCTCGATATTCAGTAGTGTGTAAATGGGGTTAAGCAGCCTACGGCTACCAAGATCCCCCAACACTTGAACACTTGCCGAATTAATAGTTTTCTAATATATCCATTCAAAACCAACACCTGTAGTTGTTTATAATAATCATCAGATTTAAGTGCAATTATTTTTTTTTGTCATTAGGTTTTGTTGATACAACCCCGATATCGTACGAAATGTAATTAATTTTCCTTCGATGTAGCGCACCACCTAAACGGAGCGGTATTAATGTACGTAAATTTAACAGTCACAGGTAAAAAGAAAACGTCACTTACCAAATTAAAGCAGCACAGGTGCAATTGTTTCGATCTTCTGAAATGTTCTGGGAAATTGGAAAGACAGGAAAGGAATATCTACTAACACATAATTCAACACCGAAACGCAAACATAGATTTGTGATAACTGCACGTAATAATATCGAACACATGCGTCTTTACTCCACGGAAACTCAAAAGCGACTGTCGTTTTACATATGCGCACAAATAATTGTTTATCGGTATCAACTGGGAAACGACGATTAAGTATTAAATACACGATGGCGACTTAAACGTAAATGAAATATTAATTTTAATATTTCTCGCGCGAACAGGTTTCCGTCTTGAAATTGATTGGACGTGTATCTTTACTTATTTCTATTCTGAGGTAGCCTACACCGTTCCCTGAAATTCCCACAGCCTAGATACAGCTCGGTACCCCTTCTGTTGTTTCCTAATTATATGCCCTATTTCACCGAGATTCAGTGGTATGTGACGGGGTTTAAGCAACCTGTGGCTACCAAGCATCCTTCAACACTTAGACATTTGCCGAATTAATAGTTTGCCAGTAAATCGTTTCGCACAATTAACATTAGTTGAGAATATTGCGAAACCAATACCTGCTTATAATTATCATCTAGTTTAAGCACAGTTATTTTTTTTGTCATTAGGTTTCCTTCTTCGAATTGGTTGGCCGCGTATCTCAATTGATTTCTTTTCTGAGCTAGCCTGCACATTTCCCTAAAATTCCCACATCCTACATCTTTCACTATCCGTGTGCAACAGTCTAACCTAGATCTACCTCCACCTCTCTTTTTTCCTATCTCTGCTTGTAATATATTCCGCACAACTCCCCCATGCCATAGTATGAGGCCTATCATCCTATCTCTCCTATTTTTTTGCTGTTTTGCACATACTTCTTTTTTCCCCTACCATTTCTAGTACCTGTTTGTTCTTAACTTTGTCTGTCTATGATATTTTCATCATACGTCTGTAGCACCACTATCTTTTTCCTGTCCGTTTCTCCTAGTGTCCATGTTTCACAGCCATACGGTGCTGTGCTCCACACATCTACTTTAAGCAATCTTTTCCTTGTTTCTAGGGTTGTTGTCTTTGAACACAGTAATTGATTTTTCTTGTGCTAATCTTTGTTTTATATCTTTTGCGCTTTTCCCATCTTGGGTTAGTTGGCTTCCTAGGTATCAGCAATCCTTAAACTCTTGTAATTTCTCGTTCCCTATTTGTATTCTAGTTTTTAATTTATTTTCCCCTCCTTCGTATACAAGTATTTTACTTTTATTTTTGTTAATATTTATACCGTATCTCTCTGTTAGAACTGTTTCCATTTCATTAAGAACAGCTTTTAACTCTTACTTGTATCTCATATAGTTTCTGCATTAATTTATGAATTACAAGATGCTGATTTCAAACCTCAAGGACAATGCCATATAAAATATCTAAAACCATTTTTTTAAAACCTAACGAATAGTAATATTTTTATTTCTACATTTACCTGAATATATTTTATTTCCTCTATCGTTAACTAAATTGAATTTCTATCCCTTGTATGTGGCTTGCCATGCATAAATACATCTCACCCTTAAACTCTGAATCAATTCCAATGTTCTCATTTTTTAGTTACCCATTTATCGCAAAATTTCCCAGTTCTCTCTTCTTATTTTTCAAATTTGAATTGTCACTACACTCAATAATTTGCTTCTTTTTTAATTTACCTCTTGTAGTTCCCTTTTATTCCTATTATAGAACAACCCATTGTAACTTTTTGTCGTGGTTAACATATTTTCCGTTTAAGTAACTCTACGAATCTTTATGACTTGTACTAGCTCATACTGAGTTAATATGGACACACACAGTGCTCTAGAACTGTGCCTCTGTAGTAAAAAGTTCCATGCATGCGTATAAGAAAAAATTCCTAGTCAACGTGTTTCCTTTCTGAAATATTTCAAAAATTTGTTACAAATTCCTATGTCAACTGTTTTTCTATACCATCGAGGCGTTTGTACATTTTTCTGTTTTTCCTGAACGTTTTGGTAAGGGTCGCCTATTTGGTGTTTCATCGTTAATCCCTGATTGTTTTTCGGCATATTAAAAATTGTTCTAGTTCTATCTTTCAATAACTGCCTGCCATGTAATAATTTCTTATATAGTTTTTGAATGTACCGGGGGGTGCATTTACATTGGTCGTTTTTGTTTTTTGTCTGATTTTGTCGCAGTGGATGTGCTCTGTACGAAGTTTGATGTGTCTAAGTCTCGTCTAAAACCAAACTATTTTTAATTATCGACGTCTTATTTTATGTGCGAACGTAGCAAGTGGACCTACGGACCGATTCGTGTTAAGAGGAACATTCGCCTCTTTCTATTCTTGCTAGAGGATTCTTATACTAGAACTCTACTTTTTCGTATACCTCTATCTCCGTTTCTGTTTTATTTTTCCTTCAGTAGACCTGTATTTGTCCCTAGACAACTGTCCATCACATAAGAGTGGTTTCCCCACTCATGGCTGTTGACTGCATTTTGTCTAGTTAAGCAGTACTTTGCCTTCCACTTTTTTTCCTATTGCACTTCCGTCTCGCTTTGTATCACCGCTGCTTTTTGCTGGGCATTACGCTAAGCCGTCTCAGTACAATTTATTATTAATTTATCCTGTGGGGCATGTCTTTTTTTTTAGCAGTTGAACCGAGCGGACGTGCTATGCGGAGCTCCTCGATTAACAGCTACAAGTAAGTTTTATAAGGAATCTTTATATTAATTACTTTGGAGTTTTGATTTTTACTGTGTGTTATAATAATTCTGTGCTGAATTACAATTTAAAGTGATATAGAATAAAAAAGACAAAATCTAACGCATAAATAACGAACAAATCGGGTTCTGCTTTAAATTCTACCATACATTTGCGTTCAAACTAAATAAACTTAATAATTAAAACCCTTTTGGCACAATATACCGTAAATCCAATAAATCAGGCCCTAGTAAATTATTTTAAAACAGTTATAAAGGCATTTGTAGAAAATTTTCAGTTTTTATAGCAAAGAACCGGGTTGAACTTAGAAATTTATTGTAAGATTTTTGTATACCTTGAGAGCAATAATTAAAGAATTCTAACACCAACGCCTAAACCCTTTTTGAATTAAATAAATAGCTCAAAAATATCACTGTTTGCTAAAAAATTAAATAAAATATAGTATTCAAGTGCACGTGCAATTAAAGATTCTTTGGATCCAATTTTTGGTTTAATTAGCGGTGTAACAATACAGTCTTGTAACAGTAACTGAAAACAAGTAATTAATTAGCTTTCGGCATCGCATTCCATTAACGCGATTTTTATTAGTTTGTTTAAATACTTAAAGGGTCAAGTTCCTGAGGGTCGTCATCCGTTAGCCTCCGTCGGACGTCGCAGTGAACCTGTTCGATATGCTGAAGGTCTGCATGAGCATAGTTCGGCTCGAACTGACGCTCCATGCTGTCTGCGAAGACTTCTGCTTTGTCAGAGACTGAATAGGTTAAGCCTGTTTCGCCATAGATAGGAGGCATTGGGGACGTCTTGTTCCTCAGTACTTTCGACATCCTCCACAGAGGGTTGTCGTCGGCTCGGAGGTTCTCCATTCTGGCTTCCCAAGCCTCGTTGCGGTGCCGCCGAATTGCTAATCGCATTTCGGCGACCAATCGATTATACCGCAGTCGTTCCGCAAGATCCCAGGTTCTTTGCCACTGACGCCTGGCACGGTTCTTCTCCCGGATGAGGTCACGGATGTGCAGATGGAGGATGTACCTCTTATCCGCTACCAGTCTCATGGAAGTGACTCTACTGACCGAGGTCCTTATGCACTCCACGAGGCAGTCCACTTGCGCCTCCAGCGCGTCAGCCGTCGGTATGTCGTTAGACATTCCTTCGACCGACCTCGCTAGACGGGCGGCAAATGCCGGCCACGAAACCTTAGGGGTTTCGTTGATGGCAGGGGCTCGCTCCCCTCCGAGATGAAGTAGCACCGGGTTGTGGTCAGAACTGAGATTGCTGACGGCCCGGATCTCCGTATTCAGCGTCACTTGGTGGAGTATCGCGACGTCTAGTACATCTGGCATACCCCTATTGCCGTAGCGAGTGGGTTCTGCTGGTCCTAAGACCTCGACCTCACGTCCGTCAGCAAACTATCGAAGTATGCGTCCATTGCGATTCGTTACCCGACTGTTCCAAGCCGGATGTTTGGAGTTGAGGTCCCTTGCTAAAAGCACAGGTTCTGTCGCATCCAACAACTCGTCCAGGTCCTGCGTGCTAAGCGGTTCGCCACCTGGCCGGTTATAAACCGAGATCAGGCGTAGAGGGCCGAAGCCCTCTAGTACTATGCATACTGCAGTCGTCTCAAGTTGTTCCAGGTCTGGCAGATCCACCACGTAGTGCTCCAGGCTTGCCTTGTCGTACGCCGCTGTGCCTCCTCCAACGCCATCTCGATTGTTCCGAAACAGCCTGTAGTTGGGAAGCCTAGGCTCGTCTCGTGCGCTGAGGAACGTTTCGTTCACCAGAACAACGTCTAGGTCGTGTCGCAACGCAAACTCCAGCAACTCAAATCGCTTTCCCATCAGCCCTCACGCGTTCCAGAACGCTATTTGCAGGGTTCCTGGATTTCCGCGACGTCTATCCATTAAAATGGAAAGAGTTCGCTGAGATCCTTGCCGCAGGCAATTAAACCCATGACTAAATCGCCGAAGTTTTTGACTTCGGCGATTATAGGCAGCAGCTTTCTGGCGATCGCTGTCAGCTTCTGGAAATCGATTCCAGCGAGGAGTCCGATGATAAAACCCCATTGCACGCCTCGACAGGACGGTGTCTCACTGGCTGCCGCTCCACCGCTGCGGGCGGGTTGGGCTGCCTGGGCAGGCGTCTTCTCAACTTGCGCAAGAGCAGGGTTCTTGGCTGTCGGGGTAGAGACGGCCTTAGCCGAGCAGTTGGCGACGCTGGCGTAGGAGTGGACTCCCGGCGTCGACCTCGCAGGACGGACGCTGACCGGTGCCTTTGCTGCGGTCTCGTGTTGCTTCTTGGCTACCACCCTTGGCTTCGGGAATGCGAAGCATCCCTTATAGTTCGCTGGATGCGCGCTACCGCAGTTGACGCACACCGCAGGAACTTGCCTGCTTTAAGGGCAGGTGCCGCTAAGGTGGCCGCCGGCGCACTTGACGGACTTAGGCGTGGCCTTGCAGTTCGACTGCGTATGCCCGAATCGCTGGCACCGATGGCATTGTCCTACTTCGGACCGCCTGTGCGGTATCTCCACCTGTACTCGCAGGTGCAGCACATGTTGGAGCTCGACTTGGTCAAGGGACCATGATCAGGGGCAATATGCTCGTCTGGGTTGCTCCTTGTGCATGGGTGCACAGTAAAGCACTGGAAGCCCGCATGCGACGAGTTCCGTTCGGATGTCCATGACGTCGATATCCTCCGGGATGCCCCTCAAGACCACCCTGAGCGGCTTGTCGTCTTGACACTCTTCGCCTCGCTCGAACAGAAAAGCCGTGATCCCACGGAAGTCTGTTGGGGTCGCCGGAGTGATGCTGATTCCGTCCTGGGTGTTGCGTGCTTTTGTCAATTGGAGTCTGCGTCGGCTGAGCTCTGCTGCAATCGCTACCCACTTGTCCTTCTTGCGAAGAACGATAGGTGGGACGCGGCGGCTCAGGGCCGACGCAGGGTTCGAACTGTTCGCATCGGACTCCATACTCCCTGTTGCTTCTTCTTGCACAGCAGCAATCGGTTCATACCGATCGGTTGTCGGAATGTCCGCGGCGGTGGTCTTCTTTGGCTGCTTCGATGTCTTCTTCTTCGGCACCGTAAAGCCGTCGTCACAGGCCTCCTCCGTAGCGTCCTCAATGGCGCACTTGCGGGGGTCCTTCACTTCGGCGTCAGGTACCATCGCTATGTCCTCGCTGTCCATGGTTCCGTTAGAATGCGCGGGTAGCAGTGCAAGCACTACGCCCGCGCAGTGTAACGAAGCTTCCCTTCCAGCCACGTGCGATCGGTTGAAATTGCTCCCAGACTAGCAGACTCACTAGCCCGTTCAGCGCTTAAGGTGTCTTAAGTGGAGCAAATCAACCTAACGTCCGCGGGTGGGATTGTGACGGAGGCGAAGATATCCTCCTGCAAAAGCGGGGGCGCCCGTAAAAATACTGCACCCACGCGTTAGCAAGAGGAAGGGTTCCGCTACGTTGAACCGGATCGGATCTACGGACTGGCAGACTCACAGCCCGCTCACAGCCAAAGGTGTCTTAGGCTAGACAGTCGAAGCGAATTCAACAGCGGAGCTTCTTTTTTAATGCAGCAAAGTGCAACGCTTCGACCTCAGCTCAGCAAAAGCACGAAAGCTAATAAAAGCTCTCGCGCTATCGCGAACCGAACCCGACGCATCTCTCCTCGATGTATTTGTTTTCTATAAAAACGCGAAAGCAACTAATTGCTCCCACGCGTTTACAAAAAACACTTTCAATTCAGTAAAAGTACGAAAGCTTAAAAGCTCTCGCACGTTTACGAAATCGAAAACACGATGTGATTCGACGTTAGGTATTATAGAAACACGGGAACAATAAATTGTTTCCACGTGTCTACAAAAACCTATTCAATTCTATAAATACACGAGAACTGGTTAGTTCCCGCGCATTCAATAGATCTCGTGACGATGAGTAATCTTGGGCGTTGACCGTTGGAATTTAAATAATACCGGATGTATTATTCAATTAAATGCTCTTCGTTGGCTGCTCTGCTGGAATGAAACGCCGAGCGAAACGCCGAGAGGAATGCTGAGAAAAGCGCTGTTATGTGCCAGCTTAACTGGTCCCGACTATACCAGTCTATTTATTGCTACTTATTGTAACTTTCATATGTATGAAAATGAGTTACAATTATTTTACTCTATATTAAACTTTTCTAGAAAGACCGGGTTTGCATATGCATCAAATTAATTTTAATTTGTCGTAAACCCCGTCGAAGGTCTCGGGGCCCCTGAGGTCAGTAAAAATCACTTTGGGAACCACTAGTCTAAAAATTGTACTAATTTATTTAGTGCACAATTTTATACAAAAACACGTCATTTATTATTAGTCAGTGTAGTAGTTTTATATCAAATTTCATGTTATATGGTGAAGAATAAGTTCACGATTTCAATATTACCCAATAATTCGTACCTGGAATAAAATGCAATCAACTTCATGTTTCCTAATACGTAACCAGTTTATTTGAAGGTATACTACTTGTTTAATATTTTTCTGATATACTTCAGCTCTTTTTATTTAATTAGTAGTGTTTTATTTTGTTAGTATATAAAGTTTTTCTAAATATTTTTTTGCTTTACAGTATAAAAAGAACAATTACAAAAATACAGTCGAGAAATTTTAAATTAGTCGCCAGTCACAAAACAAAATGGCTTATAAAGAAATAAACACAATAGTTGATGATACAGAAATCAATCGACTACTGTGTACTACCTTCGCATTTAATACTCCAAGATCATACATAGAAATTGGTGAAGACCGATTTGTCCTACCAAGTTGTTACGAAAATTATGTGAAGCGCATACGTGAGTTTCGTGTAAGAGATGAAGACATTTTTCTAGCAGGTCATCCTCGAACAGGTAAATATTTTTAAATTTAAATTTGACTTTACGAAAATTAACAATTTCAGGGACAACGTGGGCCCAAGAAATGGTATGGTTAATTATTAACAACTTAGATTTCGAAGGAGCTTCAAAATGTATAGAGCACCGTTTTCCATATTTTGAGTAAGTATGTCGTTCAGAATAGCCATAAGAAAAGAAAATTTTTCGCATACCGATGGTTCGAAATTCGTAAAATTTGTTTGTAACCTTTTTTTGGCCTCCACTCGTTGGATACAAGTGAAGCTTTACTTGTTCGCGGCTAAGTCTGGGAATTACCCCAAGGGTGAGCAATGAGAAAGGGCGTGGGGATGGTATTAACTCTACAATAAGCTAACATAAAAAGAAAAAGGGGAATTGAGCGCCACTGTATCTATATGGATGATAACAGAAGAAATTCAATACTCCTATGAGAAGATACAGAAACTCATGGGATATAAGCACCATAAAAACTTACAACTTAATGAACTAACACATCTGGAAACCTATGGAACATACTTACAACCTCTTCGATCTCGATGACCCTGAAAGAAAAAGTACACAACAAATTTTCTATTAAAAAGACACTTTGTGCTTTCTAATAAAAAAGCATACTAATAATTACAGGTGGATAATGCTGAGATTACCACACCAAAGATATTTGAATCAAAAATGAATACCTAGAACAAATCAGTTGTAGCATATCTGTGTTTTTTAAATTACTTCAACATTCGTCTAATTTCATTATTCAAAAAACTTATTTTCTTTAAAATATTCTTATTAAAATTAATTGTGCATGGAATAAAAAACATAAGTCCAAAAATAAAATTTAATATAGTTTCTCTCTTTTCGTTTTTTTTGAATATGATAAATACAAAATAATACAATTGAATTCTTTATAAATCTGTCTTGACATAACAAGACCTTTTAATAATATTTCATAACAAAATTTCTGATACCAAATACTCAGATCTGTTTATTGGTTTACATATGTTTCACATCAGTTTAATTTATTTCTTTAAAAAAATTTAAATCACGTGCAGCTAACTTGAATAAATAAAATTTCAACTTATTCAAGTATAATGACCTTATTAAAATTTGACATCTGTAATGAACTTTTTAGAAAACAAGAAATGGACTTTAGAATCACAATATTTTAACACATGGATGCTTCGCGTGTCTTACAAAATTGTTTTAATAGTATTTCTTAACAATTATATTCCACGTTGTTCTTCGTGCACAAAATTTCGTATAATTAAACAATCTTCGATTACAATTTTATGTGAGCACTTTTCAAGTATCACAAACATGACAAAAGAAAGGTTTGATACCTGTTTTTAATGAAGACGTTACTCCTAATTATCGAACTGTGAAGCACATTTTCTCCGGAATATGCTTACTAAGTTGCAACAAAACATCGAACAAAAGCTGTAATTTCTCAATAAACGAACGTTGTCCTAATCTCTTTACATGTTTTTCTAGTTACTTCATGCGCTAAGGAAATAAAGATATTTTATATTAGTATTAAATTATTTGAATAATGCGATCTCACCGTTAACAAATACCAAATACCGACTCGAACCATTTTTAAACTACTACATCACGCCTATTCTGAGGCCCCACTTATGAAAAACTTGGGAGCTCATCTGTATATGATGCAGTCTGGACTACATTCTCAAATACAATGGCTGACTTGGTTATTCATTCCGAGCAAGTAAAGAACGGCTCATCTGCTTTACGCGTCACCTCGTGACCGTATTCACGCAAGCGCTATCCTAATTTTAACGACTGAAAGGATATAATCCGCCTGTAGATTAGGCAACACAAACGACTAGTTCCCTTTTAAATATGTTTTCTGAGTGTATATTATTATTAAATATTTCTGGGTAAAGCATTTAAGCTAATTAAACGGTCATGAGTTCCTGTTCCATTGTGGAATTGTTTCTTTCAGATATAACAGTATCAAATACAAGAATCAAATATCACAAACTAAAATTGCACAGATGTGATTCTTCCAAAAATAGTGCTACAGAATATATATTCGTTACATGCTCTACAATATGGGTTAAAAAATTCAAAACCCGTTGCATGCTGTTATGCACGGAATGCACTAAAATGCACTAATGTACTAAAAACTTAATAAACAAATCAGTTAGATTGATGCCAATTCCGCGTTCAACATCAAACTATTTAGAATATTATTTTTCCGAAACTTCAACTCATGATTTTGTTGCACTTGAATACGCCAATATACGCCCATTGATTCAAATCTGTAATGGCGCCCATACGGGGGCCCCAGATCAGTCAGTCAGTCTTGAGTATTTCAGTTTTAACATTGTTGTTTGCTTAGGCTACTCGCTCTCAATTAAATTTAATTATAATTCAATTTCGACTTAGTATAAATTATATTAATTTGTCACAATTCCATTGTAATATCAATTTAAGAAATAAATTTGTTACAAAAAGTTTTGAAAGAAGTTTCTAAAAGACGGCTTCCAAGGACCGAAACGTAACTGGCGCAGCCGGTAGGATCTAGAAAGGCACTACGAATTTAAAAATCGGAGAACTGGTGACCAAGAATTTCAATTCCCAATCTGGAAGAACCCAAACAAATCTCCACTTGGTTATATTCCAATTCAAAATCTGTACGTAAAACAACATCTAGCTTTTCAATTAGAATATGGAATAATAAAAAATCCTATTCATCAGTATTAAATTGGAAAGCCTTTAATGCTGAAATAGATTCAGAAAAAGTATTCAATAGAAGACAAAAATCTTCAGCTGTTTCGCCTTTTAAACAAACTTTCATCAGGCTATTAACAGCACCGGAGACCAAAAGGCGTTTGTTTTGATAATATTTAATGAGCTTTTGATAAGCGATCTCAAAACTATCATTTGTAATGGGAAAGCCCGAAAGTAATTTTAAGGTGCATCCTCGATAAAACTCAAAAGATATTGTAGTTTTTGGACCTATGAAATGGATCGATTAGCATTAACTATATTTTCAAAAAGATCATAGAAAGTTGGCCAAAAAGACCTTTGACCTCTGAAAATAAGAATAATTAAAGGAGGTACTTTTACACTAGATACAGCTGTTGCAGAGCTTGTGGCAAGTACTTCCGATGTAGCCGCACACAGTTTCGAAAATGCAACTTTAATTGCGTAGTACAACTTTTATGTTTGTTCACGAATTTTATTTTGACCGGAAAATTCTTCATCGTCGACTAAACCTATTATCTCGTTGTGTAGCTGGTAAAAACGATTGAAGGAAATTTGTAAATCAGCATTTTTCACTTTAAATTTGTCTACAAAAATGGAATCTGTAGTCGCTTTAATGGAAATTTGATACAAAATTGTAATACGTTGAATATACGTTCTTCTTTGCCTTTCAAGTTTCTTGAAATCAGTCATCTTGTACGAAAATCACTATAGTCTGCAATACAAAAATTCGCAAAAAAATGTAATGTAAACAACTCTAAGAAATCTTCTATAAGTGTAACGTAAAGGAAATATGCAAATGGAAACTAATCTCTCTCTAATTCAAAATTATTTAGAGTGTGTCGCAATTGTAACGTAAGAAAATGTAAATGTAACCCTGCCAGTAACGATATGAAAAATACGAAAGCGCAAAAATGGAAAAACTTTGAACAAATGTTCGATGCGTAAACAACAAGCACCTTGAAACCTGGGGAAATTTGAAGTCGAACGACGAACTTGTTTACAATAACTCGTGATTACGATGCGATGGCTAAACACCTGTATCTTTTCGACGTTTTTAATACCGGAATTTTACTGAATAAAGTTGAAATTATCACAGGTTTGAATGTTTATTGTTTAATTTATACGTATCCTTGCTGAATGAGTTCCGGCTCGAAAGACCAATCTGTTAATACAGCCCCGATATCGGACGAAGTGTAATGAATTTCCCTTCGATTTAGCAGACCACCGAAACGGAGCGGTATTAATGTACGTAAATTTAACAGTCACAGGTAAAAAAAAGTCACTTACCAAGTTGAAGTAGCAGAGGTGGAATTTTTCGATCTTCTGAAATGTTCTGGGAAATTGAAAAGGCAGGAAAGGAATATTTACTAACACATAATTTAACACCCAAACGCAAACATATATTTGTGATAGCTGCACGTAATAATGTTGAATACGAGCGTCTGTACTCCACGGAAACTCAAAAGCGACTTTACGCAAACTAAACTCAAAAGCGACTGTCGTTTTACATATGCGCGAACAAATAGAACGCAATTAATTTTACAATTTTATGTACAGCAAATATTATTACCGAAAGCTTAATGTATAAAACGCAATTCTTAGTATAACACTTAATTATAGAAACAATTTAAACCTCCATCAAATTCTATAATTAAACACCTTAGTGTATAAGTGTAGAAGCATCCTTGTACTTTATTATAAAATTAACTCATTACAAATTAACAAAGCATGCAAATCTATAATGCGATTCTCATACAAATTATTACCGGAAACCATCACGGAATAAAAACCATTCACAACTTTGTAAAGTTATAATTGAATATTTTTAGTACGAAAGCACTCAATTATACAGAAACATTTATGCAAATTTATTGCAACTTATCACCGAGACTGAAAATAACAACCTTCAAGAGACTTAAAACCTTATAATTAGACATTTTATTGTACAATTATAGAGGAAGCATTTTATGCACCTATCAATGTAACACCTACTGAGACGAATATAGCAACTGATTAATTACGAATACTTAATTATTCAGCAAGACCGAAATAAAAAAAACGTAACTGGCGCAAAACGTACAAAGTATAACGCAATTATTACAAGAAATTATTATTTACATAAAAACTTTTCAGAAAAATAAAACTCGAGACAACTATAGCATCCACGAAGTATAAAAATATACAAATTCAAAGCTACAGCAATTGACCAGATATTACCACGCACAAATTCTTTAATTTAATTATGGCAACCGATAACTACGTATGAAATATAAGTAAAGCGATTCCTTAAATAACCCAACACAAACCAAACCAAAAAGTAAATCTCAATTTATACAAAAACTTGACATTAATTAAAACCGAAAGCAACCCCTAACGAAGATTTATCTTGAAAGTATTCCCCAATTTAACGGGGATCAGACATTATTTGGAAATTTCATTACCGCGTGTGAAATATTTTTAAAAATCTTTTACAACCCAGGGGATAACGAATGAAATGTTCTACTTTTACGCCTAATAATAAATAAACTGGCCATTATCAGAATATATCAAAACCCCGCAGTAACCAAGAAATTCACAAATTTGCCAGAACTACAATTCAAACTAACACAACCCGAAGATGAAGAATTAATCAAGAAACCCATGCAACTAGAACACCTAGACTTGGTCGATCTTAACCACGCCATGAAAATAATGAACAATTACAAAGAACACTTAAGTGAGATGAAAGTGCTAAAACTACATTACGATAATATAAACGTTTGAACAATTTTATTAATCAATTTAATCATTTTATTAATTATGTATGTATAATACAAAATGTATCTTACATATAAGAATAAAGAAATAAATTTAGTCATAAGGAAACAAAGGTAAATAAAAAGTAATAAAGGGACAATGAATTTTAAAAATTAAGTAAAACCTTTAACTTTTCATTTGCTTCGGGAGGACTTATATATCCCCAATCCATATATATACAAATAAATAGAAATTATTAGGAATTATTAGGGAATTATAAAGAAACTTAAGTTAAATGCAACATTGTATTTCAAGGATAACTAAGAAAAAGTTATTGAAAGTTCACAAGCAAGTTGTGAGAAGGAATGTGAATATATTGTATTCCAGACGTAAGTGATACTGCAGGTGCAGCTCACAGACGGTTAAGAAACCGCGATTACTTAGAAATTAAGATTGTTACATTGTATAATTAATAGAATAAAGAAATAAGCAGACATGAGCTCTGCAAGTTCCTACGGACATGTGAGGGGCAGGGACAACATAAATACCCCAAGAGCCCCAGATCAGTCAGTCAGTCTTGAGTATTTCAGCTTTAACATTGTTGTTTGCTTAGGATACTCGCCCTCAATTAAATTCAATTATTATTCAATTTCGACTTAGTATAAATTATATTAGTTTGTCAAAATTCCATTGTAATATCAGTTTAAGAAATCAATTTGTTACAAGAAGTTTCGGAAAGAGTTTTTAAAAAGACCGCTGCCAAGGCCCGAAACGTAACTTGCGTTAAGCTAATAATGACTTAGATGTCGTAGAAATAAAATTTAGTTTGGAAGGGCCAAAATGTATGGACGGGCTTTGTATGAAAGATTTCGTAAATAATCATTCTTAATGAATCAAGATAATTCAATTGTTGTTGTTCATTTAAATACATTGTGTGGTAAGAATGAAGTGCAACGAGACATTTAATAAAACAACTAAAAAGATATCGAAATGTGACAAACACTCGCGTATACATTCAATCGATAAATACATTGTAATAATGTGTAAGCATGAGAATTGTAAAGTTAGCATAGAATAAACTCGAAACATTGTTTTAAGCAGACGCTGACCATAATAAAATATGATTTACTGTTGGACGCTACGGAAAGAAGAAGTAAAATCATTTATATGGGAAACATTAACCTGGAAACATAAATTGTGTAAGGATGCGAGAATGTGACGAAGAAGTGACCGTAGGCAAGTTATGTTCGGAAAGTAATAAAAGATTAGTTTTGAATTTAAAAACGTAGTAAAGTGAGAAAATTGTAGAAGGTGAACGGAATACAGCTTAACGGGAGAGAAACGCGGTATACGATAAATTATGTGAACTTACGCTTGCATTGTCATTATGACGGTTTATAGGAAGTGAAATTAAATTTGTTCATCCTGCCATTGAATTGGAGTTTTGGAATTGTATTGCAGTTGTTGTTCAAAAAACGGAAAAAAATCCAGAAAGTATATTATTATCAAAATGGAAGCTGCTGTACAATAATCTTTGTGATTCTTAATCTAAACCGATAACTAAACGATAACGAAATCTAAACTAAGATAAGAGCAAAAATGAAATCAACATTATCAATAGGTCTTCAGTTCTGGAACTGGTTAGACGCATACCTCCATACCTCCCTGAAATTAACACAGTCTGCATTGTCACTTCTGTGTGTAATAGTCTGATCTAGGTCTATCTCTAGCTCTCATTTTCCCTATATCTGCTTGTAATATAGTCCTCACACTCTTCAAAAATGCCTTAAAATGTGTCCTGCCATTCTATTTCTCCTATTTTTTTTGTTTTCCGCAAATATCTTTATTCCCCTACTATTTTTATAAACTCTTTGTTATTAACTTTGTCTGTCCATGCTATCATCCTCATACATCCGAAGCCTAATATTCCAAAAGGCTTTTTCCTTTTCCTGTCTGCTTCTCCTAGTGCCCCTATGTCATAGACGTACTGTGCTGTACTCCACACCTTGAAATTGAAAAACTAAAATTTATTCATTTTTATAGTGAAATATTTTATATGCTATTTTAAGTGTAAAATTATTAAGGAATCAAATTAATTCCTAAGAAAACAATTTTATTATGGTCATCGCTAGTTTTCGTAATTTTCTAGGGCTGAAGCTGTGCTTGATAATCATGAAGTATTACGGAAAACACATGGCTACTCCTTGCACGACTTCGAGAAACTTAAGGATAGTCGATGCTTAAAGACACACCTGCATTGGTATCTACTGCCTAAAGACATAACCAGCTCAACAAAAGCACCAAAGGTTTGATACTTGATTGAACCGTTTTTTGCAGTTTATATTTATGTTATAGATAATCTACATACTTCGAAATCCTAAGGATGTGTGTGTATCATATTACCATCTTTACTCGACTGTAATTCGTTACTATAAAGGAACATTTTCGGAATTTTGCGAGCTGTTTTTAGCAGGACGAAGTAAAGTTTGATAATAAAGTATAAAAATGTTCAATTTTATAATGTGTACGTTTTAGCTCCTGGTGGACCATTTTGGAAGAATGTTTTAAGCTTTTGGAATCGAAGACATGAATTTAACATTTTATTTATTGGCTATAAGGAAATGATAGAAGACCTTCCTGCAGTTATCAAAAAAGTTACTGCTTATCTTGATAAAAATATCACGGACAGTCAGATTCAGTGTTTGGCAAAACATTTAAGTTTTGAAAATATGAAAGTGAACCCAGGTGTCAATCGCATAAGAACGATGAATTCCGCTGAAAGTATGTACATTAGGGTCGGCAAACAAGGAAGCTATAAATCAGTAATGTCACAAGAATTAATTGATAGATTTGATCAATGGACAAAGCAAAATCTCTATGAAACTGGTTTAAATGGTGAATGGGCATTGCAGTGATATATGACTTCGTTTCAAACGTGAGCAACTGTAGTTTAAAACTTGTGTTACAAGAACAATTAATAAAAAAATATTTGTATTTAACTATTGTTCATAATTGAGAAACTGTTAGGTAACACACATCTTATAACATTAGGTCACTTAATAGTCCAGTGTTCGGAAGTAGCGCGAGTTAGATTTCGGGCTTCTTAAGCGACGTTTTTAAAAAGACTTCTCCCTAAACTCTAACAAATTTTTATTATACAGAAATTACAAGTAGAAATTAACAAATGGTTGCGTTATATTCATTAACGCTTTCAACAATCAAAATTACTTTCACTAATTAATTAAATTAAATTTTGAGCAGCTTGAACTAAAAACAGTGTTAAAGTTGTGAAGCTTTAGACTGACTGACTATCTTGGGCTCCTCAGGGTATTTCTGCTGTCCCTGCCCCTCACATTGCTTGTGGGAACTTGTAAAGCTCGTGTCTGCTATTTTCAAAAACAAATTACATTAAGTCTCTGATCGGGCAACTCAGGGTATGTGGAGCGAAGTAGGCACCCCTGGAGTTCCACCTCCCGGAGCAGTGAACTGTAATCGTTTAGGGGGGAGACACCATTGGAAGAAATACGATGGACCGAATAGTAGGATATGAACACTATTGACAATATAACAAATCACAACGACAATATGGTAAACTTTATTGAGTGAATAAATTAACCAATTGATCGTACAGCGTATAGTAAGAGGATCATATTCTATAACGTCAATAAGAATTAGAAATACAGCGAAAAGCACAATTTGCAGTATATTCAATTTTTGAATTATCCGACTTTGTATAAACGCACTACTTTAATCACACTATTATAAATTTAAGTACATTTGCGGTTGCATCAAGTGCACCAACCTATTTATTTTATGATACGTCAATGGAAAGAGTCATTGCATTAATACCACACAAGCACGAGATAACTTATTGTGATACCAGATTAAGAAAATGGTTATCAATTACGATTATAACCGTAAGGATCAATAATGTTTGGACGATTTGTATGAAATTTACATACATCCGGAAAAAACACGCACCTGTGGTGAGAGAATAGAAATTACTACGAATAATGATCGCCTCGTTTTCAAGTTAATCTGTAACTTTTACGATAGAAACGAATGCATTACTAATTTTGCACACTAGAAATAATTTATAAAGCAGTGTTTTAGCATAAAGGTAATTGCAACCCGCGCAAATACGTCTGTAACTTAGAAAAGCTAGAAACAGACTCTCTCTTTTGTTTATTAGAACAAAAGCAGGTGAGCGATAAACAGCGCTGCACGTGCCACAAATGTTATCTGTCTGTCTGTTGGACAGGAAATTAAATGGAATTTAATATTGGTGAAAATTAATGAAATAAAGATAGTGCATTTTTGAACGTAATTAATCTTATAAAGAATAAAGAGAATTTTATGAATAAGAAATAATTTACGAAACTTCAACATACTCCCCCGCGTTGTAACAACGTTTCAACAAAAAAAGAAACCAGAATAGAAAGGAGAGCAACGAGGGCGGAAGAAAGAAAAAAAATGTTTTGTTCATTCGAGCCGGATCAGGGATCACGAGTCGAATCTTGACTTGAAGAAGAATGAATTTGATTTGGCAAAAGCACAACTTAGTTATTGGGCTTATGTAGTCGCCAGTTTTTGTATGAATTTTAACAGCACGAACTTTTCCGTCGCAGCCAGGAATTGTCTCTAAGACACGGGCGAGAACCCATTGAAGAGGAGTGTCATCTTCTTTGACTAACACTAGGTCATTTTTCTTTAAGTTTTCTTTTTTTCAAACCATTTTGGTTTATTTTGCAAACGATTGAGATACTCAAACAGACCAACGTTTCCAAAAGATTTGCTGAATCTGTGATATCTTTTGATAAAGTGAAAGTCTATTTTCAGAAATATTTGAGACATCTTTTTCTGGATAAGAAGTTAATGCAGAACCAATTAAAAAATGGCCAGGGGTTAAACAGCTCAAATCAGAAGCATCATTAGATAAAGGACTTAGAGGTCTAGAGTTCATTATAGCCTCTATTTGGCATAATATTTTTAGAAATTCTTCATAGGTGAAACTTTGGTTACCTATGATTCTTTTAATATGGTATTTACCACCTTTTATGGCGGATTCCCATATACCACCCCAATGAGGGGATTTTGGAGGGATAAATTTCCATGAGGTTTCATTTTGAGAAAAAAAATTAGAAATAATCAGAGAGTTATTTTTATTTTTGAAAAAATCATAAAGATCTTTGAGTTGGTTTTTGCACCTGAGAAATTTGTAGCGTGATCGTTATAGATTGTTGACGGATTTCCACGTCGCGAAATAAATCTTTTTAATGTAGATAGAAGTGATTCAGTAGATAGATTTGCAACTGCTTCGATTTGTACAGCTTTTGTAGCCATACAAACGAATATTGCTATATAGGCTTTTATTTTGGGAGCTTTACGCAGCCGAGAAGATTTTAAGAGAAAGGGACCACCGAAGTCGACACCCGATTTATGAAAGGGCCTCGCAACATTGACTCTGTCTTGATGGAGGTCTGCGATTATTTGTTTAGAAAACTGATTGCTAAATCTGAAACAAGTAATACAATTTCCAATTAACCTTTTGGTTTCTCGTAAACCATTAAGTGTCCAAAATCTCAGCCGAACGTTTAATAGGGTTGTTTGGGCACCTGCGTGTCCTAAACGATTATGCTCATTCGTAAAAATCAATTTAGTTATTTGATTTATAGAAGGCATCAGTAATGGATGTTTTTGTTGATAAGAAATGTTAGCGTTTCCTAGACGACCGCCAACTCGTAGAAGTCCAGTGGGATCTAAAAAAGAAGACAAAGAATGCAACTGTTTATTTGACAGTTGCTTATTTGTTGAGAGTTCTGACAGCTCTTTTGAGAAATATTTTTGTGTTTGCTTAATAATAAACTGTAATGATACCTTTAGTTCTTGAGGTGTTAAGGCACCAGAGATTCGATTGTCTTTGGCAATATCAATAAAACGAAACACGTACGCAAAGGTGCGTAGCAAACGAGAGAAATTAGAAAAACGCAACAAAATTTCTTCAATGTAAGTTAGGAGTTGTGATGTTGTGAATCATTGTTTGTCACAAGATGCGATTTTCTTTCTTCCGGCAATTCTAAAGTAATTAGAGATTGATCTACTGTTAGATCTAGACAAGGATTTAACAAAAACTTAGGATCTTGCCACAACGAATCATTACTAAAAATCTCGCGGACAGACAAGCCTCGTGATAAAGTATCGGCTGCATTTTCGGACGACTTTACGTGTCGCCACTTAAAATCAGAAGTTGTTCCTTGTATTTGAGAAACGCGATGTGAAACAAAAATAAACCATCTGCTGGCGTGACTTTTACACCAGGCTAAATCTATTAATGAGTCAGTCCACAAATTTACTGAGTCAAAATTTATTTTATTTTTGAAAACTTTTAATAGTAATCTTACGAGTTTTGAAAGAAGGAGCATAGCACAAAGCTCAAGTCTAGGAAGTGTAATTGTTTTAACTGGGGCTACCCTTGACTTGGAAGAAATTAACTTAGAGGAAATGGTGCCGTCTGCATATATAGCACATAAATACACACAGCCACCGTAAGCGGCTAAGCTTGCATCAGCAAAGCCACGAAGTTCAATTTTTGAAATGGTTTTATTTAAGAAATAGAACCTTGGAATGTTATGTTCTTTCAGCAATGAAAGATTTTTGTAGAAATTGTTAAATTCGTCAAGCATTTTTGAATCTGAGATAATTGTGTCCCAGTCCAGTTTAAGAATCCACAACTTTTGTATTAATATTTTATCCTTTATTATAACAGGATTTATTAACCCAAGAAGGTCATAGCACTGGGCTATTGCTGACAGAATTTTTTTTTTGGTAAGTGGGAAGATTTGCTTATTTTCTGTTGTAGAAATGTAAAGAGAATCAGAATTAGGGTTCCATTTTAGCCCTAGAACTTTATTTGGAGCATCTTGCAAATTAATGTCGAAGTCCAAGGAATCAGATTTTTTAGCGATATTTTTTAGAAAAACTCAGTGTGAAGTTTCAAAAGAATGTCTAAATTTTGCGGGCCACACAAACCGTCATCCATATAAAATTGAGAAAAAATTGCTTCCGAAGCAAGTGGAAATTCATTTTTACTCAAATATGCTATTTCTTTAAGCACTCGAGCTGCGAGAAAGGGGGCACTGTTTGTGCCGTAGGTAACAGTGTCTACCTGAATACATTTCAGATCATCCTCAGGATTTTCGCCCCAGAGGATATTTTGTAAGAACGTTTGTTCGGGATTGATTAAAATTTGTTTAAACATTTTTTGTATGTCAGTGGTGAAGACAAAAGGGAACATTCTAAATCTACAAAGAATGTCGAATAAATCCGGATGAACTTGGTAACCCTTAAGAGAGATGTCATTTAAGGAGTAACCAGAAGAAGTTTTACAATTTGCGTCATACACAACGCGTAGTTTAGTAGATGTACTACATTCACGAATAACACACAAATGAGAAATGAAATATTTATTTTCTAGTTTGCAGTTTTGCAATACTAAGGGAACATGTTTAGCATGTCCAAGAGAGACACTCTTGAAGGAAATTTTTATATTCATGAAATAAAGTACTATTTTTTTGAAATCTTATTTCTAAACTCAAAAAGCGTTTTTTAGCAATGGTAAAGGAATCGCCGAGCTTGCTAGGCTCTGACGAAGATTCTAGTGGAATGTCTACCTGAAACCTGCCGTTTTCTAATATTTTTGTTGTAGAAGTAAAAATGTGTTCGGATAATTAATTGGTGTCCTTCAGAAGGAATAGATATTTCGGAAATGTCTTCCATATTCCAGAATTTTTTTAGAAAAGAATTAACTTTTGAAGTCGCAAGAAAGGAAAATTTTGACTTATCTGAATTTTCGTTTTCAGACAGAGACATTAGAATTAGTGTAGTTTTTTGGGACTGTACCTGCTACAATCCATCGCAAGTGGGACTCTAGTAAAACAGAAAGATTTTTACCTAGTTTAATTATATTTTCGAGAATTATATCATAGTAGCAATTTAGACCTATCAAAATGTCAATTTCTGACGGCATGTGATATTCGTCGTCAGCTAAGAAAATATTTTTAGGTATTCCTATTTTGTCATTCATTATCTGAGTTTGAGGAAGCTTGTACCTTATATTATGTAAAACAGCACACGTTATTTTGAAGGATTTACTTAGATTTTTGTTAGAGAATATTTTAATATTCGCCAATTTATCGGCGATAATAGAGCTTTCGTTGATGCCAGAAATATTGATCGTTGTGTTGTGAGTTTTACACGGTAGTTGATCAGCTTATTTTTGTGTGATAAATGAGTTTTGGCTACCAGTGTCAAACAACAGCTTGGCTGAAATAATTTCTCCGTATTTAGAGCAGAGAGTTACTTTGGCCGTAGCTAGGAGGACATGGCAATATTTTACCGAATGGGCTGAATGGGTAATCGAATTAGACATATGCTTTGCATCGTCTTTAGAAATTGGTGCACAAGAATTTTCTTGCTGTGCGAAAGAATCATCATTTTGCGAACTCGGAACTTTCTTGTTTGTTTGTGAATTTTTATTTTGAAAATTAGATTTAGGAGAGAAGTTACTTTTATAACTAGGACTTGTAATCGGAAGAAGTTTATCGCCCAATCCTTTATCTATGTGTAACAAATAATTATGCGATTTAGAGCAAAAAGAACATTTTTGGGTAGAAGAACAATTTGCAATATTGTGCTTGCCTAAGCAGTTAAAGCACAACTTATTAGATTTAACGTAGTCGACTTTTTCTTGATATCTTAGATTTTTGAAGAAAATACAGGTGTATATTCTATGACCTGCTTTTTTGCAAAAGGAACACTTAAGAACTTGTTGGAATTTTTCGTGATTGGCGACTGGAGCAGAGTGATAAACAGAAATTGATTTTCTTTGCAATTTGGGACTTGCAACATCAATATTTTCTAAGACAGAACTCCTTTCTTCTAAGAATTGTATAATATTTTCCAAATTGGGAATTATAGAATGATCTCTTTCCATTTCATAAGCACGTTTTGTATTGAAATCCAACTTTTTTTGAAAAAGAAATACTAAAATAATATTCCATAAATCTTCGTAAAAAAAATTTTAATTTTTGAGAGATTGAATATTTTTTTGAATGGTAGCCGCGAATTCACCCAGTGAACTTGACTTACATTTTGTCATGATTAGAGTTTCTAACATTGCTGATAAATGAGAATTGACTATAACAAATTTGTTTTCAAATCTGCATTTTAAAATATTTAAAGTGATATGAAAATTTTCATTTGTAATTTGCAAAGAATCAATTAAATGCCGAGGTTCATTTTTTAAATAACTTTGAAGATATACTAGGCGCTGAATGTTTGATAATTGAGAATTTTTTATTATAAGAGCATCGAAAAGTTGATAAAAAGATTCAAATTCTTTTATATCTCCCGAAAAGGTTTGAATTTTGATTTCCGGCAACTTGACTGCTGTTGATTGAGGATTACTTAAAGAGAATTGAAAACTATCATCTTGATTTTCAATGCTTCCGTTTGCTTTCTTCTTAAATTAGCAATACATTGAGTACGATTACTTGCAAGAGAGAAATATTTGTCTTCTATGACGAACCTGTTTTCTACATCAAGAACTTCTTCTGAACTTTTTCGTATGAATTAAACAAAGAATGCACCCGTTGCAATCTGATTTCAAATTCGAGTGGTGTGTTACAAGTGTCCGCACTTTGAGCGAACCACGATTCTATTCGCGTAAAGGAACCTTTGACCGAGGCTCTAGACTTTTTTAAATTTCTAAGCTCATTTTGAATTTTTTAGACATTAATGTTTATAGAAAATATCATGCACTTTTTGCACAACAGTTTAACAGATAGGCAAGTAAAAATGGAATAAGCTCACCCAATTAATCGCTGCTTGTTGTCGAGTTTCCAGGAATCTTCCAGAAATGTAGGCGAAATTGACAATGTGTGTTCAGGAACTAGTGTCATCTTTCCAATAGAAAGCTGGCTTCCAGGGATATCCAGGAAATCCAGCTCTAAGGACCATTATGATCGGGCAACTCAGGGAAGGTGGAGCGAAGTAGTCACCCCTGGAGTTCCACTTTCCGGAGCAGTGAACTGTAATCGTTTAGGGGGAGACACCATTGGAAGAAATACGAAGGACCGAATAGTAGGATATGAACACTATTGACAATATAACAAATCACAACGACAATATGGTGAACTTTATTGAATGAATAAATTAACCAATTGATCGTACACCGTATAGTAAGAGGATCATATTTTATAACGTCAATAAGAATTAGAAATACAGCGAAAAGCATAATTTGCAGTATATTCAATTTTTGAATTATCCTACTTTGTATAAACGCACTACTTTAATCACACTATTATAAATTTAAGTACATATGCGGTTGCATCAAGTGCACCAACGTATTTATTTTATGATACGTCAATGGAAAGTGTCATTGCATTAATACCACACAAGCACGAGATAACTTGTTGTGATACCAGATTAAGGAAATGGTTATTAATTACGATTATAACCGTAAGAATCAATAATGTTTGGACGATTTGTAAGAAATTTACATACATCCGGAAAAAACACGCACCTGTGTTGAGAGAATAGAAATTACTACGAATAACGATCGCCTCGTTTTCAAGTTAATCTGTAACTTTTACGATAGAAACGAATGCATTACTAATTTTGTACACTAGAAATAATTTATAGAGCAGCGTTTTAGCATAAAGATAATTGCAACCCGCGCGAATACGTCTGTAACTTGAGAAGGCTAGAAGCAGACTCTCTCTTTTGTTTATTAGAACAAAAGCAGGTGAGCGATAAACAGCGCTATACGTGCCACAAATGTTATCTTTCTGTCTGTTTGACAGGAAATTAAATGGAATTTAATATTCGTAAAAACTAATAAAATAAGGATAGTGCATTTTTGAACGTAATTAATCTTATAGAGAATAAGAGAATTTTATGAATAAGAAATAATTTACGAAACTTCAACAGTCTCTTTTTAGGCTAAAAGCATTCCTCTCTATTATGTTATTTAACTTCTTTATTGCTGGAAGTAGCGGCACTTAGCAACAGCCTATTTATCCACGTTCCCAACTTAACCTTAAAATTATAATTGTGTAACGGTTTGCCTTTGGCTAGTGGCCGTAAATGAATTTTGTTAAACACAAACAAAATTGCAAATTTGATAATTATGGGAAAAAGACAGCTACCCTGGGAAGCATACAATAAGTATTATTGTTAAAGGTTTAGATGCTAAAGGCAATTTTGACAGTCAATGCAAACTGTGTACTGGCGCAAAAAAGTTAATCTGTTTCAAAATCCTCTCCATACAGTATGAAATTACATATTCAAGTATAAAGGTAAGGTAATTTACTGTTTGGTTTAACAAGTGCATATTATCCAAAATTTATACTTTCAAATGAATTTAGTAAATTGACAATTTCTTTCATTTTTAGAGAAAGCACAGCTATAAACTTAAAAAATCACTACAAGACATAAAAAGTTTTACTGAAACTAGAAGAAACAATTATAATATTCAAGCTAAAACTACCAAATTAACACTGAATAATCATATTATGTTAAGAAGAGGAATGTTGCAAGTTCAAGCAATGAAGAAATTGAACGGGCACTTTTAATATGGATTGTCGATGGAATGCATGCATCTTCTGAAAGCGGATAAAAAGAGTTTTCAGGATTTGTGGTATAAGCTTACCTCAAAAAATTTAATGTGCTCCAAAATATTACTTCAGAGAATTGATAATTTGTTACAGAAATGAAAGAAACCATTGTTGACGTTGACTTAGTGTATACAACAGTGGATTGTTGGAGTGTCTTTAATAAATCATTTATAGATGTTACATGCTCTACATGTGATATTCCAATGCTCCACCCAAAGGTACACTACGTTGGTCAGGAAGCGAGCTTTTTTTACCTGAAAAATTTTGAATTTTGCTGAACCCGTGCTGTTCCAAGCAAGGGAAGGATCTTTAACGTGCGTGACAACACACACAAGAGACCTCCATTTTACCTCTCATCCAAAGGAGAGCGTATTTTGGTGAAAAATACTCGCCTACCATTTTCAAGCGAAAGTGTCACATGCCCTACATGTGATTTTCCAATGCTCCATCCGAAGGTACTACAGTGGCCAGAAAGCGAGTTTTTTTACTTGAAAAATTTTGAATTTTGCCGAACCCTTGCTGTCCCAAGCAAGGAGGGATTTTTAACGTGCGTGACAACACTCACTCACGGGGTTCCATTATACTTCTCCTCCGAACGAGGGCGTATTTTTGTGAAAAATACTCGCCTAACATTTTTCAAGCGAAACGTGTCGGGATTCAAACGCGGGACCTTGGGCGTAGTAGTCACACGCATACCAACTACGCCACGTAGCCGCCCAGTGTCACATGCTTTACATGTGACTTTTCAATGCTCCACCCGAAGGTACTACATTGGCCAGGAAGCGAGTTTTTTTTACCTGAAAAATTTTGAATTTTGCCAAATCCTTGCCGTTCCAGGCAAAATAGGGAACTTTAACGTGCGTGGCAACACTCACACACGGGACCTCCATTTAAACTCTCATCCGAACGAAGGCGTAATTTTTGTGAAAATTGCTCACCTGCCATTTTTCAAGCAGTTGGCCGTGTCGGGATGGTGTCACATGCTGTGCATTTACATTTCCACCCGAAGGTACTACATTGGTTAGAAGGCGAGTTTTTGGTTGCCTGAAAACTTAGAATTTTGCCGAACCCTTACCGTTCCAGGCAAGGTAGGGATCTTTAACGTGCGTGACAACACTCACACACGAGACTTATATTTTACCTCTCATCCGAACGAGGGTGTATTTTTGTAAAAAATGCTCGTCTAACATTTTTCAGGCAGTTGGCCGTTTCGGGATTGGTGTCACATGCCTTACATGCGATTTTCCAATGCTCCACCCGAAGGTACTACATTGGCCAGGAAGCGAGTTTTTTTGCCTGGAAAATTTGGAATTTTGCCGAATCCTTGCTGTTCCCAGCAAGGTAGGGATTTTTAACGTGCGTGACAACACTTACACACGGAACCTCCATTTTACCTCTCATCCGAACGAGGGTGTATTTTTGTGAAAAATGCTCGCCTAACATTTTTCAAGCGGACCGTGTCGGGATTCGAACCCGGGGCCCTGGGCGTAGTAGTCACACACATACCACTACGCCACGGCGCCGGCCCGGTGTCACATGCCACTGGATAAATCCAAATACGTTTGATCACAAGTCTTATGCTTTAGCATGTCGCAGAATAAAGGGAAGGCATACACTTGATGTTTTGACGAAAGAAATTTCTAGTATATACATTGAATTTAGAATTCAAAATAAAGTTGTTACAACAGTAACAGACAATGCGACAAATGTTATAAAAGCGTTTCAAGTATTTCAAAAGCAAACAAATCATGATCAATCAATATGATGAAGAGCAAGAGGATTTACAAATTGAGAATCATGAAATTGTTATCGTTGAAGTACAAAGTGCTTTAGAGAAACTTGATGCAAACAACTTAATATCTTTGTCTCCTCACCAACGGTGTGCTGCACACTTACTTCATTTAATTGCTTCACAAGACTGTGAAAAAAAAAATTAATGAAAAATGTCAATTATTAAAAAAAAATTTCAGGAGTGCATTCGGCAAGTGTCAGGTATTGTGGAATAAATTTAAACAGTCCAATGTAACTGCAGATTTTGTAAAAGATAATTTTGGGGTAAACTTGAAGGTTCCAAACAATACTCGTTGGAATTCGATGTATGACGCCGTAGCATGGTTATTTCGTTTTTGAAAGAAAATACTACAAAGGACATAATACATCAAATATATAACTTTGTGGGTCTTACTAGACTTTCGAAACAACAAATAGAATTCCTTATAGAATTTGAGGATGTAATAGGGCCTCTTACTAAAGCCTTGGACATTTTTCAAGCAGGCAAAAATGTTACCATTGGTTTTTTTACCTGTTTTACATCAGCTGCTAAATGATATGAATTCAAAAATTACCGCCAAATTAAAATATTGTGAATCATTGGCACCAACTATAATATTAAGTATTGACAAACGCTTTAAAGATGCAATGATTAATAAAAATAATATTCTTACTGCATGTTTTCACCCTCTTTTTAAGTTAACGTAGGTATCAAATTTTCATACAGAAATTAAAATTTCTGCCACAAAAATTACAAAGTGGATGGAAGATTCAATTCTTTGTATAGTGCCGGTTGATCCTATAGATATTAAAAAAGCTAATAATACCTCCGAGCAAATTTTTAGAAATGAATATTCAGGATTTTTCAAGTTCAATGCTACAAATACAAATGCAATCAATCTACCAAGTGAGGTAACTAGGACTGAATTAGTTACATTTTTAAGTGAACCTCCAAATGTAGAAGCATCTAACATATCAACTTCTTAGTTAAAATAATTTTCGTGAAATTAAACAGCTCGTTGCCGTCTAGTGCTACAGTTGAAAGATTATTTAGTTAGGGTGGACAGATTTTGCCAAACAGAAGAAATCGTCTATCTGATGTAAACTTTAAAAAACAACTGTTACTAAAGGTATATGGGTAAACATTACAATTGTAAAAAGTTTTCTTAAACTGTTCAATTTTAAAAATAAATTTGCAGCACTTGCTTTTTTTGCATTTTACATAAAGAAGCGTCAAAAGTAGCATTGCTACTTTCATTTTGTAGTTGTAGTTGTAGCAAATTACTTTTTTAAAAAGTAGTTGTAGATGTAGCAAGCTACTTTTTTGTGAAGTAGTTGTAGTTGTAGCGAGCTACATTCTAAAAGTAGTTTTCCAATCACTTAATACTATATATTAATTTGCAATAGATGCTTCAACCGTGTCTGGTACCACTCAAAAACCGTGGTATGAGTCCGCACTGACAGTATCTTAGTCTTGAATAAAAATAAGAATAATTTAAAACAATATTTATATTATAGTCGTCTCTTAACATCGCACACTTAACGCGTCTGTTTTATAGCATTATAAACCTTCGTAAAATAGTCTTTGCCTTGTTCTGCAATATACTCCAGTAGCGTATTTGTAACAAGTCTGTAACCTCCCCTACCATATTATACTTTATCATAGGGGCGACCAATGTTAGTTGTTACAATTTAAATTCTAGACCTCATTACCGGACGATAAATAAAGTTAGAAGAGTTATCTCAGACCAAAGTATTATTTGTAGTGATACCTTCTAAATATCTAGCGGTGAAAATAACAAGAAAATATAAACATATAAAATAAACACTCTTTGTACCTTAAAGTAGATCAACCCACCTCGTTTGGAAGGTAGTTGTTACTTGACTGGGGTAAATTGATACAACATACAATTTTAAACGTTCCTATACCAAAACTAACTTCTAAACAAACTTATAAAAATAAACTAATAATGCAACAAAAACTAGAAGTGTATAGAATGCCTAAGAGTCCATATCATCATAGGCATCGAAATTAATACAAAAAAATGGAGTTCCATCTGTAAAATCTAAATGTACGCAATTTCCGCATCTTATACCCTACAACCATTCTTCATTTGATCCGGAGTTTTTAAAACATTCCCCACAGAATACACAAAAGGTTTCTTTTTTGGAATCACTGCTGCTAGTAGAACGCACAGGTGACTTTGTAAATTTACTATATTTTACATTCACATTTTTCTCTGTCGGTTTCTTTATATTCAAGTTTGTGTTTCTCTACATAAGTTTCTCTTTGATTGATTTTTCAAAATCCCTATATTTTTTAATTTCTTCTGTTTTTCCTCAAACTCAGGTACATTTTTGTTAAGAGTATCAGTCCAAACTGTTGCTTTTCGTTTTTTCGTCCATCTTTTCTGGTATTTTACCCAACTCCAGCTAGCGGTGTGGGTCTTGCCACGGGTATTTTTAAGGGAACGTCCAATTTGAACGCCAGAAATTTTATGACAAAGTAAATGATTAGGTTGTCATTAATCAAGGGATAGAGGGGGAGTGCCACAGCTAGTGAGAGTCGGAGAGTGGGGGGGGACCAAGAAAAATAAGGATATCCGCAACAATTTACCTAGCTGAAAAATAAAATACAGTATTAGCACAAACATAAAATAAAGATAGATATTGATCAAATAGCAGAACACTAGTCCGCTCAAAGAAAATAAATATATATTATATTTGAATATAGAAATCAATAAGAAAAATAAATTCATACAGAACGCTAGTCTGCAATAATACCTGTGGGAATTTCCCAAAGAACTTTGTGTAGAACTTTTACTTTTATTTTTTGTTTGTTTCTGTAAAATAAAGAAAATAATCATAATTATACCTGGAGTTCACGACCCCAAATAAAAGAGTAAGATATAGTAATTTCACTTTAATAAATAATCTAGAATGCTCAACCAAAACAAATTGACTTTTGTAATACATCAGTAACAATTATCAAATTACCAATTATCATTATTTGCACAATGTTTCCAGAAATTAGGCATAGTAGCATTTATAATATAAGAGAGTTAATAATATTGTTCCGTAATTCAAAGAACAAGTTCGATATCTGAAAATATGAAATGGCCCAAAAGAAAAACATTAATCGGCCGACTGGGACGGAACTCGATAGTACTATCGTTTGTACCGCTTACAGCAAAAAGAATAATTATAACTTGTCTGACTGAGGGTCAGAAGCAAAACCCCTAGCTAACATAAATTTACTACTTCATTCATAGTTTTCACGAATTTATTATTTCTTAAATTATTAAACTTCTTACAAATTCTCTCTTTTAAATAAGATACAGGTTTGGAGCTAAAGATTGTTAACTAAAGAAAAGATATCAGTACAGTAAGTATATAAAAGTTAAAATCAGCTATAAGTAACATGAGATATAATTGATCTATAACATTGACGAATTTTATCTGTTTAACGATGTCGCCTCAAATTTTCAACTAGTTTAGTAAGAGTGAATACCAAATAAGAATCTGATAACAGAACAAACAGCAGATTGTAGTGACGTTAACATTCACAGCACGCAACGGCGTTGCTTAATTCGACAGGTTATTATTTTCTTTAGAAATTCCGCCTGTTCTATCTACGTAGAAATGCGAAGTAGTGTTGTCGCTGCGTACCATTTCACTAAGAAAGTAGGAACTAAAGGTTCACGAATAGTAGGACTATTTTAGATATACGAATTCAGTCCATAGGCGTTTAAGTGTTCAAAGTACGAGATTTTCACTCAACAAGGTATAAGTAGATAGAGATGTTTTCGGTGACTTGATGTGCAGAGTACAACAAATTTTAAGAAAACGTTCTACGGATATTATTAAACCGTAGGTAGACCAAATTAATAACAGCATCAAGTTAGGTTCAAAATACTTGAGTTCAAAGTTCAACTTCTACAATACGTAAGACATAAAAGTCAAACAGGTACTTATCTGAAACTATGTTAAATGTAGCACATACTCACAAAACTACACTCGTACTTTTTAAGTGAAAGAGCACTTATTTCTTTCATTTTTCAAAACAATTTAATACAGAAAGATAAATATCCACGGCGTGGTATGGCAAGATAGTTCGTACCACACCTCACTTTTCGAAGGATCCTGCAAGAAGAAGGAAGTTTTCGCAGGTGTTTACTTTAACAACCTGCTACAGATAACCAGAAACAAATAATACCAACTCATTATAATAGGACGCATTCGCCTAAGGATGTGTTTCAATCTCGATCATCTAACCACACTATCGAATCGTGGAGAGTGAAAGTCGATAATCGCGTAATATAATATAAAGAGATTATTCGCAAACGAGTTAATAATTATAAGGAATAGAAATAATAGTTACAGAAATGTATTTACAAATTGAGTAAAGCGTAAAGTGTTGAACTACAAAAATGCACATTACAGTCGTATTTCATAAGAAGTGAGATATACACTTATTGCTACCTTTGAAATGTTCATCTTACGCTTTAGTGAACTGTACAGAATTTCGGAGGTAGAGAGCTATAGGCTGTACTGGAGTAGCATAGTGTTTGCGGTCCTTCTCTTGTTGTTAATTGATTTCCGTCGTTATTGTCTTTGGCAACTGTTTCATAATTTTAAAAATTTTATTTTTATTAGCAATCTCAGAAATGAGGCGATTTGTTATATTAGCTGACATAAACTCATCATCGGTAGATATATTTCTGTTAAAAGGAATATGTCACTTGTTTCAAAACCGGCTTTAATATTTAAAGGGGTATGGGCTAATAGCAAAACCTTCTTAATGGTTCCGAGGATATCATATATAGTTATCGTCTTCCGAGGATTATTACGCATCCAAGCATCACACTCTGTTCATATATTTCTATAGAGGTCTAAATACGGGTCGAAGATGAGGTTGCAGCGTATGCGAGCAGTGAAAGGAGGAAATATAACTATGACCCCGTTTTCTTTACAATAATTTATACCTGTTACATGTGATTTATGGTTGTCTATCATCATTTAACACTGGACTATTTTTGGTACTTTTTGGGAACTTGACAAAGTATTCAAAAAAAATTAAAAAATCTTCTGCTTCCTACACACCAGTGGGGCCAGAAGATACACATATCTTCTATAGTTTTTGCGAGGAAATACAAAATGGGCAGAATTGAATTGCCAGAAACACTATGCTACGTACATAGACGTGAACGGAAGGGACAAGGAAAGAATGACTGGGCTCAATCGGCGAGTAGGCAGGGTTTTACCAGACCGAAAGTAAAAAATTGCCTGAATATAAAAAAAATTAAAAGTGCAGTTCAACCTGTAATAAAAATAAACACATTGATTTATAACAAAAAAAAATAAATTGTTTATTGGGTTAAACAACCTTTAACTTAACGGTTTCACCAAATTACAAAGCATCCTAACCAAGAAAATATTTACAATTTTACAATATGTACAATGTTTACAAATACTGTCCGGTAACCTTGGGCTAAGTGAAAACGTTTTCCCCCACCCCAATTGACATAACTCGAAATGGATTCTAGTCCCCGCAATATCTAAGTATAAATAGGATATATATATATATATGTATATATATATATATACATATATATATATATATATATATATATATATATATATTTATTGCTATACTATTATTAAATACTCATCATGCACCTACGTTGGGCTATTATATTTATTGCTACGTACTCTAAATTATTGAATCACCATTTTAATATTCACGATTAAATGTAATTATCTCCTCCTCCAGCTGTTTTCTTAATAATGCTATCAACTGGATTTATCTTTAAACAACTCTATCTACCAATGGCAAAATTCGATACGTTACCGCCTTGCGGGTTATCTCTTTCCTATTCAACTTGTGGCTCCGCCTTTCTACTATTCAAATCTTATGACTTCGGCTAGCATTTATTTGCAATTATAAAATTCAGTAAATTTAGATTTAGGTGCTTGCTAATATAACCTCGAATTCCCACTCCATCCGTGGGTTTGGTCTAGAACTCGTCGCTTGTCTCTGACCAATCAAATAATTCTATTACGAGCAGTTTCTGATGCAATGCTCCACGTTTTCCCATAATCACAACCTGCCCGCAGCTGTCTCTCATTGTCAACATGCTGTATTTTGATAGATTACTTGCTTTTCTATAAACAACTGATGCAATCCGACTTTAACTTTTCATGTTTACATATGATTCACGCAATTTTAATCATTTCTCTTATCAAAATGGTTAGATCTTTGTACGCATTTATATTAACTACCTGAAACTCTATTTCTATATCCGTATTAATTTAATCGTCTGGAACTCTTCTTCTTAATGCGTGTCTAATTACACTTTATCAAATATACGCGTGCTTCCACTGAAAAATATCCTTATTTGTTTTACCTAAATTAACTAAACTTTATCTACAGGGTATTTAATATTTACTCTCTACTTAATACATTTATTTCTCATTCCTACGCCGACTATGCGTCTTCCTATGTTTACCTGCGTCGCCCAAAATTATCTCTACTCTATATACAGGGTGTTGACTACTTACTATCTACAAACTATGTCTATTTCTTAATTATCTCCTTAAATAAGTGTAGTTTTCTGCTGACTATTCTAATTACTCATTCCCGAACGACCTTTACTATAACGTGCACCCTTAAGCAACCCCTTATCACAGCATAATTCCCCCAAATTAAAATATAGAATTTCATATCAATGTCCTTTTTGGCGCCCAACGTGAACTTAAACTCACATTGGTGTGAAATTATTATATTTTTATTTCCATTGTGAAATCCAATTCTTTTTCTTTATTAAACTCATATTTACATTTTATCTATCTCATGCCTATGTCCTATTATACTCTACTATTTATACCTATACCTATTCTTATATTCAAATCCTATTCTATTTTTCTATGTATACCTATTCATAATTTATTTTACATTTACTTTTATCTATTCATCTGTCTTTGCATGGGTCAATTAAGCTTATTTATTTCTAGCCTCCCCCTTTCTATTCTTAAATCTGGGTCCTTTTAATCTATATTTCTCAATCATATTTTTATCTATAACTATGCCCTTCGTGCTGATTTGATATCCCATAAATTTAACTTTATCTTGAAAGAATTCGCACTTCTTTAAATTTAACCTTAAACCTGCTATATTTAATTCTAATAATATTCTTTCTAAATGAACAAAGTGTTGTTCCACACTATCACTAAATATTAATACGTCATCCACGTAGTGGATACAATATTCCTCATACGGTCCCAAAATATTCTGCATCGCCTTCACCAATGCAGCCGTACTCGAGGACAAACCCAACGGGACCACCCTAAATTGATATATTCTTCCTTCTACAGAAAAACCTGTATATTTCCTTGATTCTCGCGCTAATGGAATCAACCAAAATGTATTCTTGAAGTCTAATTTGCTATAGATTTTCTTGTTACCTATTCTTGCTAATATGCTCTCCATCGTTGGTCGACAATTGTATTGCGGCTTCGTTCGCTTATTTATCTTTCTTGCATCAAAACATAACCTAATGCTATCATCATTTTTCTTCACGACGACTAATGGATTCACAAAATGTGTACTGGAGTTTTCTATTATACCTTCACGTAACATTTCCTCAATTTCTTCCTTCACTCTATTCCTATACGCTACTGGAATAGGATATATTTTATTGTTAAACGGCTCTGTATTCGTTACTTCCAACTTGTGCACATAACCCGTGGCAATTCTCGACTTCGACCCAATTAATTCTGAATGCTTATTCAATAATATATTCACCCTATTTCTTAAATCATCTGGACACTTAATCTCTTCCTTTTCATTACACCCATTATTTATCTCTTCACTAAACTGATTAATATTTACGCAGTCGTTTTCTATTACTATATTCCCCTTTTCATACCATTTAATATATTTCCCATTACACTCAATCTCTTTGCATTCCGCATTTATCTTCAACCCCAACTTATCTATCATATTCATCCCAAATATAACATCTATCTTCAGTCCAGGTACTACCATAAACTCATTTTCACATATTTTATCCCCCATTTCACATCTCAGAATTACCATTTCATTTATTACACTAAATTTCTTATTATTTGGTGCCACTAAATTACACCTCGCTATAGCTATCGCTTTATCCCCCAATTTTTCTCGTTTAACAAACTCTTCCGCAACAAGTGATGCTTCTGCTCCAGTATCAATTAACACTTTAACTATTTTATCTTCCACCTTTAAATTATTTATTGGCAATAAGTTCCTTTCAAATCTTCCTAATTCATTATCCATTTCATATTTAATAAACTCGCGCTGGTGTTCATATCCGTTAATTCGTAGAATTTTCCTCGGTTCGTCCGTACTAAAAAATCCTGATTTCGCGTCGAAGGTCCTGCCTGACTCATTATCCCTGTATCTGTGCGATTCGTATTCCTTATTTCCATACTATTAATATTTCTAGCTTGCGTCCGTCGATCATCATTTTCCTGTCTATTTATTACTCTATTATTTCCCTCATGATTCGTTCTCTCCATTCGTTGCCTTGGTATCTGACCAGTATCCCTGTTTTGCCTAAAATCATTATTAAAGTTGCCATAGTTCCCCCTATTAAAATTTCTTCCGCGATCATAATTATAATTGTTCCTTCGATAATTATTCCGAGTCTCCGTATTCCTTATAAAATTGGTGCGTCGATCCCTAACATTATTTTCAATTTCATAATCATTTTCCAAATCATCATATCTCTGCAAATAATCAATAAACGTATCTCTATCCACTATGTTTTGCGTCGTTATGTATCGCTTTACTTCAGCGTTAAAATGACTTGCTAAATACCTTATAATAATTTTATCTTCTAAAGGAGGATCCAATTGCTTCGCTACAGTAAATTTCTCAATCGCATATGATTCTCGCGTTATCCCTTTCGCCGAATCATATCTTCCCATAATTAAATTACTTCGAATTCGATTTTGCTGATTGTCATTCCAGAATTGACGTAAAAATTTGCTTTCAAACTGTTCAAACGTTTCTATTTCACTCTCAACTAAATTGTACCATCTTTCCGCATTCCTTTTAATATTGCCCTAATTAAATTTAATTTCAATAATTCATTTGTAGATCCCTGTATCAACATTTTAAAATTTTTCAGAAATATTTTAGGATTTAATTTTCCGTCCCCATAAAATTTGGTAAACTGTTCAATTAAAAGATTCGTTTGAATTAACCTATTTGATTCTTTATTAAAATTTATTGGATTACCTTTTAAATTATTTATTTCTTGATTTATTGTTCTGAATTCCGTCTCGCAATTTTCTTCCATTTCTCCTAATTTAATATTTAAATTCGTGATTTTATTGTTGGACTCGCTTTCGTACTCTTCTCGTTTCGTTTTGATTAAAGACATATGATTCCATAAACCGTCTATTTCCTCAGAAACTCTCCCAATTTTTACATTCATTTGTGCTTTAATATCCGCGATAGTGTGATTCGTCTCTTGCAAACCATTACTAAGAATCTTAATTTCACTCTCCAATTTCTCGTGATATTCCTCCATTTTTGTTTTAACTGTATTTATGGCTTGTTCACTCTTATCCATTTTATCATTTAATGCCATTAAGATATCCAACATCTTGGTTTCTTGTGAAGTTCGCCTTTTTTCACTCAAACTTCTCTCCATTTTGAAATTACTATTTTTACTCTAAACTTTTAAATACTAAATAAATCTACCTAACTTTAAATATTGTACAAATTTCTCTATTTCTCCTTTAATTGAAACTTTTCAAATCCCCGGTTTAGTTTACTTAATTTATCTGAAATCTCGCAATCGTATTTTAAAATATATTTTAATTTAATTCGCGCCTCCTAATCTCAAGTTATTTTATCGTGGTTTAATCCATGCCCCAACTTGGGTAGCCATCTTTATTGCTATAATTCGTGCCCTAACGTTGGTGCGACATCTTTATTGCTATACTATTATTAAATACTCATCATGTACCTACGTTGGGCTATTATATTTATTGCTACGTACTCTAAATTATTGAATCACCATTTTAATATTCACGATTAAATGTAATTATCTCCTCCTCCAGCTGTTTTCTTAATAATGCTATCAACTGGATTTATCTTTAAACAACTCTATCTACCAATGGCAAAATTCGATACGTTACCGCCTTGCGGGTTATCTCTTTCCTATTCAACTTGTGGCTCCGCCTTTCTACTATTCAAATCTTATGACCTCGGCTAGCATTTATTTGCAATTATAAAATTCAGTAAATTTAGATTTTATATAATGAAACCAATATGTTATGTACAGCTTTTGAAATTATATGTAATACATTTCTTATAAATTTCATTTATTAACAACCATCTAGTATGTACTCAAAAATCCCAAAGTCACCAAAGAAAATTTATTATCTTTACGAACAAAGTGAGAATATTCTAAACCTGTTTTCATATTACTCATTTAATACGTATGCAACCTCTTTTGTTGATTTCTTCACAAGCATATCATATTTAGCAAATTCAATATTAAAATAAAATAAAAATCCATATAGAAAAACAAATATCTTATAACTAAAAATCTGACCTGGTTTTATCTTTTTCACATCGACGCTTCCAATAAAAATGATCTTCCCCAATTCTGGATTCCATTCAATTTATTCCACTACGGACCATCACCATTAAATTATATACCCCAATTTATTTCAATTCTTCAAACTTAGACTTTCATCATTCTTGCCCCAGACTTAAAATTGTAGTTTGTTTCACCCCTGTACTTCAAGATTGCATTATTCCTCTTTCCCCTTGACATTTAAATTGTATTACTGTATTTTTTTCTTAACATCAGAATCCTAGTCTATTTCCCTCAGACCTCGAAACCCTATTATTTCTATGTCTTAGTTTACAATAAATTCATTAAAAACGTACTTACGTTTAAACGGCAATTGTAATCTTCATATTCGCACTTATTTTATTTTTCACTTTTATACTTCATACGTACTACTCTGTTTCATGGCAATGCACTTCGGCCTTCATTGAGTTCAAAACTGACTTTCTTATCAAGGTGCTTGCTAATATAACCTCGAATTCCCACTCCATCCGTGGGTTTGGTCTAGAACTCGTCGCTTGTCTCTGACCAATCAAATAATTCTATTACGAGCAGTTTCTGATGCAATGCTCCACGTTTTCCCATAATCACAACCTGCCCGCAGCTGTCTCTCATTGTCAACATGCTGTATTTTGATAGATTACTTGCTTTTCTATAAACAACTGATGCAATCCGACTTTAACTTTTCATGTTTACATATGATTCACGCAATTTTTAATCATTTCTCTTATCAAAATGGTTAGATCTTTGTACGCATTTATATTAACTACCTGAAACTCTATTTCTATATCCGTATTAATTTAATCGTCTGGAACTCTTCTTCTTAATGCGTGTCTAATTACACTTTATCAAATATACGCGTGCTTCCACTGAAAAATATCCTTATTTGTTTTACCTAAATTAACTAAACTTTATCTACAGGGTATTTAATATTTACTCTCTACTTAATACATTTATTTCTCATTCCTACGCCGACTATGCGTCTTCCTATGTTTACCTGCGTCGCCCAAAATTATCTCTACTCTATATACAGGGTGTTGACTACTTACTATCTACAAACTATGTCTATTTCTTAATTATCTCCTTAAATAAGTGTAGTTTTCTGCTGACTATTCTAATTACTCATTCCCGAACGACCTTTACTATAACCTGCACCCTTAAGCAACCCCTTATCACAGCATAATATATATATATATATATATATATATATATATATATATATATATATATATAATAAGTTAATCTAAAAAATTTTTTAAAAGAAAATTTAACTGGTGTACAACTCACCTTCTAACATTGAAGAAATCAGTTTACAATTAGTATAAAGCATAGAACACAATTAACTATGTATTTCTTTGATTATTGAATGTTAAATAAGTTTGGGATTATATTTTACCGAAATTCGAATGAAGATAGCAGTGAGATAAAAATACACATGATTAAAAATAGAACAACATATTAATCAATGTTTCCGAAGCTGCACCAACATACATAATAAAACTGCAACTGAGAAGAACAAAAGAATATTTTACTACGCTGCAGAAAACTTGGTATTACCAACCTTGTATATTAGAAATTAGTTACAAAAATATACAGTTTATAATAATAATATTCTATCAATGTTCTTGTACTATCTGCCTAGATAAAACATGTATGTTTTCCATATTATCTTTGTATTGGCAAGCCTGTTTAATATATTTAGTTTCTAACGAAAATAATAAATCAATTTAACATTCAATAATCAAAGAAGTACATAGTAAATTGTGTTCTATGCTTTATATTAATTGTAAACTGATTTCTTCAATGTTAGAAGGTGAGTTGTACACCAGTTAAATTTTCTTTTAAAAAATTTTTTAGATTAACTTATAAATTATTTAAGTTTTAATATTTTTATATTTATTGTAGACTTAAACATGTGATCATGGTTTAATACACCGAAACGCGTAATGTTTATTACAAATATTAAAAAGCATTTTTACTATTATGACCTACATCCCAAGAAATTTACATACAAATTGAAATTTTAAAGGTCAAGAAACATTTTACTCACATATATATTGTAGTGGATTTAAAGGGTGAAATTTTGGGGTCAACAATGCAATTTCATAACACCCTGTATAGAAAGAGGAACCATTTATATAAATGCAAAATTAATTTTATTTATTTAATTTAAATTAACAAATACTGACATAATTTTATAATTAGGGATTAGAAGGTAATAGTTTCATAAAGAAAATCAATTGTATAGGCCAATAGAAATTATTATTTAATTTAATTTATTTTAATTTAAGGGGTTATAACGCCAGAAAACGCAGCAGAGCATGAAAAATCAATAATCTTAAGGCGAAAAGCTTTCTTAACAAACAAACAGACGTCGGTTATATAAAAATACTGTGAAACGTAAGCTCCTAGAAATATTATTTTAAACGATCATTAATTAGGCACAGCTGCACGTTGGAAAAGTTACCTTCGCCTTATTTGTGAAGATAACAGGCGAGCTTCGAGGACATATTGTTTAACCGTCGTTGGTTTCGCATAAACACTAACAAGAGCTTCTTAAAGAGCAGAAAAGATGCACAATTAATGATATGCTACAGAATGAGACGGGCATAGAAGCTTGCATTTTAGTAGGCACGTATTCGATCCACGTGGGGTTCATAAAGACGCGAGCAGCTATATCGATTTTCTACAACTCAAGCAAAGTTAGAATGCGACGTCAAATATGCATAAGACAAGAATAGAGATATTACAGGCGGAGTTATAAAACGTCACTGAAATGTATGATTGGTCGAAATAGATAGTTTTAGAACAGACGAGCACGCGACAGGTGGATGTGATAGTTTGTTGGATATAGCGTGTTGACGAGCAATATTTCTAGAAGTTTAAAACGGTTACACAAAATTTGCGAAAATGTTATTTTGCAATTAGGTATTTCGCGTAAAGTGTGGCCAAGGGGGGCCTGGTTTTATGATATAAATACGCTAGGAAAATTAATTGGGCTCTCTTTAATTTTGCATCGCTTAAAGACGTACAAAAATCAACTGACGAGGCTTGTAAGTATGAAAAATTTGTAAATTCAGTAGTACCGTATTATAGATTGTTGTGGCCTTACAGTTAGAAACGCGAATAGTGTCGAGTTTATTTAAATTTAACTGAGGTCCAACGAATACTTTAGCAAGCTTGTAAATTAATAATGCGATAATAAACAAGTGTAATATACATGGATTTGGATATGGAAATAGATATTGGATGGGTAGCATGAAACGCAGCTTAGATTGTGTTCATCTTTAAACATCTGGTGGAGCCGCACACATAACCACTAGACCGAGGGGTTTAGGAACATAATACATCGTCAACGGAGATGGAATCTTCAAGTTTTTCCAGGTAACGCATTAGAATTTTCTGTTTTTTTATAAACTGTTAAAATTATTTGTGATGTGTAAGAGTGAACTTCGATGGTATTTTTCGTTATTTTACGTATTGAAAAGGATACGTATAGCTGACTATTATTATGGTATTTTGAATATAAAACAAAAGGTGTACGTAAAGCTTATTGAATTTCTTGATAAATTTAAATTTAATTGTTAAGAGTACATGGTTTTTTTTTAAGTTTGTAGTAATAGTATGCAAAGTGGAAGCATACATTAATAAACTGGGTTATCATGAGCTCACCATACTCCAGCGTGTAGTAGAAATAAAGATAAGGTATTATTTGGGGCCCATTTACTCCTGTTGCATTAAATGTGTTTGAAATTTCAATTTTAAAAACAAGGACTTTACAAAGATAGCATTTATTGAGGTGTACCTTGAGCACCGAACTGTAAATAACTTTGAATTATTATTTGTAACTAGTGGTTAATAAATATTGTATGATTGTTGTATTATTTTGTGATTTTATTGAATGGTGTGTGAACGGTAAAGAGAATGAGAGTAAATTTAGGTATACGAGAAGAAGCACAGCTGAGCTAGCCAAGGAAACTGCTGAAGAAATTAATTTGATAGAACAGAAAGCGGGTAAGAAAAATTTTGTAAATTTTTATATTTTTGTAAATTAACTTTCTTACTCTGGCAAGGTCCGGAGCTTAAATTAGAGAGTTCCACGGCAATTTATGACGCTGAATCTGTGAGGCTCGAATGTTTTCTAAAAGTACCAGTTTCCGGACCTAAAAGAGGGTTCCACGGCAAATTTATGAAGGCCCGACGTTGGGGCTTCAATGATTTTTAGGGAGTTCCAGAGATTGATCCCAGTTCCACGGCAATTTATATATATATATATATATATATATATATATATAATAGTAGTACGTCAGGAATTTCTTTCTCTTATCGGTTAGATAACATAGGTACAAATAGTAACGCGAAAGAAATTCCTACTTGAATATATCACACTCTTCAGTAACACCAGTATCAAACAGGATGCGTCCAAATTGCACCCAGGAAATCCTTTCTTGGTACAGTTATATAAGAACCATTAGAGGTGTCGGCAACTATATAAGACCCATACAAGTAAGTAGTGCAGAAACCCTCACCCGCGCGTCCACGTTGTTGGATTGGTAACACCATCCTCAAGGACAGAGAGGAACAGATGGACCCGGGACCATGCAATTCGTGCATCCTTCCTACAAAAGAAGCGGCAACCGCCTCCTCAATCAGGGGTCAATGTAATGGACGGTCATGTCCGCCGGAGGAAGCTATAACAAGTACGATTGAAAATTAGATTATTTACGAAGAACAGTATATTTTTTAAAACTGAAAGCACTTACCACACAACGGTGTGCACGAAATTCCGTAGATAGGGAAAAACGACAAATCTTCTTGGTCGTACGGAAATAGAATAAAATGAACTCGTTCTATAGCCAGAATTAAATTCAATCCCAGCGTTATCAAACACACAGGTGTTAATAGAAACTCGAAACAAACTTTGTCAGAGAAGTGTGATCCATTATTTCAAAGAGTTTTTAGATTTGAGTATTATAAGAAGTAATCACACTCTATTGTCATATGTATCAAGCCGACGGATACTTGAAACAAGGTACCGATTATTTAAATTATAGAAGAACTTTCCATTTCGCAGTAAATAGGTTTAAATGGAATTGTAGTAAAGTGTACTTATTGTAGTAGTGTCTAATATACAGGATGGTGTATGGGTAGCAAAAGCAGAATCTATGCGAATGAATAATGAAATAAAATGGCATAAGGTTTAGTACACCGTTGAAAGGTGGATGTACCAACTTACTTACTGCTATAAAAATAGTTACCAACGTTACTCTTACCGCGGATGTTAATGATCCAACTTAATTTACAATTTTTTTAGCGATTTTCCTGTCTGGATGCTGAATTAGTGGTGATCCCTGTTTTTTCAATATTATATACATTATAAAATTCAAAGTTAAATCGATCACATACTTGTTTCAAGAGATCAAGAAACACATTGACGTTTGTTCTATTAAAATTGGTGGCACTGCTTAAACTAGTCGCTTCCGGTTTTCTAAGTGATAGTTGTTTATGACGCTCAAGAAAATTTAAAAGCAAATCAGAGAAAGTCAATTTGTTATCGACCCAAGCGGGGTGTACGATGATGTTTTTTTATCGCATACTCAGGAGGCAGTACACGCACCTCTTTTGTAGACAATCTCAAATACAATTTTGACCGTTCTATCATTTACCCAAATGGTTCGGTTTCCATTTGGTCTGGAAAACTTGATTTTTTTATAGCCTACAGATGGTGTACTTTCAGAACCTACCAATTGTAAGATGGTATAAATGAAAAGTTAATTATACTTTAAAGAATCTTGTGCTGATTTTTCACAATACCTCTGGAGCGTCATAAAATTTATTCCAAAATCTGTAACGGGCATTTTTAATAATTTTAACATTTTACGCTATCCTCTATCTATCGATTAACGTAACGCGTCGTATTATAATGAGTGGATTGCATCGTTTCCTTTCAATCGCTGTTTGTATAAAGTAAATACTTTCGAATAGTTCTCATATTGTATGCAATTTAACTCGCGTGTATTAATTTTAAAAGTAGATAATTTGAAGATTGATTTTCATTAATAAATAAATTCCAACTTATCGAAAACGATAAACAGCCTGTAATTAATTATTAGATACGATTGTTACATTCACGTTTTAGATGTTCCTTATGTTATTAGCGAAGTAGATAAGAGTCGATAAGCGGTTATGATAGCGAGGAGTCGAGTTTTCGTTCTTGGTTGCTATAGACTAATTACGTTGAAAAATACTGTTTTCGTTTGCTTTAAGAATAGTGAGAATTAGTGCGAGATGATTTTCGAATTGTTATGAACAAGCACGGCACGAGTTTTAGTCGTCTTTCTTGTGAAATATCGTGATGCGCGTTGCTTTACTAATTGTGTTTTTAGTTGATTTTCTGTTGGAAATAGTACTTGTTAAACTCGACCTGCACGCGTGTTGTACGGAACATCTGACGTACTTACTTTAGTGTTTTACACGTGCTTTACTAATTGTGTTTTTGTTGATTTGTCTTTTTTTACTTAAACTGTGTGTGCGATCTCGTCTAGTGTCCCTTAGTTTTATCAGATTAGTGCATACTTTGGATTATTTAAATACAGTGATACTGTAGTTTCTGAATTTTTCTATCCCCAACGAATCTAAAATAGATCGTTGGTTGCGCAGATTTCGTTATTCAAAAGCCTTAGACTTTTCTTTGTGACCATAGGTAGCAAATAAAACACCTCGCGTTACTGTTAGTTTAATGCATTACATCGTGACTTGAAAGCGTGATTCTAAATTTTTATTACCAGTTTTTTTTTACGATTTGTGTTACAAAAGATTTCGAAATTATTGTCTCAGGAAATAGAGTTAACAAGAATTTATCAATGCTACCTAGTTCCATCAGCATGATAATGTCTGCTGCTACCGCCAGTGAAATACATAGGTGCGATTAGTGTAAAGTGTAAGAAATTCCATCAACACCCTCACAGTCAAGAGTGAAGTGCTTCGTTAGCGTAGGACATCGTGAATCTCACACTTCCGTTGCAAGGAAAGCGTTGCTGAAGGACTTTTGTAAGTTGAACTATTTCCTACTTGTTATTACTTTAAATATCTATCGGTTGCTTTACTATATCTTTTTCGTTCTGATACCTTTTACAAAAGACTTGCATGATATTTTAAAACATAAGAAAAAAAAAGAAAGAAAGAAAGAAAGATTAATACTACTGAATTACTCATATCAATTGTGTCTTATCTATTTACCTTTTGTTAACATTTTATCTGATTTATGTTTAATTGGTGTGTGAGGAAACGTTTCTGCTACTCCCCAATATTACCTCACTTTGTAATAAAAATTTTTATAATGCTTTTATCGTGATTATATTATATAGTTTATCTAAACCGTTTTATTTACATTCTACAAAGTACTGAATAATTTAGACTTATCATTGCTGCTATGCTTTTTTTTATTTCAGGTTGGCAGGACTAATTTTTCTTTCTTGCAGGTTTGCTATTTTAACTTTTCTTTATTGCAGGTATTGTTACTAATTCCTTACAGCCCCGTACGTTATATGTTGGTCTGCTTTCTACAATACCCCCCCCCCTACTCTCCGATTGAGCCCGGTCATTTCTTGATATCTTTGTGTTACGCACGGCTACGAGCCAACGTAGCATAAATTTGGCGCCCAACGTGGCTGCCTTGATTAACGTAACATTTTTGGCGCCCAACGTGGCTGCCACGAATTACGTAACGTAACAAAAATTTGGCGCCCAACGTGGCTGCCACAAAAAAAAACGTAACAAATCATTTGCAACGGTTCCATAAAATCTATTATTGTCAATAATTTCTAAAGCTACTCGGGCATAAACATCTGAGGGGTAATTCCACATTCTGTTTTTCTCTTATAGTGCCTCATAATTATTCTGAAAAAGCAAAATATTTAAAGTAACCGTAACAATGTAATTCACCTGCCCTGAACGCAGTGTATCAACTTGCCCCATAAAAAATTATTAAAGAAATAGATGCTCAACAATAAATATTTTATAATTAATTTGTAAATTGCATTCTACCGAATAACCAATACTGCCTACTACATTAACAATAAACTTTTACATTTGCAATGCACATTATACAAAAAATATAAATACTTATTTGGAAAATTATACACACCAAATTCACAAAAACTGCTCTAAATATGGCTACACGTATCAAAACTTAGTCAAACTACAACTGAATACAAATTTTCAGCCACTAGCTTATATTACATTAACGCATTCACTATGCTATCCAACAACCGAGTATGAAATTTAGTGTATCAACTTTCTCCTGTTACAATCAATCCCGGTCTCCCCTACTCTACCTCACGACCATCCACCACGATCACTTTTATTTTCCCATCAATTGTTACTCCCCCACTACTCTCTTCACCTTATTCTCGTCGCTTTTGTTCCACAATTTTACTTCTTACCGCCTCTCACTTTGAAGTCAGCTTATAACACTAAATATTTTCAATTCTTAATCTAGCTGACCTTTTGATCGTCATTTTTTATTATATCTAAGCTGTCACTTTTGATTATAGAACGAACGCTATTTTAATTTACGTCACAGATGTCACCCATCGTGCTCGCTTTCAATTACTACACTGATGCCATTTCGATTTATATTACAACTGTTACATTTAGCTATCAATTTTGATCACGTTACAAGCGTCATTTATGGTGAAATCGCCGACTCTTATACAACACGACTATGTGAAATAAAAATTAAACTGTGCGGAATACGGATTATGTTGTACTCGTGCGAAAGGAGTACTCTACCATTCCACTAAACAACTATACGGTAATAGAACTTAAACTATGCTTATAGAGTTGTGAAACTGTCCAATTTACAACAGCAAAAGAACATGAAATATTTTTCAAAACTACTACATATAATAAAAGTTATAACATTCCTTTCAACTAATCTGTTCATATTTGCAACTCGGCCCTAGAGCACCATTTCATCGCCTTGAATTTAAAGGAAACTTAGATGTCTATAATCCTGTTATAAGTCGTTTACGTTTCTACCAAAACCTCCACTTGAGGTGTTCTATGCCCCTTATCTGAAACGTCTACGCCGCTATCCAAATCCTTGTCTGAGTCATCTACGCCATTACCCAAACCCTCGTCTGTAGTCTTTACGCAATCCCTAAAGCATAGGTTTCTAAGCCCATTTAGGTCACCGCCAAATTTACAAAACCTACTCAGTTAGTCCATATATGAAGATCGTAAGATAAGTTGTAACAATTTTTTTTCACGACTGCAAATCACCAAAAATTTATTAGTTAAATACATCTTTTTGTCTGTTTCATTAAACAAGTAAACATCGACGTTTAAATAAATATCCGTATTGGGATCATGTAGCCCAACCACAATACAGGGATGCTAGTTTAGTTGCTAACAACAGGCGTTAACTATTTGAATAAACATTTCAATGCCATACAACTTTGATATATTGTGCGTATCGTCTCAACGACTCACTCTGGCTGGGGCACCTGACACGAAGACATCATGAAAAACCTTAGAGTTCTAGCCAGTAATTTACGTGAGGCTTTACGCCTGTGTTAAGCTCGAGTGTAGTCAGCACTTAAAGAGTGTTTTTTAATAATGGTAAGCAAATACACATAATCTCTTAAACAAACTAAATAATTTTGTTGTAACACTCTTCTCTTCTCTTGTTTAGTCTTATCTTATTTGATCCTGTCTAATTTTGTCTTGTATGTCATATGTGATCATTTCTTTTCGTTTACGCTCATCTAGTTTACCATTTAACGTGAGCATTTATCAATTTGATTGTAATATTCTAAATTTAACGAGAACGTACATCAATGTGGCGATAATAATTTTTGGTCTAATATGAACGTCCTTCAACTTTACCGTAATACTTGGATTTAATAAAATGTTCTGGAATGAAGCCGTAATATTTGAGATTTAACCGGAATGTTCTTCAATTTAATAGCAATTCTTTTATTTCAATCTAAACGTTTCATAATTAACATTTACGAAAATCTTTTAATTGCTATGATGAATTTACAAGTAATAATGTAGATAATTACACTTAAGATAATTGTTTGGATAACGAACTAAATGCAGTAATAGATCGAAGCTTTGCATTTTTTTGATAACTGTTTGAATGGATTTTGGTTTGTTCCGTTATTGCGTGGAGGAAATACGCTTTAAGCTCGTATAATTGAATCCAAGAAGCGCGCAGTTGGTTGGTTTCAGTACATGTGAACGACGACGTCATTTGTTTGTCTAGGAACAGTATGTATACACATCTGGTTTAATACAATGTAACGCTGTCACACAACAAGAACCTGTCGAAACGAGGTAAGCACTCTTTATTATTTTTACATGACGTCCGCATTTGGCCAACATTGATTCATGGAAACATCTGAAATAACATTGTGATGACCTATAAATAGTATATTGCTTAACAAACTATAAAGAACTTTTGATGTTTTTTTAATTGTCAATATTAAATCCAGCGTAATAACCGTTATTATTATTAACGAACTTATACACCTCAATTGAGTTCCGATTAAAATTTCATTTATGTGTAATTATAGTTAAAGCTTTTGAACGTTGAATTATTAGATTTTTGATATTTTCATATAAACTTGTAAGCCTAATAACAGATCTGACATTTTGGGTATTGATTTGAGTTTATTTTGTAGTAAAAAGAAATGCTTAACGTATTTGATATTTTATTTGAATTTATCATTCTACATCTGTGTAGAAGAAATTATAGTACCATTTTTGATATGTAAATTTTGTACATACAACTTATTATCATGAAGCAACATTTAATTAAAGAATCAACATTTAATTCATTTAATTAATTTTTTATTTTGAACAAGTGAGTTCAAAAATAGGGTAATTAGATCAAGGAACAAAAGGCATAAATACCTTCGAGATAATGATATTTGTAGCTTTTATTTGACGAAGAAGCTCTGACAGCTCTTTCAAAATGTGATGATTAATATTTGTGTCTATAAAAGTGTGTGCATAATTAATTTTTACAGTTTTTTTATTATGAGGTAGCAAGAGTATACCTCTTGTATCCTCACTTTGTTAATTTAATTCAATTTTCTTTAAGTTCCTCTTAGAGAAAATCTGTGTTTAAAATTTAATGACTTGGTGGCACCCTCCTTAAACCCTTATTTTAGTATGAATTAAGCCATAGTAAGTAAATAATGCTTTGTAAAAAGAACCACGACCAATCCTCATAAGCTCTACCCGAGGAATAGACCCCTAGCATATTTGGAAGATATTTGCGTTCCATCATTTTAAGGAAATCCTTCCTTACAGTTCACTGGTTCCGTCAGAGAATATTAAAGAACCCACGAATTACTTTAATTATTCAATCAACCAATTAACCAGCAACGACAATTGAGTAAGACTAATGCCCGGAACGTGGGGCTGGATTATTTTACTTACGCCTAAAAAGTGGCTAGATTATTTTACGTATGCCTAAGACATAGTCTTTGTTTGTTTTATTAGCACCCAGAAATCGGGGCTTTGATTTTTTCACGCGTGCCTTGTGTTAGAAGTTTCGATTGTTTATAGCTATGTTGATACCGCGTTGTGAGCGTTAATTTTTTGAATCTACTATGAAGTAGTAATTAGATTTTTGTCGTCGTTACGAATATTGCCACACTATGATGTTTCGAAATTTTTGATTAAAAACTTTAATGGATTAATTGGAAGCAAGATAATGGTTGTAGTAGTAATTTAGTCATCAGTAGGGAGAAGTTGTAAATTCTAGATCTAATTGTAGTTCCCCTATTGAAAATATTTTGTCAATCAAGGATAGTTTAGATAAATTTAGAATTGAAATTTTTAAATTTCAGGATTTTAGTTAAAGTTTTTTTTGATACCGATTTTATAAGAGTATAAAAATGGCTAATACTTTTCAGGTTGTGTTACTCAAAGAAGAGTTAGATTATGAACTCCGAATAACAGGAATTGAGAGTAGTAGACCAGTTGTAGACAAGCGGAAGATATTAGGTCGATTATTAGCAAAAGAATCGAAAAACCAGGTTGTCTAATAGATCTTACAGATTATAATGTAGAATTTTTAGTAGAATGTGAGGAAATCAACAATACCGTTGTGTCTATTAAAAATGTTTTATCGGAATTTGAAGGTGATCCCTCTGACTGTTTTTAAGAGGGTACAGTCAAGACTAGTACGCCTAACTGGTCGAGTTAAAAGGATGAAGCTGCTATCACTGAATCATGAGGAAGCAGTTGAATTTGTGCGAGAGACGTTAGCTACGATCCTTATTATCGAGGCAGAATTGTTCGATAAGGCGAAAGATAAGCTTAGTAGTTTAAGCGAATCAGTAAATTTATCCCTCCCTGTTAGTAATGAGCCCCTTAATACAGTCATGTATGTAACATCACCCTTACCAATAGGAACTTGGTCTGTTAAATTTTCTGGAGATACTAAACAGCTTTATTCATTCCTGGAAAGAATCGAAGAGTTAGCACAGTCACGTAGAGTAACTAAGGACGACTTGTATAATGCCTCTGCAGAGTTATTCGTGAATGATGCCCTCGTTTGGTTTTGACAAGTTAGGAATTCCGTGAAGGATTGGAAATCTTTAGTAAGTCGGTAGAAGAGAGATTTTCTTCCTGCTCATTTAAAAGATGAACTGTGGGAAAAGATTAAATCACGTCATCTAAGAAAACATGAGTCTGTAGGTTTGTTTGTGGCTCATATGGAGTGTTTCGCAAGGTCATTTACAGATCCCATTCTTTTTAACTTATTAATAAAACTACGGTAAGTCGTTATTCCTACAGCATTCATAATAACATGCTACGTACCTAGACGTAGCCGGAAGAAACGTAAATACCAGACTAACTACCAAACGCGGAGAGTGGGGGGATCCACCTACATGCCAAAATACAAAAAAAAAGCACGTTGCTCACGATTATCTATTAACAATAAAAATTAATTAAAATTTCTTGATTCACATGGACAAAGAAAAGTATTAAATTTAAGTTATATTGTAAAGGACAAATTTTATAATGGATTCACAAAGAGCGCATTTCGTAGCTAACATGTAATAAAACTCATTGGAAAAAAGTAATGCTTAGATTTTCTCAATACCAAGTATTAAATGTAGACCAAATTGTAGTAAGAATTAAAGAAATATAATCAGAAGCACTAGCGTAGCTAGCTTTTAAACATGTATGGTGAACTAGTTTCACAACATCAACCTTACATATGATTTTCCAGTGCTTCACCCGAAGGTACCACATTGGCCAGGAAGCAAGTTTTTTACCTAGAAAATTTAGAATTTTGCCGAACCCTTGCTGTGTCAAGCAAGGTAGGAATCTTTAACGTGCGTGACAACACTCACACACGGGACCTCCATTTAACCTCTCATTTGAACGAGGGCGTATTTTTGTGAAAAATGCTTGCCTAATATTTTTCAAGCGGACCGTGTCGGGATTCGAACCCGGGACCTCGGGCGTAGTAGTCACACACATACCACTACGCCACGGAGCCGCCTTCACAACATCAACCGCTGATAAATAATAATCCTCGATATGCATAAAAGAAAACGAGTCACATACCTCTATGCGTCGGGATGCTTATCTTGCAAGTCGTCGGGGGTGAGTCAGCACAGCAACGTCACGGTAGTCAGGATCCATTCGCCCTGCCACCGTAACTGCAGCAGCGTTTCACAGTCAAAAGCAGTTGGTCTACGTCAACGAACAGTTGGGCCTACGTAAAGAAAAAACTAATTCGGCATCCAGCTAAAAACTAAAAAGATAATCTGATTAGAATGGGTAAGCGCGGGAACACTCATCCATACATGCAAGATACTTCCTACTTGTCGAACAAAAAAACGTGCATCGCTGTAGAAAATATTTCAACGCACAAGCTGCAGAATCAAAGTAAAAATTAGTTCAAATAACACGAGTTCGATTTGCAATTCTCGCGTTATCAAAACGCGATTAGCAAACTGGAAAACACGCTATCAACTAATAGTAGGATTTATTATTTCGACAAGTCTTTAAATGGGAAACACAAGAGCAAGCAATTATACATTATCGGAATGTTTAACAAATTAACGGATACATAAGACAAGGTATTGACTTTTTAATTTATCGAATAAATTGAAAAGTAACAAGGTAAAAATACTGGATGAGATTTTGAATAGAAACAGAAGCTAGGTGAATGAAAAACCAATTACCACAAAAAAGGACGTATTTGAATCTATCGTCGAAAATAAACGTAACAAACATTGTACTAAATCAATTCTAATTTGCAGATCCATATTCACGGTAGAGGTACTTTAATATTGATACTGTTGGCAAGTTAAACAGACTCAAAGCCTCAGTAGATGGCAGTGTCTACAAAATTTATAATGGAATTGAAGGAAACTGTAATTATTTTAGATGTTTGTTTATAAGATTCTTGAAACCTTGAATGTCAATTTGTGTGTTGGATATCATTAGCTAAGTTTATTAATTTTGTTAGATTTTCCTTATTAATACGTTTTATTATCGTAAGTATAGTGATTCAAAAAGTATCACGTAATTTACACTTGTTGTTATGATTGTATTGTATTTAATAAGCCTAAATTAAAGCGTCTTTTTATTACACTGTTGGGACTCTACCAGACTCTACTGCCTTTATCGTATCAGTACTATGTATGCATAGATTAGGTTTGTATTTTTAGCGATAAGCAAACCTTCACGTTTATCATTTATACTATTACTAAATCTGTGAAATATTGTTTGTTTGACTGGATATCTGGCAGGTTCAAGATATTCTTGTTTATCCTATTATAGATTCTCCAATAATATACAAACATGTACATTTCAGAATGTGTTTTCTTTGTACTAATATGTTATGTTGCTATATAATAAATGGTTATTATGCATTAGTGTTTATGATACAGTGGAAATACTACCTTCAAAAGCATAACTTGCACACAGAATTTGTATTAAAAGGAAAAAGTCTAGAAATAAATTTATATGTAAATACAATTGAAATAATTTTGAAATTCCCGCCACCGGATACATGTAAATAATTTTAAACTTCCCTCCACCGGATGCATGCTGAAACGAGGATGGCGCGGTGTTGCCAACAAAAGTTACCCCTGAGTGGCTTATCTATATTAACTGATCTAACCTATAATCCATGTCGCTAAGTTAAAATCGTTTGAATTTACACATTCACATTCGCATCAGTTTACGAATTCTCTAAATTGAATAACTTCGTTTCACACTTGCATTATTGTTTATAATGACGACCTTATCATTTCCATAGATGCAGTTAAATCTAATTACTCAAGCAACAAATTTCTAATGGTTTTGTTAAAATTATTCATCTCTAAAGCATATCCGTTAGTTTACGATAACCTCATATTTTTGGATAACCTATTCATGTGTTGATTTCTCCAACAGTTGGATTGCTATTCACTCGAATAGTATCGAGTTTAATTGAAATCACAGATTTGGCATATTAGATTTTCTCAGATACTTTGTGTTTTACGGTGTAACGGTAACAATTTCAAAATACAAAATACAAATTAACCGACAATCAACTGGACAAAAATGACACATAAAGAAGTACGCGCAATTGCTAAAGATACAAAAACCAACCAACTACTATATAAGACTCTTGGATCCATTACAGGAAATTCGTTTATAGAAATAGGCGACGACAGTTTTTGCTTACCACACGTATATGAGAACTTTATGGAACGTATACAGAAGTTTCAAGTGAGAGATGATGACATTTTTTTAACAGGCCATCCTCGAACAGGTAACTACTTTATATTGTGAAAGGAATTTTACCAAGATTGAACTTTGTAGGTACAACGTGGGCTCAAGAAATGATATGGTTAATAGTTAACAATCTAGATTTTGAAGGCGCTATGGAATGTATAGAGCACCGTTTTCCAAGTTTAGAGTGAGTATAACATAGTAAATAGTATACAACATACATACAACAAATTTGTAATAAGTTACTTTAAGAAAAACACTTGCAAAATTATTTTCTTAGATTGCTAAACCTTCAACCTTTTTCAACTCAAACTATTTCAAATCTATAAGGTTAGCTCCCTTACATTTTCGAAAATTTTAAAATCCATTTTATTTTGTAGCGAGCTTTAAAGTTATTTCGTCTAATATTGTTACGTGCCAATCGGCACTTAAACATTGTTTTAGGTTAAGTTTGATGTGCGGAGGTTTCGCGCCATATTTTCAAAAGACGCGGTGCGCGGAATTTTAAAAGACTAGGCGCGTTCTTCCGTTACGTCATAGTGAGTTTGCCCAGATCGCGCGACACTAGAGGGTTGGACGAATACTAGACAAAGAGTGGGGAAAAGTAGTGAGAGTTTTCGGTTAGACGCTTTAACGTGGCTGTTTTGCCTGATTCTTCAAGGAGTGTGGTCGTGCTTGGTATCGTATCTTCATTTTTATTATGTAGATTTCCTTTGTTTATCTTTGTTTTGTCTTTCCTAATTAACCTATTCCTTATCGTTCCGCTGCATATAGAAATATGGTACGACCTTGGAGCAGCCCACGACCCGAGACGAATTGGATGTCCATGCTCAGCCAACAGCCCCGGAGCGGAGGCCACCTTTAACTTAATCCTGCCGGATGCCGGATTCCTTATGTAAGTAATTAATGTATTACCTTTTGTTTTAAATTCTTAAATTTTCCGGTTATGGCGCAATATAATTTTGTGTATTGGTGACGTCATTGGTAGTTGGCCACGCGGAACCTGTAAAAAGGGTTCGCGCTGCCAACCGCTAGAGGCGTCACTCGCTTTATTCATTGCGCTTGCGCGATGTATTTTATGAACTTTGGTAACTGTATTATCGACTTCGTAAACTGTTTTATCGACTTTTAAATTGTAAGAACTATCACCATATAAATCGTAAGAATATATGAACTAAACAGTTAGTATCAGCTTGTAACGTGATCCTTTTAACGCACGTCAATGATTGGTTTTATTGAACACACTTCTAATCTCCTGATAGATAGTATGTGATATGCCATCTTGAAGAATGGTCGTTACCTTCCTCGTTGCTATATTACGCATTGTTTGATTGTCGAGTCCTTAATATACTCTTACGTTTTAAAATCACGAATTCTTACATTTAAAAGTCGATAAATACATCGCGCAAGCGCGGAATAAGCGGCAGGTGGTAACGCTAACCTTTGTACAGATTTTGGCGCGCCCATCTGTCAATGACGTCACCAATGCACAAATTTAATACGCAATTATCGGAAAAAATATATAAATTTAAGACAATAGGTTATACAGCAATTACTCACATGAATATGTCCCTGGGTTAAAGTTGGCTTCTGTTCAAGTCCATCAGGGCTACTAATGGCCCTTTTAAGGCAATTAACGGAGGGTACGCATAACGTACATCCAAATCCCTCGGACGGGATCTCAGTGCTCCACTCCGGGGTGACTAAAGATGGTGCTCCGGCGTGGAATGCGGTTCAGCCAACGGCTACAGATTTATTACCTACCTATGCAGGGATCGGATAAGGAAACATGGTATAAGGGCGACAAACAAAGATAATTAGGAAAGGAAATCTACATAGATAAAGATAAAGGCACGATACAATACCTGAACCAAACCGCTCTCCACGAAGGTCAGAGGTAAAAAGCCACGTTAACGCGTCTCCTGGAAAAACTTCTCCCACCTTTGTTCTTTCACGCGTCGGCGCGAAGTTCCCGCGCGATCTCGCGCAAACGCACTCTGACGTGACGGAAATACGCGCACCGAGTCTTTTGAATTTATGGCGCGAAACTTCCGCACATCAAAATTAACCTAAAAAATGTTTAAGTGCCAATTTATTGCCACGTAACAGTACATAGTTTACTATGTACCTTTGATTTATATTAAAGCCCTGAGATTGAGATACAAATACATATTATATCGATATTTAAGTGTACAACGCGCGTTATGTATCGCTCAATCAAAATATATATAATAAAATAAGAATTATTAGAAATTGTTAAAGAAACTTAAGTATATGCAACAATGTAAATTCAAGAATAATTAAATAAAGGTTATAAACGGCTCACAAGCAAGTTGTGAGAACGGATGCAATACATTGTATTTCAGACGATAGTGATGCTGCAGGTGGCAGGTCACAAATGAATGAGAAACCGCGATTACGTAGAAATTAAGATTGTTACATTATACAATATATAGAATTAATAATTAAGCAGACATGAGCTCTGCAAGTTCCCACAGACATGTGAGGGGCAGCGACTACATAAATACCCCGGGAGCCCCAGATCAGTTAGTCAGTTTTAAGTATTTCAGCTTTAACATTGCAGTTTGCTTAGGCTACTCACTCGTTCAATTATTAATTAATTTTCGAACATCTAGACTTAGACGAACTCAACCACGCAATGAAATTAATGGACAAATATAAAGAACACTTAAGTGAATTAAAAGTGCCAAAGTTAAACTGCCACGATATAAGCTTTTGGACAATTTTATTAATCATTTTAATGAATTTTCTAATAATATATGTATTTTACAAAATGTATCTTAGATATAAAATAAAGAAAACAATTTTAGAAATAAGTAAACAAAGAGAAATAAAGCAGTAAGAGATGTACCCTTAACGATAATGAATTTTAAACAATGAATTTTATGAATTTTTAAAAAGTAAGCAAAGAAAATCTTAATTTTTCATTTACGTCTGGAGGAGTTATGTATCCCTCAATCAAAATATATATAATAAAATAGAAGTTATTAGGAATTATAGATATTGTTAAAGAAACTTAAGTATATGCAACAATGTAAATTCAAGGATAATTAAATAAAGGTTATTAACAGTTCACAAGCAAGTTGTGAGAACGGATGCAATACATTGTATTCCAGACGATAGTGATCCTGCAGCTGGCAGGTCATAGATGGTTAAGAATCCGCGATTACGTAGAAATTTAGATTGTTACATGTATAATGAATAGAACTAAGAAATAAACAGACATGAGCTCTGCAAATTCCCACAGACATGTGAGGGGCAGGGACAACGTAAATACCCCGGGAGCCCCAGATCAGTCAGTCAGTCAGTCAGTTTTAAGTATTTCAACTTTAACATTGCAGTTTGCCTAGGCTATTTACTCATATTAGTTCAATTATTAATTAATTTTCGACTTAGAGTATTTTAAATCAAGTTTGTCAAAATTCCATATTAACATCTGTTTAATAAATAAATTTTATTACAAAGTTTTTGGAAGAAATTTTTAAAAAGACCCCTTCCAAGACCCGAAACGTAACTGGCGCAGTCAGTAGGATCCAGAAAGGCACTACGAATCCAAAAATCGGAAGACTGGTGACGAAGAATTTCAATTCACAATCTGGAAGAACTCAAACAAAGTTGGAAGAGGTACAATAATCGACCGAAACCAACCAGACAAATTTAAAAGAGGTACAAGCATCGACCAAGTCCAAACCAAACAAACGTGGACGAAGTACAAGAATCGACCGAGTCCATAGAAACGACGATGAAAATAATGTAAGTTCATTTATCCTTAAAACCAATTGAACTCTTTTACAAATAATTTGCTATTAGCTAGTAAAGATTTTTTTGATTACTATTTTATGTATGTACACATTTTTTTAATTATTGCAACTTATGCTATTTTTCGAAAATAATTTACGCAACTATTACGAGAAATTATTTTCAAACTCAAGAACTTATTTTAAGAAAATTTTTTTTTAAAGCAAGAGAATTTTAAACAAGAAAATGAAAAATACAATTATTGCGAATTATTATTAATACAAAACGTAATTAACGCACGAATTATTGACACAAAACACTATTTAATTCAGCAAACTTTAAAAATAGAACGTAATTAATTTACAATTTTATGTATAGAAAATATAGTACCGAAAGCTAATGTATAAAACGCAACTAATTACAGAAACGATTATTCAACGCTTAATCTTCAGCAAAGTCTATAATAAAATACCTCAGTGTACAATTGTAGAATCATTTTCTAAACTATTATTAAACTAACTCATCACAAATTAACAAAGCGTGCAAATCCACAACGCAAATTCTCATCAATTAATAAAAACCATTTAGTACGAATATATCTAATTAAAGCGAAACAATTACTGAAAAGATTCATTCAAAAACGCGCATCGCAACCTTATAAAGTATAATTGCATATTTTCAGTACGAAGATATCTAATTATAACAAAAGCATTTGCGCAATTAATTTATCACCGAGGCTGAAAATAAAATCTTTCAGTAGACTAAAACTTATAATTTAAACAAGTTATTGTATAAATTATAAAGGCAACATTGAACAAAGCAATTGACTGAAAACTTGCAACTCTATATTTAGACATTCAAGGTAACTAGACAATACAATTGAACGGAAGCATTCTTATGCACTTATCAATTACGATACTTACGAAGACGAGATAATTAAAGCAGGCTCAATTAATCAGCAGGACTGAAATAAAACCGTAATTAAACCTAACTGGCGCAACAAAACGTACAAAATATAACGCAAATTATTGCAAGAATATTAATTCCATAGAAACCTTTCAGAAAATTAAAACCCGCCACGACTATCACACTCGCGAAGTGTAAAAATAAACGAATTCAAGGCTACAGCAATTAACCAGACATTACCAAGCACAAATCCCTCAATTCAATTATAGCACCGTATAACTACGTATAAAATACAAGTAACTCGATTCTTAAATAACCCAACATAACTCAAACTAAGAATAACAAATACCCACCAAACTGAAAAGTAATAAACCAAACCGAAATAAACCTCAATTTTTACAAAAATTTGAAATTAATTAAAACCGAAAGTAACTATTAATTATTAGATCAACCCTTAACAATCATGAGTTTAGATATAAAAATTTATCTCGAAAGCATCCCTCAATTCAACGGAGATCAAGCTTTACTAGAAAATTTCATTACAGCGTGCCAAATATTTTTGAAAATCTTTTACAAACCAGGAGATAACGAATAAAATGTATTACTTTTACGCCTGATAAAGTAAACTGACCAGACGGGCACTAACATTAATAACCAGCCGAGCTGACTCAAAAGAGTGTGATGACTTTAAACGCATAGTAATTGCATATTTTAAAGACCAAAGAAACATAAAATGTCTTTCTTCTTAATCTTCTTTGGGAATGAAACCACTCATAGTTTTTAAAATTTATTTTATTTACGTTTCGATCCATGACCTAGGATCGTTGTCAAAATAATAAAAACTTCAAGTTTGACGTTTATGACATAAACTGAAAGTTACTTTGATTTATTGATGTTTGAAATATTTGGTTTGAGTACACTAAGCAAAAATTTTTAAAGTTTAAAAGAATGATTGCCTTCAATTTGTGTTGCGACCTGGGATCGACTTTCCTATGGTAGCCAATACGCTTAACGTGAAATCAGCTGATTAATTTTTATTGGTGAATTTTATATAAATTCAATAATTTGGGAAATATTTTTTAACATGTTTCTATTTATACAATTGAGAGATTTCTGATTTTATGTCTTATTTTACCGAGATTCAGTGAAGGGGGTTAAGCAACCTGTGGCTACCAAGATCCCCCAACGTTTATAATTTGCCGAAATAATGGTTTTCTAGTTAATATACTTATTGTTATGTAATTAGTTATTGTATGTATAAATAGAAATCATGTATGTAGGATGTATTTCATGTTAATATCGCAAGGAAAACCCAGGAAAACTTGCAATGCTACCTAGATATTGTGGGCATTTGATCTTCATTTGTTATTTCTTTTGTTATTTCTTTTAGTAATGGAATCCATTGTTTACTGAAAGTCACGGATTCGTTGCAACGCAGTTATTTTTATGTGGTTATATAGGCAGCTTCTTTGATTTTGCGTTTTGGTGGTTTTCTTCTTTGTCGATAATTTTGCATCTTCCATTTTATTTTATGACTGGAGTCCCATGCATGTTGGCAAATCATGGATTTTCAAATTTTCTATTTTTATATATGATTTATGTTCTCTTAATCGAACTTCAAATGGTCTGGAAGTTTCTCCTATATAAAACTTATTACATTCGCACGGTATTTTGTAGATACAGTTTTTGAATTTTGTATTGCGTTTTTGGGTTTTGTTTTTGTTAATTGTGCTCTTAGTGTATTGTTGGTTCTAAATACTGTTTTAATTCTAAATTTGTTTCCTATTCTTTGAATTTTTCGGAGAATCCTTTTATGTATGGTATTGAGAGCATTTTGTGGTGTGTATCGTTGTTTTTGTTTTCTTTTCTTTATTTTAGGGTTTTATTCATTTCTTTCTCTATTATTCTTTTAGGATATTTGTTTTCTATTAGTGTACATCTGATTAGGTCTTTCTCTTTCTTTAAAATTTCTTCGTTTGATGATATTAATTTGCTCTATCATACATGGTTTTGATAATTCCTCGTTTGACACATTGTGGGTGGTTTGAATCAAGTTTAGGTATCTGTTTGTGTGTGTTGGTTTTCTATATACCGATGTATTAATTGTTGTATCGTTTTGCTAACTAGAATATCTAAAAACGGAAGTTTTCCATGTTGTTCTAATTCATATGTGAATTTAATAGTTGGTTCTATTTCGTTAATTGACTGTACAAAGTTTTTAATTAATTCTATATTATGCGGCCAAATAGCATAATCACATTCTATCAACGTATCTCCAAAGATCAAGGTATTCAATTCTTGTGTAATATCACATCTATTTCGAATTCCTCATGAATAATTACTAAGATTGGGGATAACGTTGACTTCTCATTGACCATTCGAAGCTTTGTTTGTAAAACTGATCATTCTATATTGAAAAAATGGATATTTACATAAACCACATGTAATTCCAATAATTCGATGATATACTTAAGCTTTTGTACTTTCTTTAAAGATTGCCAGCCATATTTTAGCGAAATTTGTTAAATTATAAATCATTAAGAAAACGATTTTTTTATAGGGACATTTGTAGAAAAAGTTACTAATCAAAGTAACTCATTTTTATTCTTCAATTATTTTAAGTTTGATAAGTTTTTCTAAAAAGATGTTGGTTGTTTTAATAATGAATACAATATTCAACGTTAATTGCCTGCTAAGGATTTAATAATTAATTTATAGAAATTTTGCTAAATTATGAGCATGAGTAGTACATCTATTTGAGCTCTACAATAGGTCTTAGAGGAATGTCATTAAAACTTTATGAATTTTGGTAGACCAAAGTGGTTTTAACATGTAATGTGGGACTAGTTCTACTTCTTACTCTTTGTCTTCAAAATTCATTTCTTAAATTTAACATAGAGCTATTTGTAAATATTTTATTTTCAATTGAAATGAATGTTGTTGGGTCACGTAATTCTTAAAAACGATAACACAATTATAATTCTACCAATTGCTGACAAAGGCAATGCAACAGTAATCAATGAATAAAAACGTAATTACAACACAAAAGTCAACGAACTATTGAACAACTGAGAATTACACCAGTTTAGAAACGGACCCAACAAAATCAATTGAAAATAAAATATACAAAACTCTATTTAAATTTAAAATGAATTCGAAGACAAAGAAAGAAGTAAACTAGTCCCACATTACAGTAAACCACCCCACTTTTACGGTCTACCAAAAATTCATAAAGAAGACATTCCTCTAAGACCTATTGTAAGCTCAATAGATTCACCATGCCATAATTTAGCAAAATTTCTACTAAAAATTATAAATCCATTAGCAGGCAAAACGGATTCTTTCATTAAAAACAACCAACACTTTTAGAAAAACTATCAAACATAAAATTGAAAATACACACACAATGGTTAGCTTTGATGTAGTAAATCTCTTTACAAATGTCCCTATAAACAAAACGCTTAATATTATAAAAAACAAACTCGAAAAAGGTGGCAATCTTAAAGAAAGAACAAAACTAAGTATATCATCGATTATGGAATTACTTGGTTTATGCGTAAATACCACATATTTTCAAATAAATGATCAGTTTTACAAACAAAGCTTCGGAATGGCAATGGGAAGTCCACTATCCCCAATCTTTAGTAATATATTCATGGAGGAATTCGAAAAAGATGTGATATTCACACAAGAATTGAAACCATTGATCTGGTGGAGATACGTTGATGATGTTTATGCTATTTGGCCGCATAATATAGAATTAATTAAAAACTTTGTACAGTCAATTAACGAAATAGAACCAACTATTAAATTCACATATGAATTAGAACAACATGGAAAACTTCCGTTTTTAGATATTCTAGTTAGCAAAAACGATACAACAATTAATACATCGGTATATAGAAAACCAACACACACAAACAGATACCTAAACTTCGATTCAAACCACCCACAATGTGTCAAACGAGGAATTATCAAAACCATGTATGATAGAGCAAAATTAATATCATCAAACGAAGAAATTTTAAAGAAAGAGAAAGACCTAATCAGATGTACACTAATAGAAAACAAATATCCTAAAAGAATAATAGAGAAAGAAATGAATAAAACCCTAAAAATAAAGAAAAGAAAACAAAACAACGATACACACCACAAAATGCTCTCAATACCATACATAAAAGGATTCTCCGAAAAATTCAAAGAATAGGAAACAAATTTAGAATTAAAACAGTATTTAGAACCAACAATACACTAAGAGCACAATTAACAAAACAAAACCCAAAACGCAATACAAAATTCAAAAACTGTATCTACAAAATACCGTGCGAATGTAATAAGTTTTATATAGGAGAAACTTCCAGACCATTTGAAGTTCGATTAAGAGAACATAAATCATATATAAAAATAGAAAATTTGAAAAATCCATGATTTGCCAACATGCATGGGACTCCAGTCATAAAATAAAATGGGAAGATGCAAAATTATCGACAAAGAAGAAAACCACCAAAACGCAAAATCAAAGAAGCTGCCTATATAACCCTACATAAAAATAACTGCGTTGCAAACGAATTCGTGACTTTCAGTAAACAATGGATTCCATTACTAAAAGAAATAACAAAAGAAATAACAAATGAAGATCAAATGCCCACAATATCTAGGTAGCATTGCAAGTTTTTCCTGGGTTTTCCTTGCGATATTAACATGAAATACATCCTACATACATGATTTCTATTTATACATACAATAACTAATTACATAACAATAAGTATATTAACTAGAAAACCATTATTTCGGCAAATTATAAACGTTGGGGGATCTTGGTAGCCACAGGTTGCTTAACCCCCTTCACTGAATCTCGGTAAAATAAGACATAAAATCAGAAATCTCTCAATTGTATAAATAGAAACATGTTAAAAAATATTTCCCAAATTATTGAATTTATATAAAATTCACCAATAAAAATTAATCAGCTGATTTCACGTTAAGCGTATTGGCTACCATAGGAAAGTCGATCCCAGGTCGCAACACAAATTGAAGGCAATCATTCTTTTAAACTTTAAAAATTTTTGCTTAGTGTACTCAAACCAAATATTTCAAACATCAATAAATCAAAGTAACCTTCAATTTATGTCATAAACGTCAAACTTGAAGTTTTTATTATTTTGACAACGATCCTAGGTCATGGATCGAAACGTAAATAAAATAGATTTTAAAAACTATGAGTGGTTTCATTCCCAAAGAAGATTAAGAAGAATGCTAAACAAACCACAACAAACATACAGGGAGTATTTATAAAATGTCTTTTCCGCGACCTAATAAACCTAAGAATGGAAAGTAACCAATCACGTATCAATTCGAAATGAAATGCCAAGACGTGAAAAGTTTGATATTAACAACATTAAAAATCGAATAACCCGACCAAAATATCCGACCTTTAAAGACAAAAATATATGATGAAATGGCACTGGACACCTAGATAAATGCACTATCAGAACGACTATCATATAAAACCAGATTTCAACGTCCCCAAAATTTAGAAGAAGCCATGAATATGATCAGTAAAATAGTAAACAGACTATATAACCCCAACTCGAATAAAAGTTAGTCACCAATAAAAACCATACAAGCCGCAAGACAAACATCCACCCAATCAAAATTCACTCCATTCAACGCAAAAATGAACCAACCGCAAAGTAATAACTCAAATTTTAATAACACAAATTTTAATTTTCTTCTTAATCTTCTTTGGGAATTAAACCACTCATAGTTTTTAAAATTATCTTTATTTACGTTTCGATCTATGACCTATGATTGTTGTCAAAATAAACGTAAATAAAGATAATTTTAAAAACTATGAGTGGTTTAATTCCCAAAGAAGATTAAGAAGAATGCTAAACAAACCACAACAAACATACAGGGAGTATTTACAAATTTTAATAATCAATTCAAACAATTTCCAAGACCAACGTTCAACTCAAATTTTACGAAGCCCACATTCACACCAAGATTCAACAAAAATATGAACCAACAAAGACCAGCATTCAGCGTAAACCCCATTAAAAATACACCGATGATAAATAATAATAATAACCCTAACAATTATTACAAACCAAGCCCTATGGACACCTCATCTGGTAACACCGGACAAAATACAATAATAACGCACCTCCGACCACGCCATAACCAAAAACAAAACTTTACCACCGAAGAACTATTTCACCAAGAAGTAGAAGAATTTGACAATCACTAGAATAATTACATTCACCCCAGGACAAACGATGAATCAAACCATTAAGAAAATTACGAACGTGACAAACCATGCGAAAATTACGAGGAGGATGACGAAGGAAACGCGTGCTCAAATTTTCAGATAGACCGATTTATAAACGACCAAACCTAATAAATTTAAATAATATTATTCATCTAGTATTACCATACATAGAAATACCCCACGCAGAACTTAAATTACTAATCGATACCGGATCCTCAAAAACACTAATTAGCCCCAAACCGTAAAAAAGCATTATTTAGATTTTGTAGAAAGAGAACCCTTTAAAATTAAAACAGCCCATCAAACGAACCTACACCAATTCATTGCTAATATACCCTTACAAAAAGCCTTCAATGCAAAAATGAAACACAAACTTTGCATTTTTGAATTCAACGATAAATACGACGGACTAATAGGAATGGACCTTCTAAGAAAACTAGAAGCCAACATTGATATAAAAACCATTTATTAAGAACAAGACACGGACAAATTCCCATTAAATTTCAAAATACCCAAACCGAACAAAAATGAACAATAGAACCCCGAACAGAGAAAAAAATTTAAATCCCAGTAAACTCAAAAAACGAAGTAGGAATTATAAATCACGTAACATTTCAACAAGGAGTAGAAACCCCTACAGCACTAGTACAAATAAAAGACAATTATGCCACTACGACGATTCTAAACTCAAACAACTACCCCGTAGAACTATCTCTAACAAACCCAATTAACGTAGAGGAATTAAATTTTAACGAAATGGAAATAGATGAAAATTTAGAAAACGATTACAACCTCATAGAAGACGACAAAATGTTAAAAGCAAATTTAAGTAACATTCGCTTCAACACCGACATTAACAAAGAAGAGCAGAGAACAATTAAAAACTTAATGTTTTGAATACCGCGACATATTCTATTGTGAAGGAATACCCTTGACCTTTACCAATACAGTTAAACACAACATCGAACTAACGGATAACAAGCCAATTTTTAAAAAAACCATACAAGCTACCTCAGGCAAGCCAGGAAGAAGCCGACAGACAAGTAGCAAACTTATTAGGACAGTATATCACACAACACTCACCATGGAGCAACCCCGTATTAATAGTACCCAAGAAATTAGACGCCTCAGGCAAGAGAAAAGATCGAATGATAATGGATTACAGAAAGATAAACAAAAAAACGGTAGATGGCAAATACCCACTACCCAATATCACCGAAATTTTAGACAAATTAGGAAAGTGCCAATATTTTTCAACATTAGGCCTCGCATCAGGATATTACCAAGTAGAAATGGACGAGAAAGACACATTAAAAACCGCATTTAGCACACCTAGAGGATACTATGAATATAAACGAATGCCATTTGGACTAAAGAACGCACCCGCTACTTTACAGCGAGTCATGGACAATATTTTACGAGGAATACACAACGAAAAATGTCTTGTGTACCTAGACGACATTATAGTTTATTCAACATCATTAATAGAGAATATAGAAGGATTAAGAAAATCATTTGAAACTGGGAAAAGCACATTTTAAAGTAAGTAGACCATTTTCAGGGATTCTGGGACCTCATTTCCTCCAGCTTCCTCATTTCCTCACACATCTGGACCAAATTTACATGTAAAAACCCACTATAAAGTCTTATTTTTTAAGAATCTCCTCCTGACTCCTCCTTGCTCTCCTCCTTGCTCGGACACCCCCACAACCATTTTGATTACATCACACCCGCATTCTTTCCACCCGCGAGATAAATCTTTCTCCACATTTCCACCCACGAGATAAACCTCTCTTGTTTGGTATCAATTAATATTAGAATTTTCTTAGCTACCCGAATCTCTAGGAATTTTTTAGACTGCATCATCCCCAAGGGAGCTACCCTAATTTTAAGATTTCTTACCTGTAGCGACTTTTGAGCGTTCTTATAAATTTTTTTATACATGCAATACATTAAATTAGTCTACAATTTTATGTAGAATCCGAATCTGCAAACAGATTTGAAATCGGACCACGCCCTGCAAAGTTACACATATACCCTCTGCGAGATAAATCTTTCTCCACACTTCCACCTACGAGATAAACCTACCTTGTTTGGTATCAATCAATATTAGAATTTTCTCAGCTACACAAATCTCTTTAAATTTTTTAGATAGCGCCATCCCCCCGAGAGCTACCCTGATTTTAAGTTTTCTTACCTGTAGCGACCTTTGAGCGTCCTTATAAATTTTTTTATACATGTAGCACATCTTGTTAATCTAGAATTTTATGTAGAATCCGAATCTGTTAATAGATTTAAAATCGAACCACCCCTTACCATTTTACACACACCCTCTAAATTATAAATTTCCTGCAGCTTATACCTAAAAGAAAATCTAAAAACCATTCTTAAAACTTTTTATTACAAACAATTTTTACTAATACAGTTTAAATTTGTAAACCACATTTCTAAATACATATTCACAATTTTTTATTTTCAACCTAGAACTTGTCATATCGGGTCATACTTATTAATATTTATTTCTAAATAGAGCACTTTTTCCAAAGACCAACCGGACTCGCATGTTTCAAATTCCTCTGATTTTGTTCGCATGGTTTCGCTTAAGACCTCGTACATATTTTCCAGATTACTAGAAGACGTTATAACCACATTTTTTGTGTTAAAGGATTTCACATCGGACTTCTCTTCTCCCATTTTGATGTAAACGCCGTAGAGTTCGCAGTAGACTTTTACTGCTGTATGTTGTATTCTTTTTTCATTAAGTAATCGAATAAATCGCTCTTTCTGCTTCCAAAGAAACTCGGGCACTCCATCGTCGACACTGGCGTTCTTTATGCGATAGCTAGCCATACGGTTGTTAAACGCTGTGCTAATCATTTCTACGCCATCTTCGCCAGTAGCGGTAACTGTGGCATTTTTATGTCTGTTGCTTCTCAAGTGTGCGGCATATGTATTCTTTTCCATCTCGAAATCGCATACTTTACACATAATTCGTGGTTGTTTCGTACAAGGTCCTTTAACAGCTGGCGGAGCTGAACGTTTACGGCTTAATGACATACCATGCTGTTTTTCCTTGTGCCGCTGTAAGCTATCCATTCTCGTAAAAGCGATACCGCAAGTCCCACAGTTTAAGTACTTTGCTGTCGACGGATGTATAAGCTTAACCTTGGACGATGTTACACCACGACATTTGTTCTGGTGTCGTTTGAGAGCATTTTTCCAGGTATAGGAAGCACCGCAAGAGTTGCACTTAAAAACGTTTGCAGATACCATTTTAGTACAAAACAAAATCCACACTATAAGACTTGACTTGTAAGCGAACTAACTTATAACTAAAGAGTTTATTCTTGCGCACCTGCTTTATGTACCCTATAGAATGCAAACCGAAGGTTTCGAGGACACCGAACGAAGTCTGGATTCAGCGAGGAACTAAATGACGTCATCCAATCCTCGCAGCTCGTCCAATACATTTAGCACCAATGTATGCGCCCGGTTCGCTTTGTCCATGCTGCGAATGCCGTTAGTAAAAACATCGGAAACGTCTTCCATGTTATACGGATCGCGTGCATATTAAAAATCCAAAAGGGTGGTAGCACACGCATACAAATTGTGTGCAAGTCGTGCTGTAGAAGATCAGTGCTACTATAACCAAAACACTTTAAACCATTACTAAGAAATACCAAACTTGTCTACAGAATCACTTACTAATAAACAATTTAATTTTAACATAACTTCTACGTCATATTTTAGGAAATGGTTAGGCTTGAATATTTTCTAAATGAATCACCTGAGCGAAAGTATATGTAGCGTATTAAAATTAACCATTAATTTCCCATTTTACGACAGTGGTTAATTATAGATTAAAATTTAATTCTGATTCCCGTTCGAGCTTCTCGTAGAACTAACATCATTTTATAGCTAACAATGCGCTGTATAATACATGCATACCCTTCTCTGCGCTACTGCTATTCTTGTAATTGCTAGTAAAAAGTCACGTACTCCTTTTTACTGTTAGGACCGATGCAAAGCACCATTTTATACTTTCTATAGACATCGCGCACTTCTTACGTCTGACTAATTATGCTTCTGTAGGCTATTACACTTTCGCATAGCGGTCAGCCGCACGTAATGATTTCTAGAACCGGTAAGTACTCGATATCGTCCAAATAGAATTAGATGCTCGATGTCTGTCAACTTCCAATTCCCTCGTAAAGGTAGAAAAACTCAGTCAATCATCCATTATACTTCGACCTGTTCCTGTTCTGATAATTTACAAACATTTTTCAAACGACAATGGGCCGAGAATTTTTAAACCTCCGAGGATCTTTAAGTCGTGATCAATTACACATCCGAGCTACGCGTAAACTAACATATTTTGTAGCAACTGTATAATACATGCATACCCTTCTCTGCGCTACTGCTATTCTTGTAGTTGCTTGGAAAAGTCAGTCGCCCTTTTACGGTAGGACCGCTAAAAGCACCATTCCATACTTTCTTTATAAGTGTAGCACATCGCGCACTTTTGTCGGATAATTAAATTTTTGTTTATGTAGGTCTTTACACTTTCGCTTATTTAAACATCTAATACAATTGATTAACCACTTTCGATTATTCTAACGGAGACCACCATACATCCCGCCGCACCGTTCTTTTGAATCCAACGATCCTATGGGCTTCACGCACTAACACCTGACGTATCTTTCCTACTATTTGTTAAACAAAACTACCGGTATCGCCATTGTGACGTAAACAGATGTTTGTGGATATGTACGAGAATATGTAACCATATACATTAACCAGTCTAAGCTATTTTATTTAGTCCACGAAAACTACTATTTTCTAAACCATAATTAATAATCGTCTTTATAGGTTCCACATTTCTACCGTTACCCAATGACTGGTGCTACGTACATGGAAACTTTAATTTCTTATTGGAAGAATCTTATTCTCCACGCACTGTTGCGTAGCTGGATGCCCACCCTTTTGAGGATATATGCTCGTTATAGGTTGTAAGACCCTCGGTTTTACTTAACTACACTTCGTGAGACCCTTTAATCTTTTTAATCGTATCTTTCTCGCCTACAATACAGTAGGACTTAACATTACTACCAACAAATTCTAATACTGGACCCCATTAAATACGTCTTTAATTTTCCTACAACTTTTTGTTGACAAGTGTTATATTGTATTTATTATACGCAGGGTAGTCACTCTTTTAAGATAAATATATTTTGCTAGGTATCAACTAATATTAAATTTTCTAGGGACCCCAAATCTGTAAATAGATTTTAAATAGGACCACCCATACAAAGTTATGCGTTTTAAAGACCCAAATCACTAATTTTTGCTCATCTTTATTTAACACCATCTTTAAAACCTTTTCGCTACCCAAGACATATGCCTTAGCCAACCATCTCCCGAAATCTAAAACCGCCGTGCCCGCGAATACCACGTGGAGATAACACGTATACTCTGTCAACCAGGAAGCCGGAAGGATTTGGAAGGTGGTAGAAGAACTTAAAATTATGGAATCTTAAAACTAATATATACACTAGATTTACAAAATCCATACAAATATAAACAACTATCTTATATCTTTACACCCCATGCGTAGATTGTTGTACTATTAGGAATGATGATACCTTTGTCATCTTCCCTCGATAAACTAATTTTATTAATAAGCTGCGTATGCAAATCGTATTCTTTACTCCGGATACATACGCAGGCAAGTACTCGTACCACCAAATAAAAATTGGATGCTTGGTGACTGTTAACATCCGCTTCCCTCGTGTACGCCCAGACACAAACCCAGCCCATGAGCACCCTGCGCATGCACCCCTGCCCATGCGCACCCATGCGCGTAGCACCCCTGCCCATGCTCGCTGTCCAGAGCACCCCTCTGTGCGACTGCTATTTCAGGGTAACGTTACAGCCTTTTATAAATAAAGAACAATGTTATATACTATTATAAAATGTTTATTCTGACATTATACATAACAAATTTAAAAATATTTAATACCAAGCATGGAGTCATTTAAACTTAATTTTAATACAAAGTTATACACAGAAGACAGTCCTTTCTTTATGTTTGTTTGCAGTGGTTTAATTTTATCTAATTTTATTCGCAGCTTAAAATTTAAATCGACACCCAAGTCTTCTATCTCCTTTTCTAACCAATAGTTTGATACATAAAGACCGTCTAGGTTTTCGAATTGTAAAATGTACCGAAGTTTGCCTCTATATTTAAAGTCTTTGATTCCGCCGACAACCAGATCCATTCCTTCGTGTAATTCTTGCAGCTTGTGACAATCTTTTAATCGCAGCTTTCCCACTATATCCTGCATACGTATCTTGTTAGCTTGATCGACTTCTTCTTGTCGGTATTGGAGAAATCCTTTTCTCCCACACACCGTTGTGTAGTTGCATATCCACCACTTTTGGGAATATATGGTTGTTATAGGTTGTAAGACCCTCGGTTTTAAATGATCCGAAAGGTTCTTTACTAGGTAAATATACAATGTTTAGCGGAACCCCTTTGCGTGTGGTGTACGCCAAGGTTACGAAACCCGCATTCCTTAGTTCGTCTTTGTTATCTGCCATTTTGATAAATACGTTTTAGAATAACCTTTTAAAAAGTATACGGATTTAGTACCATCCTTTTCTGCAAGAAGACCTACATAACTAAAGAGTCTTTCTTACTAACCGCAAATGCATACAGCTTGTACAACCCGGATGTATCTAAGTCAGTCCATCGACACATAAAATAATCTTTTAATTCTTCCTCATTTTCTCTAATAAGATGTTCTTTGTCTAACACATCTTTGTATTGTTCGCGTATTGTCGCAGTGTTTTCCATGTAGTCAATTTTCGCCTTTTTGCATCCATTTCCTCTAATTCCAGTTGTCTTTTCCTTCCACTTACAGCGTATGGCATACATAATGGGGTAATTTCCTTTAGCGTAAACGGATAGAGTTTACTACCAATATTTCGCGTTGTCGTACAACCTCTGGACGAATGTTAGTGTCTATCAATCCCAATTCCGAAATGACTATTTCTTTTGGAATTGTAGAATATGTGTTGCAGATTGTGTAAAATATGTACTACCTGCTTTAATGTAGCACTTGTGTAAGATTTTTATTTTATCTTGGCTGTCTTCCTCCTCTACTATCTCCAAATAATTTACAGGTAAATAGTTAAAACTAAAAGCCAGCACATACTTTATCAATGTTTCCCTTTCTTTTGGTTTTCGGACAACTTAATTTGCAAGCCGTCAATTTCTTTGTATTACCATTCCCCAATACACGTACTGTAGCAGGTTATTATACACTAAACAGCAGCTATTTTGTAGCTTGTCCGATAGCTTACTCCACATTTTGGTAAGTGGTACCGAGTACATTGGCGCCTTTAGGAAGTATAACACTATCTTCCAATAACGTTAAACAGTCTTTTAAGGGATTATACACCCGTTCCGCACTGACATAGCTTCCAATTGCACAAGTTGTATATTGTCGCTTCCAATCGCGTAATACCATGTTCTTTAGGCCAAAGTAGACGCAAATGTTTCCCTTAAACGTACATCTGGACAACGTAAAAATCTAGTATATGATTGCCAAGTTGTTTATTAACACCAGGACTTGTTATCTGACACACAAATTTGTTGTATATCTTAATTCTTGCATTGGTTGTTAGCCATGTTAAACAATCAATTCCTACAGTTTTATCGTTGTCAACTATAATATTACACTTTTCTTCGTATTCGCCCTTATAGCAAAAGTTATGGTTTGTAGTTAAATAATTACACATCTCCATCTTGCTAAATATACCCGCAAAATCTTGGGTTACATCCATGTCAAAAGATAGAAATAATCTTTTCGAGTTCGTCTAATATATCTGGTAGTTCCTCCAATAAAGTTTCCAACAACATCTGCTAGTTCCACTTTGTATGGAACACATATAGGATTTTGGAATTTTTATTAATGCATTCGAGGTCTTCTTTTCCGATAATTTCTTTTACTCTCTGACCCATCTTGTTAGTGCTTTCCAGAGAAAACGGAGCTTAGCTTTAACACCATGCCTAGCGAAACAAATCGGTCAAACTTTCTTCGTAGATAGCTGTTAAATGCACCACAAATTTCTTTTTTAGGATAAACATCCTTTTGCTTGCAGATGTTTGTTCGGCGTCAGAAAGGTCGCAAATTTTAACCAACAAATTGGGCCAAAGGTGAAATTTGGAAAGAAACCTCGAATTTGCCTTAATAAAAAATTCCAAAATCCTTAAGTTATTGTTCAAATTTCTGTAACAGCATAATAAACCTTTATTTGGGGTTTCATTTATTAAGAAGTTGAAAATTAATTACTTTGGGATGTAACCCAAGATTTTGCGGTATATTTAGCAAGATGGAGATGTGTAATTATTTAACTACAAACCATAACTTTTGCTATAAGGGCGAAACGAAGAAAAGTGTAATATTAAGTTGACAACGATAAACTGTAGGGATTGATTGTTTAACATGGCTAACAACCAATGCAAGAATTAAGATATACAACAAATTTGTGTGTCAGATAACAAGTCCTGGTGTTAATAAACAACTTGGCAATCATATACTAGATTTTACGTTGTCCAGATGTACGTTTAAGGGAAACATTTGCGTCTACTTTGGCCAAAGAACATGGTATTACGCGATTGAAGCGACAATATACAATGTGCAATTGGAAGCTATGTCAGTGCGGAACGGGTGTATAACCTTAAAAGACTGTTTAACGTTATTGAAGATAGTAAGTTATACTTCCTAAAGGCGCCAATGTACTGGTACCACTTACCAAAATGTGGAGAAGTATCGGACAAGCTACAAAATAGCTGCTGTTTAGTGTATAATAACCTGCTACAGTACGTGTATTGGGGAATGGTAATACAAAGAAATTGACGGGCTTGAAATTGTTGTCCGAAAACCAAAAGAAAGGGAAACATTGATAAAGTATGTGCTGCTTTTAGTTTTAACTATTTACCCGTAAATTATTTGGAGATAGTAGAGGAGGAAGACAGCCAAGATAAAATAAAATCTACAAGTGCTACATTAAGCAGGTAGTACATATTTTACACAATCTGCAACACCATATTCTACAATTCCAAAAGAAATAGTCATTTCGGAATTGGGATTGATAAATACACCTAACATTCGTCCAGAGGTTGTACGACAACGCGCAAATATTGGTAGTAAACTCTATCCGTTTACGCTAAAGGAAATTACCCCATTATGTATGCCATACGCTGTAAGTGGAAGGAAAAGACAACTGGAATTAGAGGAAATGGATGCAAAAGGCGAAAATTGGACTACATGGAAAACACTGCGACAATACGCGAACAATACAAAGATGTGTTAGACAAAGAACATCTTATTAGAGAAAATGAGGAAGAATTAAAAGATTATTTTATGTGTCGATGGACTGACTTAGATACATCCGGGTTGTACAAGCTGTATGCATTTGCGGTTAGTAAGAAAGACTCTTTAGTTATGTAGGTCTTCTTGCAGAAAAGGATGGTACTAAATCCGTATACTTTTTAAAAGGTTATTCTAAAACGTATTTATCAAAATGGCAGATAACAAAGACGAACTAAGGAATGCGGGTTTCGTAACCTTGGCGTACACCACACGCAAAGGGGTTCCGCTAAACATTGTATATTTACCTAGTAAAGAACCTTTCGGATCATTTAAAACCGAGGGTCTTACAACCTATAACAACCATATATTCCCAAAAGTGGTGGATATGCAACTACACAACGGTGTGTGGGAGAAAAAGGATTTCTTCCAATACCGACAAGAAGAAGTCGATCAAGCTAACAAGATACGTATGCAGGATATAGTGGGAAAGCTGCGATTAAAAGATTGTCACAAGCTGCAAGAATTACACGAAGGAATGGATCTGGTTGTCGGCGGAATCAAAGACTTTAAATATAGAGGCAAACTTCGGTACATTTTACAATTGAAAACCTAGACGGTCTTTATGTATCAAACTATTGGTTAGAAAAGGAGATAGAAGACTTGGGTGTCGATTTAAATTTTAAGCTGCGAATAAAATTAGATAAAATTAAAACCACTGCAAACAAACATAAAGAAAGGACTGTCTTCTGTGTATAACTTTGTATTAAAATTAAGTTTAAATGACTCCATGCTTGGTATTAAATATTTTTAAATTTGTTATGTATAATGTCAGAATAAACATTTTATAATAGTATATAACATTGTTCTTTATTTATAAAAGGCTGTAACGTTACCCGAAATAGCAGTCGCACTGCGAGGGGTGCTCATGGACAGCGAGCATGGGCAGGAGTGCGTACGCGCATGGGTGCGCATGGGCAGGGTGTGCATGCGCAGGGGTGCTCATGGGCTGGGTTTGTGTCTGGGCGTACACGAGGGAAGCGGATGTTAACAGTCACCAAGCATCCAATTTTTATTTGGTGTGAGTACTAGCCTGCGTATGTATCCGGAGTAAAGAATACGATTTGCATACGCAGCTTATTAATAAAATTAGTTTATCGAGGGAAGATGACAAAGGTACATCATTCCTAATAGTACAACAATCTACGCATGGGGTGTAAAGATATAAGATAGTTGTTTATATTTGTATGGATTTTGTAAATCTATGTTATATTAGTTTTAAGATTCCATAATTTTAAGTTCTTCTCCACCTTCCAAATCCTTCCGGCTTCCTGGTTGACAGAGTATACGTGTTATCTCCACGTGGTATTCGCGGGCACGGCGGTTTTAGATTTCTCGGGAGATGGTTGGCTAAGGCATATGTCTTGGGTAGCGAAAAAGGTTTTAAAATGGTGTTAAATAAAGATGAGCAAAATTAGTGATTTGGGTCTTTAAAACGCATAACTTTGTATGGGGTGGTCCTATTTAAAATCTATTTACAGATTTGGGGTCCCTAGAAAAATTTAATATTAGTTGATACCTAGCAAAATATATTTATCTTAAAAGAGTGACTACCCTGCGTATAATAAATACAATATAACACTTGTCAACAAAAAAAGTTGTAGGGAAAATTAAAGACGTATTTAATGGGGGTCCAGTATTAGAATTTGTTGGTAGTAATGTTAAGTCCTACTGTATTGTAGGCGAGAGGACACGATTAAAAAGATTAAAGGGATCTCACAAAGTGTAGTTAAGTAAAACCGAGGGTCTTACAACCTATAACGAGCATATATTCCCAAAAGGGGTGGGCATGCCAGCTACGCAACAGTGCGTGGAGAATAAGGATTCTCCAATAAGAAATTAAAGTTTCCATGTACGTAGCACCAGTCATTGGGTAACGGTAGAAATGTGGAACCTATAAGACGATTATTAATTATGGTTTAGAAAAATAGTAGTTTTCGTGGACTAAATAAAATAGCTTAGACTGGTTAATGTATATGACTACATATTCTCGTACATATCCACAAACATCTGCTTACGTCAACATGGCGATGCCGGTAGTTTTGTTTAACAAATAGTAGGAAAGATACGTCAGGTGTTAGTGCGTGAAGCCCATAGGATCGTTGGATTCAAAAGAACGGTGCGGCGGGATGTATGGTGGTTCCGTTAGAATAATCGAAAGTGGTTAATCAATTGTATTAGATGTTTAAATAAGCGAAAGTGTAAAGACCACATAAACAAAAATTTAATTATCCGACAAAAAGTGCGCGATGTGCTACACTTATAAAGAAAGTATGGAATGGTGCTTTACGGTCCTGCCGAAAAGGGCGACTGACTTTTTCCAAGCAACTACAAGAATAGCAGTAGCGCAGAGAAGGGGTATGCATGTATTATACAGTTGCTACAAAATATGTTAGTTTACGCGTAGCTCGGATGTGTAATTGATCACGACTTAAAGATCCCCGGAGGTTTTAAAAATCTGCCCATTGTCGTTTGAAAATGTTTGTAAATTATCGAACAAAACTAGTTATAAGTTGATGTGATTGACTGAGTTTTTTACCTTTAGGGGATTGTTGACAGACATCGAGCATCTAATTTCTATTTGGACGATATCGAGTACTTACCGGTTCTAGAAATCATTACATGCGGCTGACCGCTATGCGAAAGTGTAATAGCCTACAGAAGCATAATTATCAGACGAAAAAGTACGCGATGTGCTATAGAAAGTATAAAATGGTGCTTTGCATCGGTCCTAACAGTAAAAAGGAGAGTGACTTTTTCTAGCAATTACAAGAATAGCAGTAGCGCAGAGAAGGGGTATGCATGTATTATACAGCGCATTGTTACTATAAAATATGTTAGTTTACGAGAAGCTCGAACGGGAACAAATTAAATTTTAATCTATAATTAACCACTGTCGTAAAATAGGAAATTAATGGTTAATTTTAGTACTGCTAAGCATATACTTTCGCTCGGTGATTCATTTAGAAAATATTCAAGCCTACCATTTCCTAAAATATGACGTAGAAGTTATTTTGGTTATAGTAGCACTGCATCTTCTACAGCACGACTTGCACACAATTTGTATGCGTGTGCTACCACCCTTTTGGATTTTTAATATGCACGCGATCCGTATAACATGGAAGACGTTTCCGATGTTTTTACTAACGGCATTCGCAGCATGGACAAAGCGAACCGGGCGCATACATTGGTGCTAAATGTATTGGACGAGCTGCGAGGATTGGCTCAAGATGACGTCATTTAGTTCCTCGCTGAATCCGAGACTTCGTTCGGGTGTCTTCGGAAACCTTCGGTTTGCATTCTATAGGGTACATAAAGCAGGTGCGCAAGAATAAACTCTTTAGTTATAAGTTAGTTCGCTTACAAGTCAAGTCTTATAGTGTGGATTTTGTTTTGTACTAAAATGGTATCTGCAAACGTTTTTAAGTGCAACTCTTGCGGTGCTTCCTATACCTGGAAAAATGCTCTCAAACGACACCAGAACAAATGTCGTGGTGTAACATCGTCCAAGGTTAAGCTTATACATCCGTCGACAGCAAAGTACTTAAACTGTGGGACTTGCGGTATCGCTTTTACGAGAATGGATAGCTTACAGCGGCACAAGGAAAAACAGCATGGTATGTCATTAAGCCGTAAACGTTCAGCTCCGCCAGCTGTTAAAGGACCTTGTACGAAACAACCACGAATTATGTGTAAAGTATGCGATTTCGAGATGGAAAAGAATACATATGCCGCACACTTGAGAAGCAACAGACATAAAAATGCCACAGTTACCGCTACTGGCGAAGATGGCGTAGAAATGATTAGCACAGCGTTTAACAACCGTATGGCTAGCTATCGCATAAAGAACGCCAGTGTCGACGATGGAGTGCCCGAGTTTCTTTGGAAGCAGAAAGAGCGATTTATTCGATTACTTAATGAAAAAAGAATACAACATACAGCAGTAAAAGTCTACTGCGAACTCTACGGCGTTTACATCAAAATGGGAGAAGAGAAGTCCGATGTGAAATCCTTTAACACAAAAATGTGGTTATAACGTCTTCTAGTAATCTGGAAAATATGTACGAGGTCTTAAGCGAAACCATGCGAACAAAATCAGAGGAATTTGAAACATGCGAGTCCGGTTGGTCTTTGGAAAAGTGCTCTATTTAGAAATAAATATTAATAAGTATGACCCGATATGACAAGTTCTAGGTTGAAAATAAAAATTGTGAATATGTATTTAGAAATGTGGTTTACAAATTTAAACTGTATTAGTAAAAATTGTTTGTAATAAAAGTTTTAAGAATGGTTTTAGATTTTCTTTAGGTATAAGCTGCAGGAAATTTATAATTTAGAGGTGTGTGTAAAATGGTAAGGGTGGTTCGATTTTAAATCTATTAACAGATTCGGATTCTACATAAAATTCTAGATTAACAAGATTGCTACATGTATAAAAATTTATAAGGACGCTCAAAGGTCGCTACAGGTAAGAAAACTTAAAATCAGGGTAGCTCTCGGGGGGATGGCGCTATCTAAAAAATTTAAAGAGATTTGTGTATCTGAGAAAATTCTAATATTGATTGATACCAAACAAGGTAGGTTTATCTCGTGGGTGGAAGTGTGGAGAAAGATTTATCTCGCAGAGGGTATATGTGTAACTTTGCAGGGCGTGGTCCGATTTCAAATCTGTTTGCAGATTCGGATTCTACATAAAATTGTAGACTAATTTAATGTATTGCATGTATAAAAAAATTTATAAGAACGCTCAAAAGTCGCTACAGGTAAGAAATCTTAAAATTAGGGTAGCTCCCTTGGGGATGATGCAATCTAAAAAATTCCTAGAGATTCGGGTAGCTAAGAAAATTCTAATATTAATTGATACCAAACAAGACAGGTTTATCTCGTGGGTGGAAATGTGGAGAAAGATTTATCTCCCGGGTGGAAAGAATGCGGGTGTGATGTAATCAAAATGGTTGTGGGGGTGTCCGAGCAAGGAGGAGAGCAAGGAGGAGTCAGGAGGAGATTCTTAAAAAATAAGACTTTATAGTGGGTTTTTACATGTAAATTTGGTCCAGATGTGTGAGGAAATGAGGGAAGCTGGAGGAAATGAGGTCCCAGAATCCCTGAAAATGGTCTACTAAAGTACAACTAGATAAGAGCGAATTTTTACAGAAAGAAGTATCATTTTTAGGATATATAATAACCCCTCAAGGAGTCATGCAAAACCCCGATAAAACGAACGCAGTACTAAATTACCCCTTACCAAAAACGAACAAAGAAATTAAAGGATTTTTAGAACTTAGTGATTATTACCGCAAATTCATTAAAGGTTACGCACAGATAACCAAGTCCCTGACAAATTGTTTAAAGAAGGGAAATAAAATTGAACACACCCCAGAATTCATTAAAGCCGTAGACCTAAATTAAATGTATACTCACGAATCACCCCGTATTAGAATATTCAGACTTTTCAAAAACATTTATATTGACAACAGACGCATCAAATGTAGCACTAGGCGCAGTATTGAGCCAAGGAAAAGTAGGTAGCGATAAACCAGTCAGCTACTCATGCAGAACCCTAAATGAGACTGAAGAAGAATATAGTACAATAGAGAAAGAATTATTAGCCATGATTTGGGCAACAAAATATTTTATACCATACCTTTACGGACAAAAATTCTATATATACACCGACCATAGACCATTAGTATGGCTATGCAAACTCAAAGAAACAAACTCAAAATTACAAGGATGGAGAATCAGACTAGAGGAATACGATTACAAAATTATATACAAAAAAGGAATTTATAACAATAACGCAGACGCCCTAAGTAGAATATAGATCAACGTACTAGAAACGGAATCAATTACAGGAAACGTAGACGAGATGGAAGTAAGAGAAGACCCAGAAGAGATAGACAAAATACATTCAACACAGAACGAAAAGCGAAAAACCGCGATTAAAATTTTAAACGATATAAAACCAAATCAATTTATAATTACCGAAGTTTTAACAAAAATAGACAACAAGAAAATATACCAAATTCAAATAACCAAGGACGACAACGAGGAACAAATAATTAAAATTCTAAAAGAATACACCCCCAGAAAAAACTATTTTACTTTTATTTCAAACCGAACATTTATATAAAAGGTTTTCAGAATTTTACGTTAAATTATTCAATAACTCTGACCCTGAACTTATTTGAACAAGAAAATTAATAACATTATACGACCATGACGAAATAAACGACGTAATAAGAAATCAACACGAAAGCAAAACCAACCATTGTGGAATTAATAAAACATTAAAGCAACTTATAAGACGATACTATTTTAAAGATATGAAAGAGTTAACTACAGATTTTATTAACCAATGTGAATTATGCGACAAGGCAAAATACGACTGAACACCCCCAAAAATACCCTTCATGTTAACCAAAACACCCGACAAACCTGTTCAAAAATTACATGCCGATACCTTAGTAGTAGAAGCACAAAACTTTTTAACCATTAGAGATGAATTCACCAAAATAGACGAAGCAATAACCATCACCTCCAAAAAAACAGCATTGACGTAACACAAGGATTTTTACAATACTTTACATATTATGGCACACCCGAAACCATAACTTTAGATAACGGCATCAAATTTAAAAATGAAACGATACAAAACACTTTAGAACCCCACAAAATAAAAATTCATTTTATAACTGAAAATCACCCTGAATCGAACTGATTATTAAGATTAACTTACAAGATGGAACACGTCACCAATTTAATGTCATACGCACTGATCGCATACAATAATAAATCCACTCATCAACAAATTTTACACCCCTAGAATTAACATTAGGACATTCAGATTCCCGCAACCCTTACAACATACATTATAATAAAGAAGTATGCCAGCAATACGATAACGATCACAAAGAGAAACTAAACATAACTTACGACAAAGTAAAAGATAAACTAGATAACGACAAAGAACGTATCACCACAACCCGCAATAAGAATACCGACGCAAATAAATTTTCAATAAGACAGACCGTGTACGAGAAAAACTTCCAAAGTAAACGACACAAAACGGCGCCCAGGAATTTAGGCCCGTTTAAAATAAAAAAAAATCAGACAAAAATATAGCCGTAGTAGACAACGGTAAGATAATAAAATACATTCATTTGAAAAACTTAAAACGCCCTGTAATTTCAGATGGACAATCATTACCCCTTCCGTCAACTTCCGCCCAAGTAGAACGGACAACGAAATATTAATTGAAGATATAAAAAACAACCCCGGTTTACTACCAATAAAATTGGAAAGTATGCAAAATACAATAGATTATTGGACACGCACACAAAAATTCGATTTAACGGAATTAAAACAAAAATCTCAAATAATCAAAGACAACTATTATCGATTAAAACAATCAATGTACACAGCCAAATTCGAAAAAGAATGTGCCATAAAAATGATGAATTACAACAGTATAATAGAAAGCATTTTAAGGAACATAGAAGATAAATTTAACAGATTACTACCTACAGAAAAAATTATAAGACAAAAAGGAGGACTAATTAACGGACTAGGTAATATAATAAAAGCCATCACAGGCAATTTAGATAACCAAGACGCAGAAAGTTATGACAACGCAATACAGCAATTAATTGAAAATCAAAACGATATGAAAACCATTGTTAGCAACCAAATATCTCTAACGCGATCAACTATAATAAAATTCAACGAAACATTAAGAAAGCTAGTAAGAAACCAAGGTAGTATAGCCAATAGAATACAAACCCTTGAAAATGACATGCAGACTACCATGTTAGGAATGCGAGGCTTAATTAGATTCAATACGATATTCACTCAAATAATCTCAACCCTTACTTTAATTCAACAAATTTTATCCACTTTAGAAAATGCTGTAACATTTGCAAAATTAAATACATTACACTCTAGGATCATAGAACCAACTGACTTGTTAAAAGAATTATTAGGAATTAGATCATTTATAACTAATAGTAAATTACCCTTTGAAGTAATAGAATCAAACATTCTTATATTTGAAAAAATAGCTATAGCAAAAGGCTATGTAAAGAATAACGAAATAACATTTTTAATAGAAATCCCGATAGTAGTAAGTAACAATTATAATTATTATCATTTATTTGCTTTTCACATTAAAATTACTAGCATGTATCAAGTTATCATACCCAAAACCAAGCTCCTATCCTTAAATGAACTAAGATATGGTTACACAAACCAGAAATGTAACGAAGTAACACCAAATCAATACTTATGCCAATCATCGACAACAACAACCATCCAAGAAAACGGTCCTTGCGAAGTACAATTACTAAAATTATCAAATCATTACGAAAACTGTGTAGCAAAACCCGTACAAATCACCAACATGAAAATTCAGAAAGTTGCCGACAACAAATGGATTGCCATATTCCCAATAGAACTAATGGCAACCGTCCACTGCAATCAAGACGAGAACAATCTAGCACTAACCAGAAACAAATTAATCACACTTAAAGAATACTGTTATTTAAAACTGAAAAACGAAATAATCAGAGTTTATCAAGATCCCACAGCAACCAGGAAACTCGAAAATTTACCAGAGCTACAATTCAAGACAACGCAAACCGAAGACGAAGAAATAATCAAGAAACCCATGCAACTAGAACATCTAGACTTAGACGAACTCAACCACGCAATGAAATTAATGGACAAATATAAAGAACACTTAAGTGAATTAAAAGTGCCAAAGTTAAACTGCCACGATATAAGCGTTTGGACAATTTTATTAATCATTTTAATGAATTTTCTAATAATATATGTATTTTACAAAATGTATCTTAGATATAAGAATAAAGAAAACAATTTTAGAAATAAGTAAACAAAGAGAAATAAAGCAGTAAGAGATTTACCCTTAAAGATAATGAATTTTAAACAATGAATTTTATGAATTTTTAAAAATTAAGCAAAGAAAATCTTAATTTTTCATTTACGTCTGGAGGAGTTATGTCTCCCCCAATCAAAATATATATAATAAAATAGAAGTTATTAGGAATTATAGAAATTGTTAAAGAAACTTAAGTTTATGCAACAATGTAAATTCAAGGATAATTAAATAAAGATTATTAACAGTTCACAAGCAAGTTGTGAAAACGGATGCAATACATTGTATTCCAGACGATAGTGATACTGCAGCTGGCAGGTCATAGATGGTTAAGAATCTGCGATTACGTAGAAATTTAGATTGTTACAAGTATAATGAATAGAATTAAGAAATAAACAGACATGAGCTCTGCAAATTCCGACAGACATGTGAGGGGCAAGGACAACATAAATACCCCGGGAGCCCCAGATCAGTCAATCAGTCAGTCAGTCTTAAGTATTTCAACTTTAACATTGCAGTTTGCCTAGGCTATTTACTCATATTAGTTCAATTATTAATTAATTTTCGACTTAGAGTATTTTAAATCAAGTTTGTCAAAATTCCATATTAACATCTGTTTAATAAATAAATTTTGTTACGAAGTTTTTGGAAGAAGTTTTTAAAAAGACCGCTCCAAGGCCTGAAATGTAACTCGCGTATTAGTAATAACCTTCCTCGGCCGGTTAAACTAGCTGACCTACGTGTGGCTTGAATAACATTACGTTAACTTTCGAAAATTACGTGTGGCTTCGTATAATACTCCATCCCGTGATAGCAATAAAACCTAGTGTTTGCAAAGTTATAGTTTTTGTGATTTGTGGATGTTATTTCAAGAAGTTTTGTACATGTGCTACTGCAGCAAAAAATTATTAAGAATTTTCCGTAAGCTTATCAATGATTCATTACATTTATCATCAAAACTATACGTAGAAACTTTTTGTTTTGATGCTGCTCTTGAAGAATCCAGCTGTTTATTATCATAGATTTGGTTTGTCGCTCAGAATCGCTGGTTTTGTTTTAAAATATTATATCATTGTCGCATCATTGGGAAGGACAGTAATTGTATTCTGAACTTTTTCTACGAATATATTATATTTTATGCATGAAATACTATAATGAATGCGTTGGACTATTGTTTTGTTTGTGTGCAGTGCATAAACAACATTACTGTTTAAAATATTTTGCTACTGTTTTCCGGGTTTCATATTATTGCGCAATTGTTTAATATAACATGATTTCGCGGCATTTGTATGAAATACAAAACACATTTAAAAGTGATACAATGATCAAATTTACATTTACAATATAAATAAAAGCAATGTACTCACTTAAATCGCACCTTACCGCCAAATCCCAGGGCCATCTCGTTGTGGGTCACATCACGCCATTGTTAACTCCAAATTTTATCCGTCCATCCCCTATAGTCGTTCGTAGGTAGGGCGAGAAGGAACAACCAGGTATAAGGAACACAAAAGTAAGATAAGGAACCCACCCCCCCTAAAAAGAAAAAAGAAACTCACACACAACATAGGTAGATGTTCTTGACTTGAGGTCTCGTAGCTTAATGACGTCGTATCACACCGCGCGCACTTACGCCAATTACTCCGCGCTGGTGCGACCCGGGGACGATGGAAATTGACCAGTTTATTTAAAAATATTCACGGGAATTTATTTACATATTTAACAATGTACATTGCCAATTTTGGCATGTAACAATTTGCATCGAATATTTGCACGTTTCATTAATGCCTTTGACTAGAAGTGGTGCTACAGGTAATTTAAGCACAATGACTCAACAAATAGTATTTACTGAAGAACAATTCGACGCTTTATTAGATAAAATCGGTTCAATCTCCGGTAATAATGGCAATACTAGCACACCTAAACTGGAAACCACCACATCTGAAAGTAATTATGGTAACTTTTCACAATGTACGGCATGATCCGATGATTCTGATTCATCGGACGTCGACACTTTTCTAGATGCAGTTTTAATCTATAAAGGTTCTTAAACGTTTCAACTTGTTCTAGCCGCTATCGGTTTGATGCTTTACTCGTTGATACGCATAGGATCGCGACCTGTGCATCTGTAGTAAAAAGTCAGTTTCCACAGTTGCAAATACAAGAGATTTCTATTCGATGTTCTCTTACGCATATATTTCAATCATTCTTTTTATAATTTTCGTTATCAATCATTTTATATTATAGGAATGCTAATGCTTTTTTCTTCAAATGTGTTGGTGAAAGGCTATCGCTTTGTCGTTTCAAATATTATTCCTTATGATATTACTGTATTAAAATTTCCTATTTTTATCTTTAATTAACAGTCTATGGTACAGTTACTGCTGTGTCCATGGCAATTATGTCTTTGAAATTATCGTGTGGGGATATTTAAGTTACGTTCGTTTGATTTTCTTATCGCAGCAGATATGCTCCGTGAGAACATGATTTGTCTGGGTCTTATTTGGAACCTAGTTGTTTTTAAGTATCTTCGTGGTGGTATAAGTTTTATGTTATCTTTAATATCGCAGGTGACCCTTTAGATCAATCTGTCCTAACAGGGACATTCTCTACTCTCTACTTCTACTCTAGGATGCTTATCCTAAAATTTTATTTCTTATCCCTCTATCTCCGTTTTAAACCTTAATTTTTCCTTTTGTCCCTTAAGTTCCTTAAGTCCCGAGACAATCGTCCATCACATAAAAGTGGTGTTCCCCCACTCCGGGTTACTAACTGCACTTCGGTTGGTCGAGTAGTGCTTCGCTATCCGTCTTTTCTATCGCTGTTGCTCAATGCAGCCCTTCCTCTTATCTCTTCTACCTATGTTGCTATATAGCTCCAAACTTCCCACCTCCCTCTTTTATCTCTTCTTTATTTCTTTTTCATTTATTTTCGAAGTCGCTACATAGTTAGAGGGTTGTTTCTTCACGACATCGGGTCGTGGGCGTGGAGAACTTCCGTCTAGCTGTGTATCGCCACTGCCTTACGCTAGTGTACGTTGTTTTTTATTTGGTAATTCTGATGAGGTTCGGAAAGAACTGCTCACCTGTAGTTAATTTTTAGGTCTGATGACTAAAGATCAATGTCTTTAGTATATAATTGAACGTAGTTTAATTTGGAGTTTACCGAATCCTATTTGGATATGAAGATTATATAATAATATAATGTATGAGTAATTTACAGTGGTGTTTTGCTTTGATTACTGATAAGTAAAATTTTTTAGGAAACGGAATGCTTCATTATAGTGTTGATGTTCTGTGGTGGTGTCTATGAGAGAATATACAATCACAGAGTTTGGCGATTTAAATGTAATTAGGCAGAGTTCTGCTCTGAATAGTAATTCTGACCTTAATATTATTATTCTTCAGCATTTGGAAATTTCTCTAATTGGTAAGCTAACGAATATATTTGTAATTATGTAAATGGAATTCATTATATAGTTAGTATTAGTGGAATTATAAAATACTGTAAATTTTTTTGATATTAGTATCAATATTTACTGGTACAAGTTTGACCAATTTTTTTTATTTTTTTTTTGGTATTTGTACAAGCATTTTAGACTTGCACTTTTATTTCATTTTTGCCTTTTTATAACTTTTGAGTGTTGGACTTACTTAATTGACATTTCCCGATTGTGTATTCCCAATTGTGACTCCTCACAGACGTGTGTACGCGTAGTTACCGTAGCACTCAATTGATTATTCTTTTTGTGTATATTAATTTTCATCTAATATACCCCTCTCAATTAATTCCTTACTTTTTTTTTGAAACCAAATTATACTTCAAGTTAAATTTAATTTTTTTTGTAAGTTTAGATAATTAAATTCTTAAACCCTTTAAGAAGTTAAAATAAAAAAAATGTATCGGTTTTGGTTGTTTAGATTTTGTAAACCTCTCATTTTTTTATGTTTTTTGAAAAGAGGCAGTGTAACACTTTTGTTTAGGCAAATACGTTGTACATTTCCTGCTGTGTAGATTGCCTGGATTTAGGCGTGAATATCGCCACTAACGTGCTTGAGTTCAAGCGCAGACGTCTTTAGTGGGGATCATGCGCGTTAAAATAGAACGTGGAACGTTTTTTGAAAAATTTGTTGTGTGAATTTTGGGGTCATCATGACCGAAGAAAATCTTCAGTCCTGGCAGTTACATTTAGCTTGGTGTTGAAGCCTTTGCAATGAACTCTGTTAGAACCTGATTCTAATTATATTATAAAACGGTTTGTTATTGAGAACATGGCGTTTTAATTATTACTAACAGAAGTTTAATTTTTAGCAAGCAAGTTTTACGTATAAAATTAATGAATTGGATAATCGTGACGAATTTTTGCTTTAATTTCAATCATCGTAACTTGAGATGCAATTTGTAGTTTTAGTAGACATGTGTTCCTGATTCTTAGAAGAAGATGGCGGACTCTTGATGCTCTGTTAACAGGTGTCCTATAATTTTATTGTTGTAACTTAATGCCATGAAGCTTTGGTGAGTACAATTCTTGTTTTCTGATCCGGACGAATCAACACGAAAGTGATGAACCTTTTGCTTGAAAAGCTGATTTAGCTAAACGGAATGTAGTTAATTAAGAAATTCAGAATTTTGATTTACATGTTTGAATGATATCTCGTTGAAACAAATGGTATTTTTATTTAGTGTAGTTTAAATAATTTGGCAAAAAATTTTTTATGTCCTCATATTCTTTTATACGTTTGTTAAGAATAACACCTCAAAATAACATGTGTTATGATAAGAGTCAAGTTTGATATGTTTGTTTAAAACAGATGACAATTATGTTACTAAGCAACTTTTGCATTGAGATAATTGGTGATATAGAGTATAACATAAAGAAAATCATTGTAAGCCAAATCCAAGATCTTAGATTACAGCAATATAGATTATGTATTTGGATTTCGAATAATTTTACTAAGGACAGGTCTACCCTGTTAATAGCTGTGATTTTTGCCAACTGAACATATTTAATTAACAGTTATTCTCATGTTACGGTATTTACACTGTAACCTTTTTTTAATTTTTCTTGTATATAGTTGAAAAAAAATTTAATTTTATTAGATAGAAGTCAAAACTTACAATCGTTTTATTTCCAACAGCTCTATAATGGAAATAAGTAAAACATAGATAAAGAAATTATACTACTTCATTTCTAAATTCAGGTAGATATTAAGGTTTATCTGCGTCTATCTTTAGGATGAATTTTTTATGTTGGTTTTATTGATGCACTGGTGCCCTACTTTATTCAAAGACAGATTTAGTCTCAAAAATCACCCCGACCAACTTATGCCTCCGCAGGAATAGAGCCCGAGCTTAGACCGAGAGCATGATATTTTTCTTTCGCAATACCAGCTTGGCCCCACTACATCCACGAGAAAGCCCATTCTCAGAAAATATATTTAACGAATAAAAAATATTATATTACAGCTTTTGGGTTTCCGTGAAATCAAGTCGTGTTTTGTGTTCGACATTTATTACGTTCAGTTATCACAAATCTATGTTTACGTTTCGCTGTTAAATTATGTGTTAGTGCAAATGTAAATCTTCCTGTCCTTTCTTTCCCATTTCCTACAACAATCCAGAAGATCGGATCACCTGCACCTATGTTGTATCAGCTTGGTAAGTGACTTTTTTACCTGTGACTTTGTCAAATTTACGTAGTCTAATATCGCTCCGTTATTGGTGGTCCGTTGCGCTATCCGAAGGAAAAAACGTTACATTTCGTCCGATATCGGGGTTGTATTAACAGTAACAATGGTTAATTTGTTAACGTACAGTTTTTGCTGCTGCATAATATTTTGACTCCTATAGAAGTCAGTAAAAATTTGTTTAGCATTTAGGGCATGTCTTTAAAGAGGCGGAAATAAATTTATACGCATTCATCAGAGAATGTGAAAATAATTTTTGTAATTAGATTTACAGTGACGTTAAGTGTTAGTAATAGTCTGTGAGTCTCATGGTCCCGACTAAATTTGTGCGGCCGGTGCTGCGGCAAATAAGACCTGTGCGTGCAGAATTGAGTAAGCCTCAAAATCGGGTGACTGCTCATTTTTGTTTCCTGGTATCGAAATTTTTGCTACAGTTTAAAAAACTCCGCTAGCGACAACAGACAAATGTAATTTAAGTTTACCGTGAATGTGTAAGTTCTTGTACAAAGAGACTTCTTTTGTTTTATTTGTTTTTCTTTATGAGACTTATGAGACCTTAAAGCGATTCCTTACGCTTTTTAAAAAACTTTAACGTTTATTGTATTAATTAGGTTTACAGGCTTTGAAAACCCCGCCCAGGAATATTCCTAGCTTATTAATGCTTTAATGAAGGTGTATGTGAAAACCACACAAAGTTTTGGTTCTCGCAAAAGTCTAGTGATTGATTTACTTTTGTGTCTGAGAACATGCAACGTTGGCATTTCTCATGCCTTGTATGCCGGTGTAGCCACCAATCTGCGTCAGAGGAGTTTAACCTCTCTAGCAGGTGAGAACCATTTCAAATGTGTCAAACCAGAGAACTTAATTACCCACTTTCCACGAGTGCAGATGTGTATGGTAATGCTACGACTTATCTACAGGTCATTTACATTTCCAATGCTCCACCTGTAGGTACTACATTGCGACTTATCTACACAGTGATTTCCCCTTCCGTACCTATCCTATCGTTCATTGCATATCGGCACTTCAGCAACGAGGGCTACAGCCAGGCAAACACCGGGACAACAGAACCCACTACGAAATCCCTGCATAGCTTTGGAAGCCACTAGCATCAGCAGCAAAATATCGTGGGTAAATTTTAGTTATAATAATTTAACGACACACTTGTTCACCTCAAGGAATTTAACCCCCGAGTAATTTTGAAGTTATATGCAGTAAACATCATTTTACCGAACTTTAAATGCGGTGGTTTTTAAGGTATTGCAAGGGTTGATAAAATGCAATCCGTTTCCACGAAGTATGTAATGTATCTTAGAGAAACCTTACTTGATGCAGGTTGTACACTCGTCACTGACAATTATTACGCCAGTATTGAGTTGATAACATAACTACTTGATTACAACACCCACCTACTTGGCACGTTAAAAGAAAAGAAAACATTACTAAGGAGATTGCTGACACTAAATTAGAAAAGGAAGATATTATCTCGCGTGAAAACTTCAGGAAAATTACTGTGTTAAAATGGAGAGATGAGTGGTATATTTTGATGTGTGCATTTTATAGTCTTCAATGATGTCATATGCTGTTTGAAATTTGAGCAATATTTGTACACGCTTTAGGTGTCCGCCAAGGCCGTGTACAGTTGCAAAGAGACAGCAATATTTACTGGGTCAAAGCAAAGCGGCCGAATACTCGTCAAGCCTAGAATGGTTGCAATTTCAATTATTTTGTGTAGATGGATTAACATTTTGGCTAGATGAAACAAAATGAAGACGGGAAATCAATGTCTGCTGTGGCCCTGTAGAGAAAACTTCAAACAGACACCGCGTTCACTCTGGTGCTTAATGTGTTAAAAGTTGCTAGGATTATGCGCGACACAGTCACGCAAGGTTCCATTTTTATATTCAAATTTCCATTTGCACTTCACTTGTTCCGGGGTGCTTCATGTGAGCACAGCGCTTCATTGTTTCATTCTGACACTATAAGACTAAAAAACAGGCAATGTTTATTTATAATTTTACTTGCAAATATGTTGCAGTTCAGTTATCAATAAATATTTCAATACATTACTTATTCTTCAAGTTTTATCAGGAGAAAAGAAGTTTCATTGTCCAATGTTAAGCTGATTCGACGAGTTCAATCCTTTCAATAAATATAAATGCAGAAAATCAAAGTTTATCAAAGAAAGGACAACACAGTCCTATTTGAAACATACAAAAAGTACTTCAATTACAAATTAAAATAATATATCTTTTACAGAATGAAGTTAATTTTTTGAAACTCGAGGAAATCACATGTTTCTTTATTACAAGATTGACTAAAGCTAATTGTTTCGTATTAATTAAAACTGAAACTATATAGTGGAATAAAGTTGTGCAGTGCGCTTGCGCCTCTTATAGTGAAACGCGTACGAAAGTTGTTTTGTTACGTTTATCGATGACTCTTCATTTGAGCTAGTACCGCAACGGTTGTGCGGGACAACCTATACAAACAATTAAGTATACTGCTTGTAACAGTGCATTCAACTGACTCCCACGGGGGTATTGCAGCAACATTGAAGATGACCACACACCAAGGACAATATTGGTGAGTGAATTTATGCATTTTGTTTGTCTTTACATGCATACATTTTCGTATTTAAAGCTCACGTTTTGTTATACTTTTGCAAAACAGTCCACTAAAATTAATAAGACGCGCCAGCACATTATTCAAGTTAATTAATTACATTTTTGGTCCTTCTTTGCGTGATAGAACTGTCCATGGTTACTAAATTAAATTGCTTCGTTATAGCTTGTATGTATGTAAAACTTCGATTAGCAAATATTTGCATCATATTTGTATTTACTTATATATAAAAAATTCGATACACAGGTCTATTAATTGTAGATCATTATTTGATTATATATTACTCATATTTAGACCAGGGTAGAAAATTAAATAATCACATCAAATAATTTTAATCACCGTGTAGAAGCATTGGGAAAAGGTACGCGTTATTAAAAAACCGTGGAGAATAAAAATTCATTCGTTTCATTAAAAATAAGAGATTTAAATCATGTACAAGACGCTTTATATCAAAAGAAGCAGTATTAAAATGCTCTACGTGTAATTTAATTATTCCTAGTAAAGAAACAAATAGAAATTACGTGCAAAATTTATATTAATTAACTCAAGTTTAAGTAACCGGTATTAAACAAAATGTACAGATAATAATTAATATTTGATTAGGAGTCACTAAAAATTAAAGGGTATGATTTTTAATTGAAGTTAATTGAACCATTAGTAACATATAATATCTATAAAAACTTGTAAAAACCCAATAAAATGCAAATCGTAGAAGTGTTATTTAGAAGTATTTTGTTTGAACACCTGCGGATTTTTAAAAGGCAATTTCAGTTTAATTTGTTTAGATAAACATGTCGATTCTACGGATATTGGAAACGGTCGGATGCTTTAGCACGAAATACAAAACAGGGTTTATTTAAAAGCTCGTTCTGCGTAAATTTTGCAGATAACGAATGGTTACAGAGAATCTTGGAGAAACCGTCGTTTAATATTCACGGGAAGGCTAGATACGGGATTATTTAACCCAGATAAGAACACACGTGGACTGAAAATAATCGATAATAAAGAATATCAATTTGCACCAATAAGAACAGGTTAGATAGAGACAGATAATATGCGCAAGACCGAGACACATATAGTAAAAGGCGTGAGTGGAGCAACGTCATTGGGTTGCGATTGGTTGAAAATAAAAGGCAAAATTGAGAGGTAAAATAACATTTCTGTATAAAATTTAATTAGTTATTTCCAGACGTTGCGAGCCGTGTCGAAATTTCTGAGATTTAACTGGTGCGAGTGCAAATTTCGTAAAATCGCATGCCGGGCTGCGGAATGGGAACCTAGCATGCGAAATTCTGAAGAATTGTCCGTTTTGGGGACAAGACCGACAGACAGGCTAACCTCTATATATACCCAGGTTAATATGAACAAGCTCTCTTAGATCTGCGACTTGATTCAATGCGTTAAACAGTGCTTTTAGTTTTCCGAGTTTGATAGAATAATTTAAAGTTTGCTCGTATATTTTGGTGATTTAAAACAGTTTGTTCTTTACGTGCTACAATGAATGTACTTTAGTGCACTTAGAAAAGAAGATACAAGGTAATAAAGTTTAGTATCACTGTACCAATTAGTAAAATTTACAACGACAAATGAATACACAAAAGTAGGCAGTTTTGGCGTATATTTGTGAAAGAAGTATGAATTTCTTTGCTATTTTTCGGGGGGTGTTAATAATTAAATGATTCGCAAACGTGTCTGGAGCCACAAAACAAGCTTCAGATATACACAAATGAGTTCCGGAAAGGCACTGAAACTACTTTAGATGAATGGTGATGTAGAAAATTTTAAAGGCGACCAGCAATACGAGGACCTAAACATAACCCAGTTGGATTGGTGTGATTAACAGAGGACGATATACATTGGGGCCACGAGTGCATTAACCTTCAGGTAACTTATGCTTTGTTGTTGGATTTTGATATTTTGGTGTGTGTTGAATAACTTTATAATTGATTTACTTAAAATGGACAGTAGTGAAATTGTACTAACAATAAAATTTTAATTTTAAGGTGAAATTTGCTTGTTTAAGTAGAAAGGGGTATTTAGTATTGATGTTCTGGATTATGATGAAAATTTGGGTATGTCTTTGAGCTCAATTAGACGAACCTGGTTAATTAACGTAAAGGGGTGGTAGATGCTCCCTTTGTACTCAGACTCAGGTCTGCATATATTGTTATAGTAATTAGTAGGCATCCTACAAGGACTTTAATTCTGGATGCACTTTAAAATGATAACAAATTTAATCTTGAAATTTTCTGATACTGAAATTTATGCTGAATTTTAATTTTAAAATTTTAATGTATTGTGAATATTGATGTAAATAGAGTTAACGTTGATGTTTGTGGTAGGAATGTGTTTGTTTGTTTTTATGAAAGAGGATGAAGGTTTAACTAGGTGAGCTGCCGAGGCGGAAAAGAGTAAAGAGGCGGGTAACAGAAGAAAGTCAACGGACAAGTTAAATTAATAGCTTTTTGTAGGTTTCACAGCATTCTTGACGCCCAATCTGTGGGGCTCGATTCGAAAACCGTAGTTCCCGGATTTAAGGGAAACATAGCAATATATATATATATTACGATTTATCAATAATTTAGTTAGAGAGCATTATTAATTATTTTCAGCAAAAGCTTCAAAGTTGTCCTATTGTATAATTTCGTTTACCTGTCTAGTAGATCAATTCCTTTAACTTATGTACAGCTGGAAACAACATTCCTGTTTTATGGTTATACGTACCTGCATTCTTTAGGGTTTATAACCACTAAATATTTTAGCTACATTTTTTGTTTGAATGACTAAACCGTTGGGGTATTCTATAAACTTTCTAGCTTTTGTAGACTTAAGGGTTGTCGTTTCGTTTAAAATAAGCTTTCTAAAATACAATAGGAAGTTTTAGGTATCTAACTATTCATTTCGCATTTTACATTACAAATTGGGTAATGACTTTATTGGATCATTTTCGGTGATTGATTTTACAATAAGATTATTGTCGGTCGTTGTTAATTGAAATAATTGTCGTTTGTTATTTTCATACAAAATGCCTGACACAGATACGTCTGTAACTTTGTTAAAGCTTTATGCTGCTAGGATTCATGAAATTATTGAACTTTCTAAGAAGGCACAATACAATGATTCTGTACATAAATTATTTAAGTTGAAATGTCGAATGGTTGAATCTATTTTCAAGGATTTTACTGAAAGGTATGTTGATGTATTCGTAAAAACATAACCAAAATTGCAACCGGCTTTAGAAAATTTGTGACGAAACGTAGAACATGAATATTATTCTATCCTTTTGATAGAGCAAGAGATATTTTCTGCTGAAGTAAAATTTCCGCCTGCGAGTCACACAATTCGACAAGACAATAATTTTACACCTAGAGTAAAATTACCAAAAATTACTCCACCACGTTTTGATAGTGACCCTAAAAATTTTAAGACCTTCAAGGATATGTTTGATGTTTTGATAGATAAACAACCGCATTTAACGGACATCGAAAAGCATTCCTACCTTCTTTCAAGCTTGTCGGGTGAATCATTGACATTGTTGCGGTTTATTTCTCTTTGTCATGAAAATTACAAATTAGCATATGACACTTTATGTTCTAGATATAATAATAAACGTCTTTTGGCTAATCACCATTGGGGTTTAATAAAAAACTACCCGCCTATGCATGCGGAAAACGTAAAACAACTTCGAAATTTAATTGACTGTTTCACAGAAAACTTATCGATTTTGGGATCGTTACAATTTGATGTTGAAAGTTGGGATTTCGTTCTTGTAGATCTTTTAGTATGTAAACTCGATAAGGAAACTCGTAAACGATTCGAATTGCATTTCAATTCTGCTGATGTGCCTACATTTAATTGCGTCAAAAACTTTTTGTCAAAACAATGTGTAGCCTTAGAGAATCTTGTCTCAAGCAAACAGCCGAAAGTGCCTGAAGGTACTATTAATAAACAAGGTCTCACTCGTTCGAATTCTGACTCGAAGCCTAAGACATTTGTTATGTCATGTTAACCTGGTTCTTGAGGAACATGTATTTACAGGGGTTTGGGGTTAAGCAGGTAAAAATGCGGAAAGCAGTAACCATCATAAAGCCATGCAAAGCGGTCGTGTTTTGCCACCGATGGCTCCTGCTTCATTCGGTTATATATAATTAATCAATTAGTTATGTTAATGTATATTCGATATTACGATTACAGTCCACTTTTTTTACATTATTATTATGAATAAATAAGTTCTAAGTTCGTAATTTATTACTTGTTATTCGCCAACACCAGCAGTCACGATTACAACCGTTTGTAACGCGTGACACATTCTCCAACATTCTTAGCTGAGATTAACACTTCTCCTAAGAACAATTCGTTATCCTGCATTCTTTGCAAAGGAAATCATGTGTTGTATTCCTGCGAGCAATTTCTTAAATTGTCTCCAAACAAGCGTCACGAGCAAGTCAAACATCTTCGGTTATATTTGAACAGTCTTTGACCAAATCATATCATGTCATCTTGTCCATCCAAATTTTCGTACAAAACTTGGAATAAAAATCATAATGCATTGTTACATTTTGTGCCGTCGATTGCTACACCACCACCTTCTTCAACTCCAACTCGTGAATGTAGCAATTTGTATATGCATCAACAGTAAGTAAATTAGTTCCCACCAATGAAGCTGTATGATTGGTTAAACGTTTATAGCTACTGAAGACTATCTGTAAACGTTGGCACCTATAAAACTTTCAACATGCCTGTTTTTAATAATAGTGTTGTGTGGGAATTATTTATAATAATGAAGTTACATCTTGAATATTGTCATAGATCATAGAACGTTCTTTTTAAAAACCGATACTTAGATTCTGAAGCAATAATTGCACAGTTTACACAATTCAAGTTTAACATATACCACGCATTTAAACAAGTTTGTACTAACTAAATAAAAGTTCTGGATATACATATATCTTTTTTGTAGCGGAAATATTCAATAAATTAGCTGTGTACATTTCTCACTAATTTACTGCTTTTAGTGCTGAAGCTCTTATTGGAAATGATGAGTTGTTGATGAAAATGTATGACTACACCTTACAACAAATAGAGAAACTTAAGGGTCCTCGATGCTTAAAAACACACATGCATTGGTACCTTCTACCGGAAGATATAACCACTGGAAAAATACTGCTAAAGGTTTAATATTGTTGGAGCTTCTTTTTATAATTTATAATGTAATTTGTAGATCATCTACGTACTTAGAAACCCCAAAGATGTATGTGTATCATACTACTATTTTTGCTCCACAGTAATACGTTGCTATAATGGGACATTCTCAGAGTTTTGCGAACTATTCCTAGCAGGACGAGGTTTGTTTTGCATTATATAAAAATGATTAACTTTATTAATATAAACGTTTTAGTTCCTCTTGGACCATTTTGGAAAAGTATTTTAAGCTTTTGGAATAGAAAACACGAATTCAATATTTTATTTATTCGATACAAAGAAATGAAAGAAGATCTTCCTGCAGTTATCAAAAAAGTTGCAGCTTATCTTGGTAAAAACATTACAGAGGGTCAGATTCAGTGTTTAGCAGAGCATTTAAGTTTTGAAAATATGAAAAAGAATCCAGGTGTTAATCACACAAAGACCATGGACTCGTCTGAAGGCAAATACATCAGGGTCGGCATACAAGGAGGCTATATATCAATAATGTCAAAAGATTTAATTGAGAGGTTTGATCAATGGACAATACAAAATCTCGTTGGAACCGGCTTAAGCGTTGAATAATTATAAATTCAGCTAGATATTTTAGGGTTATTGCTAACACGTTCGCTGCTTATCTTATTTTATAATCATGTACTGGGTGCTAATCTAGGTTTTTATGTTTAACCACCCTTGCCGGTATGACAGTGTGATAAAAGGTTGTCGTTTAGATGATATACAAGGTATTCAGCTTTTATAGCACAACTGGAATCCTGTAGTCCGGGTTGTGAGCATATTGATAATTATTTATTACTGAACAACTCGAATTCAAGTCGGTTGATGTTTACCAAATATCACTAAGCTTGTGATAAATTTACTAATGTAAAAGAATACAAAATGTGTATTATCATGTTTGAAGGTGTAAATAAAGTTAAAGCAAAACAGAAAGAAATTCTTAAACTAATAAAAAAACAGAGGTAGCTTCTTTTACACAAACCAACCTATATGAAAACATTACCTGACACTTGCCTTACAAATGTAGATTTACGCTTTGTTTGCATGGAATTTCTAGAAACAAGTCCATAAACAAAGGTCTGGTTTGTTGGGATCTGTTAATTCACATTATAAATAATAGTTTCAACCCTTGCATGTAATCCAGGTGGCAGGGATGACAGTTTCACGTAAGAATATCAATTTGTTATTACTGAGAATAGATGTTTTTGTGATGGAAATTTATTTAATATAAAGATTCTAAACCTTAGAATTATTAAATATCGGCAAATGCCAAAAGGGTTACAGTAAATAGTTATTAATTATAAACTAATCTAATCGCTGTGAGTTTCTAATTTGAACCCACTTAAGTGGCAAGTGGACATCTTTACTGTTGCTGCAACAACCCTAGGTAGTTGACTGCAACCCCAACATGGTATATCGGGAAAATCTACACACTCGTAGATTGTGTTTTTCTTTGTTTTTTTTTAATGAACAAAGTCTGCACTTTTCCTTTAAGTTTCCCGCTTTACTGATATATTTGCAATTTTTATTGGTGTGTTGGATTGGTTTCATACGAGTTGGAAGTTTCTTGCTAGATTTGTCATACTGGATTAACAAACGATGGGAATTCACTAGCATTAACTGGAGAAAATGAATTTCCAACGTTCTATACTTCCCCGAACAGAGGTAATAAAACATCATTTTTTCAAGTCCCTGTTGCTAGTCTGACCCCTCGAGTCATTTTCAAATTCGGTAGATATGTAGAGGATATCTTTACCCACCATGACACCATCACAGTATTGATCCTTAGTTTACCCTTTCGAAATTTTGTAGGAAAGAATTACTTTCAAATTTCCTTTGCGATTTGCTTGCAACGTACTAGTTCAGTAAGTACTTCTTTTCAACAGGACCTTGTCCAATCGGCAGCTATTATAGAAGTTACCAAAATAAAGCGAATATTCTTTTTCACTTTCTACACAATCTAGCACAACACAGAAACTTACATACGTGCTACATAGAGTTAAAAAAACCGTTCTTTCGATTCCATACCACACAACTGGCTAATAATTAAGTTAGATATTTATAAAATAGACATAAAAATTAAACGGTTTCTAGCAGAAATAATGAAAACTTGGAGAACAAAAATTACCATAACCTCAGATTCAGACAGCTTACGAATTTATGAACTACACTTCTGGCGAACTATTTTTCAAGGTGATGCACTAAGCACATTATGGTTATGCATATGTATAGATCCACTCTGGAACACACTCATTGGATACAGCTTTGACATAAAAAAATCACAAAACTACAGAACTTAAAATTAACCATCTACTTTATGGATGATATTAAAATCTACGCATTAATACTAACACAGCTAAAGCGTTACTCTAGATAACAGAAATATTCGCAGCATAGTTACAAATGGAATTTGGCATCAGCAAATGCAAAGTACAGCATATAGAAAAAGGTAAATGGAAAGACAGCAAAGACGGAGAAACCATAAAGAATAAACTATTAGACAACATGACAGAAAACGAAACATACAAATACCTATATCCCTATAGCAGCAGGACAATGAATACTACTATAGTAAGCCTACTTATCGTAAAAAGCAATTAAAAGGCGCAGCAAGGGGCAGCAGCCTTCCTGGCTAAAAGATATTTGAGGAGAGTCAGTTGGTATCGGGCGATCCTCAATAACTTACAAGGTTGTTGGGGATTAGCCGTGACAGATACGGCTTTTTGCTAAAATCTTTAAAAATTGCGTTGTGGAAAGATATGGGTACCTACCACAATATTTCCCAGGTATGTGTGGCCTAAAACACAAAGTATGTATGATGGAAAGCTCACACTTGTCCGGAGGTAAAATACCCCTCATTCGGTTATCCGGGAGGGGTACTTGAGGTTCGTCATCGTAAGAATTTAAAACAACGGTTCGATTTAGTGATACGGACTTGGAATGTAAGGTCATTACTTAGAGTAGATAAGTTAACGAATTTATTAGTCGAAATGAGAAAAGGAAAGCTGGACATTATAGGTGTTAGTGAGGTGAGATGACCAGATAGTAATGACTTTTGCAAAAATAATTATAGAATAATGACAACTTCTTCAACTAATGAACAGGCAGGGGTAGGAATAGTGTTAGGTAAAAGATTAGGACATAAAGTTAGAGTACTTACAATTTAGTGATAGAATAATTATGGTTAGATTGAGTACGAAACCCACAGACACTGTTTTAGTACAGGTTTACATGCCAACAACTCAGTACGAGGAAGTAGAGAAGGTATACGAGGATATAAATAGTATAGTGAGAAAAGTAAAGGGAGATGAGAATTTAATAGTTATGGGCGATTTTAATGCGACAGTGGGAGAAGGTAGTGAGGGAAAAATGGTAGGAAAATTTGGGTATGGCAGACGAAATGATAGAGGAGAAAGATTAGTTGAGTTTTGCCAGTAACATAGATTAGTAACTGTAAACACCCTATTCGAACAACATGTTAGGAGAAGATATACCTGGAAAGCGCCGGGTGATAGGGCTAGATACCAAATGGATTATATTTTAATTAAACAAAGATTTAGAAACCAAGTTAAAAACTGTCGTAGTTATCCAGGGGCTGTCATAGATAGCGATCATAACTTAGTTAAAATAAAGTGTAAGCTAAATTTCAAAAAACTGGGAAAGGTAAAAAAAGAGGGATGGGATCTAGTTAAGCTTAATATTGTGAGGTACAAGAGGAATATAAACAAGTATTAGATAATAAGATCAAAGAGGCTGTACATAATACAGTAACACAGACTATCAGTAAGAAAAAAATAGAAGCGGGAAAATCCTGGGTAACAAAGAAGATATTAGATTTAATAGAAAATAGAAGAAAGCTTAAGCCTTTCAGAGAATTGGATAGTGAAAGTAAGCAAAAATATAATAGAGTTAGAAATAAGATAGTACATGAGTGTAGAAAAGCTAGAAATAAATGGATGGAGGAGAATTGTAAGGGAATACAAGATGATTTGAGAGTAGGTAAGACAGACAAGGTTTACAAGGCAGTTAAAAAGTTTTTCGGGGAAGATAGGAAAAAATATAATGGTATTAACGATGAGAATAATGAGCTTCTAATAAATAAAGTGGAGGTAGCAGATAGATGGAAAAGATATTTAGAAGATTTATATAAGGGAGACGATATGGATGAGTTAGAGAACGAACAAGAAGAGGATGTAGAAATAGGGTTCTCAATATTAAGAGAGATAAAGCTGTTAGGGATCTTAACAAATAACGTGCCAGGGATAGACGATATACCTGCAGAATTAATAAAATATGTAAGTCAGAAAACTTTAGACAGGTTATATGAACTAGTAAAAGTAATATATGACACAGGTGAGGTCCCAATAGATTTCAAAAAAATATTATCCCAATCCCAAAAAAATCAGGAGCAGATAGGTGTGAGAATTTTAGAACAGTTAGTCTAACTTCCCACGCTTCCAAAATACTAACAATAATAATTAAACATAAAGTAGAAGCTTTGACTGAGAATTATTTAGGCGAAGAGCAATATGGTTTACGTAAAGACAGAGGGACTAGAGAACCGATACTAATGATTAGGGTAATTATCGAAAAAAGGTTACAAAGAAATAAAAATACTCATTTCGCGTTTGTAGATTTAGAAAAAGCATTTGATAGGGTTAATTGGATTGTTATGTTCAGTGTTTTGCAGTCTATATAAAACCAAAGCGTAGTAATTAGTGTTCCGTCCTTGTAAATTAACCTTGTGAATGGTGAACGTTCTGTCGCACACGGATGCACCAGATTATCGATTTGGAATATCCAAGGAACTTGCTGACGAATTTGCTCTACGAGTATCGTAGAGACCGCATTAGAAGAATGTTGTAGAAACCGCCGTAGCAACAAGTCGCTATATTAATCGCAGAGAGACCAAGTCGCTCAACAAGTGTCGTTGAAGAAAGCCGCCTATCGTCGCTTATCAAAACCGCTTCAAATGTTATCGTACAAACCGCAGTAGTAGAGTATTATAGTGCCGTCTTGTTTGTGAATTGTTAAACCCCGCTTTGTGTTCGTACCGTTTGTCCATGTGCAGCGTCCAGTGTGCACGTGCTACAAGCCGCTAATTGAATATTTTACACTTTAATGAACCACCCTAGTTCGTGTGCTGCAAGCTATTAATTGGTTACAACTTTTTTCATCGTTGCCGTCTCATTCAGGTGAGTACTAAAAATAAACGCTGATTTGTTTGTTTGTCATGTGCATGAACATTAATTAATTGTGTTGCCTGTTGAAACACGCCTATAGAAAAAATACAGTTTACTCTAAATCTCGCTTTTTGAGTTATCGAAATTCCCCGCATGTTACAATTAGATTTGATGAAATAGAAAAGGAAGCTAAGATTAGAAATGGTGTTAGACAGGGCCGTATACTATCTCCCTCGATTTTTAATGTTTATATTGAGAAAGCTTTAAACTTAGCTAGAGAGAGAAAAGAGATAGGTATTAGTGTACAGAGACAGAAAATAGGCATGTTACGTTTTGCAGATGATATAGCTATTATAGCAGAGTCTAGAAAAGAGTTAGGAGAGTTTTAAATATTTTAGATAAGATACTACAGAGTAACTATAGTATGAGAATTAACTCAAGAAAGACAAAGATAATGACAAGTGAGTTACAGCCTAGTTACAAACCAAAATTAAAAATAGGTAATACCGAGTTAGAGGAGGTAGATTAATTTTGCTATTTATGTAGTATAGTTACAAAGGACGGACGTAAGCAGAAGGGATATAGTAGCTAGAATAGCTCAAGATAGAAAAATGTTTTTAAAAAAGAAAGACTTACTAATAGCTAATAGTATTAGTTTAAAAAATAGAAAAAGTTTCTTAAAGTCGTACGTATGGAGTGTTCTATTATATGGTAGTGAGACTTAGACAATTAAAGAGGTAGATAAAAAAAAGATAGAAGCTTTTGAAACTTGGTGTTATAGGAGAATGTTAAAGATTAGTTGGACAGATAGAGAGTAACAAATGAGGAAGTTTATATTAGGAAACAATTAAAGGTCAGGAGAGATAGAATGATACGGCACCAGTTAAGACATGAGGTACTATTCAGTAAGGTCTTAGATTATAGACTACCAAATAAAAATAGAGTAGGAAGGTCTAGACAAAGCTATATTATTCAAATTATTAGAGATTTAGGTTGTGAAGTATATGTAGACCTTTTTAGACTAGCTCAGAATAGAAAAGAATTTAGAGCTGCATCAAACCGACCTGAAGTAAGTTTGGAAATAAAACAAACACAAAAAAATTAATCAATAAAAATCAGTTAACTAAATGTCACCATGACATAACTCACAATTAGTTAGTGGTCTGGCAGGTTGGTAACGATTCGTTGCTTAAGCCTTATCATAACATATAATTTAACACTTTTCCTTTTTTGGAGGGGATAACCAGTAATATTTCATTTCCTTATAAATGGGAATCATGTAAACATGTTGGAGTTGTTTAACAACCATCAAGTTTCTAATATCTATGTAGAGCCAGGTAGATAGGAAAAAGATAGAAGAGTGTAGGAAGACCTAGACCAAGCTAAAGTAGTCAAATTATTGGAAATTTAGGTTGTGAAGGGTATGTAGAACTATTTAGATTAGCACAGAATAGAAAAGAAGTTAGAGCTGCGTCAAACCGTCCTTAAGTAAGCTTGAAAACAAAATGATGATAATGAATGTCTACATGTAGCTTTGGTTTTCTCTATACTTTGATTTGGTTTGCAATTATGTTGGAAGTGTAAGGTGTTGTAATCGGTCATTAATTATTATCCGCTTTCAGTCAGAAATTCTAAATATATTAATAACGACAGAGATTATCTAGGCTCGACAATTGTCAATTTTACACTATGCATCCACTACAATCGTTTCAGTTCCTCTTATATTTTGTACAGAATACATACGCACATGTTTACATCCCATTTTATAGTAATCAAATAAAGCAAATCAAAAGTCATGTTTTCATATTTCAAACATTGATGAGTCATAACCAAGTTTATGAAAGTAAGAAAGTAGCATTATAATCATCAAGTCCATCATCAGAAGAAGATACACTCTCATCGCTAGGTTAGTACTGTAGAATGGGGTGAAAAGGGACGCTGGTGTGAATAGGGACAAAAATCAGTAAAAGTATATTTACGTTAATATTATCCAGTTTGGAGAATATTTTTAAATGTTTTATAATTTTGTAGTGAACAATACATGTTTGGTGTCCATTTTGACTCCATTAGTACACTTTGTTTCAGTCAGATGTTTCACCATTTTGTTTTGCCCATGATCAGCTGGTTAGTGGTTTTTGAAAGAAGAAAGTAACTTTATCTGTATAGCAAGGTAAATATCAATATAGTTTTTACAATTACAGTTCACATTGTGGAATATACTTATAGGTTTGCATTCTGACCTTTATTATTATTTATTTCATTTTATTTCAAATTATACAACCTAAAAATTGAGTAAGTGACTTTTTTTAATGTGAGTTGGGGTGAAAAGGGACACCTTAAAAATATACTATTTGTGTTATCTCTTTAGGTTTTCTCGTAGGTACTGTAACTATAATAGCAGACTTATATGCACAAAATTTGTTGCAGGTGAATGAACAACATAAATTAAACAATGCCAAGAACCTATAAACCTAACCTGAGAGTGAAACATTAAGTTCCGCACACTGCTGAAATCGAGGATGCTCTAAACGCTGTATCTAGAGGTCTGTCTTTAAGGAAAGCTGCAATGAAATATGGCAATCTCAAGTCAGTATTACATCGACATAAAAGATGTTCTGAAATGCAAAAGAAATCGTTAATGGTCGGTGGCCAGCCTGTTCTTTCTGCTCAAGTTGAAGAACATTTAGCAAAGCGCCTAATCACCTGTTCTGAGTAAGGTTATCCCTGAGGTTATGATTTAAGGTGTATAGTTAAGAGTTATCTAGATTCTAAAGGTCAAAATGTGTCAAAATTTAAGAATAATTTCCCTGAGAAAGATTTTGTATATAGTTTCTTAAAGCGTTATAAAGGTGCCTTGACTGAAAGAATGTGTCAAAATGTTAAACGGGCAAGAGCAGGAGTTAACCAGGAAACAATAAACTCTTATTTCACTAAGCTTGCAGAAACGTTGAAAGACGTACCTCCATCAAATATTATTAATTATGATGAGACCTGTTTGAGCGATGACCCAGGACGTAAAAAAACTATTGCTAAACGTGGTGTAAAATACCCTGATCGTGTAATCAACAGGACAAAACATCAATGTCTTTGATGTATGCTGCTGCAAGTGATGGTGTGCTTCTCCCAGAATATATAGTGTACAAAGCACTACATTTGTATGATATCTGGACAATTGGTGGACCCAGTAATGCCAGATACAACAAAAGTGCGGCGGGTTGGTTTGATTTTTTTGCTTTCAAGATTGGGTAAAAACCATTGTTATACCATACGCATCAAAATTACCTGGACGGAAAATACTTTTAGGAGACAATTTGTCCTTCCACTTGTCAATCAGTGCTATTGAGATGTGTGAAGAAAATAACATAGAGTTTGTGTTTTTACCCAGTAATTCTACGCATTTAACACAGCCACTCGATGTGGCTTTTTTTCGCCTTTGAAGAATGCATGGCGACAAATTTTGTTTAAATAGAAGAAGGGTCCTGGTAGGAAGCAACCGACTATTGCAAAAGATTTATTTCCTCATCTTCTTATGCAGATAAATCAAAAAATTCGCGAAAATGCTAAGGAAAACATTATTGCTGGATTTAGAAAATGTGGAATAGTTCCACTTAATTCACAAAAAGTGTTGGACCGGCTCCCTACTGAGCATGCAAGTGAGAATGACACTGGTTCGGTGGATGATTCAATAGTGACATTATTAAAGGAAATGAAGTATGAATGATCTAAGCTATGAGTTCCTAAAAAACGAATTAATGTTGAACCTGGTAAGAGTGTCCAACGTTTTGATCTTTGTTCTGAAGACAGCTCAATGACATTGGACAACAATCAACGAGAATCATCAGAAAATGAGATAAATTTTTCTGATTCAGAACTGTTGCAGAACAAGAAGTGCTAGAGGAAGTGCATTATGTCCAGATGAATGGTTCAACTATTACTGGACTCTGCAGTCTCACTGAACGGGCAGTTTTGGAAGAAAATCACAGGATTGTAGTGGACTTCAGTCAAAGTCGTGCAACTGCTTCCAAAAAAGCGAATCAAAATTGGTTTATAGGAATGATAACCAATACACTGGAAGGAAATAAAACCAAAGAATATGAAGCTTTCTTTGTAAGATATGTAAAAACAAAAATCAATCATGGATCAACATTTAACTGGCCAGATAAGGAAGACCGATGTTTTTTTGATAAAAAGTGGATTGTAGGACGTCTACTTCATCCACAACTACTTCGACTCATGAAGTTTAATGTTAATGTAGATGAGTGGCACTAACGCATGTATATAAAAATAAATTTTATATCTTAACTAAAAAGATATTTATACTCTAATTTTGATTTTTTATTTTTTAAAAACTGTCCCGCTGTCCCTTTTCACCCTTTCTTCTGGTAGTTTAGGAACAGTATGCTTGTGAACATGATAAAATATAACATGTCCCTAATCACCCCGACTGTGGGGTGAAAAAGGACAGTAAGTAAAAATTTAAAAAATCCTGTAAATTATAAAAATATGTATGTTTTGTTACTTATGTATATATCGTTACAGATATAGACATTAAATGACATAGAGACTAGGTTAAATTATTTTAAGATAAAGAAATTATCACTGGAAACTCCTAAAAAGTGTCCCCTTTCACCCCATTCTACGGTATTCATCTTCACTAGAGGATGCATATAGGATGGCGTTCATTTCATCATCTGTTAATTTGTTAAGATTTCTAAAATATATTTTCCTGGTTCATTATCATCCATTACTTGTATATGCAGCACTAGCAACTGTATACCACAAGCTAACTACAAATGAATGGACCCCAAACCACAAATGTTTTATAAATTTACAATACCCTACACATATGTTCCTCGATACACAAACGCTTTACACCGGCGGTGTACTTGTACTGCCAGAATAAAGATAATACTGTAGGTGGATCGGATCTGAGATCCGACTCAGATCCCAGTCTAGAGCAATTAACGTGTTAAGTTTGTACTAAAATTAATTAAAAAACACATTTTTAAATTTAATCGTCATTTAGAAATGATAGACTATGGAATTCAAATGCCAAATAGTCAGGGTTAGATTTAAATACTTCACTGTATTTTTGTAGATATTTTTATAAATTGTTTTATACATTAAAATGTTTATAGTATATGAGGCACTTGGTACAGATAAGGTGCAAGCAGAAACTCTAAAAGCCGATGGACAAACAGCAACATAACGTCTCTTCAACTTGATTGCTATATGTATGAGACATGCGAGATACCCAAAGATTTCAAACGTAACATCATAACTATACCAAAAAGAGAGAGGTACGAGTAGATGTGAAAATTTTCGAACAATAAGTTTGACAGCACACATGTCAAAAATATTAACTAGAATTGTACAAAGACGAATGGAAAAACGAACTGAAGAAACACTAGAAGATCAATTTGGATTTAGGCAAAACAGGGGAACGCTGGAGGCTATTTTAACTCTGAGACTGATAATGGACAAAACAATAAAAAAGAGGGAAAGCGTGTATATAAGTTTGTAGATCTGGAAAAAGCATTCGACAATGTAGAATCGAAAAAAATGTTCGAAATACTCAAAATGAGTTTTAGGGATAAACGGATAGATAGTATATAGCGTATACAAAGAGCAAACAGCGGTAATAGAATTAGAGCAGGAACGTAGAGAAGTAAATATTAGGAAAGGGGTGAAACAGTGATGTGCCCTATTCCCACTAATTTTAACTTGTACATCGAAGAGGCAATGAATACTGTCATATGTAAGAAGAAATTTGGAACTATTATACATGGACAAAATATTAATATGCTTAGATTTGCAGGTAAGATAGCAGTATTAGTATCTAAGAAGGGAGATTTAGAAGCTGCTCTTAATGAAATGGAAACAGTTCTAACAGAGAGATACTGTATGAAAGTTAACAAAAATAAAACTAAAGTACTAGTATGCGAAGGAGGGACAAATAAATTAAAAACTAGAATACAAATAGGTATCGAGAATTTACAAGAGGTTAAGGTTAGCTGCTAGCTGGGAAGCCACATAAAACAAAATGGGAAGAGCAGAAAAGAAATAAAACAAAGATTAACATAAGGCCATGCTACATTTAGCAAGAAAAAGTAATTACTGTGTTCAAAGACAACAAACATAGGGACAAGGAAAAAATTGCTTAACACATATGTGTCGAGCACAGCACTGTACAACTGTAAAATTTGGACAGTAGGAGAAGCGGACAAGAAAAAGATAGAAGTCTTAGAAATGTGGTGCTACAGACGTATGATGAAAATATCTTGGACAGACAAAGTTGAAAACAAAGAGAAACTAGAAATGCTAGAGGAAGAAAGAAATAAGTGGAAAACATAAAAAATAAGTGAGATAGAATGATAGGCCACATACTAAGGCATGAGGGAATAGTGCAGAATATATTAGGAGAGATAGGAAAAGAGAGACGTAGAGGTAGACCTAGGTTAGACTATTGCACACAGATAGTGAAAGATGTAGGCTGTAGGAATTTCAGGGAAATGTGCAGGGTAGCTCAGAATAGAAATTAATGGAGGTACGCATCCAACCAATTCCAAGATGGAAAACCAAATGAAGGAAAAAAATAACTGTACTTAAACCTGATAATTATTATAAACAACTACATGTATTGGTTTTGCAATACTCTAAACTAATGTTAATTGTGCAAAAGGATTTACTGGAAAACTATTAATTTGGCAAATGTCAGTGTTGGAGGATTCTTGGTAGCCACAGGCTGCTTAACCTCCATCACATACTACTGAATCTTGGTGAAAGAGGGCATATAATTAGGAAACAACAGTAGGGGAACCGAGCTGTATCTAGACTGTGGGAATTTCAGGGAAAGGTTTAGGCTAGCTCGGAATAGAAATTAAGTGAGGGTACTCAACCAACCAGTTTCAAAGCGGAAAACCTAGTGACAAAAAAAATAATTGCACTTAAATCTGGTGATCATTATAAACTACTACAGGTACTGGTTTTGAAGTATTTCCACTAATGTTGATTGTGCGGAAGGATATATTGCAAAAACTATTAATTTGGCAAATATTCAAGTGTGGGGTGGGGGGGATCTTGGTAGCCGCAGGCTGCTTAATCCCCTTCACACACTACTGAGTATCAGGAAAAGAGGGATATATTTGTATTTGTAAACAATAAAAGAAGAACCAAACTGCATCTAACAAGAAAGAGCAGCGACTATGTTCAAAGACAACAAATATAGAAACAAGGAGAACATTGTTGAAGGCATATGTGTGGAGCACAGCACAGTGCGTCCATGAAATAGGGGCAGTAGGAGAAGCAAACAGAATAACGGTATAAGCCTTTTGGAATATTGTGCTTCAGATGTATGATGATTGCATTGACAGACAAAGTTAATAACAAAGAGGTTACAGAAATAGTAGGGCAATAAAGATATGTGTGGAAAACAAAAAAAAAATAGGAGAAATAGAAGAGCAGGATACGTTCCAAGACATTTTTGAGGAATAGTGCGGGATATATTAGAAGCAGAGATAGGAAAAAAGATGTAGAGGTAGAGCTAGATCAGACTATTGCACACAGATAGCGGAATATGCAGACTGTGGAAATTTCAGGAAAATCTGTAGGTTAGCACAGAATAGGAAACAATGAGGGTACATGGCTAACCAGTTCCACTGAAGACCTAACGGTGATGAGTATATCAAAAAAAATCTTGAAAACAATAGCTAGTTAAACCATATTATATTTTAAGACTGAATTTAAGTTAGAATTGCAGGATTTTAGGTTAAGGAAAGTCTCTTGCTTTCCAACAATATGCGTTGCTAGTGGGAATTGCGGCAAAGAATAACTGTGCATGCAATAGTGTAGTAGTCCAGCAGATAGCGGCTGCATCTAACTTTCTGTTTCTTGATTTCGTTCGGATGTTTCAAGAAAAATCAGGTGGCACCTAAAATCTTTTTTAGTTATTAATGAATGGCTTTAGGTAGTTGTTCGGACTCAAGGGAACAAGAGGTCTTTTTCTTTTTTGTTTTTGCAGCTCTGCCACAAGATTGCTACATGTTAACTGAATTAATCTGTAACGTGCATTTTTCAATCATTATATAACCAGTTTCTATTTTTTATACTCATTAAATTTACCGTATTTCGTTTAAAAGCAAAAGCAATTCCTTTTGTTTTCATAATTTTAAAGGAAATATACTGTGCGACCATAAAGTTCAGATTCCTAATAATAAAATGAAAACGGCGTATTTTTATGAAAACTCTAAAAACACATCAATTTTAGTTTTTTCTTGCGGTTTTGTTGCTTATTGTTTTAGCTCTGTACATTCATCCCCTAAAGGAGGATGAAATCAACCCTTGAAATCTTAAATAGCAATAGGGGTCAAGTGACATATCATTAGAAAGCCTATTTCGTCCTCTTTTCAAAAATGTCTTACTTTTTAATCTTCGTCGATTAGTTTTCGAGATATTAATTTTTCTAAGAATTAAGTTAACTTATATAAAAACCAACCTGACGTGCCATTTACAATATTAATACTTACCTTTTATTCAAAAAATATCTAGTTATCTATTGCATTCAACTGTTTGTTTCGATAAACGATAAATGATCAACAAAACTGTAAAAATTCGTAGAATTTGCATTAGTTCATTGTAGTTTGATGTTTTGAAATTATGGTTAATTTAACCGAAACTCAAAAGATTGAAATTTTAATTTATCTTGGTTATAGTAATCTAGCAGGGACTCACAATGATGTGCGTGCATTGTTCAATGCAAAATACCCATATCGTCAGATAACGCGTTCAACGGTTGGAAAAATAGCCAAAAAATTTTTGGAAACTGGTAGTGTAAAAGATGTGCCTAAAACTGGTCGTCCAAAATCAATAATGATATTAAGTTAGAAATTTTTTTGAAAGTAGAAGAGAATCCACATTTGTCGACATGATCACTTGCTGTGGGAAACAAAATGAGTCAGAGTTCAGTGCATAAGATTCTAAAGAAGGAAAAGTTTCATCCCTACAAAATTCAAACAGTTCAAGAACTGAACGAAGAAGATTGTGATAGACGACTGCAATTTTGTAAAGTGGTTATGCACATGTAAGCAAACAATCCGAATTTTTATCTTCTCGTATTTTCCCACGAAACAACTTTTACTGTAAATGGAGACGTTAATCGACAAAATTGTCGTTTCCTGGAGTCGAAAGAATCCTCACTAGATGCGAGAAACTCGCATTCAATACCCTCAAAAAATAAATGTGTGCGTAGGAATAACAGGCGACTGGATATTAGGACCATACTTTTTCGATGGCACCCTCACTGGAGAAATATACCTCAATTTCCTTCAAAATGATTTACTACCTGCTCTTGTTGCACTTGAACCTGATGAAGTGAATTCAGATCTCCTTAATAGAGTTTGGTTTCAACAAGATGGTGCACCGCCTCATTTCGAGCGCTATGTTTGTGAATTTCTAGATGCTGACCTTCCAGGTAGATGGATTGGCTGGCGAGGGCCAATAGAGTGTCCAGCTAGATCGCCAGATCTTACCCCACTTGATTTTTTCTGTGGGATTATTTAAAATCTAAAATTTATATCACGAGGCCGGAAAACCTTGACGATTTAAAACAGCAAATAACTCAAGAAATTTGTCTTATAGAGGTAGACACAATAATGTTCTTCAACATTTTTTAAATAGAATTGCTAACTGTCAAGAAATGAATGGGTGGCAATTTGAACATTTAATATAATTTTAGTTTAATTTTAATTTCTTGTGACGTATTTTGGTTGATGATTGATTAAATAATTTTGAATTGTGATGTCACTTGACCCTATTGCTATTTAAGATATATATATATATATATATATATATATATATTAAAGTGTCAGTAAGACCTAAAAGGGTATAAAGATTATTTTGTTGAAGGTAGTGTATGCCAAATAAAGCCGAATATCAGATCCCGTAACTGAAAATTTTATGTTAGCCGTACTTTACAAATGTTAAAGTATTTGAAATATATTAGTCAAAGTATAAGTGCCAAGACGTAAAACAATGACTTGATGACGTGAGAAAGCACAGTATTCAAGGATTTACACTGAGTTGTATGTTAATAAGCCATAGAATGTACATTTGCTAATCGAAAAACCGGATGCGTCTGTAGAAGTTACACTATTCACCACACAGATCCAGGTTTATATGTGAAACATTTCGGCACTTATTTTAGTAGAATCAACCCTTGGACAAACCTGTAATATCAAAATTATAAGTGAAAACATTGTCAAATATGATTGAAGGGTGGCGCAGTATTAGGTACCAATGATTGAACATTTAGATATAAAATAGGAAAGTGTAAAAGAAGGATTATAAGGTATTAGTGACACGAACTTGTTGGGACGATTTTATTGGATGTAGAATTGGTAAAAATGTATAGAAGAGTAGGCATATTTTAATTATTATAATCACCTAGGAAAAGATAAATAAGAGTCGATTTATAAATATTTTGGTAGTAAGACGTGTTTTGTATACTGCGCTAAATTTTGAATATTACAAAGAGTTAATAAATGATTTTGAAAAGTTTAAGAGTTTAATTGATATAAAGAGGAGTACAGACAAGCGAGAGAAATAAATATAATAATAGTAACGACGAGTGAAACGTGATAAGAGCGGATTAGAGCGACAGTGAAACAGGCGGAATAAATAGTTGGATATTGGAACGAGTTGATTAAAAGCAGAAAGGTATTGGATAGGATTTATGAGATTGAAGGCGATATTACTGGAATTGATTTGGATATAGTATTATGGATAGAATGGTATGGAGTGGAAATTAGAAGAAAGCAGTGATTTGGAAAGAGCAGATAAAGGAAAAAGAAAGCATTGATTTGGAACGAGCGGATTAAGAAAAAAGAAAGCATTGGAGTAGCAGGAGGATTAGTACGAGTAACGAAGACACAACCTTAGGAAAATTAGCGCAGGGGAAGTAAAATTGAAATTAGTCAAAATTCTAAATTTGGTCATATTTATTTTAGATTTGGGGGATATCAAAATTAATATAAAGAAACCTGGAGTCTGGACAGCAGAATATTCGTAGTGATAGTGCCACGCATTGTAAAGACGCATACGGCGATTGAGATTTTTGAGCCAGTTTTCATAGAGGCCGACAGCGACGTGTAAAAAGGGTGAGTACTGTGTGTTTCGAACGTCAAAGTCAAAATTGGTAATATTAATTTATTTGGCACAAGGCTACGTGGATCTGTTATATAAAATTTTGGCATATACAAGTAAAAGATTACAGGTACAAAAATAAAGGTAGTGCTGTTTGGTTGGTGAATTGCACATCTACTTATCACTGAACCCACGGTAAGTAGGTGTGAATACCCTGAGAAGGCGAGCTCAATAGTCGAGGCATATTAATATAGTTTGTGTGTATGTTTGTGTGTGTGTGTGTGTGTGTGTTGTAATAGTGATTTAATTGGAATATGTGTTATCAACAATTGAGTATATATAAATGTAGAATAAACAAAAAAACAAAAAAGAAAGAAATAAAAAGTGGTTGAGGGTGAAGGATTTGATTATTATTGAAGGCATTTAATGTTTAAATTTTAATAAATATGAATATATGACGCTTAGGTTGTCAATGTCCGTTTTTTTATTGAAGTTGTTTGGGCTTGTATAGATGTAGCACATCTCCAAGAAAGTCCTTTTAAAAAGATTGTGTTCCACTTTTAATAGTTTTGGATTTGAAAAGTCCATTTTGTGATTTTGTTTAAGGGTGTGAGTTGTTAATGCACAAGCTTTTGGTTTTCATGCTAAAGGGATGATTTGATTTATAATTTAGGTAACGTTTGGAACTCATTGGTTTTTGATACCAATCTGTAATTATTAAATCGTTTTTTCTTATTATAATTATAATTATAATTACAGATTGGTATCAAAAACCAATGAGTTCCAAACGTTACCTAAATTATAAATCAAATCATCCCTTTAGCATGAAAACCAAAAGCTTGTGCATTAACAACTCACACCCTTAAACAAAATCACAAAATGGACTTTTCAAATCCAAAACTATTAAAAGTGGAACAAAATCTTTTTAAAAGGACTTTCTTGGAGATGTGCTACATCTATACAAGCCCAAACAACTTCAATAAAAAAACGGACATTGACAACCTAAGAGTCATATATTCATATTTATTAAAATTTAAACATTAAATGCCTTCAATAATAATCAAACCCTTCACCCTCAACCACTTTTTATTTCTTTCTTTTTTGTTTTTTTGTTTATTTTACATTTATATATACTCAATTGTTGATAACACATATTCCAATTAAATCACTACTACAACACACATACACACACACACACAAACATACACACAAACATACAAAATTACACAAACACATTCACCCTCACATGCACACACACACCTACATGCACATACACTCACAAACCAACACTGTCGTTAAAAACAAATAATAAACTTTTATCAAAAATGACACTGTCATTTTACTTTCACTATTTACATTAATATTTATTCTATAAAAACATTATTTTATTCCAAACACTGATGTCAATTTCAACCATTCTCACTGTAAGTTTTTCTTATCTTTGTTCATCCTTTATAAAGCGTTAATACAGTTGTAGCCTGTGATCAAGCATAAAAAAAATATATGCGAAAATTTAGGCCATAAAAAAGAGTATTTATTTAAATCCAGCAGACCTAAAAACCTACAAAGAAGAAGTATTATATATATATATATATATATATATATATATATATATATATATGGGTCCACTTACCTATTCGAATAGTCTTTACTCTACTTTCTTCAAACGCCTCGGCTACTCTACAGCGGAGAGTACATGGACATGTCCCAGGGTGGATAGGCCTAGAATTCTGAAACCAATACTGGTGAGTTAACTTACCCAAAAGTTTACAAAGTATCTGTAACTAAATGTATTTCAACAAACTCCTTTTAATTGTAATATGTATATATAGCTCAACATTTGTATTAAGTACTGAATTTAATAACCTTTAATATGTTGATAGAACTATTTACATGTACTATATTGACATACTTGAATGCAATAAAATCGATATCTGTTACTTAACTAAAAGTTCCCTCAAGCCGGGTTGTTAAATATTGTACTAAGCACTGCAAATTCTACAGTTAAAACAAATTGACTCCAAATTAAACATAGCTAATAACTCTTGATATTCTACACAAAATTCATAATAATAAGCGGTAACGTTAATAAAGTCTAAAAATTCCAACCTTAATCTAGCAATTTAACACATTCATGTAAAGCATATGTATTATTATATAAAAGTTCATACTTACAACACCACCTGTATGCATGCATATACACGTCCATTCTCTTGAAACATTTATTCAAAGATTCACTCAATACCTGTTCGGGTATACAATACCCACTGTTGCTCCAATCACTACAATACTTCCAAGGTAACTCATTCTCACTAGGGTTGATAATGCTTAACACGGGTGTTGATACATTTTGTGCTTGAAACTCCTGGTATCTCCCTCCTGCTGTAACAACTTGGTTTGGAAACGAACTTCCAAAACCCAAACTTCCTCCAATCAATCAATCAATAATGAACCATAAAGGTGTGGTTAAGTGTCATTTTCTTTGCCGCTAATAAACCTGCACTTTCTACCATTAACTTCTTTACAGCTGAACCATTTGGTTTTTTTTTTATTATACTTAAATTTATTACAATTTACTTTTCCTTTACGAGCCGAACTTATGGGTTCTCTACCCACTGCTTAAATTCACTATTCTTCCCGTAATAAACATACTAATTCTTATATTTGTTCACATCCATTTAATATACACGAGCCTATAACCAATATCGCTACGCGATCTTGTAGCGTAACACGCGCTAGCTCCGAGCTAGTTATCTTTCACATTTCTATCTTTTGTCTTTGTGTGTCGTGGGTCGTGTTTTTTTTCTATCACTGTATTTATATACCTTTTATCACGTGACTGGCCTAGCCAATCAAAAATCTTACATATTTCACAATTGTATATCATCCCTACATGTGCTTTTAGGTTAATGGTTTAAATCCACTTTTATTATTGCCATTGCTAATTCAACTTACCCTATAATTAAATTTAAGTTATTCTACAATGTTCTATAGTATTTCCTGTTTATATATTTATAGATATAACAAAAAATTACATTTGATTACGTTCTTCCGGTTTTGACTTTTCTAGAACAAATTAGCATTTCCTTTGGCGTCTAAATTTAAAATCTTCTAAATTTCACGGGATGTTAGATCTCAGTTGATAGGTTATGTTCATTTAAAGTGTCAATTGTCACCCCAAAATCAAACTAGGATTGGATAACTATCTTAATTCTGGTCAGTGATAGGTTACATTTTATCTAGAATTATTTGTGATTGGCCGAAAATATTATTTTAAATTTGGATTAATTTAAAAAAGGTTCTTGGGTGTTACACAGTGCAATATTTATAATTTCCAGGCTACAATTTTTTTGGCACTTTTTATCTGAACATAAATGTATTAGTCATAGATACCTTGCACATACATAATTCTTGCATCATTTCGTAGATGATTTCTATTGGCACATAGCGATGGTTTATGTAGCAATCTTCGGAATAACATAATCACATCACAAAAGTTAGTATTAGAATTCCAATGGTACATAGTGTGTACATGGTAGTGTAACAAATTCAATACTCGTTTCTTGCGATTACACAATTTTTATTACTAGTTAATCTTTTTGCTGCTACGGGCACATACGTACGATCCTTGCCTGCATACCTGCAGAAGATTGGTAAAAAAAATACTGCGACAAATACATGAAATATGGATTTTCATATACAGGAGATGAAAAGAGCGCTAAACCCAAATGTATATGTACTTTTACATCATCTTTAAACAAAACATGCCAATTATAAAAACCAAGAATATGAATTCTTAAAATACTTAGCAGCTCAAAATATGAAGACGTCAGTTTTGACATCGTACATCCTGCCAGCTAATAAAGATTACGAAAATGTGTTTGGAAACAGTTATCGTATTGCTACATGCGGTAAAAATCATAGAATTGCTGAGAATCTAATTGACTCCTGTTAAAAGATGCCGTTCAGTGTATGCTTGGAGACGAACATATGCAAAAAAGTAAAAAAATTCTTCTTTCAAACAGTACAATATCTCGAAGAATTTTGGATATGTCTGCTGATATTGGGGCAACACTGATTGTTCTTGACGAAACTATGAAAGTGGTTAATTTTATAAAGTCAAGGTCAACCAACTCGAAAATTGTGAAAGCTATTTGTGAAGATTTCAATGTTGTTCATTCTGCTCTGCTCTTTCATACAGAACTAAGATGGCTATCTCGAGGCAAGGTCTTTACCCAGTTGTGCGAATTTAGACATGAAGCACAGGTTTTTTCGAAGAAAATCCTTTCCAACTTGCTTCCAAGTTACACCGACTGTAATTAGCTTCAGAGGCTTGCATATTTATCAGATATTTTCCTATGTATAAACAATCTAAATTTAGCACTTCAAAATAACTCCATAACGATCTTAAATGTTTCAGGTAAAATTGAATCAATGATTAAAGAAATTGGTTTTTGAAGAACATGTCAACTGTGGTATTTGAAATTTTGCACAATTTTCTATCAATGAATAAACTTTGCCTCTGCAGAGAATAGTGCAACAATATATCTGAACACTTAAAAGGGCATAAATAAAGTTTCGAGAAGTCCTTTCACAAACCTGACGAAAGAACAATTGGATTTCAAATCCTTTCAATGAGAAAGACTTTCGAGTAGCTAAATTACGTATCAAAGAAAAAAAGAACTTAATTGAACTTTTAAATGATACTATTTTGAAAGTCGAATTTCAAAGAAACTGCTATTAACTTTTGGTCACGTATCAGCACCAAATATGAACAGCTTTCTGCTAGAAACTAAAGCGCTTAACGTTTTGTTGCAGTTTACAAATACAGTGCTGGTGGGAAGCATTCTCTTCATTAAAAATAAATACGGTAATAAGCTGGAGGCATTTCCAGGTTTATGATAATACCTTGCATCAGTTGAACCTGATTTTAAACAACAATCTGCCTCAAAGCAAGTTCAAGGATCTCACTGAATATAAGTTAAAGTTAAAATTAATGTAAAATTGCGAATATTTAACTTTATGTTTATAATACTTTATATTTATTATGTTGTTTTTTATTACAAAATTATGTATCTATAAAAAAACTTTTAGTTTTCATCAATACACATTCTGGACATACACTTTTACACGTTATTGCTATTTATTTAGTGTTACAAGTTTAAACCATTTCGAATGGACCTGCACCTTGCCGAAGTTCTAGATTACTAGAACAGGTGAAATGGCTTGCGTGTTCTAATGAGCTAAAGAGCCAAACTACAGGTCCAACCAAAGTAGTAGGGTCGTTAGTGAGGAACCAGACTAAGACAGGTGTCCGAAAGAGGGCAGCGGCTCTTTCGGTACTTAGATTGGCAGGGACTATAGAGGCCGGTATGGCAGTCTAAGACATGCTACCGCGATGTGGAAGGCAACGGAAAACCACCCCATTACCTCCCAAGTACACAGCGTACCTAAATTATAATAAAATGATGACATTCTCTGGGATAAAAGATTCCGGAATTAAAATAGTCCCCCATTCGGATCTCCGGGAGGGGACTACTTCAGAGGATGCGATCGGAAAGTTAAGAATAAGAGTCGGGAACATTTTGCGAGTCGGAGCGTGGAATGTCAGAAGTATAAAGCAAGTAGGTAAGCTAGAGAACCTAAAAATCGAAATGAATAGGTTATCACTAGACATAGTAGGGATCATTACATGTGATTTTCCAATGCTCCACCCGAAGGTACTACATTGGCCAGGAAGCGAGTTTTTTTTTACCTGGAAAATTTTGAATTTTGCCGAATCCTTGCTGTTCTAAGCAAGGTAGGGATCTTTAACGTGCGTGACAACACTCACACACGGGACCTCCATTTTACCTCTCATCCGAACGAGGGTGTATTTTTGCGAAAAATGCTCGCCTAACATTTTTCAAGCGGACCGTGTCGGGATTCGAACCCGGGACCTAGGGCGTAGTAGTCACACACATACCACTACGCCGCGGAGCCGCCTCATAGTAGGGATCAGCAAAGTTCGGTGTCCAGAGGCGGGGGATTTTTGGAGTGGAGACTTCAGGGTAATTCATACAAGAGCAGAGAAAGGAAATTTGGGTGTGGGGATAGTTATGCGGAAAAAGATGGGATACTGTGTAGAAAATTACTTACACAAGAACGAAAGAGTACTCATGGTTAGATTAAAATATAAACCGGTATATACAGTAATAATACAAGTATACATGCCCACCTCTAGCTACAGTGACGAAGAGGTAAAAGCGATCTACAAAGATATCGAAGACATATTAAGATACGTAAAAGGACATGAAAATATAATAATTACGGAGGATTTTAATGCAGTGGTAGGTGAGGGTAAGGAAGAAGCGGTAGTAGGTTTATTTGGTTTAAGCACGAGAAACGACAGGGGAAGTAGGCTGGTAGAATTTTGCGACAAGAACAATTTAATCATCACAAACACATTATTTTAACATCATGCTAGAATACGATATACGTGGAAGATGCCAGGAGATATAGGAAGATATCAAATAGATTACATTCATGTTAGACAACGGTTTAGGAATCAAGTAAAAGACTGTAGAAACTACCCAGAAGCAGATATAGACACTGACCACAACATCGTAATTATGAAGGCCGTACTTGAATTAAAAAAACAAAACGGAAAAAGGCACTTGGACTTAGAGAAACTAAAACATAAAGATATTCAAGAAAGATTCGAAAAAAAAAAAAAATCAAATGAATTGCTCAACGATATCGAGAAAATATCTTATACTAAGGAAGTAGAAACAGAATGGAATAACATTAAATCCAGCCTAGACATGGCGGCCACCGATATTCTGGGATATACACAAAAAGAAAAAAGAAACCATGGATAACAAAGGATATCCTGAATTTAATAGAAGAAAGATGAAAATATAAAAATAAATCAGACGAAGCAGGAAAAGAGAGATACAAAGCCATAAAATGGGAAATTATTTGCAAATGCAGGAAAGCTAAAGAACAAAAATGAAAAGTGCAAAGAGGTACAAACTAAGATGGAAATAGGAAAGACAGACGAAGCATACAAACTAATTGGAATCAATTTTCAGGATATAAAACCGTACAGCAAAAATATAAGGGACGTGAGAGGAAATGTCATTATAGAAAATGTAGAGAAAGTTGGTAGATGACAAGAATACATAGGGAATTTATATGCAGGAGAGGAACTAACTGCATTAGAACAGGAATCAGACATTGAAAATGATGACTTGGGATATCCTATACTTAGAGATGAATTTGAATTAGCATTAAAGGGACTAAAAAATGGTAAGGTGCCGGGTACAGATAAGGTGTAAGCAGAAACTCTAAAAGCCGCTGGACAAGCAGTAACAGAACGTTCCTTGCAACTTGTAAGCTATATGTATGAGACAGGCGAGATACCCAATGATTTCAAATGTAACATCATAATAACTATACCAAAAAAGAAAGGTGCAGATAGAAGTGAAAATTTTCGAACAATAAGTCTGACAGCACACGTGTCAAAAATATTAACTAGAATTGTACAAAGACGAATGGAAAAACGAGCTTAAGAAGTACTAGGAGAAGATCAATTTAGGTTTAGGCGAAACAGGAGAACACGGGAGGCTATTTTAGCTCTGAGAGTAATAATGGCGAAAACAATAAAAAAAGTGGAAAACATGTATGTAGGGTTTGTAGATCTGGAAAAAGCATTCGACAATGAAAAATGGAATAAATGTTTGAAATACTCAAAAAGATTGGAATGAATTTTAAGGATAAATGGATAGTACATAGCTTATTCAAAGAGCAAACAGCGGTAATAGAATTAGAGCAGGAATGTAGAGAAATAAATATTAGGAAAGGGGTGAGACAGTGCTATGCCCTATCCCCATTAATTTTTAACTTGTGCATTGAAGAGGCAATGTATACTGTCAAATACAAGAAGACATTTGGAACTATTATGCAGGGACAACGGATTGATATGCTTAGATTTGCAGATGGTATAGCGGTATTAGCACGAGCGTCTCGCGGCAGTAATGCCGTGGCTGCAATAATAGGTTAGGTTACTGTTAAAAATAAATATTATTATTAAAAAAACACAAATCACTTAACACACATATCAGAACAGTTGTTGCTAAAACTATTTCAGACTGTTCTGGTATGCGTGTTAAGTGATTAGTGTTTTGTGTTTTTTAATAATAATATCTATTTCTAACCATAACCTAACCTGTCATTGCAGCCACGGCATTACTGCCGTGAGACGCTCGTGTATTAGCATCTAGGAAGGAAGAGTTGAAGCTGGTCTTAATGAAATGGAAATAGTTCTAACAGAGAAATACTGTATGAAAATTAACAAAAATAAAACTAAAGTACTAGTATGCAAAGGACAGGAAAATAAATTAAAAACTAGAATACAAAAAGGTAACGAGAATTTACAAGAGGTTAAGGATTTCTGCTAGCTGGGAAGCCAAATAAAACAAAATGGGAAGAACACAAAAGATATAAAACAAAGATTAGCAAAATGTTGTGCTACATTTAACAAGAAAAGGCAATTACTGTGTTCAAATACAACAAACATACAAACAAGGAAAAGATTGCTTAAAACATATTTGTGGAGCACGGCACTGTACAGCTGAGAAACTTGGACAGTAGGAGAAGCGGACAGGAAAGAGATAGAAGCCTTTGAAATGTGCTACAGACGTATGATGAAGATATCATGAACAGACAAAGTTAAGAACAAAGAGATACTAGAAATGCTACAGGAAGAAAGAAATATGTGGAGTACAATAAAAATAAGAGAGATAGGATGATAAGCCACATACTAAGGCATAAGAAAATAGTACGGAATATATTAGAAGCAGAGATAGGAAAAGAGAGAGGTAGAAATAGATCTAGGTTAGACTATTGCACACAGATAGTGAAACCAATTCCAAGATTGAAACCTAGTGACGAAGAAAATAACTGTATTTAAACTTAATGATTATTAAAAACAACTACAGGTATTGGTTTTGCAATATTCTCAACTAATGTTAATTGTGCGAAAGGATTTACTCGAAAACTATTAATACGGCAATTGTCTAAGTGTTGGGGGTTTCTTGGTAGCCACAGGCTGCTTAATCACCTTCACATACCACTGAATCTTGGTGAAATAGGGCATATAATTAGGAAACAACAGAAGAAAAATTGAGCTGAATCTAGGCTGTGGGCAGGGAGCGGTTTAGGCTAGCTCAGAATAGAAATAAGTGAAGGTATGCATCCAACCAGTTTCAATACAGAAAAATTAATGACGAAAAAAATAATTGCACTTAAATCTGGTGATCATTATAAACAACTACAGGTGCTGGTTTTGAAATATTTCTAACTGATTATACGGAGGGATATATTACAAAACTATTAATTCGGCAAATATTCAAGTGTTGGGGGATCTTGGTAGCCCCAGGCTGCTTAACCCCCTTCACATACTACTGATCGGGGGAAACGGGGATTTATTTGTAAACAATAGAAGTGGAACCGAACTGCATTTAACAAGAAAGAGCAGCAGCTATGTTTGAAGACAACAAACATAGAAACAAGGAGAAAATTGTTGAAGGCATATGTGTGGAACACAGCACAGTACGTCCGTGAAATAGGCACAGTAGGAGAAGCAGACAGAAAAATGGTATAAGCCTTTTGGAATGTTGTGCTTCAGATGTATGAGGATGATTGCATGGACAGACAAAGTTAATAACAAAGACGTTACAGAAATAGTAGGGGAATAAAGATATTTGTGGAAAACAAAAAATAGGAGAAATAGAAAGGTAGGATACGTTCTAAGGGATTTTTGAGGAATAGTGCGGGATATATTACAAGCAGAGATAGGAAAAAGGAGGTAGGGGGAGACCTAGATCGGACTATTGCACGCAGATAGTGGAAGATGCAGACTGTGGAAATTTCAGGAAAATATGAAGGTTAGCACAGAATAGGAAACAATGAGGGTACGTGGCTAACCAGTTCCACTGAAGACCTAACGGTGATGAGTATTTAACAAAAAAAAAGTCTTGAAAACAATAGCTAGTTAAACCATATTATATTTTAAGACTGAATTTAAGTTAGAATTGCAGGATTTTAGGTTAAGGAAAGTCTCTTGCTTTCCAACAATATGTTTGCTAGCGGGAATTGCGGCAAAGAATAACTGTGCGTGTAGTGTAGTAGTCGAGCAGATAGCGGTTACATCTACCTTTCTGTTTCTTGATTTCGTTCGGATGTTTCAAGAAAAATCAGGTGGCACCTAAAATCTTTTTTAGTTATTAATGAATGGCTTTAGGTAGTTGTTCGAACTCAAGGGAACAAGAGGTCTTTTTCTTTTTTGTTTTTGCAGCTTTACCACGAGATTGCTACATGTTAACTGAATTAATCTGTAACGTGCATTTTTCAATCATTATATAACCAGTTGCTATTTTTTATACTCATTAAATTTACCGTATTTCGTTTAAAAGCAAAAGCAATTCCTTTTGTTTTCATAATTTTAAAGGAAATATACTTGTGCGACCGTAATGTCCGGATTCCTAATAATAAAATGAAAACGACGTATTTTTATGAAAACTGTAAAAACACGTCAATTTTAGTTTTATCTTGCGGTTTTGTTGCTTATAGTTTTAGCTCTGTACATTCATCCCCTAAGGGAGGGCGAAATCAATCCTTGAAATCTTAAATAGCAATAGGGGCCAAGTGACATACCATTAGAAAGCCTATTTTGTCCTCTTTTCAAAAATGTCTTACTTTTTAATCTTCGTCGATTAGTTTTCAAGATATTAATTTTTCTAAGAATTAAGTTAACTTATATAAAAACCAACCTGACGTGCCATTTACAATATTAATACTTACCTTTTATTCAAAAAATATCTAGTTATCTATTGAGTAGGGTATAATTGGGGTTCCTGTGACCACATTTCCTCCAGAATCCCACATTTCCTCACACATCTGGACCAAATTTACATGTAAATTCGCACTATAAAGTCTTATTTTAGATGAATCTCCACCTTTTGCTCCACCTGACTCCGCCTTGCTCGGACACCCCCCAACCATTTTGATTACATCACAACCGCATTCTTTCCACCCGCGAGATAAATCTTTTTCCACACTTCCACCCACGAGATAAACCTATCTTGTTTGGTATTAATTAACATTAGAATTTTCTCAGCTACCCGAATCTCTAGGAATTTTTTCTATTGCATCACCCCCAAGGGAGCTACCCTGATTTTAAGATTTCTTACCTATAGCGACTTTTGAGCGTTCTTATAAATTTTTTTAGTCATGCGATACATTAAACTAGCTTAGAATTTTACACACAACCCGAATCTGCAAACAGATTTGAAATCGGACCACACCCTGCAAAGTTATACCCCTTTAAAGTCTGGAACCTCTAAATTTTGCTCTTTGCTCTATAAGCAAACCAAACAAATAGTTTTCTTCGTCTATCCATTGCATCTTTCGAGATAAACCTATCTTGTTTGGTATCAATTAATATTAGAATTTTCTCAGCTACCCGAATTTCTAGGAATTTTTAGATTGCACCATCCCCAAGGAGCTACCCTAATTTTAAGATTTCTTACCTGTAGCGACTTTTGAGCGTTCTTATAAATTTTTTTAGTCATGCGATACATTAAATTAGCTTAGAATTTTACGCAGAATTCGAATCTGTAAACAGATTTGAAATCGGACCACGCCCTGTAAAGTTACACATATACCCTCTGCGAGATAAATCTTTCTCCACATTTCCACCCACGAGATAAATGTACTTTGTTTGGTATCAATTAATATTAGAATTTTCTCAGCTACCCAAATCTCTTTAAATTTTCACATAGCACCATCCCCAGATAGCTACCCCATTTTAAGATTTCTTACCTGTAGCGACTTTTGAGCGTTCTTATAAATTTTTATACATGTAGCACATCTTGTTAGTCTAGAATTTTATGTAGAATCCGAATCTGTAAACAGATTTAAAACAGGATCACCCTCACCATTTTACACACACCTCTAAATTATAACTTTCCTGCAGCTCATATCTAAAGAAAATCTAAAAGCCATTCTTAAAACTTTTTATTACAGACAATTTTTAATAATACAGTTTAAATTTTGTAAACCACATTTCTAAATACATATTCACAATTTTTATTCTTAACCTAGAACTTCTCATATCGGGTATACTTATTAATATTTATTTCTAAATAGAGCACTTTTTCCAAAGACCAACCGGACTCACATGCTTTCAAATTCCTCTGATTTTGTTCTTATGGTTTTGCTTAAGACCTCGTACATATTCTCCAGATTACTAGAAGACGTTATAACCACATTTTTTGTGTTAAAGGATTTCACATCGGACTTCTCTTCCCCCATTTTGGTGTAAACGCCGTAGAGTTCGCAGTAGACTTTTACTGCTGTATGTTGTATTCTTTTTTCATTAATTAATCGAATAAATCGCTCTTTCTGCTTCCAAAGAAACTCGGACACTCCATCGTCGACACTGGCGTTCTTTATGCGATAGCTAGCCATACGGTTGTTAAACGCTGTGCTAACCATTTCTACACCATCGTCGTTAGTAGCGGTAACTGATGCATTTTTATGTTTGTTGCTCCGTAGATGACTAGGGTATGCAGACTTTAACACCTCCATGTCGCACACTTTACACATAATTCGTGGTTGTTTCGTACAAGGCCCTTTAACAGCTGGCGGAGTTGAACGTTTACGACTTAATGACATGCCGTGCTGTTTTTCCTTGTGTCACTGTAAGCTGTCCATTCTCGTAAAAGCGATACCGCAAGTCCCACAGTTTAAGTACTTTGCTGCCGACGGATGTATAAGCTTAACCGTAGACGATGTTACACCACGACATTTCTTCTGGTGCCGTTTGAGAGCATTTTTCCAGGTATAGGAATCACCGCAAGAGTTGCACTTAAAAACGTTTGCAGGTACCATTTTAGTACAAAACAAAATCCGCACTATAAGACTTGACTTGTAAGCGAACTAACTTATAACTAAAGAGTTTACTCTTGCGCATCGGCTTTATGTACCCTATAGAATGCAAACCGAAGGTTTCCGAAGATACCCGAACGAAGTTGAGGATTCAGCAGGGGACTAAATGACGTCATAATCCTTGCTGCTCGTCCAATACATTTAGCGCCAATGCATGCACCCGGTTCGCATCGTCGATGGTGCGAGTGCAGTTAGTAGAAACACCGGAAAACGTCTTCCATGTTATACGGATCGCGTGCATATTAAAAATCCAAAGGGTGATAGCACACGCACACAAATTGTGTGCAAGTCGTGCTGTAGAAGATGCAGTGCTACTATAACCAAAAACACTTTAAACCTTTACTAAGGGAATACCAAACTTGTTGTCTACAGAATATTTACTAATAAAGCAATTTAATTTTAAACCACTTCTACGTCATATTTTCGGAAATGGCAGGTTGAATATTTTCTTTGAAACAATCGAAGATTGCCGAAGACACTCGAAGAGTGCACGAGCGCGGTTACTAAACCAATTAGCATTAATATCAAGTATTCCGTACTTTCGTAGGTTGCTCATTTCTTAGAAACAAATCTTCCACATAGCGGTCGGTAGCACGTAATGATTTCTAGAACCGGTAAGTACTCGATATCGCCCAAATAGAGAATTAGATGCTCGATGTCTGTCAACTTCCAATTCCCTCGTAAAAGGTAGCAAAAGCTCGGTCAATAATCCATTATACTTCGACTCGCTCCTGTTCTGATAATTTACAAACATTTTTCAAACGACAATGGGGCGAGAATTTTTAAACCTCCGAGAGATCTATAAGTCGTGATCAATTACACGTTCGAGCTACCCGTAAACTAACATATTTTGTAGCAACTGTGCACTGTATAATACATGCATACCTCTCCTCTGCGCTACTGCTATTCTTGTAGTTGCTTAAAAAAGTCAGTCGCCCTTTTTACTGCTAGGGCCGCTAAAAAGCGCCATTCCATACTTTCTTTATAAGTGTAGCACATCGCGCACTTTTTGTCGGATAATTAAATTTTGTTTATGTAGACCTTTACACTTTCGCTTATTTAAACATCTAATACAATTGATTAACCACTTTCGATTATTCTAACGGAGGCCACCATACATCCCGCCGCACCGTTCTTTTTGAATCCAACGATCCTATGGGCTTCCACGCACTAACACCTGACGTATCTTTCCTACTATTTGTTAAACAAAAACTACCGGCATCGCCATGTTCGTATACGAACGTAAGCAGATGTTTGTGGATATGTACGAGAATATGTAGTCATATACATTAACCAGTCTAAGCTATTTTATTTAGTCCACAAAAACTACTATTTTTCTAAACCACAATTAATAATCGCCTTTATAGGTTTAACATTTCTACCATTACCCAATGACTGGTGCTGCGTACATGGAAACTTTAATTTCTTATTGGAGAGAATCCTTATTCTCCCACAGACTGTTGCGTAGTTGCATGTCCACCACTTTTGGGAATATATGGTTGTTATAGGTTGTAAGACCCTCGGTTTTAAATGATCCAAAAGGTTCTTTACTAGGCAAATATACAATGTTTAGCGGAACCCCTTTGCGTGTGGTGTACGCCAAGGTTACGAAACCCGCATTCCTTAGTTCGTCTTTGTTATCTGACATTTTGATAAATACGTTTTTAGAATAACCTTTTAAAAAATATACTGATTTAGTGCCATCCTTTTCTGCAAGAACGCCTACATAACTAAAAGAGTCTTTTTTACTAACCACAAATGCATACAACTTGTAAAAACCAGATGTATCTAAGTCAGTCCATCGGCACATAAAATAATCTTTTAATTCTTCCTCATTTTCTCTAATAAGATGTTCTTTGTCTAACACATCTTTGTATTGATCGCGTATTGTCGCAGTGTTTTCCATGTAGTCCAATTTTCGCCTTTTTGCATCCATTTCCTCTAATTCCAGTTGTCTTTTCCTTCCACTTACAGCGTATGGTATACATAATGGGGCAATTTCCTTTAGCGTAAACGGATAGAGTTTACCACCAATATTTGCGCGTTGTCGTACAACCTCTGGGCGAATGTTAGGTGTATCTATCAATCCCAATTCCGAAATGACTATTTCTTTTGGAATTGTAGAATATGGTGTTGCAGATTGTGTAAAATATGTACTACCTGCTTTAATGTAGCACTTGGGTAAGATTTTTATTTTATCTTGGCTGTCTTCCTCCTCTACTATCTCCAAATAATTTACTGGTAAATAGTTAAAACTAAAAGTCGAAAGCACATACTTTATCAATTTTTCCCTTTCCTCTAGTTTTTCGGACAACTTAATTTGCAAGCCCGTCAATTTCTTTGTATTGCCATTCCCCCCCAATACACGTACTGTAGTAGGTTATTATTCGCTAAACAGCAGCTATTTTGTAGCTTGTCCGATAGCTTACTCCACATTTTGGCAAGTGGTACCGAGTACATTGGCGCCTTTAGGAAGTATAACTTACTATCTTCCAATAAGGTTAAACAGTTTTTTAAGGGATTATCCACTCGTTCCGCACTGACATAGCTTCCAATTGCATAGTTGTATATTGTCGCTTCCAATCGCGTAATACCATGTTCTTTGACCAAAGTAGACGCAAATGTTTCCCTTAAACGTACATCTGGACAACGTAAAAAATATAGTATATGATTGCCAAGTTGTTTATTAACACCAGGACTTGTAATCTGACACACAAATTTGTTGTACATCTTAATTCTTGCATTGGTTGTTAGCCATGTTAAACAATCAATCCCCGCAGTTTTATCGTTGTCAACTATAATATTATACTTTTCTTCGTATTCCCCCTTATAGCAAAAGTTATGCTTTGTAGTTAAATAATTACACATCTCCATCTTGCTAAATATGCCCGCAAAATCTTGGGTTACAGCCATATCAAAAAGATAGAAATAATCTTTTTCGACTTCGTCTAATATATCTGGTAGTTCCTCCAATAAAGTTTCCAACTTAACATCTGCTAGTTCCACTTTGTATGGAACACGTATAGGATTTTGGAATTTTTTTATTAATGCATTCGAGGTCTTCTTTTTCCGATAATTTCTTTTACTCTCTGGCCCATATTGTTAGTGCTTTCCAGAGAAAACGGAAGCTTAGCTTTAACACCATGCCTAGCGGAAACAAATCGGTTGAACTTTCTTCGTAGATAGCTGTTAAATGCACCACAAATTTCTTTTTTAGGATAAACATCCTTTTGTTTGCAGATGCTTGTTCGGTGTCAGAAAGGACGCAAATTTTAACCAACATTATATTGTCACAAAATGGTTCTGTAATTGGTGTGTGTAGTCCACCAGTCAGCATCTGTTCGCCTTCGACATAACAAATATTACCAATATCTTTTACCAGATTATTGTTGCACATATTTTCTGTCAACAGCCATAATCCAAATCGCTCATTTGTCGGTTTCACTTTATTCCCAAGAAGTTGAGAAACGTTAATCACCTTGGAGACGCTCATGTTTACCATTCTAGCTACTATCGAATACTAAATTGAATACGAAAAAATTGTTCTCTTACGTATTCTACAGAGTGAGGACGTATATTGCCGAAGATAGTCGACTATGTTGTTATCCAACCTAAGCCGACAGATGCGCATCGACATTATCCGGATATATGTAGGATGTTAAGTTAGGTGAAATTACCCCATAGGGTGAAATTACCCACATGACCACATCGCCATATGATGCCACATGACCATATGACCAATGACCATGACCAATGACCCAAGTGAAACCCATATGACCACTGACCATGACCATGACCACACATGACCACGACATACCATGAAAATTAACAGGTTAGGTGCGCCGCGGCGCTGACCCAACCTGTTAATTTTTCCTTTATCTAACCAAGGTCCACACTTGTTTTTAATGGAAAACTCATTAAAATGCAATTAGTGCTAATGGGTTTTAATGAGAAAACTCATTAAAAGCAATTAGGTCATATGGTCATGTGGTCATATGGTCATGTGGTCATGTGGTCATGTGGTCATGTGGTCATATGGTCATGTGGTCATATGGTCATGTGGTCATGTGGTCATATGGTCATGTGGTCATATGGTCATGTGGTCATATGGCCATGTGGTCATGTGGGGGTAATTTCCAGTAAATTATTTGGAGATAGTAGAGGAGGAAGACAGCCGAGATAAAATAAAAATCTTACACAAGTGCTACATTAAAGCAGGTAGTACATATTTTACACAATCTGCAACACCATATTCTACAATTCCAAAAGAAATAGTCATTTCGGAATTGGGATTGATAGATACACCTAACATTCGCCCAGAGGTTGTACGACAACGCGCAAATATTGGTGGTAAACTCTATCCGTTTACGCTAAAGGAAATTGCCCCATTATGTATACCATACGCTGTAAGTGGAAGGAAAAGACAACTGGAATTAGAGGAAATGGATGCAAAAGGCGAAAATTGACTACATGGAAAACACTGCGACAATACGCGATCAATACAAAGATGTGTTAGACAAAGAACATCTTATTAGAGAAAATGAGGAAGAATTAAAAGATTATTTTATGTGCCGATGGACTGACTTAGATACATCTGGTTTTTACAAGTTGTATGCATTTGTGGTTAGTAAAAGACTCTTTTAGTTATGTAGGCGTTCTTGCAGAAAAGGATGGCACTAAATCAGTATATTTTTAAAAGGTTATTCTAAAAACGTATTTATCAAAATGTCAGATAACAAAGACGAACTAAGGAATGCGGGTTTCGTAACCTTGGCGTACACCACACGCAAAGGGGTTCCGCTAAACATTGTATATTTGCCTAGTAAAGAACCTTTTGGATCATTTAAAACCGAGGGTCTTACAACCTATAACAACCATATATTCCCAAAAGTGGTGGACATGCAACTACGCAACAGTCTGTGGGAGAATAAGGATTCTCTCCAATAAGAAATTAAAGTTTCCATGTACGCAGCACCAGTCATTGGGTAATGGTAGAAATGTTAAACCTATAAAGGCGATTATTAATTGTGGTTTAGAAAAATAGTAGTTTTCGTGGACTAAATAAAATAGCTTAGACTGGTTAATGTATATGACTACATATTCTCGTACATATCCACAAACATCTGCTTACGTTCGTATACGAACATGGCGATGCCGGTAGTTTTTGTTTAACAAATAGTAGGAAAGATACGTCAGGTGTTAGTGCGTGGAAGCCCATAGGATCGTTGGATTCAAAAAGAACGGTGCGGCGGGATGTATGGTGGCCTCCGTTAGAATAATCAAAAGTGGTTAATCAATTGTATTAGATGTTTAAATAAGCGAAAGTGTAAAGGTCTACATAAACAAAATTTAATTATCCGACAAAAAGTGCGCGATGTGCTACACTTATAAAGAAAGTATGGAATGGCGCTTTTTAGCGGCCCTAGCAGTAAAAAGGGCGACTGACTTTTTTAAGCAACTACAAGAATAGCAGTAGCGCAGAGGAGGGGTATGCATGTATTATACAGTGCACAGTTGCTACAAAATATGTTAGTTTACGGGTAGCTCGAACGTGTAATTGATCACGACTTATAGATCTTTCGGAGGTTTAAAAATTCTCGCCCCATTGTCGTTTGAAAAATGTTTGTAAATTATCAGAACAGGAGCGAGTCGAAGTATAATGGATGATTGACCGAGCTTTTGCTACCTTTTACGAGGGAATTGGAAGTTGACAGACATCGAGCATCTAATTCTCTATTTGGGCGATATCGAGTACTTACCGGTTCTAGAAATCATTACGTGCTACCGACCGCTATGTGGAAGATTTGTTTCTAAGAAATGAGCAACCTACGAAAGTACGGAATACTTGATATTAATGCTAATTGGTTTAGTAACCGCGCTCGTGCACTCTTCGAGTGTCTTCGGCAATCTTCGATTGTTTCCAAAGAAAATATTCAACCTGCCATTTCCGAAAATATGACGTAGAAGTGGTTTAAAATTAAATTGCTTTATTAGTAAGTATTCTGTAGACAACAAGTTTGGTATTCCCTTAGTAAAGGTTTAAAGTGTTTTTGGTTATAGTAGCACTGCATCTTCTACAGCACGACTTGCACACAATTTGTGTGCGTGTGCTATCACCCTTTTGGATTTTTAATATGCACGCGATCCGTATAACATGGAAGACGTTTTCCGGTGTTTCTACTAACTGCACTCGCACCATCGACGATGCGAACCAGGTGCATGCATTGGCGCTAAATGTATTGGACGAGCAGCAAGGATTATGACGTCATTTAGTCCCCTGCTGAATCCTCAACTTCGTTCGGGTATCTTCGGAAACCTTCGGTTTGCATTCTATAGGGTACATAAAGCCGGTGCGCAAAAGTAAACTCTTTAGTTATAAGTTAGTTCGCTTACAAGTCAAGTCTTATAGTGCGGATTTTGTTTTGTACTAAAATGGTACCTGCAAACGTTTTTAAGTGAAACTCTTGCGGTGCTTCCTATACCTGGAAAAATGCTCTCAAACGGCACCAGAAGAAATGTCGTGGTGTAACATCGTCTACGGTTAAGCTTATACATCCGTCGGCAGCAAAGTACTTAAACTGTGGGACTTGCGGTATCGCTTTTACGAGAATGGACAGCTTACAGCGACACAAGGAAAAACAGCACGGCATGTCATTAAGTCGTAAACGTTCAACTCCGCCAGCTGTTAAAGGGCCTTGTACGAAACAACCAGGAATTATGTGTAAAGTGTGCGACATGGAGGTGTTAGTCTGCATACCCTAGTCATCTACGGAGCAACAAACATAAAAATGCATCAGTTACCGCTACTAACGACGATGGTGTAGAAATGGTTAGCACAACGTTTAACAACCGTATGGCTAGCTATCGCATAAAGAACGCCAGTGTCGACGATGGAGTGTCCGAGTTTCTTTGGAAGCAGAAAGAGCGATTTATTCGATTAATTAATGAAAAAAGAATACAACATACAGCAGTAAAAGTCTACTGCGAACTCTACGGCGTTTACACCAAAATGGGGGAAGAGAAGTCCGATGTGAAATCCTTTAACACAAAAAATGTGGTTATAACGTCTTCTAGTAATCTGGAGAATATGTACGAGGTCTTAAGCGAAACCATAAGAACAAAATCAGAGGAATTTGAAGCATGTGAGTCCGGTTGGTCTTTGGAAAAAGTGCTCTATTTAGAAATAAATATTAATAAGTATACCCCGATATGAGAAATTCTAGGTTAAGAATAAAAATTGTGAATATGTATTTAGAAATGTGGTTTACAAAATTTAAACTGTATTATTAAAATTGTCTGTAATAAAAGTTTTAAGAATGGCTTTTAGATTTTCTTTAGATATGAGCTGCAGGAAAGTTATAATTTAGAGGGTGTGTGTAAAATGGTAAGGGGTGATCCTGTTTTAAATCTGTTTACAGATTCGGATTCTACATAAAATTCTAGACTAACAAGATGTGCTACATGTATAAAAAATTTATAAGAACGCTCAAAAGTCACTACAGGTAAGAAATCTTAAAATAGGGGTAGCTATCTGGGGGATGGTGCTATGTGAAAAATTTAAAGAGATTTGGGTAGCTGAGAAAATTCTAATATTAATTGATACCAAACAAAGTACATTTATCTCGTGGGTGGAAATGTGGAGAAAGATTTATCTCGCAGAGGGTATATGTGTAACTTTACAGGGCGTGGTCCGATTTCAAATCTGTTTACAGATTCGAATTCTGCGTAAAATTCTAAGCTAATTTAATGTATCGCATGACTAAAAAAATTTATAAGAACGCTCAAAAGTCGCTACAGGTAAGAAATCTTAAAATTAGGATAGCTCCCTTGAGGATGGTGCAATCTAAAAAATTCCTAGAAATTCGGGTAGCTGAGAAAATTCTAATATTAATTGATACCAAACAATATAGGTTTATCTCAAAAGATGCAATGGATAGACGAATAAAACTATTTGTTAGGTTTGCTTATAGAGCAAAGAGCAAAATTTAGAGGTTCCAGACTTTAAAGGGGTATAACTTTGCAGGGTGTGGTCCGATTTCAAATCTGTTTGCAGATTCGGGTTGTGTGTAAAATTCTAAGCTAGTTTAATGTATCGCATGATTAAAAAAATTTATAAGAACGCTCAAAAGTCGCTATAGGTAAGAAATCTTAAAATCAGGGTAGCTCCCTTGGGGGTGATGCAATAGAAAAAATTCCTAGAGATTCGGGTAGCTGAGAAAATTCTAATGTTAATTAATACCAAACAAGATAGGTTTATCTCGTGGGTGGAAGTGTGGAAAAAGATTTATCTCGCGGGTGGAAAGAATGCGGGTGTGATGTAATCAAAATGGTTGGGGGGTGTCCGAGCAAGGCGGAGTCAGGTGGAGCAAGGTGGAGATTCATCTAAAATAAGACTTTATAGTGCGAATTTACATGTAAATTTGGTCCAGATGTGTGAGGAAATGTGGGATTCTGGAGGAAATGTGGTCACAGGAACCCTAATTATACCCTACTCTATTGCATTCAACTGTTTGTTTCGATAAACGACAAATGAACAACAACACTGTAAAAATTCGTAGAATCTGCATTAGTTCATTGTAGTTTGATGTTTTGAAATTATAGTTAATTTAACCAAAACTCAAAAGATTGAAATTTTAATTTATCTTGGATTATAGTAGTCTAGCAGGGGACTCACAATGATGTGTGTGCATTGTTCAATGCAAAATACCCATATCGTCAGATAACGCGTTCAACGGTTGGAAAAATAGCCAAAAAATTTTTGGAAACTGGTAGTGTAAAAAATACGCCTAAAACTGGTTGTCCAAAATCAATAATGATATTGTAGATGGCTTTGTATACACTTTCCATGCTTGACTGCTGGCAACCATAGATAAACACCCACCCACAATAGATGGGCAACGGCCTAATATTAACTTCTTATAAAGTTCATCGCGACCTTTAGCGGGCGTAGTCTAAACAACTATTGTGGCGGTAATATTTAAATTATGCGGCTTCTACTATTGTACTCCTTTTCGTGAAATAAAGAACCATGTGCAAATAAAATATCATTTATCAGACGTTTTCAGAAATGAAAACGTTGGATAAATACTATTTTCTCAAGAAAAAGAAAGTATGAACATGAACAATGGTCAGACTTCAATATTTTGGGTAAAATTATATACATACAGATTATATATATAATAAAAGCTACAAATTCGTTCTGTTAAACAGAAATTATAATTTGAAAGGGTGTCTGTAATTTTATAACAACATTACAAGTCTTTATTACTTAATTATATTCAGTATCATCAGTACAATATCTCAGAATACACAGAGTTGTATAGGAATTCTACAATTATATTTAATTATTTCACAAAACTTACGATGTCATCAGTAGGAAACTGGTGCATTTTTGTTTCAAAGTTTATATTACAACACAAATGCACATAGCACGAGAAAACCATTGTTCCTATAGATTAATCTAACCTGCACTGAAGTTATCCTTTTTAAATACAAAAATTAAGTCAATAACCGCTCAACACAATAAATTAATCTCCAAATAAACACACTAAATATTCCTAATGAATGTTTAACAAATAACAATAATTAAACAATACCTACAAATGTCATCATAGACAAAAAGTTTTATCTATTAAATGTCATCTAACGTCCGACAGTTTCCTGCATTACAAATTACACGTACCATCTCGCGGGCGTAGTATGAACTAAATCAGTGCTAAAATCGCGGCCATAAATGTTCGCATCTAATGTGTGGTTTTATCTATGGCTGGCAACCCTGCAGATACCTATTATTATTAATCGCGGTTATGACGCGGCGACCTGTCAAATTTATGATTTACGCTAATAAACTAATTCAATTTTTCAAATCAGGGTTTATGTTTTATTTTACGGACAATCTTACAGTATTAAGTTAGAAGTTTTTTTGAAGGTAGAAGGGAATCCACATTTGTCGACACGATCACTTGCTGTGGAAAACGAAATTAGTCAGAGTTCGGTGCATATAATTCTAAAGAAGGAAAAGTTTCATCCCTACAAAATTCAAACAGTTCAAGAACTGAACGAAGAAGATTGTGATAGACGACTGCAGTTTTGTAAAGTGGTTATGCACATGTAAGCAAACAATCCGAATTTTTATCTTTTCGTATATACCCACGAAGCAACTCTCACTGTAAATGGAGACGTTAATCGACAAAATTGTCGTTTCCTGGAGTCGAAAGAATCCTCACTAGATGCTAGAAACTCGCACTCAATACCCTCAAAAAATAAATGTGTGGGTAGGAATAACAGGCGACTGGATATTAGGACCATAATTTTTCGATGGCAGGCACCCTCACTGGAGAAATATACCCTAATTTCCTTCGACATGTTTTACTACCTGCCCTTGTTGCACTTGAACCTGATGAAGTGAATTCAGATCTCCTTAATAGAGTTTGGTTTCAACAAGATAGTGCACCGCCTCATTTCCAGCATTATGTTTGTGAATTTCTAGATGCTGACCTTCCAGGTAGATGGATTGGCAGGCGAGGGCTAATAGAGTGTCCAGCTAGATCGCCAGATCTTACCCCACTTGATTTTTTCAGTGGGATTATTTAAAATCTAAAATTTATATCACGAGGCCGGAAAACCTTGACGATTTAAAACAGCAAATAACTCAAGAAATTTGTCTTATAGAGGCAGACACAATAATGTTCAACATTTTTTAAATAGAATTGCTAACTGTCAAGAAATGAATGGGTGGTAATTTGAACATTTAATATAATGTTAGTTTAATTTTAATTTCTTGTGATGTATTTTGGTTGATGATTGATTAAATAATTTGGAATTGTGATATGTCACTTGACCCCTATTGCTATTTAAGATTTTAAAAGTTGATTTCACCCTACCTTAGGGGATGAATTTACAAAGCTAAAACTATAAGCAATAAAACCGCAAGAAAAACTAAAATTGACGTGTTTTTGGAGTTTTCATAAAATACTTCGTTTTCATTTGATTATTAGGGATCTGGACTTTACAGTTGCACTGTATAGTCTCCAAGTGGAGTTGTATATTAAGGTAAAATTCAAATATAAAATGTCACATTGTGAAAAAAATTAATTCCTCGTGAATATCAGATAGCAAATTGGATCTCCATATAACATAAACGACTACCTTACCTGATATCACAAGGTCGAGAATTTCTTATTAATGATGGAAGCCCAAGGTAAGGTTGGATGGAAAACGGCTTGAGGAAACGAAAAACTCTAGAGATAAACGGCTAGTAGAGTGTTAGCTCTGGGTAGATCATGAGCTTGGGTCATGGGTTGTCTGTTGACCAAAAATATAGGTAACGAGTGCCACCGTATTTTTCAATACAACAACATACAAAGATACATGTACTTGTATTAGGGGAATGCGGAAACCTTAAATCTACACCGCTTATATAGCCACAAAACCTATATATTAACCTTGCAAAACACTTACCAAAATATCTATTGCCAGATGTTATACAGATGTCTTGACTTAACCTGTGAACAAACAAATGCACAACATGGACACCGTTTGTGTCCTTACAAATATTCACCAAAAATAATATAAATGAATTTAAGTTCCAAAAATATATACACGCAGGGTATTTGTTATCTTTAAACACAGTTAACCTTTTGCTTATTAAGGACCTATTAATTTCACTTGAATTTTTAATAATAAAAGAGTTAAGCAAAAATAAATTCTATTCAATTAAATTGTCTTAGCTTGTTTCAGTATTAACTTTTTCGACAAAAATTTACATAAAAAGAAACTAGTATGGTTCTGTCTTCAAAAAAAAACACAAGGACCTCTAAATTGAATACTTCTACATAAGTTTACTATAAGGTATATACTTTCTTAATAATTCATATTTCAAATTTTAATTATAGTCATCTGTAGTACTACGGTCAACTTTACATGTAAGAAATTAGTTTTTTTAGCGTCTTATAAAAATGTATCATTCAAACAAAGAGTTAGCTTTACTTTATATCTTATAAAAAATTCATCATGTTCTTTAGAATTAAAATACATGACCTCAAAATAACCAAAGATATTTTTAAAGTAACGCAAAATAACATGTGGTAATTATGTTGAATAACTAGATATTTTTCAAATCATATGTTAATAACAACTTTTTTACTGTAGTCAATACTGTCTGCTTGTGAAACAAATACGATAGGCACACTACATAGCCATCTTTAAAATTTTGTAAAGTTACAACATTAGTACAGGATCTTTTTTTTCCAAATGTTTTTTTTTAAGATAACTAAATCAAAGTAAAATTTCAACTTTTGATCATTCGTAAAACATTTAACTAAGTATAACTGGAATTAAAGATTAAATGTCACTCACGTGCCGAAGTACAGTTCGATCAAAAAAATTTGAACTTTTAGACTAGAACCAAATAACACCAGATGTGGATTATTCCATATACATCTGCGATGCATGCAACAGGAAACATACCATTACGACTGAATTTTTACGCTGGAATTATAAAAGTTCTTCCGAACAAAATATTATCTAACCAAACCAAATCTCCATTAAGTATGTCCTATTATTTTCTTGTATTCAAAATCTCAAACTAAATTTTCATTTCAGTGGTCTTTTTGGTATTTAAGTTATTTATGATATTGCACTACGAAGAAAGCATCAATCAAATTTATCTAATTAATTATACCAACTGTTTTAATGATGGGGGCTTCTGTCCTCTTTGGTCTGCAGGAATCAACCAACTCGCTGAAGGTGGAATACAAAATAAAACCATCACCCAAAAGCTGTCAGGAACCACATTCAGACACGAAGGTTAAATTAATCAAACCTTCTTGTATTGCAGGCTATGTCCTGGATACCATATTGACCTTTCTACACTGCGGAGAGCAGCTTACCTGTTCAAGCGCTGATCGAAAAGTGACACGAAATGACAGACAGACGATACGTATTATAGAAACTTAGACCTCTAAAGCGAAGGAGCGCATAATCTATTATATACTTTATGAGTTATTTTAAGTGATCACATATTTATAAATTATAATTTTATTTTATTGAAACATTATATTGGATTAATAAGGAAAGCGTAACTTGAGAAAAAAATACGTTACAACATAATCTTCCCACATCAAACATGATTAAGCAGCTACATGTTTCAAGGAAAAACTATCCTCATCATCAGGCTATAAAATCCATTATTAAACAATTTGATGTGGAAAGATTTTGTGACATTTTATATTTGAATTTTATCCTTTTCTTTCTTGGTTCTGGCTTTGAGTAGGTTATAAATTAATAGTTAAATTGTAGACTTAGAATGATGTAATACGTATAAATATTTTGAAGATTAATGATAGACCGTTAGATATTGATGTCAGTTGAACTCCTTAACATCGTTCCTTTAGAAATATTTGTAAGAAACTCAAAAGAATTAAAGTATATTATGTTGTATGTACAAACTACATATTAACACTTTGACTACCAAAGTATTTTTAAGAATCCATCTTGTGGTACCATATGTATCACCGAGTTACATACCTATAGGTTTATCCGTGTACCATATGTATCACCGGTGAAATATCACATATGTGTCTTAAATATGGAACTATGGGTGGTGGTATAAAAATATAGCTATGAAGCAGTTACCAATGGTATATAACTACACCAAGTATAATTATTTGCCAATTGGTGATCACCGGTGATGCATCGGAGTCATTCTGTGCTTATATAAAAAGGAACATAATTGTAATATAACCCAAGTTATACAATTTCAATAAAACAAGCTTGTAAAACGTTTATGTCTTTCGAATTAAAAGAATAGCATAGATACAACAGTATTTAGATAAAAAAATTCTCTGATTTTAGTGTCCTTTTTGAAAAGACGATAAACATAATGCTGAATTATTTCCGCAATCTCCGCAAAATGTGGAACTATCTTAGTTTTTTTAGTGGCCAGTTTAGAATTTTTGACTAATTTATATTGTATCTCGTAGCACGCAACACAGCGTCTTCTTTTCTTTCAATTATCTCTTGTTTTTCTACAAATTCTTCTAATGTATGCTTTGTTTTCTTGTTTCCTCCTTTTTTGTCTATAATATCTCCAAGTAAGCTTGATACAAGTCTCTCCCTAAATTCAAAAATTTGAATCTTCTTATTGTTTGTTATCTGATAACATGTACCAAATAAGTACTCAAATGCTATCATGGTACCATCTTATTGATCGACACAAAATTGAGAAGTACAATGCCATCTGATCTGAGAGGTTAATGCCCATTTTAAATTTATTGTAAAATACTATAGCTTCTGGTTTGTAAATGCTTTCTTTTTTACGGTTTTTCTTCATTGCATCAACAATAGCCAATGTATGTCGAGTACTCACAAATCTAACTGACCTTTTATCTTTCCAATTACCAATAACTGAAACATTGTTTCCATAAGTTCAGCAGTTCATTATATTACAAAGATTTGCACATCTGGTTCTTATTTCTTGTTCCTTTATCAATTGACTGAAGGTTATATTTACATTTTATTATTTATCATTATCAAAACAAACAACACCTGACTTCTTGCAGTGCTTGTTAACTTATTTGCAATTAACTTTAAATCATTTATTTACAAGTTCTGCATATTTCATAAACTCTGATTTATGAGTTTTAACGTGACTGAAAATTACTTATGCATCGATCCTACCATTTCTTCGGGTTTTATATATTGTCCTAAGAAGATTTTTTAATAACTTTGTCTGCATTCACTGCCATAATGTTTACCATAAGAGCTGCTTGGATAGAGTCAAGAATAAAAAGTTATTAAACGATAACCTTCTACTCTGCGAAAACTGCAACACATCGTCAACAAGCTTTGCTGCTGTTTCTACTACTACTAATGATGTTCCTTTCTCATTTCACCGACTTACAGAGGATAAAAATCAACTGATACGCCGTTTAGCAAAATTAAATCAAGAACACAACTCGTTCATTCAGGATACTGTGGCAAAAGAAACCTGCCTCAAACAACAATTACAGGATGCCGAACTCAAGATTATAAAGCTTCAATCTTTAGTTGATAAGTTAAATTCTAAATTATCTCTTACTGCAATCACGTCAAAGAAACCCAAATCGCTCTCACTGATACCAGTACATGCGCTGGATCAAATATACAAACTAACTCAGTTACAAAATCTCTTTCCCCTAACTCAAGTAGTGTTTCTAATAAATCTTTTTCTGATGAGTGGTTCTCAATAATGTTTGGTTATTCGCCCATTTATACTAAAAGCTCTACTGTCGTAAATTCTACGCTGGCTTTGGACATTACTCCACAATTACCTACAGTCAAGGTCGTAATTGTGGTCAGTTACTTCACAATCTGCTTAATAAGATGCATTTTGATATTTCTGCCTTTTTTTAAACCTAATGCATCATTTGAACAAGTTGTCGCTGACATTGACCAATTATCTACAGGTTTCTCAGTTAAGAACTTTATTGTTATTTTTGTTGGCTCTAATGATGCCCTAAGAGGTAACATCTTAAATAGGAGATTTCTTAGTACCTTATGCAACCGCTTGGCCCATACAAATGTTATTTTTATTTTTCCTCCCTATTGGCATAATAACTTTGATTTCAATAACATTATCTTCAAAAATAATCTATTGTTATACTCCATCTTCAAGTCTTGTGCATCCGTTTATTGATCCCTTGGATATCTTGACCGGCCTTAACTATTCCAAACACAATTTCCACATCAATAATTTAGGTAAATCACTACTTCTCAATAAAGTTAGTTCTCTGGTCTGCTCAATTCTTTTTACTAAGTACAAATACAGTATTCAAACTAAACCGATACTCCCATTATTAACATCTAAGATTATCAAGGCTTCGCCTATTATGCCCGCACCAACAAAAAATACTGACTCGGGTAACAAAAATACTTCGACAGATGTCATTCAGGACCCACGTTCCTTTCGTTCCCAGTAAAATAAATAGCAAACATCTTTGTAACCTATATTATCAAAATGTTAGTGGTCTTAGTACTAAGTTGGACACTCTTTACCTTACCGCCAATCTACTTGATGCCGATATTTTAATTCTGACTGAAACGTGGCTTAACGAGAATATATGCTCTGCTGAGATTTTCAATGAATGCTTCAGTTCCTATAGAAAAGACCGTGATTTTCATAGTTGTAACCGCATCAGAGGTGGCGGTGTACTAATCTCCTGTAATACTAAACTTACATCCTCACTCTTTGATCTTGGAACTGCTTTTTTTGGACATCCAGCTGTAGATATCTTAGCTGTTAAAATTACCCTATTCAATCGCTGCTATGTAATTATTTGTCTTTACCTACCGCCATTTATTTCTTCCTTCCTCAGTACTGTGCTGGAATGCCTTGATGCCATTATTAATAAAATACCCTACAATATTATTCTTATAGGTGATTTCAACGTGCCCGATTACATCAATAGTGGTAATTCGACTGTATCAAAAAATGCAAAACTACTGCATGACTTTCAATCTTTTCATAACTTTGATCAAACAAATTCTATTCCTAACCATAGAGGCGTCATGCTTGATCTTTCATTCGTACGCCTTCTTTCAACCAACCTATCTGCCAACACTGTCAGGTCTAATACGCCCTTAGTTCCTGAAGACCCTCACCATCCAGCGTTTATCTTATCGTTATCTTTATGTACCACTCGCTCTACTCCTTGTCATTTACTCAATAAACGACGCTCTTCCAAATTTAATTTTAAAAAAGCTAACTTTCGTCTTATGTATGATCTTATTCGGAAATCCTCTTGGCAAAACATTCTCTCTAGTAATGATCCCCAATTTGCTACAGACTTGTTTATAAATAATTTATCTCGTATTTTTTCAACTACCGTCCCTAAGATAAAAGGTTATAGATCATCTTATCCAAGATGGTACACTAAAGAAATTATTATTGGCCTTAAAAAGAAAAGTTTATACCATTCTCTGGCCCGTAATTATAAGTATAACCTCTATTCACAAATTCTCGACCACAAATTCAAGAAACTTCGTGCTAACCTGAAGTTCTCGATCAAAAAATCTTACAAAGAATATATTAATAGTACCCAAGCTGCTCTAAAAACGGATCCCAAGCAATTCTGGAATTTTTTAAAAACAAACAACACTTTTCCTACCCTAATGCATTTAAATATGATGGATGTGAAAAATCTGATTCAAAAAGCATTGCTATGGCTTTTGCATCGTTCTTCGCTTCATGTTGCACCTCCTCACAGACGTTACAGTCTTTCAAAATGTCAGCTACTCTGTAGACATTCCTACAATTACTGAATCAGCTATAATACAAGCCATCAAAAAATTACCAACATCATTTTGTTATGGGCCCGATGGCATATTTGCAGTAGTCCTCAAAGATACCTCTCGTGTAATTAGTCCTGCATTAACTCATATTTTTAATTTGTGCTGAACCAAATCCATCCTGATATCTGGAAATCAGCTCGTGTGCAACCAATTTTCAAAAATGGCGATAAATCCATTATTCAAAACTATCGTCCAATTTCTATTATTTCTAACGTCTGCAAAGTCTTTGAGATAATTATTTTTGAATCACTATTTCCTCAAGTTTCACAACTTTTGTCCGAATACCAACATGGTTTTATAAAGCGACGATCTACAGTAACTAACCTTTGTTTTATTACACAGTTCATATTGGAATGTTTGAAAGCTCGATCCCAGTGTGATGTTATCTATCTTGACTTCACTAAAGCTTTTGATATCCTTAATCATAACATCTTATTGCACAAACTACATCAGTTTAATTTCTCTGATAACTTACTAACATTTTTTAAGTCTTATTTGACAAACCGCTCATTTTTCGTTGAGTTTAATGGCATACAGTCCAAACATCTTCCCCTAACCAGTGGAGTACCCCAGGGAACTGTACTTGGACCTCTTTTATTTCTACTATATATAAATGACATCACTCAAATATTTTCTAATAATAAACTTCTTTTTGCTGATTATTTAAAAATCTTTACCAAAATTAACTCTGCTGCCGATTGTGAATCACTACAAACAGATATTACCCAATTACTCCGATGGTGTGATTCAAATAAATTATGTCTTAATTTTGATAAATGCGTTGTTTTGTCCTATAGTAATAATGCTACCCCAATACTCTTTGATTATTACCTAGGCACCAGTTCAGTCTCTCGTGTATTACATTTCATGAAACTCTCGCCTTTAATTGTCAAATAAATAACATTGTCAAATGCTCTCTGCGTACTCTAGGTTTCCTAATGCGTAGTACATCACTATTTACTGATCTGGATTGTCTCAAAACCCTATACTTCTCTTTAATTCGCAGCACTCTTGAATATGGTTCTCAGATCTGGACACCTTTTTATAACAATAGCAGCACTAGAATCGAGAAAATTCAACGTAAATTCCTAAAATTCTTATACCATCAAAAACATCATTTGTACCCACTGAATGGTTGTCCTTATTTAGACCTAATCACTGAATTTAATGTTCCTCCCTTGCATCAACGGAGAGTATTATTGGGTATTATTCACCTTTACAAACTTTTAAATTATTTAGTTGATGACCCTGTTAGCCTATCTCTTATTAACCTACACTCACCATCGAGGCCCAGTTGAGACTGCTCCATTTTTTACCCCAATTTTGCACGCATTAACTCTTATAAAAACTCTCCTATTTGCAGAATGTCCAGCTCCTTCAATAAGTATTCTGCAGACTTAGATTTCTCACTTCCTCCCTCACATTTCCGACTAGCCATCTTAGATGCTCTCTACTAACATTATCACTGTTTTCTCATTTTTCTTTCTTCTACTATGCTAATAATACTACTATCCATTCCTCCTTGTTTTTAAATATATTGTATTTATATTATTTTATTAGTGTAATACTTTATTTCTGTAACTTCATAATTGGATCTTGTTATCTGTGTGAGTCGTTATAATAAATAAATAAATAAATAAACTTTTCCCTCACTTTCTATACCTTTGATTTCTCCTTTTTTCATTTTCTTCTCATTTAGGATATCTTTTGGTACCCCTTTTCACATATCTTTTCAATGTACCGACACTGTGAGTTTTTCTCTGCAGTAAAGTGTTTGATAGATCAAAATTATTATAAAAGTTATCTGCAGTTAAAGTCCACGCCTCATATAGATAGTCTTTTAATAAATTTATAACGACGGTAATAGCCATGTCGCTTTTACCTTTGTAAATTTCTGTGTTATAAGTGTATCCAGTTTCATTACAAAGCTTAAAAATTTTTACTCCATACTTTGACGCTTTTCTTGGAATATACTGCCGAAATAGGAGCCGACCTCTAAGAGGTACAATGGATTCGTCGATTGACACTACTTCTGCAGGAATTTTTAGTTGTTTATATTTTTTATTTAGATAATCTATTAGGGGCCCTATCTTATAGAGTCGACCTTTTTTATCTGCAGTTGCATTATCAGAAAAATGAATAAATCGTAGTAACGATTGAAATCTATTCCGGGGCATAATATGACGAACAAAGCAATGTCGGTATAAAAATTTCTTTGACCAGTAGTCTGATATTTTAGGATACTGTACGAGTCCCATATATAATACAATAGCAAAAAGACGTTCCGTTTCCTAAATTGACATATCTTTCCAAGCTTGATAGTGCATTCTAGCATTTCTAATTGTTTCGTTCGAAATAATACGAAATATTTCGTGGTCTATGATGAGTTTGAAAATGTCGACAGGTTCCAACTTTGGGACAACATTTATTTGGCCCTTACCAACAAAAGTAAATTGTTTCAAAGATGACCCATCTACTTTTTTCCACGACTCATCTACTTCTGGTTGCGTATTGCTATCATTTACTGTCAATTCTCCTTGTATGTTCATTTCATTTATTATATATATTTGATGTACATTGTCATCATCCTAAGGCTCAGATTCACTGGAAAAATTTGTATCTGTAGATTCTAACTCTGAACTTGGATTGTATTCAGACCCTGAATAAGAATAGGGCTGTTCATCTTCAACACTACTACCAGTAAACTGAAATTCATCAGCTTTCTGCAATTTCTCATAAAAAGTTGGAGCAGCATTATTAGCTTGTGGAGCTTTTAGTTGTAAAAAATAATATTGCTTAGGTTGTAACATGAAATATTAACGAATTCTTCTTGCCTTCAGCTTCTAGTTCAAGCCACCACATTAACTTTTCCTCCTCTTTAGAATTCTTTTTTTGCAAAGGAACACTCAATATAAATCACTAAACAAAGGAAACAAACACGACACTGAATGAGCTAATCATGCACTCTCATACAGGAATAACCTATATACCATATGAATCACCGGTGATCAAATTCAAATAAGGAAATAAAGGGTGAAAATGTGTAGATTTATAATATCCGGCGGCATCTAGTGTGCTACTGAAATACCGTTGCACTCATAGTATGTTTGGTCCATATAGTAACATATATGCATTATATAAGTGATATATTTGCCACTACCCTTTATGCAGCACGGGTGATACATATGGTAGTCAACGTGTTAAGGTAAATTTGACACACAGAAAGTAGATGGGAATACTTTCTCTTAAACTGAGCTGCATTTCACTATGCAGAAGTTTGAATTTGTGTATCCGTAATAGTATTCAGTACGTATTTTGGGTTATTATAATTACACCGCATGTAGAAGTATGCAAGACTTATCTTTGTTGTACCTGATCTACAAGACATACCAAAGGTATATATCAGAAGGGCATAGGCGTCATTTTTTGTAAAATTGTGTTATTCACAAAATACTAAACAAAAAGATTGTGTGCACATCATATCAGAAGGGAGCATAAACATGATTCAAAATACCAGGTGCCTTAGAGGCATATGTGCAAATTTATATATTTTTAGATGTATCATTAGGTCGTATACGCTCTTAAGGCCTAAGCACAACTTTAAAGTGTATCAATATCAAAAATCATAAGGGCGTATGATTTTGTAGGTGTCCGTGATGTGATACTGCCTTATGATTCTTGGTTGTTGAATCATGTTTAAACCGGCAAAGTGAGCTCATTGCACGCATTCCTAAACAGCAGAAACAAACAACTTTGTAAACCTTTATACAAACAAAATATTCTACAGTCTTTCATTTACTATTACAATTGTTAATTGTTTTGTGTTTACTATTAGTTGTGGAAGTAGGTGCATTTTGTGAGTTCCTAAAACTTGGAGACATGGATTTTGATGATGAAGATTCCTTTGATGGGCTAATTTCACAATGGAGTGCATTAATTGATAATTTGCTGGATAATAAAATAAATACACGTAATTCTTCTCTCTTAGTTTACACCACTTTGACAAATATGGTTTGTGGTAAATAGTTGGTCGGTGGAAACAATCTAACCTCAGACGAGAAAAGTAAAGAGGTTTTTATCGGAACAATCAATGAATGCATTCACTGCAAGCGAACTTTTAGATAAGTACAAAAAGTACAAATTACTTTAACATGTTCTTTTTTGTGTCAATTTAAATTTAACCTAAAGTATACACAAATCTTTGGCAGAGAGGAAAAATACTTTCCCACTATTTTGTATATTCTAGATTACCTGTGGTATACGTTTGATGGCTTAGGAGTACCCGAAAAAAATTTAGTATATACTATTTTCCTCACGTCTCGATCCAGTTTCAGAGCGGTGGCAAACAGTATTAGTGCTCACTATTTACAAATAAAATATTGCTCAAAGTTATATGTTTTCGTTTAAAATAAAAATGTATATTTGCAGTGCAATATTTATAATTTCCAGGCTACATTTTTTTTGGCACTTTTTATCTGAACATAGATGTATTAGTCATAGTCAGATATCTTGCACATAATTCTTGCATCATTTCATAGATGATTTCTGTTGGCACATAGCGATGGCTTTTGTAGCAATCCTCGGAATAACATAATCACATCACAAAAGTTACTGTTAGAATTCCAATGGTACATAGTGTGTATATGGTAATGTAACAAATTCAATACTCGTTTCTTGCAATTACACAATTTTTACTACTAATTAACATTTTCGCTGCTACAGGCATATTTACGATCCTTGCCTGTGGATCTGCAGAAGAAATACTGCAACGAATACATGAAATATGAATTTTCATATACAGGAGGTGAAGAGAGCGCTAAATCCAAATGTGTATGTATTTTTACATCATCTTCAAACAAAACATGCCAATTATAAAAACCAAGAATATGAATTCTTAAAATACTTAGCAGCTCAAAATATGAAAATGCCAATTTTGATATCGTACATCCTGCCAGCTAATAAAGATTACGAAAATGCGTTTGAAAATAGTTACCGTATTGCTACATGCGGTAAAAATCATACAATTGCTGAGAATCTAATTCACTCCTGTATAAAAGATGCCGTTCAGCATATGCTTGGAAAAGAACATATGCAAAAAAGTAAAAAAAAATCGTCTTTCAAACAGTACAATATCTCGAAGAATTTTGGATATGTCTGCTGATGTTGGAGCAACAGTGACTGTTTTTGACGAACTACGAAAGTGGTTAATTTTATAAAGTCAAGGTCAACCAACTCAAAAATTTTTAAAGCTATTTATGAAGATTTCAATGGTGTTCATTCTACTCTGCTCTTTCATACAGAACTAAGATGGCTATTTCGAGGCAAGGTCCTTGCCCAGTTGTTCGAACTTAGACATGAAGTACAGGTTTTTCCAAAGAAATCCTTTCCAACTTGCTTCCAAGTTACACGACTGTAATTGGCTTCAAACGCTTGCATATTTATCAGGTATTTTCCTACGTATAAACAATCTAAATTTAGCACTTCAAAATAACTCCATAACGATCTTCAATGTTTCGGGTAAAATTGAATCAATGATTAAAGAAATTGATTTTTAGAGGACGTATATTGAAAATAGTCAACTGGAGGTATTTGAAACTTTGCACAATTTTCTATCAGAGAACATACTTTACCTCTCCAGAGAATTGAGCAACATATCTGAACGCTTAAAAGAGCTAAAAGAAAGTTTCGAGAAATAGTTTCACAAACCTGATGAAAGAACAATTGAATTTCAAATCCTTTCACTGAAGAATACTTTCGAGTAGCTAAATATCGTATCAAAGAAAAAGAGAACTTAATTGAACTTTCAAATGATTCTATTTTGAAAGTCGAATTTAAAGGAAACTGTTTTATTCACTTTTGGTTACGTATCAGGACCGAATATGAACAGCTTTATGCTAAAAGCTGAAGCGCTTAACGTTTTGTTGCAGTTTACAAGTACAGTGCAGGTGGGAAGAACATTCTCTTCATTAAAAACAAATACGGCAATAAGCTGAAGGCAGTTTTAGTTTTATGATAATACCTTGCATCAGTTGAACCTGATTTTAAAAAACTATCTGCCTCAAAGCAAGTTCAAGAATCTCAGTAAATATAAGCTACGTTAAAATTAATGTAAAATTGCGAATATTTAACTTTATGTTTATAATAGTTTATATTTATTATGTTGTTCTTTATTACAAAATTATCTATATAAAATCTTAGTTTTCATCAATACACATTCTGGGCATACTCTTCTACACGTTATTGCTATTTATTTAGTGTTGCAAGTTTAAAATAATAACAACTATGAGTATTTAAATTATAAACATTTTCCTAACGTAAGTGGTACAATTTAGGATGATGAACTGCCAAGAGGTACTCAAGCCAGAAAAAATCGATAACCGCTGTTCTAGATCATAAGAATGCTTGGTATGGCCAAAGAGTGGTACTTTCTAACAGCTATGAAGATGGAAAGTACATACATACTAAAATATTTAAAGTCAAGCCAAGATGAAGAAATTATGGAAATAAATGAAGATAGTACTACATCGATTGTTGAGGATAATTATTTTCCTTATGGCGACCATGAACTGAATGCGACTGTAGATTTAGGCGTGCATAAATTAAAAAAATAGTTTTTAATTTTATTTTGCAATAAAAATTTTTAGAAGAAAAATCACCAAGAAAAAGAAATAGATGAAAGAAACCAGACTCATGGAAAATGAGCTGAAAAAAAACAAAACAATTCTGGTAAAAAGTATAAAAATAGCTTGTAAAAACTATCAGAAGCCAAAAGTGTCAAAAGTCATGATTGTACAAAGGGTTCTTATAAGCTGTTACGGTATTCCGCGTAAACAGGAAAGAAATCAGTACGAATAAGTAAAGAAATCGTTTACACCGAATACAGCATCAAAACAGGAAGAGAATGCTAGAATTTGGGCTAGCTTAAAAACGTCGTAGAGGGGCTTGGCGAAACCCCTGTAAAACTATATTGTTAACATACAATCTCAAAAAGCATTTACAACACCACAAAGAGTCCAATAATTTGTGTAATCGTTTGTTACGTGATGGTAAACAAAGCGTCATAACATAAGAATATAAAATTCATAAGCAAATATGACATCTTATAATCTAGATACTTACTTAATGCTTCGCCTTAAGTATATACAAAAGAAAATAAAACAAACTATACAGTACTTCTAGGAAAAGAAATATACATAAGTTATATATACATGCTGCATTTTGAAGTGCACCTCCTCAAGAAATTTTGTAACATTAAACTTATACACACTAACTTAAATTAATCAAGTGTCACGTTAAAAAGATAAAAGAAACAATTAAAAATGGACTCCAACATAAACTTTGATTAACTAATATTTAACTTGTAGAACGATTACATAGTCGCTCCTGCATTGTGCATGTAAGTTTTGTAACGTGGTGGTGTCAATTTTTGAATAATCATAAATAATACCAGCAAATGAAAACTCTATTCTTCATAGCAGCATCAAAAAAAATTTATGAAAACAGAAAACTGTACCTTGAGCAATCGGCTTCGTGTTGGTATCATCTTAGGACTGGGAAAATGCGGCTGCATTTCTCCATTGGCTGGATGCTGGAACCACCAACTTAACTAATACTAGCACAGAAAGCATTTTTAGTAGCGCGACTTTACAACATGTATCTACAGTAAGAAGATCTTGTGAATGTTGTCTTTCAAAGCACGGTCCCTATTTTATAAGGATAGAATCATGTATGGGGGTAGGTATTTGGCTTTCAAAGATATCGCCGAAGAATCATGTGTGCAGCATTCTCAGACAACAGCTGCCGAAATACAAACTGTAACAGCTTGCCAACAAGCAGATAATGCAAGTATCAAAGGATTTTTAAACACAGGAAAGCAATCTTGTTACTTTATAACATCTTAACATCTGCAGAATAACAGATAACAAGTCGATTATAAGCAGATGTAGGCAGGTGGTAAGTGGTCTTATTTTTTAGAAGAAAGCTGTATTTTTACGCGCAGCTTTTAATTAAAATCTAGTCATTGCAGGTGGTAGAAAATATTGCAACTACTTTGTAATGTAACGTTTTCTAAGCAGCTGTTTGATTTTATTAGGGAATATTTTATACAATAATTGCTTGAAAAATTTTATTTAATAACACTAATTTCAAATGGTAGGAAATCGAGCTTGTTAAGAAATTTTAGGGTGTTTTAAATAGAATGCAGAAACAATTACTTGCAGGGTTTTGAACGTAACAAAGTGTTCTGACCATATTAATAAGGAGGAAATATTAAAATTATTTACAGACTTTTGAAATATGGGAGAATTCTCAAGGCAGACAGATTACATGGCGGCAAGAGTGAAACAAATGACTTGCAAAAGGCAGAGAGTAGATGGATCAAAAAGAAAGTATACTTTTAGCTGTGAGTTTTTATTGGCAAGAAAAGAACAACTGTATGTAAAAAAAATTTGGCAAGTTACGAGTTCATATAGAACATCATCACCAGATAGGCGAGGAGAACATAAACCTGGCACAATATCCCCAAAGAATATCAAACTTGTAAATAAACATACAGATTCATTTCTATCGATCCCATCACACTACTGTCGAAAAGATTCTTTCAAAGTTTACTTGGAAACCATACTAAACAAAGAAATAATGTACAAACTGTATTTGGAACACTGTCAAGAATTTGGAGAAAACCTATTTCCAAATCCAAATACAAAGACATTCTCTTAGACCGTAAAATATAATTTCATATGCCAAAAAAATGTGCATGCTGAGTGTAGTATTTCACAAAAAGTGAATTTGGAAAGAAAGGAACAAGAGGTCGAATATGATTTGCATAAGAGGAGCCATAAAAGCACGTGCAGATGAAGAGAAGTAGCAGGATGCCAAGAAAACTAAAAATGAAAAGTGGTTCCTTTCTGCTAATTTTGATCTACATGCAATATTGTACTGTCCACTATTTTTTCAAAGCCATTTTTCTACAAAAAAAAAATGCTGTATTGAATTTCGCTGTTTATGATGTCCAAAGCAAATGAAGTTATTGTTATTGCTGGGAAGAAATTGAAGGAAAGCGAGGATCAAATGAAATTACTAAGTGTCTTTATAGTTTCATCTGACATAAAGGAAGTACCTTTTTTATCAGTGTTGTTCTGGTCAAAACAGAAATTTGGTTGTCGTGTAGCTATGATACATGCTATCCAGAATCATCCAACTTTAAATTGCCTAAAGTCGAAGTTACTCAAGCCAGGACACATGCATATGGAATGCAAATCTATACATGCCACGATTGGTCATGGGAAAATTTTAGTGCCACATAACTGGCATAAAGTTATAAGGTTAGCAAAGAAAAAGGGTCCTCCATATAAACTCGATTAAAACATAGACTTTAAACGTTTTAAGGATAACAATTTTAGAAATGTTAACACCTCCAAGATGGTACAGTGCTAAATTGAAAAAGTGTAGAATAGCTGCAAGTGGAAGAAGAAAGACCTAAGATAATACTTTATAACAATGAAATGTTGGAAGATCATGGACTTAACGCACAATGCATTAAAAGGCTATGTTGAAGGAAAGTAGTCCAACAATATTCTACAAACTTGGATGATTATCTCGCATACAATAGTATATTGTGTGACAAGTGTGTGAAGTCATATTTTATACATGAGTGAGGAGTTTGCAACACGAGCTGAAAGCGAGTGTTGCACTCCAAACGAGTGTATAAACTGACTTCACACATGTGTTGCACGCTATAGTTTTTCTACGACTTTAAATAAAAAATCAAATAATAAACAAGGATTCAATTATTTTTATTATAGTAATAATTATTATTAATAGTAATTGTACAGTCAGTTAAATTATCTAATCTTACACCGGACGGTTCATTCAACGGCCTCTTTGTGACTTGGTTTGTAGTGGTTGAAGTATTATTATTGTTGATTTTCAAAATTTTGTTTGCAATATTATTTTTTGTTTTCAAAGAATTTTCGACATACCCTTCTACAACAGCAGATGATTTCCAACCACCATGTCGTTTCAAGGTCAATAAATCGCCACCTGACTCCACTAGAAGAGAAGCAGATGATTGTCAGAAACAGTGACCCGTATAATTATTGCAATCACGCAATTGTAAAAATTTCGCAATTTCATTGGGGGCCCGTCCAATTTTATTAATACCCACAACTTGTCGAGAGCATCTTCCGGCCTATAATTAAGGAAAAGTTTTTTCTGCATAATTTTTAGGACGAAGTGCCATGTATTTTCGTATATCTCTAAATGCTCTGTAATGCTGAATCTACGTGTTTATTTTAGTTTTAGTATTGCAAAGAGTTACTACATAACTGATTCTAAATCTTGAATATTACTAGTTTTTAATTTATAAGGTTCATCTTCGAAAAGCACCAGCAACACAAACAGCAGCATAAGCTAAAAATTATTATTTATTAGATAATTTTATAATTGTATTATGTTTTACTTACTTTAGTTAACAAAAATTTTTCATCAGGCGCATAATTCATAAACTTAAAAACGTGCTCTCTTTCTAATGTCAGGGACTTCTTGGCAGTGTATCCTTCATTTTGTCTTTTTAAATAAGCATGCACTTTCGGATATTTACCAATATTTATGTTGTGTCTCGTATTAATTGTACTTTTAACATGGAATAGCTGCTCCACAGAGTATATGATTTAAATTTCTTTGATAATTCCGCTAAATACGGCAGTACTACATTTTTTGAAAATGAATTTATTTTGTTTTGTTTCCGCCACGACATAAATTTTTGATATGTACTTTCGTAGATTTCGAGAGATTTGCTAGGCAACAAGGATTCACTTGCAATCATGGCTGCTGCCGTTATTTCTGGAGGGTACTACACATTTCTGCATCGGAATCCATAATTGTTCAGTAGTTACTGTACAGACTCACTTGATAGTTGCAGTGACATTTCAAAATATTTCCAAAACAAATATTTTTGACCAATCCATAAAAGTACGTGGGCTCTTATGGAAACAGTGTGTGAAGTAAATCCCGTAAGATTTACATTGTATTTCACGTACTGGTGTGTGAAATTGTACTTCACGTATAGATATTGATGTATGAAGTGAAGTTTTATACACAGGAGTAGAAAAAAACCTTTTACCTATAAGTAATATGAATAATCTGCTTAGGGTATATCCTTACATACCATAATATCCATATAAAGATCTTTAAATTAGCATTAATTAAATAATTTCTCGTTTGTATTCAAACAAAAGAAATCATATTGACTTTAAACTAAGTGTTGTGATTACCTTCATGCATTATCTATCTGTTATTAAAGTTGCCATATGACAATGCAAACTTATCCAAATGGAATGTGAAATTTGTAAACAATTAAAGCAGCCAACAAAGGATGTTAAAAACCCATGTATAACATGTGATTCATGTAAAAGTTTGATATGCACTGATTGCTCGGATTTAACATCTTCAGAACTAAAATGCATTCATATTCAGATGCGCATCCTTAAATACTACTGCCAAAAAAGCAGAAAATTTGAAAATGATTTATCGAGTATATCTTGGGGTGATATTTTTTATATAAACAATCTAAATGATAGTTAGATTGTTGGAAAGTAACATTATATTTCTATTTAATAAACATGCTCCTTATAAAACCATAAGATTAAGCAAAGCGCCAGCACCCTGGTTAACTGAAAAACTTAAGCTAATCTTAAAACGAGATCGTTCACTTGCTAAATACAAGTGTAATCGAACATTTGAAAATTGCAATAATTATAAAGTGCCGCAACTTTGCATTAGTTTCTATTAGAAGAGAGAAAGGAACAAACTTGGAAAGTCTTCAAACTGACAAAAAACTATCGTGTGGACTTAATAATCTAAACATTAAAGCATTTAGAACTAGTAGCAAATTACCTTCGCATATGAATAATCCAGATAAAATTAATGATTACTTTATTAGCGTTTTTAAAAAGTCCACTAACTGTACCTCACAAATTGAATTCTACTGAAATTTAATAAAAACATCTAATTTTACACAAGTTGATTCTAATGTCATTTTACAAATTATAAATAGCATTAAATCAAATGCTGCGGGACCTGATGGTATTACTACTTACATGCTCAAACTGTGTTTGCCAATGATTTTAAATCATTTAACCCATTTGTATCCCAAAGATATCTACTCATACTAATGTACAAGATTTGAGACATATAAATTTGTTATCTGTAATCTCCAAAATATTAGAGGAAGTAATTTATATCCAGGTGTATGATTACATAATACGCAATAATATTTTGCCACTTCAACAAACCGGGTTTAGAAAAGCTCATAGTACTGTCACAGCACTTCTGAACCAGCTTGATGGCATTATTAGAGCATTAGATAAAGGCCTTGCTGCAATATTAATCACCTTGGATTATTTCAAGGCATTTGACCTTATAGATCAGGACTTGCTAACAGCTGAATTGCAATTTTAGGGTTTTGATATCATTTCACGATCATTTTTCAAATCATATGGAAACGTTACCAGTAGTGCATATGGATTGAAAATAAAATTTCAGATTCTAAATTCATAGTATACAGGGTTCTTCAAGGATCAATTTTGTGTCCATTATTATTTCTTATATAGACATCAGAATTACCATTTTTTCTTAGTATGTGTGATATTCAGCTTTACGCTGACGACACACAAATAGTACATTACTTTGATCCCAATTTGGATCACCAATACTCAACTAGAAATTATTTTTAAATTTTCTAAAACTCTTAACTTATCCATTTACCCTACAAAAACAACTGCCCTATTATTTGGTAAAAAATATATACATTTAAACCTTGTAAATAATATTTCATTGATGCTTAATAACACTCATTTGCCCATATCTACATGTCAATATTATAGGTGTAATTATTGATAACGCTAAGATTTAAGCCACATGTAAACAGTTTATTGCAGAAATGTTATTTGCGCATGAGAATGCTGTACCACAACAAAAATATTCTTACTTTCAAATTAAGAAAACAATTATCAGAAATATTTGTTTGATCTCTATTAAATTACTGTCTCATTGTATATTTTCCCCATCTTGATATAGCTACCCAAAATCAGTTACAAGTGCAAAACACATGTAGATTTGTATTTCATCTGAGGAAATATGACCATATATCTCACTCTATGTTACAATTACGGTGGTTATAAATCCCTGATCTATTTCAGCTACATTTTCTGATTTTTTACACCATTTGATCAACTTGCAAAACCCCAAGGGTCTGCTTGATAAATTAGTCTTCAGACATAGTATGCAATATTAGACACGTGCATTCACTAACTGTGTCTCGTCACACCACAGTTTTATTTGAGCGATGTGTTACATACAATGCAGTTAAACTGTTTAATTTGCATAAACCAAATTTATGTAGTTCTTTAAATATATTTCGAAAAAATATAAAACACTACTTGTTAAATCAATATTAATTCAATATTAAAGTATACAATTGTATATATTTTTCTTAATGTTTATATTTTTGTAAACTGGAAAGGTTAAGGGTTAAAGAGTATCTTAAAAGCTAATCTTCGTCTTTCCAGGACAAATATTGTGCTAAGTACTTATTTGTTTAATAATGACAAAATAATAATGGTAATAATAGAGGTTTGAGTGAGTTGTGTCGAAATTGCATAATCGAAGATGTTTATAATCCATTTAACCTGAAATTGAAGCATGATTACAGTAATATGTAGAAGTTGAGTAATTCGTGGATTAGCAAATCTTGCAAATAATTCCAATACAGGAACAAAAACTGGGACAGTCCAATCACAGTACATAAAAGATTTCATTTAAAAAAATATATCTTAGGTCATGAACAAGTTTTTGTCATCCTAATAACGATAGTAAACAAATCATGTCATTCGAATAACAACTAGAACGTATGTTTTGTAGATCCAAAAAAACAAAGGTAAGGATCTTGCATACTTCTACGTATGGTGTAATTATAATAACCAAAAGTTCATACTGAATACCATTATGGATACACAAATTCAAAATTCCGCAGAGTGAAATGTAGCTCAGTTTAACATAAAGTATCCCAGTCTACTTTGTAGGTATTAAATTCACCTTGACATGTAATTTGTACATAAAACTTAAGTCTCACATTGAGGATAGCTTAACACCAACAGGAGGGCTAGGTTACAGCAATAGTTAAACCTGCGTGACCTGTTTCTTCCACATAACACGTCGATCATTATCAGAGAACAACCTGTTCTTACATATTGTGGTGTGAAAGTGGAGCAGGCAACACAAGAATAGATAGATGAAAATTGCAATCGGATGGGTGCAACTCAAACGGTCACCTCAAATGACCAACAGGTGAGGGCAATAATACGATGACGTGATTTTGAGTGCTAACACAAACATCAACCAAGGTCAAAGCATTAAACTATTAATATAAAGGAAATAAGCTTGTGTATGATTATACAGAAACTTAATATGTATAAGTGAACAAATCTAAAGCAAACCAAAACACTTTCATATAAGTAATATGCTGTAACATTTAGAAATGCCGTGAGGATATAATTAGCATAGTAAAAAATTTTTTAAAAAAATAATGTAATTATTTGCACCAAGACATCAAGGTTCGAATGTTCCAATTTAATCAATAAATAAATAAAATCAAGTATGTTTGTATATATCCTTGGTAGCAACATATTCAGGTGAATAATTGCATATATTTGTTCACCGGGCTGTTCTAATTGTTATTTATAGCTGTATTATTTATGATCGCACATAAATAAGTGATCCGATAGAAACGAGACACTTGTTAAGATCCCACCAAGCCGTTATCATGACCATGAGTTTTGTAAGATTAAGAATTTATTGTCTGGTGTTGGGTTGGGTGGGTTCGTGTAGCTTTCCTGACTTCACAATGGTATGATTTTAAATCTAATTAAGTTCTATTTTAATAAAATATTTTCAGCGTTAAATAAATAATTATCAAGATATAGGAATCAAGTTTCGTTTGTATGGAACAACAAGCATATGTTTTAATCATAGCATCCCTTATTGATGAGAAAAGGCTCGTCTGGATTTTTTTTTGACGATGGATGATATTCAAGTCACAGTTCCGCTTTCGTTGAAAATATCGTGTTGTAATGTAATTTAAAGTACATTTACGTAAGGTAATGATGCTTTTATTTCAATTTGTTTGGACGAAGTTCGTTGGTTATTTTTATGAATTGTCCCATTTCTCAAAAGAGCATCTGATATGTTTAACAAGTAGTCAGAACGAAAATCAACCAAGTCGCATCAATTAAAATGGTAGAGTTTAACCCTTTTTCTTTTGAGGAATCATTTATATGATTTGAAGTACACTTTTTACATTGTAAAATCGTTTACTACGTTCAATGTAATTTGAAATTGATATTCTTGTGTGAAATAATGTCACATGTTCAACTTGGTCTTTAAAATGGTCAAAGGTTAATTTAAAAGGGAAAGTAACTACGAGGCGTGTTTATTAAGTAAGGGTTGTTTGAAAATAAAAAACTTAACTAAAGAAAATTTTCAAAAACCAAATTTATTTTCAGATTCGACATACATTTCTCTATTTTTCAACATAACTGCCAAATTTGTTTAAACACTCATCATACACCTTACAACTAAATTCTGAATACCCTCTTCATAGAAACTTGCAGCCTGCTGTGATCCTCCATTACGAGTTTAGGGACCTAATGGAAGCACAGTTTCTTGAAGGTTAACTTTTCAGAAACAATCTTGCGCAGCACTAACCTCGACACTTGAGGAAAGTCTGAAAGAGTGCTTATGGTGAAGAGTCTGTTCTCAAGAATTTTCACTTCAACTGAAGCCATCATATCATCTGTGATCACAGATGGGCAACCGGGACGGGACTCATCATGGATGTTGGCGTGGCCATCTTTGAAGTCTCTGACCCACTTATGCACTTTGCCTTCACACATTTATTTATTTATTTATTAAACATTTAGTAACGACATAATTCAGTTGTAAATGTTAGAGATATGGCAAATCATTACATAGATAGTGCAGAAATTTCTAAAACAGTTACATAATTGTTTAATTGGTAATATGTCAGCAAAGCTGGTTTTCACATATACCAAAACTATGAGTTTTCTAATAAGCGAGTAGATAGTCTAGATTTAAAAATGCGCATGGAGTCTAAACTTACAAACAAATCTACATGTTTATTGAAAACTTTAACACATTGATATTCAAATGAACTTTTAAATTTTGATGTGTGGTGTATGGGTATAGTTAATGTTTTGTTGTTTCTTAAATTAAAGTTATGGTTAGTACAGTATTGCCCGAAATAAACAGTACTGAAATTGTAATTGTTTTGTATATTTAAAAAATACATATTATTGACACTTTATTATATGTTCTAAATGTGCACCTCCTCGTTCGAGACAGACTTCATAACGATGTTCTAAGTTTCTGGTCATGTTATTGAATAAGGGTTGTCTCAGGGCTGCGAAGAAGACTCTAACGGCATCCTTTAATTCATCGATGGTTTGTGGTGCCCGTTTGAAAACGGCATTTTTAGCCATGCCCCAAATGTATGCGTCTGGAGGTGTGAGGTCTGGAGAATGTGAAGGATAAGGGAAGTCAGTAAATCGTGATATGAATTTGCTTGGAAAATGTTCTTGAAGAAATTGACGAATTGCGGCAGCAGTATGGCAAGTTGCCCGTCCTGCTGAAAAAATTGGTTTCGAAATGCCAAGTTACGTGCACGACAGAATTGACGTAGATCAGGGATAAATCGTGTTAAAATTTGTCTGTACCTCTGTTGATTAAGTGTGACTTGCCTACCATTCTCTTCGATAAAGTACGGACCAATGATTCCGTGTCCGGAAACAGCACACCAGACACTCACTTTTTCACTATGTAAAGGAACCTCTTGAACCTCATCGGGTCTGGCAAAGCCCAGAAATCGATTTGTGCGACGATTCACATAGCCTGACAAGTGAAAATGTGCTTCGTCTGAAAACCAAACATTTTCAAAAATTCAGGATTTTCATACTGTAACGCGAGAATTCTGGCGCAATATTCCACTCTACTGCGATAATCCCAAAGATGTAGTTGTTGATGTACCTGAATCACATACGAAAATGTACCCAGCTCCTTCAGGATTCTTTGAAAGGAAGTTCTTTTAAATCAAGTTGTAACGCTGTCCTTGCCTGGCTGACTTTTGGATTTTCTAAGATTTGCTCAAAACACGTTCATGGTTATTGTTGTTGTTAACTGTCCTGGGACGCCCCGAGTTTCCTTTTCGTTGGCACAATACACTACCTGTATTTCTAAACTTTTCAATAACTTTCAAAATTACAGCATTACTTGGAGAACGTTTATTAAACCTTTGTGTGAATTGATCAGACACATATAGCAAACTTGCACCATTACGTCGGCCGATTCCGTATGAACGAAAATAATGCTCTACCAGAAACACTTTCTCCTCTGTACTTAACACCATTTTTAACAATTAGGCCCTACTAATTACTTGTTTGAGGTTTACTTGACAGGTCTATACTAGCTAACTTGAGTGTGACAGCGCACGCATAAAAACACCGCCAACTTAGTTTCAGTACTGTTTATTTCGGGCAATACTGTACTTCTAAATTTAAATATTTTGAACAAATAGCTAGGCTCTCGAGACATAGATATTAAAGAGACAAACTGCAAGTAGTATTTTGCATCTAGATTTTATTTTTAAAATTTTTAACTCATTGTAAATCGGAGTAACATGTTCTCTATAATTAATATTATATGAAAATCGAAGACATGAATTTTGAAGCACTTGCAGTTTGTTCTTATTCAATTCTGTCAGGAAGTTAAAATATACATACTACAATAATAGACATGGCTTAAAACTAGGCACTGACAGAGACGCCATTTTGTAGAAGAAGACAGCAACATTTTATAGAGGGACCTAAGTTTGTAATAGCCAGTACTGCAAATTTTATTGACGTGGCTATCGAATATGAGACTAGCGTCGCAAATAACAACCAGATTTTTATGTTTATCACTAAAACTGATTCTAGAATTGCTTAAAACGACATCTAACGAACGGCGATTTCGAAACACTGCACAATAGTGAGGAGTACCTATGCATTGTCCAACGGTTTTTTTTTTGTTTTAATACTAGGCCATTATTCAAATTCCAATTCAGCACTGCTGATAAGTTATTATTGATCACTGTGATTGCCTGATTAGGATAGTAAGGATCGCAGGGCACATATATCTGTGTATCGTCCGCGTACATATGAATCTCACAGTTGCTAGAAATTACTGAAGGCAGATCAGCCGTGAAAATGGACCAAGGATGCTTCCCTGGGGAACGCCTCGAGAAATAGGTAATTCATCAGACATCAAACCATCAAACACAACTTGGGATCTCCCAGTAAAGTAACTAAACATCAATTTTTGAGCAGACAAACTCCAACCATAGTAGTGAAATTTTGCTTGGATTAATGTGTGATTGATGAGATCAAAAGCCTTAATGTTATCTAAATAGACAATTAACGTAGTTTTAGATGCATCAAATGTTCTGAACGGCATCGTTAGTTATTTTGCACAGTGCAATTGCTGTACTATGTTTTATTCTAAATCCTGACTGTACCTCAGGTGAGATTTCATAAGCTTCAATATGACTACGAATTTGCTTGTACATTAAGTATTCCAAGATCTTCGAGAGAGTTGGTAATATGCTAATTGAGCGTAGTTCATTGTAGGTGGTGGCTACTGCAATTTTTGCTAACGGTTTAACGATTGACTTCTTCCAGATATCTGAAATGGTGGATGTTTGAATGATATGATTTAATAGATAAGTAAGATGATCTACCCAAAAAGGTAGTATTAGCTTGAACGTTTTTAAGGAAATCCCGTCCACTTCAACTGCATTTGACCTTTGCATATTGATAGCTGAGATCACATCTTCACTGCTGAGAGTAGTAAAAACTAATTATTTTTTATGGATGGAAATTTCTTGTTTGTAAAATAAGTCAGCAAATCTTTGTTAAAATTTGTTGCAGGTATGTTTTTAACAAAAAAAATTGTTAATCAGAGAAGGATCGTTGTTAGATAACTTAATAGTGTTGAATGGTTTCCTGTGTAAGTTTCTTCAAAAAACTTCCATAATTTAATCAAGTTATTCTTGAGAAAGAAAATGTGTGATTTGAAATAAGCTTTCTTCTCATTTTTGATGGCGAGTGATGTAAATTCGTAAGTTCTTAAAATATAAGAAGTCTGATGCCTTTCTCAATCTATTATACTTTTTTAAAGCCATATTCTTTAATTTTATCATTTTCTTTATCGGTCCAGTTAACCAACCTGGCGTTTTGCGGTAACTTGTGAAGGTTTCAATAGCAGCATGTACATTAAATAGTGTAGTGATAGCTTCGTTAAAATATGCTATCTTTTCATTGATATTTTCTTGAACATATCATTGAGACCAATCAATATTTGTTGCATCTTGTGAAAAAGCATGTGCATTAAAGTTTTTGAAGTTACGATAAGAATATCGTTGTGCTTGTGGATGGATATTTATGTTCTCTATGCTGCAGTGTACTAATAAATGATCAGAAGTGTTGCCTAGATCACACAACCCCACATCTGTGTATTGTATATTATGACTTACACAGATAAGATCAAGAATAGTAGCAGTTGTTGGGGTGATTCTGGTAGGATGCTTAATTACTTGTATAAGGTTGAACAAATTGAAGATAGATGCTAAATATTTTGAATTGCTGTTATCTTTTAAAAGATCAATATTAGGATCTCCCAGCAATATAATATGATCATGTTGCAGATATAGCACAGAAAGTACATTTTGTAAATCCTCGAGGCATGATATAGGGCTTTGAGGAGGTCTATATATTGTTCCTATAGCATATGTGATTTTCTTAAATGTGATTTTTAGCCATAGTTGTTCCAAGATGCTTAATTGAGTTTGAACAAGATCAATTATTTTGCAGGTAATATTATTATCCACGTAGCAGCAACCACCTCCACCACGATTTAATCTATCATTCGAAATACAGAATATCCAGGGATTGCACAATATGAGAAGATGGTTGGTCTGGATGTAACCATGTTTCAGAAACAGATACTATTGCATATTTGTAATGTATAATGAAAGCACAAAATTTATCAAAAGTTGGTTAATAGTGACTTACTGTTAAAATGACTGACTGTGAAGTTGTTTCTAGAGTTAATTAATTGCTCTCTCACATAATCGATCTTAGAGCTAAGTAATTCAATAGCTTTTATATAACATGGACACTGTCGATCTGTAGCACTATGATCTAATTGAAGATTAAGCTTCAAGTTTTCATTTGTTTTTTACAATTCACACATGATTTTTTGGCGGAACTGCAATCAGAGCTGATGTGGTTGTTAGAGCAGTTGGAGCAGCATATATCAGATTTGCAGTTCTTTGCATGACGATGAAATCCCATGCATTTATAGCATTGTACTATGTTTAAATGATTTGACACATTATCTTTGGACCATCCTAATGCAACTTTACCTCGATTAATAAGTGTCGTGTGAGTTAATGGATCTACTTCCAAAACAACTAACTTTAAATTTATTTGGGACTTTACTTTTTAGCAATGTAATTACTTTCATACTGAAACTTGTAAACGTAAAAAAATCGTGATAGATTTTTATGGGGTTTTTGTTTAAACCTATCGAAAATTCTTATATTTGTAACAAGCCCAGGGTAAGGTTGGATGACAAGCGGCTTTTGGGAAAAGAAAACTCTTGTGACTTTTAGCTAGCTGAGCTTTTAACCCACGGTCGCTTGAGATTGGGTCAGTGGGTTTAATTAAAGTTAAAAAAAAGATAAATGGATGCCACCTAAATTTTTTATAAAGCAACTGACTAAATGAATTTGCTTAAAGGGAAAATTTGGAAACCTAAAAGTTATCTAACCTCTTTAGGAATTAAGTTTAATACCACCTATGAGTTACTTAATTACTTACTGCTGTGACAAAGTTCTAGGATGGCTCTGAAACATAATTGCAACTAACAAACATATAATTTATCTGATAATTCTGTGACTACACGAAGTCCTTAATTTTGTTTCAAATACTTATCACTGAATCGTTATAGGAATTCTTTTAACAGTTATAAAATTTTGAGAGAACTTAAATATTCATAAATAATGAGCTGAAGAAAAATGGATCCTATATTCTCATATTAAACAATTATGTACATGATAATGCAACTAAACACAGATAAATTCTTATGAATATAATTACTACGTTACTCAGGAGATGTAAAGTTAAAATTTTTAAAATTTTTAATTCTACTGAATTTTAATTGAAGTCTGTATTTTATTAACAATATTTAGTAGCGCTACGAGAACTGTACAAAAGATTCAAATTTTTGTACATGCAATAATGTGTTTATTAATTAATTTCAAATTAAAATTTCATTTACTGGAATGAAGGCACTCAAACTGAACATCTTGAAATAAGCTTTCGGTAAACAAGATAAGAAATAACATTTAGTTAAACAAATGCTGCAAACAACATGTTACTATGATTGATGTAACTTATTATCTTTTATACATAGTTTGACAATGAATAATTTCTAAATTTGAACACGTGATTAATGAAATAAAATCATTCTATATATTTTAATATTAAGCCCTTAAAAAGTTAAACTTCTTTCTATTAACAAAATTATCTGTACACCAAGGTGCTTGCATATAACACAGCATAACGTAATTTACAACTGAACTAAATATTACGTAAATTCATATATGTGTGTACGGAATAAAATACAGCACATGCAGCAAAAATTTCAGGAATTCAAATGGGTTTACCCACCGGCGTCAACGACCTAACAACCTGTCAGCACTTACTGCGACGTCGCCATTCGGTCATGTGTCGGCACTTTCCAACAAATCTGCTTATAATTTGTATAAAATAAATTTCCATGTTGATAAATTTCATTTACACATCAACCAAGTAGAATGATCTTAATGTTTCATTAGAATTTTTGTAGATTACGGAAGTTGCACTGCAATATACTTTATTATAATTGTAATTAATTACCTATAAAACAAACCGTTGTAAAGATCAAATTACTTCATGTCTTTGTTGTCTTGGACAACCAAATTAAACTGTCTCATTTCTTTCGGCGCTTACGCCAGGAAATTTTAATTTCCTGTATCATCTCGCCTGTTTTATATCACAGACAAGTGACCTTTTGGCTTGACGAGACGAGGAAAAGTGACCACCTGTCACTAGTCGACAAACAACTTGAAAATCTTAGATATTCTACATACGAGTAAAGAACACGCGCAAGGTTTGTAATAGTGTTATCAGCTGTAGTAATAAAATGCTTTAATTTTATTGGTTTACTAAATATACAAAAGTACTGGAATTCATACTGGGTAAAACGTTAAATAAATAAATACTAAATTAACGGGTTTGTAGCAGTAATGTTGACAAATTATTCGGTTTGGACTTTTTACATGTTACAAACTTGTTGATGTAGAGTCTAAGTCATTCTGCACTATAACCTTATTAATAATGGTTTCATTATCTGTTAGATTATCTTTGTCAATAAACGAAATTCTCAGTTTTGGTTTTCTAAGTGGTGGTGCGACAATTTTGTACTTATCTCCTACTTTTGTTGCTATATCATCTTTAAGCATTTTTTGCTCAACTTTGGTGCTAACTTTAATTATCACTCCACCATTTGAGACCTCTTTGACTTTTGAGACATTAACACCGATGGTGGAGAGATCGACTGCTTTCTTAATATCAGATTTCGTGATTTTACTTTCCTGATTAAAAGTTGGCTTAATTACCAAAACAGAATCAGAAGTGCTTTTTATTACATTGGCATAATCAAGCGGTTTAGTTGGATGGGTTTGCATATTTTGTTTAATAACACTAACATCATTTTTTATTTCAGTAATAATATTGATCAGTGATGATACAGACTTAATAAATCCATCACAGGAGTTGCAAATTAATTTCAACAATCTTTTTCGTAAAGGCATGCATTTGATTTCAGAGGCAGTCATGGTGTAGCATAGGCGGATTGGTAGAGGAGGACCGATTCCGTGGCCAGCAAGATCGCCTGACTTGAATCCATGGATTACTTTGTATGGGGCTTTTTAAAAGAATACGTATACAGCACGGAGGTAGTCAGTTTGGAAAATTCGAGACAAAGGCTCGAAAATGAATGTCAACTCTTAAGAGAGAAGCTATCTATGAGCGTGACTGTGGTAGGTATGCGGAAAAGAGTTAGAACCTGTATCAGGTGCGGTGGTCAGCATTTTGAACAATACAAATCAAATTTAATTTATCAAATTATTGCCTCCGTAATACCGGAGAAACATTGTGGGATCATTAGATAATCAAGGCAGTGGGAGAATTTTAATGTGAATTTGAAACAAATATTTGTTTCCATATTTCCATAGTTGATAAATTAAAAATCAAATAGAAAGTGTTTCGCACAGCTGGAAACCTATGAAGTGAGGTTGTTTTTGTGACATTTGCTCACTTGTAGATAAAATAATTTCGCTGTAATATTACTTTAAACTTTGTTAAATAAATTTCCTTTGTAATTTTTTACCTTTTAATGCTTTATAATAAATGTTTCTTTTAATATTAAAAAAATCGAAATAGTTTTTTTCTATTAGGAAATTTAATGTAGTTTGTGAAAATCGGATTGTTTATCTAGCTATTTGCAGCAGAAGCCGAGAAATTTAACTTTTACTGCAAGAAGCCGCGTTATTAAAAAACAGACTAAACAAAACCATATCTCCTAAACCAATCGAGATAGGACAGGGGTCATATTAACAATTTTTGTTGCAAATTAAGTGTACTATCTCCCAGTACATTTTTGCACAAACGATACCATTCATCCTGTATATGCACTAACTATAATTTCTCTTTCAGGTGTGGTTTCCCCATTTGTGAATAGTAGTCGTGAGTTTCAAGTACGTTTGTGGTAAGTATTGCACTAGGGTTTCTATATCTCCCTTGTGCATAGTTCCATCTAGATGTTGAGTTATTAGATGTAGTAGCGCCTTTCCCCTTCCTTTTTGTATGTTTTGCTGAACCGTGTTGACAACAAATCTGTGACCATTCATATACCTCTGCAGGGTTCATGCTCGACCTGTCGCGGTCAAGCTTCGACCATCTTTGTTAAATAAAAAATATATTACAGTTATGCCTTTAAGCGTGGAGTTACTATCAACATAAAAATTAAATTTTGTTACACTCACACCCCAAAGTGGGGTTAACAAAAATATACATATTTCGTTTTACTGGCACACAAACATGAAGCAATTTTGTTCCAAGTACCCCTTTGTGTCAGCTCCCCTAATCTTTTGAAAAACAGTATTTTGTTGCAATACAAAATTCTGATTACGAAACTGAACTACTTACAAGTAAACATGAATAGAATTCAATTTCTGTTACACCACGATTAAACGAATTGTTTTCCAACAAGAAGACAGATAATACCATATGTGAAAATCATTTTTCATACTTTGCAAATCTCCTCTTTTTCACATTATTTAACGATTCGCCTTAAAGGAGAAACGAGTAGGCTTGCTAGACCTAAACTAGTATATTACGATAATCAAAATAATATTCTTAAATTTTACCAAAACATATGGGGCAATGAAAATGCTATAAGCCAAAATTTCAACAAACTAAATACAAACACAATGGAAAACAAGTAAAATATAAGAATGTATGATACAATAATTCGATAAATCTGAGACCATTTCTTAATCTAAATTGGCATTAAACAATCTAAGCAAAACTATCTCATATAAAAATACACAATCTAAAACACTGTATTATATTTAAGATCATGCATAACATTAGCTGTTGCTTAATATAGAAAAACTGGCATTCCAGTGACGTTCTAGCAGAGGAAAATTTCTTATAATACTACGAGTGAAAATATATTTAACAAATTCATTCACTGAAGGACTTCCTGATGTACTGCGTTTTGTCATATTATCACAAATATTCAGTAGAAGTAAGAAATTCGTATTACTGAAATATTATATCACTGCCAGTTAAGTACAACAATCCACATTGACGTACAGTTAACTTTGAAACGATTGTTTGAATGCACTCATTGTGATGTATTTATACACTTACAATCTCTGTTTATGGTGATAGTGAGCAATTATTTTGTGTGCCATGTATTGCTTTTATTGAATTAGAAAAAGGATTTTAGTAAATTCCATAAAAACATTTTGAAATACTGAAATGTTTTTAAAACACCAAACCAAAGTTAAAAACACTGTACACAATTTATTAAATTCACAGTACAAAATTACTTAATAGCATTTTACAGAGTGCCTGCAAATTGCAATTTAAATATCACATATATATACAAAAACCTAAAACCAGCATAACCTTCCAGGGATAAAAACACAAATGCAAAGAAAAATTTTCTTAATTATAATAATAAAAAAAAATCAAATTTAATACTGAAGTCTAAAAACAACCATACTAACTAGTCCTAATACATATGCAAAGACCAATTTAAAATTGACGCTAATGTGCAGATAGGCAGGTACCATAGTAATTTCCTGTTTTTCTTCTCTAGTCGGCAGTAATAGACCTGCAATACTAACAAGACCTATTATTATTGCTATGTAATTTGTTGTGCCCATCTGGGAAAACCTGCAATAAGTTATAATTAGAAATTAAACACTCAGATATTTAAATAAGTGACATTAAACTAAATGAATTTTTTATATAGAATTAGTGAAACTTGTAGAATTCTAAGATATACATTTACTTAAAATAGTCAGTGCTAATTTGCTCTCTTGCATAGACTTAACAAATGCAATGGATACAAATATTGGATGATATGATTCACAAAAACTTGTGCATAGTTCATAGTGTAACAAAAGTGCCGAAGGGTCTAGAATCAGAAGGGACAATACTATTCAACTAACAATAATTTGATTGACAGTTACAAGGGTGCACTTAAGGCTTATTACAAAAGAGAATATTTAATATGTTTCTATTATGATTAGTGTTCCAGAAGCGATTAAGATTATGTTTTAAAGTCGCACAGATCAGCAGAGTGGTCTGTTTCAATCAAAGTGTGAAATCATGATTGATACAGATTAGATAAAACGTTAAAATAAATATGCTTAATGTGCATATAAATTAAGTGCTAGTGTAGATAAATTTGCTTAGCCTAACTTAGTTATAAAGTGATTAATCTTCATGTTAAGAAGTACATTAATGCGGTAGATGTTGTAAGTGATTAGTTTATAATTGCCATCAACTTGATTGGTAGCAGCATTGTCATAAATTATCATTCAGTACATTAAGATTTCTCTGTATTTGTAAAAACAAGTATATGTATATACAGGGTGCCCTATTTCTTACACGTTGTATGGGTAACTCTGTTATTTGTGACATTAGAGAAAAGGTGAAATAGGGAAACTAGTGCAGTTTTTAATGCCAAGTTCAGCCATGAAGAGATATTTAACATACAGGGTGTAGCAAAAGCGTTATACCAAAATAACAAAATTTTGAACTTTTTTGTTTTGCTTTGTGGCTCATTTATTGTGATAGATACAGTAAAACGTTGTAGATCTTTTTTACATTATTTTAAAAGGAGAATAAGATAAACTTATTTGTTTTTACATGGCTTTGGTCATGTTCGAGTAAATAAATGAGGTTATGTTTTTTTAAATAGAAACCTTAATTAGTGGTAGTTCTGATAGAAAGGCATTTTTTTTTCTCTTTTCAGTGATGTACTACAGTGTAAATGTTCAACATAAAAATTTTTGAAAAAATTTTGTTTTTGTGAAATACGAAAATTTGTATTAAATAATATGTGAATATTTAAACTGATTTTAAGAATAGCCATATGACACATAACAATAGTAATAAATTTCACTTGTTTGAATAACAGAAATTAGATAGTACTGTTATTTTGTGTTTATACGTACATTATTTTCTTCTAATAGTTAGGATGTCCTATACAAATGAAGAAAAAAATGGCATGCTCTTTTGTTACTATTCTTCGAATCGTAACTCACGTACAGTAGCGGATTTGTACTTTGAAAGATACATGGAACATAAGCAACCACACTGTCGGATATTTAGCAAATTTGTAAATAATCTTAAGGCATATGGTGCATTTACCAAACCTAAATTCTAATGAAAATATGAAGAAACTGTTGAAACGAATGTGTTGGCGTTTGTTAACTATAAACCAGAATCTTCTACTGCCGAAATTGCAAACCACTGTGCAACTTCTAAGGAAACTGTGAGGTGTATTCTGAAAAGTCAGAAATATCATCCATATCACTATTCTATTTCGAATACATTGTATCCAGTGGATAATCAAAGACGGATAACATTTTGTCGTTGGTACCTTAATAAATGTGAAGAGGATTCATATTTTTGTAGAACCATTATGTTTACTGACGAGACTAAATTTACAAATAACGGAATATTTAATTGGCGTAACAAAGTATTTTATTCTCAGGAAAATCCTAAACTTGTGCGTGAATCCAGAGATCAACATCAATTTGGTATTAATTGTTGGTGTGGTATATTTTGTGGAAAAATTATTGGACTTTTTTTTATAATGACAATTTGACCGCTGCAAATTACTTAAATTTCTTAAAACACTAACTGAAAGAATATGTGGATGAATTATCTCTTAACATCCATTACAGACCAAAGTATTTCCAACACGATGGTGCCCCTGCACACAGTGGTACATCAGTGAAGCAATATTTAAATGATCGTTTTGAGCACGTGATTGGTAACAAAATGGAAATTGTTTAGCCTGCTCGTTCACCACGACTTACGCCATTAGATTTTTATTTGTGGTGTGATTTACAAAATAAAGTGTATTCTACTACTCCTCAAAAGCCTGAGGATTTAATAGCTAGAATCCAAACACCAATTGCAAGCATTGATGCACGAACAATACAAAAAGCACTTCGTAATGTTAAAAAACGATGTGAGCCTTCAATAAAATGGTGGACACTCTGAACACCTTTTGAAGTGATATTATATTTAATATTTTTAACATAATTTGTTTTTGATATTTTTGTTACGTCATGCATAAGTATTTTATTGTTTAATACCAAGTTTCGTATTTCATAAAAACAAAATTTTTTCAAAAATTTTTATGTTGAACATGTATACTGTAGTACATCACTGAAAAGAGGAAAAAATGCCTTTCTATCAGAACTACCGCCAATTATGGTTTCCATTTAAAAAAACATAACCTCACTTATTTACTCGAACATGACCAAAGCTATGTAAAAACAAATAGGTTTATCTTATTCTCCTTTTAAAATAATGTAAAAAACATTTACAACGTTTTACTGTATCTATCACAATAAATGAACCACGAAACAAAACAAAAAAGATCAAAATTTCGTTATTTTGGTATAACGCTTTTGCCACACCCTGTATGTTAATTATCTCCTCATGGCTGAAGTCGGCATTAAAAACTGCACTAGTTTCCCTATTTAACCTTTTCTCTAATTTCACAAATAACAGAGTTACCTATACAACGTGATAGTATATATATATGATATATATATATATATATATATATATAAATTTTCTATAGATATGAAGCAGTCAAACTTGTCAAATTAATTAAACACTCTTTAATCATTTTGGGTTTCGATAAATTTATTATCTTCTTCAGGAATCTAATAAATGCATATGAAAATAAAATAATAAATAAAATTTATTTTCATATGCATTTATTAGATTCCTGAAGTAGATAATAAATTTATCAAAGCTCCAATGATTAAAAGAGTGTTTAATTAATTTGAGAAGTTTGACTTCAATAAAGAAAATTATATATATATATATATATATATATATATATATATATATATAATAATACTTTATACATACATCACAACATGTATAGGGTGGTCTGGTTTTCATTAGCCAGTGTATATCTTCTGAACTATGCAGGATATAGAAAAATTTCATGGAAAAAAGTTTTTTGAATATATTTTCTCTACAAATATAAGGCTTTAAATATTTTTCATGGCCTACTACATTTGAGCAATAATATGTCACTTTGGTTTTTTAAATAGAACACCCTGTATATTTTTTTGAAAAAATACTTTACTTGAAATTGTCTTTACGGCAATATACCACAACTAATAATTTCTTGTCAGAATACACTAAATAACTCAAATAATAGAATTCCAATAGAAAACTGTCATTATTGTTTATTTACTGTATATATTAATAAATTGAAATTTTTTTATATGTACATATGAAAATAGTAGCTAACAAGAAAACTGATTATCTTAATAAATGTTCAAATTGTTTACCATTACATTCTAAACATTTATTAACTGGAATAGTTAAATTTTTAGAATCTTGCAACATGACTGGGGCAATTAGCAAGCAAGCTGTTCTTATTTTTGTGATTAACTGTTCAAGATTTTAAAAGAGGTAGAGTTAGAATACACTCGATCTTTTAAAAACCCCCAAACAAAGAAGTTGAGAACTGACAGATCAGGTGATCAAGGAGGCAACAAAATCGGTCCCTTATTATCGATCCAGTTCTGACCAAACTCATTATTTAAATAAGTTGTAACATTAATTCCATTATGTGGAGAAGCGCCATCGTGTTGAAACCATAGGTTTCGACTGATAGATAGGGAAATATCATACAATAGATCTTGAAACAAAGTTTGCAAAATCATCAAATATCTATTTCGGGTTAAAATACCATTAAAGAAACACTGACCCAATATGGGATCACCTACACCTATCCACACATTCACTGAAAATCGTACTTGTGAACGGGTTTCAACAAATTGCAAAGGATTTCAATCATTCCAATAATGTGTATGTTTTCTGTTAAAAATACCATCTTTATGAAAATTAGATTCATCAGTACAAATTATACTGTCTAAGAATTCTCTTCCTACATTCAATATCCATACACAAAAACCAACTTGGCTGTTGGGATCATTGGGATGTAATGTTTGAACCCAACGCAACCTAAATGCTTTCATTGAATGATGCCTCAAAATACTAAAAATCTGTCTTCTTGAAACGTTTACTTCAGCTGCAGCTTGTCTCGTAGTCTGGTGGTAGTTGATAAGCTACCGTTGGACCTTAAAGGATTTTGTAGATTTTTAAACGCATTTATATTTGACTGTCTACGGTCAGGATATAAGTTTCGATATAAAACTGCAGCTTGGCGTTTATTGTTGTTTGACCTATGAAAACAGCATAACATATCAACTTTTTCATTATTTGAACAATTTATTTCCATTATTTTGCGCGAAACAACTATTAACAACACAATAATACTTTTACTTATTAATGTGAAGAATAATTGTAAATAAACAACTAAAATACTACAATGGCATTTGTTAACAGAAACAATCAAACTGCTATTGAAATTCTATTATTTAAATTATTTCGCGCACTTTGACAAGAAATCATCGATTGTGGCATATTGCCGTAAAGACAATTTCAAGTAGAGTATTTTTTCAAAAAAATATACAGGGTGTTCTAATTAAAAAACCAAAGTGACATATTATTGCTCAAATATAGTAGGCCATGAAAAATACTTAATGCCATATATTTGTAGAGAAAGTATATTTAAAAAACTTTTTCCCATTAAATTTTTCTATATCTACCATAGTTCAGAAGATATACGCTGGCTAATGTAAACCGGACCACCCTGTATATATATATGTATATATATATGTATATATATATATATATATATATATATATATATATATATATATATATATACAGGGTGAATCTCCGTTGATGCAACGTCCATTATGGATAAATGGTAAAAAATTTAAAGTTTTTGCCTGTGCAACGATATGTGCGTTACTAATGGCTACATTTTAAAATTATTTTGAAATATACAGGGTGTCCCAAAAAAGTGTGGCATATCAAAGTTATGTTTTTTTCTTATGGAACACTGTATTTTATTGCATTTTTGGATTGTACGTAAAAAATGAGATAAACTCTCTTAAACAAGTCCTATACCTAAACATTATAGTTACCGAGATATTTTGAGTTTTGTAAATTTGAAGGTCTAAAGAAAAGTGAATAACTCCCAAACAAATAAATTTAACCAAATCCAATTTTAACTATAAATATTAGACCAATAATAGAAATTATCGATGTATTTAAAGTTATCAAAATTCTACTGGGTGTCCAAAATGGAACACTTTCCTAATGACATTTTCAAACGTCAATATCGTGCTCATGTTAAATGGAACACCCTGTATTTTATAATACAGTCATATAGTAAATTTAATTACCTTTCAAAAATTATAAAGTTGTGGTACAATGGTAGTTGAACTGTTTTGGATAATATTTGTAGTAAATTGCTGATAACTTATTTATAGATAGTGTAACAATTTTATTTTCGAATTAATAATTCTCTTCATTAAAGGTACAACGAATATTAAAACACCTTTATTAACTAAAGTAGTAATATGGGTAACAATCAAATTTTTACATTAAAACAGTATCTAGATTCGTTAGTCTATTTGTTTTGGATGTCGGTGTATTCCACAGCCACTTGCGCGCGCGTTGAGAGGATTGACAACCCCCCTCGGGACTCTCCCACCATGCAAGAACGCGGGAGAGGCACTCGTCGTTAGGTAAAAGCAGCAACAACATGTTTAGGAAGACAATGGCGAGTGACCTGCGGGTCGCATTAATTGTGAGACACACTTTCTGAGTAACGGTTGGTAATGTATACTCATTATCATAGTATCTAATTTGAAAATTTGTTTAGCGCAACGAAGACTTACAAACTACGCAACGAAAACTTATAAAACGACGTAAATAAAATTAGCTACACGCAAGGCTTAGGAACGCAAACTTAAAGTTACAACTAAGATTAGACGAATTTGAATCAATGTTAAGAAACCCACTTCACTTCAACAGCTGTATTTAGAGGATGGAAAGCAGGAATAATTAGTTGCAGATTCCGCACGGCGATGCAGTTCCCAATCTAGCCAAGGAAAGCAGCCCGGGTTTGGTTCGTAGTAGCTTTAAGGAATTCTTCTGTGCTTCATTCTGAAAGCACGTTATTTTGTTTTGTTACATAGAAGTACGAATTTGTTATTCAGTTTATTTGTTGCTGAGCTGGTTTTCTCCAGTATCAAATTTAAATTTCACTTAGTTTAGTAGATATGTGACAACACGTGGCTTCAGCATAAAATAACAGCTGCTACATCACTTGTTTGTTTGAAATATGCTGTCAACAATTGCACCATTGCAAGCAGATGTTTAGTATTACATTACTACCACCTTTGATAAAAAAAAAAGAGAATATCTTCGTGAACATTTCGACTTCAAATCGATTTTAGTACTTTTAACTTAACGAAAATTTTGTATATTAATTTGTAACTGACCTAAACAGATCTGAATGGGTTAGAAAACATTAGTGTAACCAGTCACATTGTGTTGTAATATATTTGAGTAAGAATCAAGTTGATAAACCTTACGTTAATTTTTCAAGTAATTCAAGTATTCATTTAATTTTATTGCATTGAATTTTAATTACAGAAACAAAAAAATTCTTTCTAGTAAATTAATAATCCACGCTTAAAGTCTTTTTATTCTGATCTAGTTTGATCAGACCTGACAAACCAAAAAGCAATAAGAATTAAATTTTGATGCTACCCTTATGTAGAAAATATCCTTTTTGCATTTTAGGCATATTTGAGAGACACAAACAGTGTTCCCATTTTCTATGTGACTTAATTATTATTCTTCCTTACAGGAACAGCGTCTTATTCTGTTAAGACAGGTTTTTGTCACCGAAGGCGATCTTTTTCTTTGGGTCTCCACGTCCGCCCTTAGAAATATGCTATGCTTTTAACATGAATCAATCTGGACTTGGTGGCGCCTATTTGTTTTAGTTTGAGTGTGACCCCCAACAGATTTCGACTTACCCCCATTGCTCATAGCTCTACCCAAGGAATAGACCCTAGTTACGTCCGGAAGACTTCGTTTTACTGACACCAAATGTGGGGCTGGTGTTTTAGTAGTTCTAGTAAGTTAGTTACACTGGCACCCACGTGTGAGGCTTGCTGAGCCAATTAGAAAAAAATCGCTTCACTGGCGCCGCAACGTTTGGGGCTTCGAAATTTGTTTGTTCAAAATTTAGTTTGCTTCAAATTTGTTTGTTCATAATTTGATTTACCTCGAAATTTGTTAGTTCAAGATTTAATGTGCCTCGAAATTAGTTTGCCCATAATTTAGTTTGCCTCGAAAACTGTTAGTTCAAAATCTATTTTGCACTGGAATTTGGTTATTCAAAATTATTTTACTTCAATTTGTTTTTTCAAAATTATTTTGCTTAATTTGTTTATTCAAAAATAATTTTACCTTGAAATTGTTTGTTCAAAATTTATTTTTGCTTTGAAATTTGTTTGTTCGAAAATCATTTTGCTTTGTGTTTATTCAAAATTATTGTGCTTCGAAATTGTTTATTCAAAATTTATTTCACTTCGAATTTGCTTGTTCGAAATTGCTTGCTTCAAAATTTGTTTGCTCAAGGTTTATTTGACATTAGGATTTGTTGTTTAAGAGTTAGGGTGAAACGTTAAATCCCATTTAGTAATTAGGTAACTTAGTCGAATTTATTTTTAACTTTCATTCCGTTTAGACTCAATATAAGTTTTTTGATATTGTTTTGGTAAAATTTATTTTTCCAATGCACTTTTTGACTTTTACCTTTGGTTGCCCAGATTTGTTTTGATAATTTTTGTAGGATTTAAATCATTTAGATTTATCAGTTTGATTCCATTATGCTTTTGTAATCATGTCGGAGGGATTCCGAATTGTTTGTCTACTTAAAGAGGAACTGGAGTAGTGAGTGAGAAACCAGTCTTGGAGAAAAGGAAAATTTTTAGGAAGACTGTCAGTTAAAGAAGCTGATGAGCCTGTAGTTTGATTTGCTTGAGTCAATAAAGAACATTTTTGTCCAAATTTGATGATAAGGCTAGAGATTCTATTTTGATGGTACATTGGAGTGAGCTGTCGTCGTGTCATTTGAGATTTGCTCTTGTGCATAAGCACGTTTTTGATTTTGTTAGCAGATTTTTGTTTAGATCAGCATTGCAACGCAATTTAGTCTAGGCGGAACTTGTCGTCGTGGTTGGTCGCTCAGCGTATGTCAGTCCAGACGAGACTCAGGAAGAGTTGGTCGCTCGGCATTGCGTAAGTCTAGACGAGACTCGAGGTGAGTTAGGCGCTCTAGAATTTTTTTTGCATCATATTTTTTTGAGTTGATGTAAATTTTTGGTATTGTTAGTCTAGGTGAGACTCGTAGAGGGTTTGTCACTCTAGCATATTTAGGCGTTGTGAAGCATTGTAGTTGTTTCGACAGTTCGATTTGTAGTAGGATGAGAGTGTACCGAACACTGATTTTTTTGTTAGCTATCGTCGTGATTAGTTTTTTTATTGATGACTCATAAGCAGGAAAATGACTTTTAGTTGTTGGTGATTGGTTCTCGAAGTATTTGATTTGACAACCTTTGCGTAGTGCCACGGCACATTTGATTGAGAAGTTTTTGTAGGAAAAAGTATTTCTTGTCTACGGTGTACCACAGTTTGTTATTTGTGATAATGGTCCACAATTAATTGGACGTATTTTTAAAGCTTTGTGTGCAAGGTACGAAATTCAAAAGATTTGGTATAATGCTGTGTATGCTCCCAATGCAATTTTGTGGAAAGAATCAATAAGACAGTTGGTACAGCAATCCGTTCATACGTAGAAGGACATGATACGTGGGATAATGAGATATCAAAGATCCAATACGCAATCAACTCAGCAAAACATGAGTCCACCAACTATTCTCCAAATTTTTAGTCTTTGGTCGTCAGGTACCCTTAAGTGGAAAAGCTTATAATGATAATTGTAAACCTGGTGAGGATGTTGATGTCGTCTCCAGCAGTAGACCTTCTTATGTTCTGGATCGTCAACTTTTGTTTGATATTTTTGGAAATGTCCGTGAAAATTTGCATGTAGCTTATCAACGTTCGAGTAAACGCTACAATCTTAGGAGAAGAGACATTTCATTCCGAGTCGGAGAGTGTGTTTGGAGAGCTAATAAGGTCCTCTCGAGTGCTAGTGATAAATTCTCCGCTAAGTTAGCTCAAGTTTGTTTTGAGTAGAGTTCGAAAAAACATTCCAATTTAGTGTATGAGTTAGAGAACGAAGATGGAACTAGAGCAGGAAATGGCACGTGAAGGACTTGAAACCAGTTGAAGCATCGTATTCAAATGAAAATGATGATCCTGACGATTAGTTCCGGTCCGGTCATCTCTTTGATGTTAAGTAATACAGTAGTGGTTTGCTTTGTTTTATTCCGATTTTTGATTTAGTATCGTTTCACTAATTTTGAGTATTTTGTTTGAAAAGTGAAATAAGTGGTTAGAGATTTTGTAGGTTTTGTAGGTTTGAGGTGTGCCTTGGTGTGCACGCTGGTCTTTTGCTCGCGCGTTATTCGGAGATGTGTTTAGAAGATGTCTTTAACAGATATCTTTACAATGTAGAAGTAGGTGGGCTATTTAGTCCTGATTTCTACATATCTAGGTAGAGAGAATATTAGTTTATTCTTTCCTTGTTTTTTGACCGTTCGAAATTCTTTGGTTTGATAAGGTCAAAGTTGGCTTGGTGAGTCTCACCATTTAGTCCATCACTAATGAGATCTGTTGTTTGTTGGAACTTAGTGATAGGATAATCAGTAGGGTGTAGGAGATTACAGCCCTATCTGGTTCAATTTTGTATTTGAATTTGCTAAGTAACCTTATGGTTAGGTTACCTTCGTTTTGATTATCTCTTTGTAATAAAGTGATAATACTTTGTATTTGAATTTGCTAAGTAACCTTATGGTTAGGTTACCTTCGTTTTGATTATCTCTTTGTAATAAAGTGATAATACTTTGTATTTGAATTTGCTAAGTAACCTTATGGTTAGGTTACCTTCGTTTTGATTATCTCTTTGTAATAAAGTGATAATATTTTGTATTTGAATTTGTTAAGTAACCTTATGGTTAGGTTACCTTCGTTTTGATTATCTCTTTGTAATAAAGTGATAATATTTTGTATTTGAATTTGTTAAGTAGCCTTATGGTTAGGTTACCTTAGCTTTGATTGTCACCTTATAGTGATAATATTTTGAATAGTTATGCTGTTTTGATGAGCAAGCATTCCTTTTTGTAGAGGAGAGCTAATTGAGCTCCAGGAAGTGAAGTTTTTTGTGGATTTTGAAAGAAATTGTAAAATGTTTGGTTACAGGTAGTAAATATTAGCCTTGTTAGAAGTAAGAACCTCAAGTTAAAGAATTATTGTGAATTTGAATTTTTTGTCCCGTGGAGTGTTTGACTTTCTAATTTGACCCTCCCAATTTTGATTAATACCGATTGTGACTCCCCGATTTTGTCTCCGATGGACGTCAGGTACACGTAGTTACCAACACACTCGCATTTGTAAATATTTGTCTCCCCATTTGAATAAATTCATAAAATTGCATTGATAATTAGGAAGATAGAAAAGGCTAGTATAATTATAATATAAAAATTTTTTGTATTTGTTATATTTGAAGTTTATTCCTTAAAAAAAAAAAATTTTTTTCTTTTAGGAAAGGGTAGTGTAACAATTTTATTTTCGAATTAATAATTCTCTTCATTAAAGGTACAACGAATATTAAAACACCTTTATTAACTAAGGTAGTAATATGGGTAACAATCAAATTTTACATTAAAACAGTATCTAGATTCGTTAGTCTATTTGTTTTGGATGTCGGTGTATTCCACAGCCACTTGCGCGCGCGTTGAGAGGATTGACAACCCCCTCGGGACCCTCCCAACATGCAAGAACGCGGAGAGGCACTCGTTAGGTAAAAGCAGCAACAACATGTTTAGGAAGACAATGGCAAGTGACCTGCGGGTCGCATTAATTGTGAGACACACTTTCTGAGTAACGGTTGGTAATGTATACTCAACAAGGACTTTAATTTTGGATGCACAGTAAAATGATAATAAAATTAATCCGGAAATTCTTTTAAAACTGAATTTTATGTTCAAATTTAATTTGAAAATTTAATGTATTCTGAATATTGATGTAAATAGAGTTAACGTTGATGTTTGTGGTAGGAATGTGTTGTTTAATTTTTATGATTGAGAATGGAAGTTATCTAGAAGAGCAGCCGAGGCGATTAACAGAAGGAATCAACGGACCAGGTGATTTATAAGGTTTCACAGCATTCTTGACGCCCAAACTGTGGGGCTCGAATGTTTTTTTTTAAAGGGCCAGTACCTGCAAACAAGAGAGGTTACACAGCAATATATATATATATATATATATATATATATATATATATATACATACATACATACATACACACATGTATAGGGTGGTCTGGTTTTCATTAGCCAGTGTATATCTTCTGAACTATGCAGGATATAGAAAAATTTCATGGAAAAAAGTTTTTTGAATATATTTTCTCTACAAATATAAAACTTTAAATATTTTTCATGGCCTACTACATTTGAGCAATAATATGTCACTTTGGTTTTTTAAATAGAACACCCTGTATGTTTTTTTGAAAAAATACTTTACTTGAAATTGTCTTTACGGCAATATACCACAACTAATAATTTCTTGTCACAATACACTAAATAACTCAAATAATAGAATTCCAATAGAAAACTGTCATTATTGTTTATTTACTGTATATATTAATAAATTGAAATTTTTTTATATGTACATATGAAAATAGTAGCTAACAAGAAAACTGATTATCTTAATAAATGTTCAAATTGTTTACCATTACATTCTAAACATTTATTAACTGGAATAGTTAAATTTTTAGAATCTTGCAACATGACTGGGGCAATTAGCAAGCAAGCTGTTCTTATTTTTGTGATTAACTGTTCAAGATTTTAAAAAGAGGTAGAGTTAGAATACACTCGATCTTTTAAAAACCCCCAAACAAAGAAGTTGAGAACTGACAGATCAGGTGATCAAGGAGGCAACAAAATCGGTCCCTTATTATCGATCCAGTTCTGACCAAACTCATTATTTAAATAAGTTGTAACATTAATTCCATTATGTGGAGAAGCGCCATCGTGTTGAAACCATAGGTTTCGACTGATAGATAGGGAAATATCATACAATAGATCTTGAAACAAAGTTTGCAAAATCATCAAATATCTATTTCGGGTTAAAATACCATTAAAGAAACACTGACCCAATATGGGATCACCTACACCTATCCACACATTCACTGAAAATCGTACTTGTGAACGGGTTTCAACAAATTGCAAAGGATTTCAATCATTCCAATAATGTGTATGTTTTCTGTTAAAATACCATCTTTATGAAAATTAGATTCATCAGTACAAATTATACTGTCTAAGAATTCTCTCCTACATTCAATATCCATACACAAAACCAACTTGGCTGTTGGGATCATTGGGATGTAATGTTTGAACAACGCAACCTAAATGCTTTCATTGAATGATGCCTCAAAATACTAAAATCTGTCTTCTTGAAACGTTTACTTCAGCTGCAGCTTGTCTCGTAGTCTGGTGGTAGTTGATAAGCTACCGTTGGACCTTAAAGGATTTTGTAGATTTTAAAGCATTTATATTTGACTGTCTACGGTCAGGATATAAGTTTCGATATAAAACTGCAGCTTGGCGTTTATTGTTGTTTGACCTATGAAAACAGCATAACATATCAACTTTTTCATTATTTGAACAATTTATTTCCATTATTTTCGGAAACAACTATTAACAACACAATAATACTTTTACTTATTAATGTGAAGAATAATTGTAAATAAACAACTAAAATACTACAATGGCATTTGTTAACAGAAACAATCAAACTGCTATTGAAATTCTATTATTTAAATTATTTACGACTTTGACAAGAAATCATCGATTGTGGCATATTGCCGTAAAGACAATTTCAAGTAGAGTATTTTTCAAAAAATATACAGGGTGTTCTAATTAAAAACCAAAGTGACATATTATTGCTCAAATATAGTAGGCCATGAAAATACTTAATGCCATATATTTGTGAGAAAGTATATTTAAAAACTTTTTCCCATTAAATTTTCTATATCTACCATAGTTCAGAAGATATCGCTGGCTAATGTAAACCGGACCACCCTGTATATATATATGTATATATATGTATATATATATATATATATATATATATATATGTATATATATATATATATATATATATATACAGGGTGAATCTCCGTTGATGCAACGTCCATTATGGATAAATGGTAAAAATTTAAAGTTTTGCCTGTGCAACGATATGTGCGTTACTAATGGCTACATTTTAAAATTATTTTGAAATATACAGGGTGTCCCAAAAAAGTGTGGCATATCAAAGTTATGTTTTTTTCTTATGGAACACTGTATTTTATTGCATTTTTGGATTGTACGTAAAAAATGAGATAAACTCTCTTAAACAAGTCCTATACCTAAACATTATAGTTACCGAGATATTTTGAGTTTTTGTAAATTTGAAGGTCTAAAAGAAAAGTGAATAACTCCCAAACAAATAAATTTAACCAAATCCAATTTTAACTATAAATATTAGACCAATAATAGAAATTATCGATGTATTTAAAGTTATCAAAAATTCTACTGGGTGTCCAAAATGGAACACTTTCCTAATGACATTTTCAAACGTCAATATCGTGCTCATGTTAAATGGAACACCCTGTATTTTATAATACAGTCATATAGTAAATTTAATTACCTTTCAAAAATTATAAAGTTGTGGTACAATGGTAGTTGAACTGTTTTGGATAATATTTGTAGTAAATTGCTGATAACTTATTTATAGATGTTTATAGTTTATAGTTTATAGAAGTTTGTTTTGAGTAGAGTTCGAAAAAAACATTCCAATTTAGTGTACGAGTTAGAGAACGAAGATGGAACTAGAGCAGGGAAATGGCACGTGAAGGACTTGAAACCAGTTGAAGCATCGTATTCAAATGAAAATGATGATCCTGACGATTAGTTCCGGTCCGGTCATCTCTTTGATGTTAAGTAATACAGTAGTGGTTTGCTTTGTTTTATTCCGATTTTTGATTTAGTATCGTTTCACTAATTTTGAGTATTTTGTTTGAAAAGTGAAATAAGTGGTTAGAGATTTTGTAGGTTTTGTAGGTTTGAGGTGTGCCTTGGTGTGCACGCTGGTCTTTTTGCTCGCGTTATTCGAAGATGTGTTTAGAAGATGTCTTTAACAGATATCTTTACAATGTAGAAGTAGGTGGGCTATTTAATTGTTAGTCCTGATTTCTACATATCTAGGTAGAGAGAATATTAGTTTATTCTTTCCCTTGTTTTTTTTGACCGTTCGAAATTCTTTGGTTTGATAAGGTCAAAAGTTGGCAGTGAGTCTCACCATTTAGTCCATCACTAATGAGATCTGTTGTTTGTTGGAACTTAGTGATAGGATAATCAGTAGGGTGTAGGAGATTACAGCCCTATCTGGTTCAATTTTGTATTTGAATTTGCTAAGTAACCTTATGGTTAGGTTACCTTCGTTTTGATTATCTCTTTGTAATAAAGTGATAATACTTTGTATTTGAATTTGCTAAGTAACCTTATGGTTAGGTTACCTTCGTTTTGATTATCTCTTTGTAATAAAGTGATAATACTTTGTATTTGAATTTGCTAAGTAACCTTATGGTTAGGTTACCTTCGTTTTGATTATCTCTTTGTAATAAAGTGATAATATTTTGTATTTGAATTTGTTAAGTAACCTTATGGTTAGGTTACCTTCGTTTTGATTATCTCTTTGTAATAAAGTGATAATATTTTGTATTTGAATTTGTTAAGTAGCCTTATGGTTAGGTTACCTTAGCTTTGATTGTCACCTTATAGTGATAATATTTTGAATAGTTATGCTGTTTTGATGAGCAAGCATTCCTTTTTTGTAGAGGGAGAGCTAATTGAGCTCCAGGAAGTGAAGTTTTTTTTGTGGATTTTGAAAGAAATTGTAAAATGTTTGGTTACAGGTAGTAAATATTAGCCTTGTTAGAAGTAAGAACCTCAAGTTAAAGAATTATTGTGAATTTGAATTTTTTTGTCCCGTGGAGTGTTTGACTTTCTAATTTGACCCCCTCCCAATTTTGATTAATACCGATTGTGACTCCCCGATTTTGTCTCCCGATGGACGTCAGGTACACGTAGTTACCAACACACTCGCATTTGTAAATATTTGTCTCCCCCATTTGAATAAATTCATAAAAATTGCATTGATAATTAGGAAGATAGAAAAGGCTAGTATAATTATAATATAAAAAATTTTTTTTGTATTTGTTATATTTGAAGTTTATTCCTTAAAAAAAAAAAAATTTTTTTCTTTTAGGAAAGGGGTAGTGTAACAATTTTATTTTCGAATTAATAATTCTCTTCATTAAAGGTACAACGAATATTAAAACACCTTTATTAACTAAGGTAGTAATATGGGTAACAATCAAATTTTTACATTAAAACAGTATCTAGATTCGTTAGTCTATTTGTTTTGGATGTCGGTGTATTCCACAGCCACTTGCGCGCGCGTTGAGAGGATTGACAACCCCCCTCGGGACCCTCCCAACATGCAAGAACGCGGGAGAGGCACTCGTTAGGTAAAAGCAGCAACAACATGTTTAGGAAGACAATGGCGAGTGACCTGCAGGTCGCATTAATTGTGAGACACACTTTCTGAGTAACGGTTGGTAATGTATACTCATTATCATAGTATCTAATTTGAAAATTTGTTTAGCGCAACGAAGACTTACAAACTACGCAACGAAAACTTATAAAACTACGTAAATAAAATTAGCTACACGCAAGGCTTAGGAACGCAAACTTAAAGTTACAACTAAGATTAGACGAATTTGAATCAATGTTAAGAAACCCACTTCAGTTCAACAGCTGTATTTAGAGGATGGAAAGCAGGAATAATTAGTTGCAGATTCCGCACGGCGATGCAGTTCCCAATCTAGCCAAGGAAAGCAGCCCGGGGTTTGGTTCGTAGTAGCTTTAAGGAATTCTTCTGTGCTTCATTCTGAAAGCACATTATTTTGTTTTGTTACATAGAAGTACGAATTTGTTATTCAGTTTATTTGTTGCTGAGCTGGTTTTCTCCAGTATCAAATTTAAATTTCACTTAGTTTAGTAGATATGTGACAACACGTGGCTTCAGCATAAAATAACAGCTGCGGCTACATCACTTGTTTGTTTGAAATATGCTGTCAACAATTGCACCATTGCAAGCAGATGTTTAGTATTACATTACTACCACCTTTGATAAAAAAAAGAGAATATCTTCGTGAACATTTTGACTTCAAATCGATTTTAGTACTTTTAACTTAACGAGAAATTTTTGTATATTAATTTGTAACTGACCTAAACAGATCTGAATGGGTTAGAAAACATTAGTGTAACCAGTCACATTGTGTTGTAATATATTTGAGTAAGAATCAAGTTGATAAACCTTACGTTAATTTTTCCAGTAATTCAAGTATTCATTTAATTTTATTGCATTGAATTTTAGTTACAGAAACAAAAAAAAATTCTTTCTAGTAAATTAATAATCCACGCTTAAAGTCTTTTTATTCTGATCTAGTTTGATCAGACCTGACAACCAAAAAGCAATAAGAATTAAATTTTGATGCTACCCTTATGTAGAAAATATCCTTTTTGCATTTTTAGGCATATTTGAGGGACACAAACAGTGTTCCCATTTTCTATGTGACTTAATTATTATTCTTCCTTACAGGAACAGCGTCTTATTCTGTTAAGACAGGTTTTTGTCACCGGCGATCTTTTTCTTTGGGTCTCCACGTCCGCCCTTAGAAATATGCTATGCTTTTAACATGAATCAATCTGGACTTGGTGGCGCCTATTTGTTTTAGTTTGAGTGTGACCCCCCAACAGATTTCGACTTACCCCCCCATTGCTCATAGCTCTACCCAAGGAATAGACCCCTAGTTACGTCGGAAGACTTCGTTTTACTGACACCAAATGTGGGGCTGGTGTTTTAGTAGTTCTAGTAAGTTAGTTACACTGGCACCCACGTGTGAGGCTTGCTGAGCCAATTAGAAAAAAAATCGCTTCAATCTTAATTTAATTGCTGGAGGGTTTCTGCATCTCCCCTAGGTAAAATTTATTTTTATTTATGTTTAAAGATGTGGTGGGATTCCGTTTTCTTCTGGATTTTGAGTTACCATATTCAACCCATGTCCAAAATAATGCTTTCATGTGAATTGAACTTCGAATTGGTAGTTGGTACTGTAAGTGGTAGGTAATATAACTCACGTCCAGTTTTTGTTTCACTGGAGGTCGACACATGGAGCATCAACTATTGTTTCACAGACACCCAGCAACAGAGCCCGCCTAACTATATTTCAAGTAGACCTTGAAAATTTAGAATTTCTAAAATTTTTGTAGTGGTAGATTTTTTGATTCCCCTTGCTTACAAAAATATTTGGTTTCAAGGGGTTATAAAATACAGAATTAATAGATATATTTCCATAAGAATGGGGACGCATGGTATAGGCGTGCCCATTTAACCAGTGTACCACTTTTTATAATGAAAACTTCAAAAATATTAATGGATTTCTACTCACTCAAAGCATGATATATGATTCTGCAATTATTTTATGCAACATTAGTGAAGGAAACAAACATGAGCCCCGGAAAGTATGCGAAGTAAAACACGTCATCAACATATGTATGAGAATAATTATTAGATATGTATTCGCAACATTTTATTATCTAAAAATTAAGTTGAGATTTCTTCTTTATCGACATCGTTTATTCTCGCCGATCATCGTTAATGTCATTTTAATTATTATAAGACATAACGTTTTTTTTGTTTAATTAATTATTGGAAAGGTGTCAGTGATGTCGTGTTAAATATGCGTTAATATTAATTGATTAATAATTTAGGAACTGCAAATCATTATTATTTATATATGTTTATTTTATTTATTTATTTTATTTATTTATGTAAACGTAAATTTTGTGAAAATATAATGTTTTATGCATCAACAAAACGGGAATACAATTTGCCCAAACTAATTTGGAAACCCATCATACCGTTTGGCGGAAATGTACGATATTTAAATTTGAATTTCATAAAAATTAAGTATGACTTCTGAAAATTTTGATGGTAAAAATGAATTGGAATTCGCCAAGTTACATGGCAGTAATAATTAACATGAGTGGGGAATTGATGTGGAAATGCTTTTATGTTCGCATGGACTATATGGTTTTATTACAAATGCGGAAAGTGATATTGAAGTCCCACCAGCTGTAGATTTACCAAGTAAGGAAAATAGTTATTATGCTAGACATTGTGATAAATCATTATCTACGATTTATTTGTCACTCACTACCCAAGTTAAACCGTTAGTAAATGGGATTACTGATCCTCGAATAACGTGATCAACATTAGAATCCAACTTTAAACCATCATCAATGGCGATGATTGGGCAGCTTCTTACAGAATTTTACTTGACGGTTATGCAAGAAAATGAGTCAATCTCATTATATACAGCCAGGCTTCGAGATTTACAGCAAAGACTGAATAACGTGAAATGTGAAATTAATGTTATATGTGGCCTACAAGATGATTAGTGGACTATCGGAAAGATTCAATGTTATCGTGAGCAGTTATATCTAGAGGTGGGCGATACGGGATTTTGCGTATCGAATATCGATACATATTCTATATCGATATGTATCGATATATCGAATATCGATATATATCGATCGATCGATATACGTATCGATATCGTATCGTGTCGTATCGACACGTTATCGATGGTGTCGACATATCGAGTGCGTATGCATCGAATCGATATCGCATCATAATTTTCGACTCATTTCGGATAAAATCACAGATCGTTTAAAGTAAGTATTATACTGAATATATTATAATTTTATATATAGTGATTCGTATCGGAACGTTTAGATGTGTAGATTAAGTATACATATCGAGGCGTGGCGATACCTATCGCGATCGAATCGATACGCATCTATAAATTTTCTACTCTTTCTTTGGGAATAAAATCACAAGATCGTTTTAAAGTAATGTATTTACTGACAATTCGATCTTTCACTTAAGATTGTTTGTTATCAAAATAATTAAAGTTTCAAGTTTAATATTTGTGATATAAGTATGTATATAGGGTGGGCGACACGGATTTTGCGATCGAATATCGAAACATATTCTATATCGAATATCGATACGATCGAACAACGTATCGATGCGCATCGTACGAATCGATACATATCGATACGATCGATACATATCGGTATCGTTATATCGATATTTATTTTTGCTTTATCGAAGGGTCGATACATGGGTCAGATCGACACGCATCGCATTATCGAACGACCCAGCCCTAGTTATATCAATTACCTGATGAACAGTTCATGTCCAATGCAGTTGCAACAGCCTTACTAGCAGAAGATAGTTGTTTGCAAAACAGTTTGTCAAGTTTAGCTATTCATGCGAAGAACAACGTTTCTGGAGCATTTACAATTGTTGCTAACATCCTGAAGAGTAATGGTACACAAGTTAGTAAGCAAAAACCATATATTAAATGTTTTAGATGTAATAAGAAAGGCATATTGCTAAAAATTGTAGGTACAAAATTAACAATAAACGCCATTATTCAAACAATCATAAATTTATTAACAAAAATCATACTAGTACTGAGAGTCATAAAAATGTTTATGTGTCGACGGTAACATCAGAAAAAGGTTGCAATCTTGAGGGAACGTGGTTTTTAAGACTTTATAATGTGGAGAGTTCTACTACTAAGTATGAATTTGTGCTTGATACTGGTGCAACCCATCACTTTCGCAATAAAAAAACCTTTTTACCAAATTTCAAGAAATTAGTAAAAACATTAAACATGGTAAAGGTATGTTGAGGCCAAGGATGTAGGAAAAATCTATGTTAATTTAATTAACGAGAGAGGCACAAAGATTCGTGTATAATTAACGCAAGTTTTCTATGTGCCCGAGCTATCCAAAAACTAAATTAGTCTTGGGTTAGTAGTTGACAACTGGTTTTATTCTGGGCGTAAGGGTGATTATTTACATCTTTACACATCAAACAACACCTTGTTTATTCGTATACTTAAATCAGGACATTTGTACACCATAAATGCTGAAAAGTTAAACTGTAAAGAGGATTTGAAACCCAGTGTAAATAACGTTATATTAAATTAAAGTTCTCTATTGTTATGGCATAAACAATGTGCTGGCTTAGGTTCTGATAATGTGTATAGGGAAATTAAAGAAGGGGTTGTACTTGGAGCAAACAATATACAGAAAGAGGAAGTTAAGTGTCGTGCTTAGATCGAGGGCAAGCTCAAGCGAGGTCCCTTTAAAAGACTGCATAGTGTAGAATCGACCACGTCCCTTGAGCTTTTGCACATGGACCTTTGAGGTGAAGCTCCTGTAATTAGCGGAGGTAGTGCAAAATACTTTTTATGTATTGTCAATGATTTTTCATGGTGGATTGCCATGTATTCTGTTTCTAATAAAACAGAAGTATTTGATCGATTGAAATTTTTATAGCTCGAGCCGAGTGGATGCTAAATTTAAAAGTTGGATCCATTCATTCAGATAAAGGCATGGAATTTTGTTCTAACGAAATGGAAGATTATTTCCATAGTGTTGGTATTTTTCATCAACTTACGAGTGTTTATTCTCCTGAACAAAATGGTGTGGCAGAAAAAGTGAATTATGATGCTGTGGATGCAGTGAGAATATTACTTATTTCAGCGAACTTAAATACTACATTTTGGGCAGAAGCCTTTCAGTATTATGTACATAGCAAAAATAGGTTTCCGCATACTACCAATCCCAATAAAACTCCTTATGAGTTGTGGATGGGGAGAAAAGCACACATTTCTCATTTCCGTATTTTTGGGTGTATGGTATTTATTTTTATTTCAAAAAGATATCACAACTAGAAGAAAAATCTAGGAAAAGTATTCTACTTGGGTATGGAACGTTCACACGTGGGTATAGAGTCTATGACTTAGAAACAGTGTTAGAATTGAAACATGTTAAGATAGATGAATCAGCGATTAATTTAGAAAGATCTGGAAATAAAATTAGTTCTTTTTCTAATCCGGATGATGTATGTGATAAGGAAGTATGTGATGAACAACCTGTAGTTGAGTCTAATTCAAAAATTGATTCAGTCCCAGTTACCGTTCCTCCCAAATGTACACTTGGTGAAAATTTCGAAACATGGGAATGTCAGAAGGTACTTAGAAAAGACGGATCACGTACAGACATCTATTATTGGTTGGGCAAAGAAAAATGTCGTTCCAAAAACGATGTAAAAGCCTTATGTTCAAAAAGGGGTTTAACTTACGATCCAAATGAATTTTAATTTTCAGATCCTACTAAAGTAGCCAGATATTGTGAGAACGAAGGCTTTGATGATATGTTAGCTTGTTTTGTAGATGTACCCCATAACTACAATAATGTTGCTAATTCCATTCATAGAAATGAATGGGAAAATGTAATGAAGGAACAAATTTCTATTAATGAAGAACGAGGTGTATGGGAAGTGGTTCCTAGATCCCAAAATCAAAAGATTATATCATGATGCCTCTTGGGGTACAGCTATAGATTCACATAGATCATTTAGTTGTTTTATTTGGTCTTTAGGTGGAGTTTACTTAGGATGGTGTTGTAACATTCAGAAATGTATTTCACGCAGCACTATGGAGGCAGAATACGTAGCTACGGACCCTGTCTGCATTGAGATAATATGGATTGTTAAAGTATTGTCAGAGTTTAAAAATAAAAAATATTGTATTAACAAATCTCTTGTATTATGCGACAATCAATCCGCTATTCATTTTTCAGAATATGTCGCAGTAAACATATAGATATTAAGTACCATACTATTAGACAGTTCTTGAATGAGGGTGCTTTAGATCTTAAGTATGTTAAAGCGGCAATATAGCTGATCTATTAACCAAGCCTATGTTACATTGTAAACTAAGTTTATTTACGAAATGTATTTTTTTTAACATTGTTCCGAATAGGGGGAGATTGTGAGAATATGAAATATGTATTGGTAACATTTTATTATTTAAAAATTAAGTTGAGATTCCTTCTTTATCAACATCGTTTATTCTCGCCGATTGTCGTAAATGTCATTTTAATTAGTATAAGAACTAACGTTTTTTTTGTGTAATTAATTATTCGAATGGTGTCAGTGATGTCATGTTAAATATACATTTATATTAATTGATTAATAAAAATATTAACTACAAATGATTATTATTTATATATGTGTAAAGAAACTGCATTAATAATGTCCTCATAATATGTAGCAAACCAGAGAAGCGGTCAAGCTGAATTTACATTGCAAGACAGAAAGTAATTTTTCTAATATCCAGTGACGGGTTAATTAATAATCAAAATGATGGTTAAAAACGTAAAGATTTGTAATGCAAACTGTTTGTATGAGAACCACTAAAACTGCTGAAACTCAAACTGACCTCTAAAAACATTAGTAATATCAAAGATCCACCAAATGAGAAATTAGGTGACCAAGCAATCTCTGATGCATAACAGATTTAAGAAAATGTGGTCCTGTGATTTCTCATTGGGTGTTTTCTTGCAACTGTTTTTTATGTAGTGTGAAATGCATTTTAAACATTTCCCACTGGCTTTGTGTTATGATCCTTTTTGACCAATCAAGAGTGGGAAAGCAAGCGGTTGTTGTTCGAAAACTGGTAGCGATTACTTTCTGATGGACAGAACTCTGAAGTACACGATATTTTTTATCTTTAACTTTTGTGAGGTAGTACATTATAGGTGTACCTAGTAGTTTTCTTTAAAATTCCTGACCGTATCGTATTTACATCATATTTCCATTCAAAATGGCAGCAAGTGTAGTAATACAAAATCCTAGCTCTTCAAGTTTTGTTTTTAAATGTCCAAAAAAACTTTTTAATAACTTTATATGTGTCAAGTGCTACAGTGTCTTCCATAAAAGCTGTTTGTGCAGAGTAAAAAACAAAACATTACTATAGTGCGTTTAACGAACAGATTCAGTAAATGCTAAGCCCATAAATCAGCGCCAAGTTTAAATAAAGATTTTGTATTGGTTGGCCGGATTCAAACAACCACACATTTCAATTTGTAACATTAACCTACAAATGTCAATTAGTTTTTCGTGTTTGTCTTTGCTTTATTTTTTGTTCACTCGTCTTTCGTAGTTTATGCTCTTGTACTTTTTTTTTCAAAAACAGTATTTTTCAATACTTATTACATTTGTGTAGGTTATTTACAATTAATTACGTGTAACATGGATCAACAGGGTAGCTGTAAATCAAGCTTATGCTCAGTTTGTACTGCGCCACTAAGCCCATCCTATTATTTTAATTACTGAATCTGTTCGTTAAACGCACTATAGGTAACAACTTATTTAAGTGTGATAACAGACTTCAAATAAAGACTAAAGAGACTTGCATGATTACATTCAAAGAATATGATTTGATTGATGGTATTTTAAATAATTTTTCCCTCAATACTGTAACCTCAACTCCGTATTTGGGCTTTATTATCGACCAGGGTTTGAACTGGTCTCGGCACACCAATAGTCTTGCCAATAAATTAACGTCAGCTTGCTATGCTATAAAATCTGTATCCAGGCACTTAACTGAGACAACCTCATTAATGCCTTATTTGATTCAAGATTGAGATATGGTATTGCCTTCTGGGGTAATACCTCAGGAAATACATCAACTATTTTTAAACTTCAAAAGTGTGCAATTCGGATCATATGTAAAGCTGAAAAGAATGCTCACTGCAAACCCTTGTTTGCAAGGCTCGGGATACTTACTTATTTTGAAATATTTATATATGAAACTTTAATTTCATTCTACAGATACCGAACCAACTACACCACTCCCAATACGTTTCATAATCAAAACACTCGCTCTGCAGATAATATATATAGACCCATTCCCATTTCTATTTTAGTAAAAAAAATCCTTCATTTACATAGCACCCATTGTATATAAATAAACTTCTAAACAGTACTAGATCGTCAAAATTGAAAGGTTTTAAAGCAGGTCTGTTGTCTTTGCTACGTGAACGCTGCTATTACTCAGTGGATGAATTTCTACAGGATGATTTGAATAATGCGATGAATTAGGTTAGCACTATTGGGATTTGCATTGTATACAAATTAGTTTTTAGTGATATTTGACTGTGATATATTTTAATCATATTGTATAAAATTTTAATCAGATGTTACTAATTTGTATTAAAACTGTAAACTACTATTATGAATGAGAACAAAATAAACTACTACTACTACTTGCGGCTCAACCTTCAAGTCGCTCGGACGTAACTTTGAATGCTCTGCGATTAATTCCAATAAACGTGATTGCGGTGTAGTACATTAATATAATTATGTTTTAGTGTCTACTTAAATACATTGGGTTAACACCCTCAGTTAATATTAGCCCGCATATAAAGTGAATATAAACAGTAAAGATGGGATGCAAGAAATGTAAGAATAGATTGCCTACAGATGGAAATATTGTTATCTGTAACGTTTGTGAATACTCGTATCAGATCGAGTGTTCCGGTAAGGCAAAAATTACCTTCAAAAAACTGTCAACTTCAAGGAGACAGGTTTGGAGGTGCCTTGACTGCAGAGGAGATGAAACCTCGACCAAATTGCCTTGCACTCAAGATGAAGATGAGGTTAAACAAATGCTTAAAGTCATAACAAACAAAATAAGATGGGTATAAAAAAGTTTTGGATGATGTAGTTATGGATGTTAAAGGGCTATCAAATCTTTATGATGGTTTAAGAGAAGAGGTAACATCCATCAAGGAGACTAATATGGAATTTACAAATAATATTGCTAAGTTGGTGGCTGATAATTCTATAAAAGATCAGAAGATACTTGAACTAGAACAACAAACAAATAATTTAGAGCAGAGGAGTAGAAGCGCTAATCTTGAGATTCATGGATTAGAGACTATTCCCGACGAAAATGAAGGAAAACTCAAGGCTGCAGTCATTCGGCTGGTCAAGCACCTAGAAGCCGATGTAGTTTTGGATGATTTAGTGGTAGCCTATAGATTACCTAAACGGCGACAAGATTCGGTACCAACTCTCATCGTACGATGTTCGTCCTAGACCGTAAGAAATAAGTTTCTAACTAAAAAGAAAGTTTCAGTAAGTAATGAATATGTATTAAGAAATAAAAGTGAAAGGAAAATATTTGTGCATGAGAACTTAACTGTATATAATAAAAATTTACTTTGGTAAACTAAAACACAAGCTAAAGAAATAGGCTGGATGTATGTGTGGTCAAAGTACGGTAAAATTTTAGCTAGGAAATCAAGTGATACGAGTTTAGTTAGGATTGATAATGTGAAAGATTTGTGTAAATTAATTTAATAGCATTTGTGGTACAGGAATTATATATTTTGTATTAAATTAAAATAAGTTTATTATTCTTCTGGCAAAATGATAACAGATATAAATTATGAGAATGAGAATAACAATTTGCATTATCAATCTTATATTAATATAGACAATTGGAACTTTCATATGAATGAAATTTCTAACACATGTTCGAACATCCGCACAAGTTTGTCGCTTGTTTGCTTTAACATCAACAGTATTAAAAGTCATTTCGATGAATTCTTAATCTATATTTCAAAGTCCAAATTTGATTTAATTGTTCTGATCGAAGTTTCCATACATGCAGAACATATTGAAAATTATCAAATAGAAGGCTATAATATTTATTCTAAGCTTGGTGTTAAAACAAAAAAGGGTGGTAGAATTCTTTTGAATGTAAATCAAAATTTTATGTTTAAGGAAACTAGTTTCACCACCACGTCCTACAAGAATATACAGGGAACTATAACGATGACCAATAATTTGTTATGTAAGGTAATATTTGTATATAGACCTCCCAACAGCAATGTGTACGATTTTATTAATGAAGTTAGAACTCAATTAAGAAATTGTGGTAATGACAAATATATCCTTTATGACAGAGATGTTAATATAAATCTGATCGATCATGCTATAACCACGAATGAGTATAAAGCTACTCTTAGCTCCAAGGGCTTTTATAAATGTATTTTGGGAAATACTAGGGAAGAATTTTACAATAAAGCCCTCGTGTGTTCGAGTATAGACCATCTATTCATTCGAGGCATTTGTGAAGAAGTTTATTCTGGAGTATTGCAAACAAAAATTTCGGATGACTATACAGTGTGTCCAAATTTCGAGTCTCTACATTGTGATTTCAGTTATTATAAGAGATAGAAATTGGGTTAAATGGGGAAATATTTGGAGGAATCCAGGCCAGTTTTGTATCCGTTTACAAAATTGGTGTAAGTTGTCTGGTTTTGGAGATATTCGAAGAAAACTAAAAATGGCAGATTTTGTTTTTTGATAATAAAACATGAATCATAAGTCGCACCATCACAAGACTTGCACATTATTAAGACACTTTTCTAAAAGGAGTATTTTAGCGTAAACAGAATCATTCGACTGTCTTTTGTTTTAGAAACGCCCACAACTTTTGTTTTTCTTATTGCCGCCATTTTGAATATTAAGTGAATATTATGCGCCTTAAAATTACCTTTTCAAAAATATGCCACATGTCTATAAAAAATGCAAAACTATCCTAAATTTTAAAAATAACTAAATTTGTATGTTCTTTAACGTTGGTAATCCCAACAAGGCAAAATTTGATTTCTACTTTATGAAAAGTACAATACACATTTTATAATGTACACAAACAGCATTTGTCAGAAATTATGAATTATGGTGGTACTAGAGTTAAAATGATATCGTTTTATAATAGTAGGCGGTGGTACGTGACAAAACCAAACAATTGAATTACAGTTATATGTCAAACAAATTCTAAAATTTAGATAAACTTGTGTGTGTTGTAAGTTTTGGTGCCGGTGGTGCTGCATTTTTAATTTAAAAAATGGCACATGTCTACAAGTTTTCGAATGAGGAAAAGTTTGATATGCTAAATACTTATTTACAATCGTTTTGCAACGCTGATACGGCATCCGCCAGATATTTGGAATTGTATCCAGAAAGAGGACAACCGCATAAAACATACTTCAGAAAAATTGTAATGAATTTACTGAATTATGGTGCTTTTGAACAGACTAGGAAACAATACGACTTAAACAATAGGGAACGTGTTCTAAGCATTACTGAGGCGGTAACACGAAATCCATCCACATCCGTAAGATCTGTAAGCCGTGAACTTAATATTCCAAAATCAACTGTTCATAATATTTTAAAAAAGGAAAAGTTTCATCCTTATAAACCTACTATTGTCCAAGGCCTCAAAAGAGAAGATTTCGCCAGACGAATGCGTTTTTGTAATTGGTACATCCAAAAATGCGAGGAAGAACCGCACTTTCCAGAATTGATAATATGGACAGACGAAACGCGGTTTAACAATTGCGGGGTGTTCAATAAACATAACACGCATCACTGGAGCACTGAATATCATCATCTGACGGTGCAACGCAAATTTCAAACGAGATATGGATTTAACGTTTGGTGTGGTATCTTAGGTAGTTAATTATGATATAAATATTTTAGTAAATTAACCAATGTAATTAATACTTTTATAGGTAATAATTTGATTGGAGCCTTTTATTTTGTCAATAACCTCAATGGCGCCAGATATACGGAATTGTTAAGAGACCAAATAATTCCGCCTATTAGAGGACTTGTACCAAATGATGATGATTTTCGAAAACTATGATTTCAGCAAGAAGGTTGTCCAGCTCACAATTCCCGAGAAGTTAGCGCCCTTTTAGCTGAACATTTTGGCCAAAATATTATATGCAATAGTGGACCAATTATGTGGCCGGCAAGATCACCAGATCTTACACCACTTGATTTTTATTTATGGGGTTTTGCTAAAAATGAGGTATATGAGTTCGAACCGCCTCATAATATAAACGAACTGCAGGAAAGAGTCCGTGACATTCTTAACTCTATAAATAGGCGCACGTTAAGCAGAGTTATACGGAAAGTTTTAATTAATTGTCGAATGTGCCGTGATGCAAACGGACAGCATTTTCAGCGTCTACGGGAAGGAATTTAGATGATAGTTTGCTGTTTCGGTCACATTTAATTTTGTTCCCTAAATTAGATAAGATAGGCTACAGTTTTATGTTTAAGGTAATTTTAAGATTTATATCCAATACTTTACGAGTTCTACTTAACAAAATGTATGTGGTACTACTACTACTACTACTGTTTGGAAAGTAGAAATCAAATTTTTGCCCTGTTGGGATTACCAAACGTCATAGAACATACAAATTTAGTTATTTTTAAAATTTAGGAAAGTTTTTGCATTTTTTATAGACATGTGGCATATCGTTGAAAAGGTAATTTTAAGGCGCATAACATTCACTTAATATTCAAAATGGCGGCCATAAGAAAAACAAAAGTTGTGGGCGTTTCCTCGAAAACAAAAGACAGTCGAATGATTCTGTTTATGCTAAAATACTCCTTTTAGAAAAGTGTCTTAATAATGTGCAAGTCTTGTGATGGTGCGACTTATGATTCATGTTTTATTATCAAAAAACAAAATCCGCCATTTTTAGTTTTCTTCGAATATCTCCAAAACCAGACAACTTACACCAATTTTGTAAACAGATACAAAACTGGCCTGAATTCCTCCAAATCTTTCCCCATTTAACCCAATTTCTATCTCTTATAATAACTGAAATCACAATGTAGAGACTCGAAATTTGGACACACTGTATGTTAGTATTAAAAATATATTATAATCATCTTAGCATGGAACATAATGATTTACGGCAAATATATAATGAAAGTAAAGTACTGTGTTCACTCACAAATTTTAATTATACGCTTCTCAATTATTCAGAGCATCCTGATGTTCTGTACAGGCGAATTGTACGGCAATTCGACGCAATATATAAAAATAGCTGCTCAACTATAAACCACTCATTAACGCACAAAAATAGCAAATATTACAGAAAATTTAAAAAGGTTTGGATGACACCGGACTTATTTCAAAGTATAAAAATGAGGGAAAATATGTATAAAAAATGGCAACACTCAAAAAATTAAACGGATCAAGACAATTATAAAAAATTTAGGAATTGGCTACAATTAAAAATACAGAAAGTAAAACAACAGTTTTATAATAACAAATTTCAGTCAGTAGTTAACGACACAAAAGTGTTGTGAGATAATTTAAATGAATTACTACAAAATAGGAAGAAATCAAATACTGATGAGGTAATAAAGAAAGCATTTTGAAATGCTGGGGATTTAGTAATCGCAAATAACTTTACTACATTTTTTATGACAGTGTCCTTTCTATTAAACACGATTGTAATGAAAAATTGCTAGACGGGTACCCCGGAAATAATCCACTAAATTGTAGCTTGTATTTAAATACAGTAACGGTTGACTTTGTGAAAAGAGAATTATCAAAAATGAACATAAAAAATCTCCTGGAATTGATAATATTAGACTAAAAGATCTGCTATATTTAGGAGAAGATATGTATTCAGTGATCGCAAAATTAATAAATCTCATTATAAAGACTACGGTTGTGCCTCAAAACCTCAAAATAGCAATTAATACATAAAAAAGGTAGCTGCTCTGAATTCTGTAATTACCGACCCATTTCAAATTTCAAATATTTGAGAAATATATAGCAGAGCGCATCTACAAATATATCGACGAAAACATGATTCTAACCAAAACTCAATATGGCTTTGTAAAAGGTTTGGGTACGAATAAATTATTATCTAATTTTTCTAACTTTATATACGATAACCTGAAGAACAATATGAATATCTTATGTTTATTTGTGGATTATTCGAGGGCTTTTGGCACCATAGAGCACAAAATATTGTTAGATAAGCTAGAAACATATGGCTTTAGAGGGCCTTCCCTCAAACTTTTATAAAATTATTTAGTTTTTAGAAAGTTTTCAGTCAAAATTGGTAACACACAGCAGGGAACAACCACTTGGTATCGGTGTGCCTCAGGGGTCGGTGCTGGGTCCTTTATTATTTATACTTTACATGAATGATTTGCCTAATTTAATTCAAAACTGTAAAATCCTTATGTTTGCAGATGATGTCCTATTAATATCAGTTCACAGAAAGTTAACAGCAGCACAACTGTTTTTACAAATTGATACCCATAACATGACTAAATGGTCTCATGATAACTACCTAGTATTGAACAGAGAGAAGACCAAATTGATGCATATTACAACTCCATATATACAAAGAGGTGAACCAAATATTATAATACACTCTTGTAGATGCTTCCAATTGAAAAAAAGAGGCTCTAATTCTTGCACAAGCAGCTGCACGAATATTGCACAGTGTTCCATATATCAATACCTAGGAATCACAGTGGATAACTTCTTTCGGTGGGATTACCAAATCAATAATGTTTGTAAAAAACTGAAAATGGTCCTTGTTAAAATGTATTATATCAGAAATTTGGTTTCACTAAAGGTTAAGAGGATTTTATACATTGCGCTGGCTGAATCTATAATTAGATATGGATTACCCGCCTGGGATTTTGCTGGTAATATCCAGTTAAACAAAATTCGAGTTGTACAACGACAATTATTAAAACTAATTATCAATGCTGACCCAGGTACTAGTATGCAGGAGCTACTTACACAATCTAATGTATTAGGCGTTTAAGGTTTATTTTATTTTAACATCGTTATAGATAGTTTTTAAAGATACATACCTCGAAAGAAAAACAAACGATTACGGATTAAGATCTAACAATTATGTGGTTCCGTTGGTGCTAAATAAATATGGTGAGAACAATCTGTCATACATAGTTCCCAAACTTTTTAACGCACTTCCGCCTGAAATTCAAAATTTTTCAAACGTGAAAAAACTAAAATCTGATTTAAAAGATTTCTTAAACTCACAGTACCCATAAATAAGTATAAAACGAATGCTTTATTGTGTTCAAAAATTCCTATACCACAAACAAACATTTATATTTTTAAACATCTGAATTTAGTAATGTTATTTTATTTGTGTTATTTGTTACTTATTTTGATTGATTTAAGGGGTTTAGGAATTATGTAGCACTCTAGGAATAATTTAATAAGTTTAGGGTAACAGATATATTTAGATTCTTAAGAAAATTGGTAATTAAAGATGTATTTATTATAAGGAGTATAACGATTAGTAGAAATTTATGTTGGATTCGGGGATTTCTTTTTTCAGGAATTTAAAGGTTTTTATTTTTATTTTTATTTGTTTTTCTTTTTGGAAGTTAAATATGGTTTTTGCAATTACTTATGTATTTGTTAAATGTATGTTACAAAATGTAGGTTACGTTATGAAATTGTACTTAGTATTATATTACAATTTAATTGGTGATAGTTCTTACACTTAAAGAGTCGATAAAAGTTTACGAAGTACGTCGATAAATACAGTTACAAAGTCGGTAATACAGTTTAAGAGTTCAAAAATACATCGCGCAAGCGCAATGAGAAAAGCGGGCTACGCCTCTGGCGAATGGCAACGACAACCTTATTACAGATTCCGCGTTGCCAACTTCCAATGACATCACCAATGAATAAATTATATTGCGCAATAAACGGAAATTTACATAATTTTAAAACAATGATAAAAGCAAACAAATTAGATAATGGATTACTTACATCAGAAATCCGGCATTCGCACGAAGTTGCACTACGGTAGGCCTCTATTTACGTCCATCAGGCTACCCAAAGCCCTTTTGCGGTAACTAAAGATGGTGACTCCGGTGCTTCAGCGGAACATGGACATCCGACTCGTCTAGGGTCGTGCAGTACGTTTCGCCTAGGTGGTTCTCAAATTGTCACCTACCTATGCAGGGAATGACGGAAAAAAACCAGGTAAAAGTCGACAAACAAAAGATAAGCAAGCAAGGAAACTACATAGGTAAAGCTAAGACACGATACGATACCTGACACGACCACACTCCTTGAAGATCAAAGGCAAACAGCCACGTTATAAAGAGAACAGGAAACTTCCCCACTCTTTTGTCTTTTTCCCATCGGCGCGAACTTATTCGTCCAACCCTCTAGCGTCGCGCGATCTGCGCAAACTCACTATGACGTAACGACAGTACACGCCTAGTCCATTAAAATTCCGCGCACCGCGTCTTTTGAAATTATGGCGCGAAACCTCCATACATCAAACTTAACCTAATGCATGTGTTTAAGGGCCACTTTGGCACGTAACAATTATTATAAGGGTTAGTACTTTGATAAACCTTATCTACATATAGAAATTGAAATATTATTTTATGTGACATATGATGTTTTAAGTATATATTGTATAATGATATAAGAAACAGCTGAAAGTAATGAATTCACCCTCTTAAACTGGATATCCCATCTTGCAATTATAATGAACACACTTTCAATACGGAATGACAACATGAATTTATAGAGGGTTGAGCTGAAATGAAATAATATAACTCTAAGAATTGGAACTAGATTTACTGTTAGTGTAGTTATTCATAAAATAATTAACCTAGGATGTTTATGTGTAATAGTTAGCAGTAATTTATTTGGTTTATAGCATCTTGTCAAGCAGCAATAGGCTAGCTTAAGATGCAAATGTAAAACAAATTGAATTGAATTGAATTTAACTACTACTACTACTACTAATCAGCAGTAATGTACTTTCTGCGCGTAGTACATAATTAGTTTAATATCTATTTATTTATTTATTTATTTTATTTTATTTATTTATTTATTTATTTTTTATTTATTAAGTAGCAATTGTAACCACCTCTTACAACAACTACTTAAATGGGAACATGTCAGCATAGCTGTTGTTCGCATATCCCATTTGCATTACATTACTATACATTACATTACATTCACATCACACTACAATTGTTTTTGAGAATTCATAAGTTTTTTAAATAAAAGTTTTTTAAATACAGGAACAGAATCCACTAATAAAAAGAGATGTTCATATTTGTTAAATATGTAGGCACTGTTGAATTCAAATGAGCACTTAAATTTAGATGTCTTATGGTACGGTATAGTTAATTGATTATTGTTGCGCAGGTTACAAGTGTGTGCAGAAGTTCTTACATTTAGCAGACTATATAGGTAAGCTGGTTGACCTGATTTGTATATATTAAATAACATAGTTGCAAACAAAAGCTCGCAGTGTGGTTTTAATTTTAGGATTTCCAGTCTATTATAAATTGGAGTCACATGCTCCCTATAGGGAACATTATAAGCAAATCTCAGACAGCAATTCTGAATGATTTGAAGCTTATTCCTCAGTTTTTCAGAGAGGTAACTAAAATAGACAGTGCTACAATAATTAATGTGACTTATTACAAGCGCTTGACACAATTTCCACTTTATCTCCGAAGGAAGCATCATCTTGAATTTATAAATGGATTTCAGTTTAAAGTATGTAATACTGCGAATCTTATTTACGTGACTCTCGAAATTTAAACTATCATCACAGATTACGCCTAGGTTTTTCGCTTTGTAGCTGAATGCTATAACACATTTGTTTAATACTATTTCCGAGTTTAAGTTGTTTTTGAACACTGAACAGAAATATGGAGATCCTATACACTGACATATTGTTTTTTTAGGGTTCAAAGTTAGGCCATTATTTGATGTCCAGGTGAGTACTGCCTCTAAGTTATTGTTCATCTCTAAAATAACCTGGTTTGCATTATACGGGTCTCCAGGTATATATAGTTGGGTGTCGTCGGCATACATATGGATTTTACAGTTGCCAGTTATCACAGTAGGTAGATCTGCTGTGAAAATAGTAAACAACAGTGGACCAAGGATACTCCCCTGCAGAACTCCATGTCTTACATGTAACTCGCTTGAGACCACTCGGTTTAGTTTTACTTGTTGAGTTCTTCCAGATAAATAGCTAGTCATAAGTTGCAGTGCAGATGAGCTCCAACCATAGTAAGATAGCTTTGCAATTAAGAGTCGATGATTTATTACATCAAATGCCTTGCTATAATCAAGGTATACCATTAACGTGGTTTGTGAGTTTTCCATATTTAGAACCAGGTCATTCATAATTTTGCATAAGACTGTTGCAGTACTGTGCTTAGCACGAAAACCCGACTGGATTTGTGGCAGTATTTCATTATTATCAATGTAGTTGGTAATTTGTATGTATATTATGTATTCAACCACCTTAGAGATGGTTGCTAAAATGTTTATTGGCCGAAGTTCCTCATAAGATGTCGCAACACTGACCTTAGGTATAGGTGTGATTAAAGATTTTTTCCATAGATCCGGCATCGTTGAACTAATTAGCATGGAATTAATAATGTGTGTAAAAACATTAACGATGATGAGTACTTTTTTCCCTGAGCATGTGCAAATAAGTACGAACACAAAGATATTTAATTTAAAGCCAAGTCCACACTTGTAACGTTCGGGTGTAACATAACATCGTATCGTAACTTCGTCGCGTTCAAAACAACCAACATAAAGAACTTTTAAGTAAGCAATTTTAGAAACCACTCGCAGAATTAAATTAACACATATTTGATTACTTTAAAGGTTTCCCTAGCAACGCAAATCTAACTGTCCCTATAAGTACAACAGCCTACTTGTTTGAAACTTCAAATTTGACACGATTGATTTTTTGACTTTAATATATTGTAATATTTTTTTCAATATTAAATCATCGTTTTGCCTGTCACAGAAAAAAATAGTGTTATTATAAACGAGTAAAAAATGTAAGATTTTAACTCCTTTAACACCTCGAGCTAAAATCTAGTACTTTTTTCCCTTGTATAATAAATAACTATTCATCAACATTATTTTTATATACATTGTTAGATTGCAAATCAATTAACTCTAGTTGTAAATTGTCTGGTGCTTATACAATAACAAATTTTAAAGGATTTCCAAATATTAATATGTCCATTTTTTTCGCATAAAAATTTTGAAACCGATGACGAAAATTTTCATCCAGTACTTATAGTGACTCAATAAAAATATTTGAAGGACACTGTTTGTCGTTTTTGGTTAAAAACGATTGCAAAGTAGAAAAATGACAATAAATATTCTTTTCAAGTTGAGAAATAAACAATTTTATTTTAAACTGGAAACTTTGATTTCTGTAAATAGCTCGTTGATTAACGTTCCTTTGCCTTGTAGTGTTATATTTAATTTATTGAGGTAAGTTGTAATGTCTTCAAGAAAAGCTAACTCGCTTATCCATTTAAAATTCAATAATTCTTGTATATTATTTCCTTTTTCTGTTAAAAACATTTCAATCTCGTCTATAAACTCGAAAAATCTTTTTAAAACTTTGCCACAGCCGAGCCATCTTATTTCAGAAAAATAATTGATATCTTCATATTCTGTATCAATTTCATTTAAGAAATTCCAGAATGTTCGATGGTTCATACCGTTTTTGCAAATATAATCGAGGACTTTACTACGATATTCATAACATTTTTCAAATTTACAACTTTTGCGCAAAGTGCATGTTGATGGATAATACAATGAAGTTGTAGAGGAGGCTGTGTAATATTTAATTCTTTCAATTTTTGACTAATCATGTCTACCAAACCAGTATTGTGAACTGTCATGTTCTTTGCACCATCAGTTGTCACATTTTTTTAATTTTTCCCATTTGGGATCGTACATGTTGAAAACATCTAATAGTTGCAAAAATATATCTTCGCCTCTTGTATTCCCATGAAGGCTTTTTAATGCAGCAACTTCTTCTGTTACACAAAATTGTTTATCAATTCCATGGATAAAAATCAACAATTGAGCGGTGCTAGTTATATCGTTGCTTTCATCAAGTGCTAGTGAAAAATACTAAAATTGTGAAGAATTTTCTTTTAATTTATTAAACATATTAGTTGATATATTTTCAATACGTTGAACTACTGTACGTGCAGACAAATTAATATCTTCAACTTTTTAATTTTTTCCAGACAAATTTCGTTAACAACAACCAAAATACATTTCTTAATGAACTCTACATCCGTAAATGGTTTGTTATCTTCAGCAATGAATTTCGAAATATGTAAGGACGTTTTGACCAATGCTGAACTTTGTTCCTTACATATTTAAAAACGTGTTGTTGTACTTCTAATGATTTTTGTAAAGAATCAATTTTATTTTGTCTGAATTGAAATTCAAATTTATCATATTCACTTTTGTGTTTCGTATCGTAGTGGCGATGCAAATTAAATTCTTTGAATGCACTTATAGATTCTTTGCAAATTAAGCATAGTGCTTTATTGTAATTATTAATAAAGCAATAATCAATAGTCTAATTTTCGTTAAATTCGCGGTTTTCCTCATTAATTTTTCTTTTCTTTGATATTTTATTCATTTTTCCTACGATAAAATATGAATTATTTTACCAATAAATTAAAAATAACATGTATTTCTCATTACCTATTGTAGAGAAACGCCATATGGTTGTCAATATGAACGTGTTTATGTGCAAAATGCACATATGAACATACAGTAGCAAACTGGCAAAATGAAAGAATGCTAACCAGCTAAGCAAGCCGTCATATTCGCTGGGGAGTGGGGATTAAACTTGTGCAGTAAAATAGGTTTCCCAGATGCTTCTGTTAGTGCGCATTTTTGTCACCGGCCACATTGCGACATGCTCACACTCTAAGTTTGTTGATTTTTCCTAAAATTATATTGGTGCTTTGGTGGGCCGTGCAAAAAGTTGCAAAGGGCGCATGTGGCTCGCGGGCCGCAGGTTGCCGACCTTTGGTATACATCAATAATAAGTTGCATTCTTAAACATATTTATTCGATACTAATTCAACAAATTGAAATTTAAACCACCGCTCATCACTATAACTGCATCCTGGGGCAATGAGTTGGAGTTCTATAATCTGTAATTTTGTTTGTTAATTGTTGTCGTTTGAGCTTTGTCCGTATTTATTATACATTTTTAATAATTTCTGCATTAATTTACTTTTATTCAACAGTTTTTCAAAACTACTGCTTTCTGTATATTTATACAAGGTAGATTTAAATACGATATGAAAATTATATGCACCAATCCACTTAACTTAAAAATGTATTCTAATTTTGTAAATGTGCAGTATTATTTATATGATTTAAAATTGTAATAAACTATTAATATGTGTTTTTGCAGGTTACTTTAGTATCAGCACAATGGATTCTAAATCCAAAAAGACCGTTCATTCTGAAGCTAGATCTTTTGTTAAGTCTGTGATTGAGTTTTTCGATAAGCAGAAGGCTTCTAGTGTATGAACATTACCGTTAGATAAAGCGACTGAATTAGCTGCAGCTGCTACTGGGAAATCTGTAACATTCATAAAAATAAATCAAAAAGAAGCTGCTCTTGCAGAAAATCATATACTATCGAAACGAAGTGGAGGTGCTTGAGAAAGAGATTCGTTAGTTGACGACAAAATTGAAAAATTGGAGTTTGTTGTTAACATTGGTTCATTAGACGATGAAACTGATGAGTGATGGTCATTAATTAATTTATGTATAAATTGTGCAATTCTGCGAATAAGTATTGTGAAGTGAATATATGAATAGCTTGGAGTTTGTGGTTATGTGCTTAGAGGATTACTGCATATATATAATTTTAAAACTATGACACTTATTTAACATTACGGTATATTTTAATATGCAGTACTTAATAAAGTAATTATTCTGCACTTTCTGCTTATTTAGGATTTCTGCAGTTATATGTTTTTAATACTTCAAGTAAAGCAAGGTTCAGTCGCCTAAAGTGCCTAAAGATTATATGGGTGTTAGAAATGTTTTATTACAAAAAAAATATCCAAACGAGTACAACGGCCGTAATTACATCCATAATTGAAAACAAATTACTTTAGATCTCTTTTCAGATTAGATCCATTATTCTCAATTAAGTTAATTACGTGCTGTATTGCTGGATCTTTAGGTATTTTAGCAAAGGCCATTTAAATATTGATTTGTGTACTTTACATTCTAGATGTACTTTAAAACTAGTAGAGCTATCATACCACACCCTCCAGGTCTCATGTTTGCTTCTGTGCGCTGTATGCATATTTTTTTAATTTTTAAGCTAAACTTAAGAAACCAAGCAATTTGTAGTGTTTTTGAAATTTGATATACAAAATAGTATCGAATTAAAATTATAACAACATTGAACATATTTATACTCGTTCATATGCAAAATTTGAATAAAGATTTCACAAACTTTTGTTAAATTTTAACATAAATGATCATACCTTTGTTGACTTCGAATAGGATACTGATACTGGGCATGACTTTGTCGATCTGTCATCTTATCACTAATTTGTGGAAGTGGATGAAAGTTATCATTACCATCATTGGAATTACTATCGGGTTCTTCTGGAAGTAGTTTACTGTCTATATCTTTCTTTCCTATAAACTATACAGAATGTTACTAACAGATCATATGTGTAGCAACAAAGTAAAGTTATAATACAATTATATTCTAGTTTTGCAAATAAATGCTGGTTCAACCATTACTTAAAAAAAGCAATATAATGATTTCAAAAACTTCAAAATGTAAAAAACCTGCTTAAAAAGAAGGTATCAAAGATTTTAATGGTCATATTGTATCTAACATGTTGTGGTAAATATATAAAGAGTAAAGTGCAAAATTTTAATTAATAAATAAGATATAAATATATCAGATATTTTGTATAACGATTGCACATATTAAGAATGATCAGAAACTTCTACAAATCTCACTATTAACCAATACTTGGTAGTAAAGAAACATCAATAAACAAAAATTGCTATGACAAGCCTTTCTGATAGGCATTCTGAGTTTGCATCTGTTATTATACATCAGTGTGTTATTTGATTTATGTTAGCACTAGTTTGTATTATTTACAAATAATGTTGAACTTGGAACAATGTACACACAAAATTTTATTTTACGTTTTGAAAAACTGTTCAAGGAACATCTAAAACCCTACTGAAGATCTACAGAAATGATGTTGCAACAAAAAACGGATCGCTGCTTCATTATAACAAAATACCCAGTCATGAATTCCTTATCATTTCAAAATATTTTTAATAAATATAAAAATACCTGTGTATTGTAACGGTGCGTGATTTATAACCTTGCAACTTAGTCTGAGTGTTCCACAATTATACATTTTTGATAAGTGCAAGCTGGTGCTAACGCAAATGAAGTTCATGACATCAAAGTGTGAAAGTCGATAAAGGCTAGACATGTTCATGAAATAAGTTTACCATAATCAACCTCGCCTATTAATATATTCCATCAAGTGTTCAATAATAGTTTAATCAATGCTAAACTTTTAATTTTCTCTGCTAAGAACTAAATAACTCTTAAATTAAACAGCTAGCAAAAATTGTACTACCAATCCTTGAAGTTAAAATCCGTTTAACCATGGTAAGCCAATACTGTTGATTCTTTTTAAGTATAGCATTTACTCAGATTATAATATTCACATTATTTTTAAATGTATTCAATATTTTGCATATTGATCTAACCAGTGACAAAGTTATATTGTTAGGTTACATTTTTGATTGTTAGATCACACGCAAACCAACTAAGCCATGTAGCAGTTGGTGTGATATACTGCACACCAGGCTTTTCGCAAAATTGCTGCTTTTACTGGGTATTTTTATTTCTACTCACTTCTTATCCCATTTGTAACAACTCATATTTTTACCCATGTGATGCTGTTACGTTAAGCTAGCTATAAAGTAGATGGCGAAAAATAATTTAGTGAATTTGAATGGACAAAGAAAATATGAACGGACCTTGCATGATAGATTTCACAAATAATTAATTTAAATTACGCATGATATTTCAAATTTTGTTTCTATAAATATCATTTAGCTAACAAATTTTCCTTCAAAAAATATAAGATTAGTTAGTTCCTTTAAATACATTGTAAGCACAGTATTCCAGAAATAAGACAAAGTAAAACCACAAATTAAAACATATGTTAATATTAAAACATGCAGCGTATGCATTTCTCATAAAATATTATTTGTAATAGACAGATATCGCGCCTCGATCACTAGGGACATGAAAATGATACTATATTAAAGCAACATGGTACAAAATACATACAAAGTCGCGTTGCTTAAGCATAAATTAAAATATACTACATCGTGAGAACAAATTTTTATGGTTGGAAAAGTAAAGTTAGTTAGACCCGACGAAATGAATTAATTATTCACGACCCGTAACTGAAAGGATCAAAATGTAGAAATACGAGTGAGTAGTCAAGAAGGGGGGGGGTGCTGTTGGGGTTGGAATGAGGACAATTTAAATGTTAAGTTGAAAGTACAGAGCTGCAAATTTTGATGGTAGATTTCTCGCAAGAAAATACAAATCGGGCAACAGGAAGATGAAATATGCTTGCAAGTTCAGGGTAGGTTCGGGCCTGCGTGAGGCGTAGATATAATGTCGTGATGACGGCGGTAAATGTGGCTAGGAACCTGGAGAGTTCACTTTTCCAATAATTTGGACCTAATGGTATGTTGTTTTAAAAGTGGTGATGGTGTTATGTAACTTAAGTAATTGCAACAAGAAAAGAATTGGCGTTGTTATACATCCTGAAATTTAACAGTGGGTAGAATGAACTTATATGTTTAGATTTATAAATAATGAATATAAGAATTTTAAGTCTAAAGGAGTTTGTATTCATGTAGTAGAAAATTAATCAAACATGAAAGCAATTATTTGGTTGAACGATGAATTAGCGACGCAGCTAATGTTAGTTAAATTTAACATAATGTTGTGTGCAAGGAAGTTTAGAACATTTTTAAATATTGAAAAATATGTTCGCATGGAACTTTAAATGCGAATTCCATCAGTAGATTTTAGTGTTAGTTAAATCATAAAGCATTAGTATTTTGAATGGACAATGACAGGATAAAAGGAATAGTCAATATTTGACTGTTCTCTACGTTTGTTATTAAATGTATTTCCAGCAATAAGGATTCATAACGTCATGTAATTTAATATGGAAAACGGGAAAATTGGAATGATAGTATATTCAATGGATTTAATCTAATGTTGCTTATGTATGATATCTTTTAGTAATACCTAGGTTTTTTAAGTATATTTGTATTTACATTGCAATTATTTAATGCGAGTAGAGATTGCAAAAGAATATACAATTACCCCAGTGATGGTATCATACTTAGAAGACATTTTATTTTTCAATCTTGTTCAATTTGCTAAAATTTAGTAAATGTTTTAATATATTTTAGCGACAGGTAAAGTATAATGTGAGAAATTTAGGAAACAGAAGCAAAGGAGACCTATACGGAATAACCGTATTTTGAGTAGAGATAATATGGAATGGGACTGCTGAGGCAGACGGTTTGCCGCCTGTTAATTATGACACTAGAAAAAGCCTTTCAGGATTTGTTTGTATTTCAGCCACTTTATTATTTTTTACTTCGAATTGTAATATTATTTTAATAGTTGCTTCAATAGGAACTCACTCCCACACCAATGTAGTAAGCCGATACACCCTTAAATTGTTACGAGTTTACCCGCCCCTAAAGGGCAGATCTAAATTTACTCGTAACACCCGATATACAATATAGCATCGCTGTCAAGTAATTATATATATAAAAATGTTAGAGATTAAACAAGAAGTGTATATTATTTAAGTCCTAGTTATATGCACTACATTTCCAGTAAAAAAAGATTGATGGTAAAATGATAATAAACAAATTTTGCTTAAATATACTTTTATGAGTAATTATTCCTATTCTGTCTATTCTCGACAAATTAAAGCAATTCTGAAAGGTACTTACAAAGCGTAATATCTGTCATACAATGTAATATATTTTTTTAAAAATCGATTAACTCTACGTACAGTTATATAATAGACAAATGAGCTGCACAAAGAAAATGGCCTGCTCGATTGTATGTGCTCTTTGCCTTTGAATCAAACAAAATTTGTTTACTGTTAAAAGTGAATTTCTCATTCCATTTAGAATGCTATAAATACATCGCTTTGAAGTCCGGTTATAAACCAATTTTAACAAAATTTACTTTGAGAGTGCAATTTCTACTTCGTGATGTGATTTTGAACAGCGTTTGCTTGAAGGTTTGACACAAGCAAGAGAATTTACTAGTTTAAAATAATTGAACCACTACCTCGTGTAATATACTTTTTAATTACTTTAAAGTGCTTAGTTAAAATCATATAAGTGCTTTTTTAATTAGAAAAGGTTTCTCTGTACGCTATGAATTTCTTATACATTCACTCAGTCCGGTATTTATAGGGTAACTTGTTCTTTAAGTTTACAATTACGGCGCTTTGCAGAGAAATACTCCTGTCAATTCCGAAGTACCTACAAAAGAGAAATAGCATCTAAAACTGTAAGGTAGAGATAGAATAAGTTATTAAAAAACAACGAAAAATCAAGACGATCCATTCGAAATTATGCTCTTATGTTGATATAACACTAAAGTAAGACAAAAAAAGAGAGTATACACCATCAGACGTCGCCTGTTGCCTCGGTTTCTTATCTGGGAATTTCATTCCGGTAAAATTTCAAATTTTTTTAAAAATTGCGATAATTTAATGGACTTTCAAGTTATTCCTCGAGGAGTTCATTTCTAGTGAAATTACTAACCATTGAAACACACTTTTGCTTTATAATATATTAAAATAAGGTAGCTTTACTTTGGAATTGTTCTAGGTGTAACGCTAGTGGATACGTAAGAAAACATTAAGTAGCAGAAAGTAATTTATAAAATTCAGCTGGATGAGTAAGCTTGTATAGCAAGGAAGCACCCTATAAAATTTAGAAGCTTTGGTAGTTTACATTTAATAACATTGCTATTTCAATATAATATTAAATTAGAATAAATAGTAAAGCAATCAGTACATTATACACAAACAGTAATAAGTATCGATGTTTTATATCCTCCATACTAAGTTCAGATAAATTAAAGATTAACATTCAGAAAATAACTGGCATATCAAAGTTATTTGTATACATTCTTACGAGTTCAAAGCATACCATTTAATCGTTGAGGGTTCACGAGGATGGAATAATATTGAACACGACAATAGAACAAATTAAGACGCACCCATTGTTACATGTAAAAGTGTGAGAACGAAATTTGTAAAACGTAAAATGAAATTTAACGGTCAAGTTCAACAAAAAAAGTTAGTTAGAAAATAAGGGTTAGGTAACAGTTGGTGTGTGTAAATGGTGGACCGTGGGCCTTTCGGCTTGAATAGCTGGCGACGAAGGATTTTTGAACTTTGCTAGATAAGTAGACCAAAAATCTCAAGCATTTAGGTATCTTGGAATTTATATTGCGTCGGTCGGGCATCGGATAATGACATTAGTCGAATAAAAAAGGTGATGAAAATTTCACCCTTCAACAAAAGTTGGAATTTAAATAGATAGAAAGGGGTGATCCACGTACTAATTAAGAAAAAAAAGTTGAATCATTGGCGTTCCTGGACGTACTGTATTCAAACAAAAGTGAAGAGAATTTAACTGTAAGTACCGTTTGAGCTTCTTTTTTGTCAATGCTTTAAAAATATGTACCGGTGGAATTGTAGACATAAGTTGTAAATAGTTCGGAGTTATTTGATAGGAAATTAATATTTCGTTAAATAATTATTCAGTTGGACTATAGCATATCAACTTGCTTCTATCCATAAAATGCATACGATTAATATTGCAACTTTCTGACTCTTCAAAACGCTCATCCATCACTCTAAATTAACCAACAGTCTTGGGAGTGACGAAAACTAATATTCAGGAAAATTTTTAATTTATAACGAATGATATAACTTAGTAAAATCGTCCACGTATACATACAGTTTTAAAGTAAATTGTACCTACAATTTTTTTTTCAAAAGTAATCGTATGACTGGATGTGAAACATAACGTCCGATACATGATATAGTATTATGCAAAAATTTGTGAATTTTTAAACAGTCTGCCTGTTCGTTAGTTACACATCTGTTAATTACTAGGTTGCAGCCATCCATCAGGATTATCCCAACCTAGCTGTATACAGGTTTTTTCAGTATGAATAAAAATCCAGAATTATTGACATGTAAAATTTATTAAAACATTATCCAAATAGCAAAGCGCTTTTGGCAAAAGCCATCATCGGTGCTTCTTTGCCCAAGTCATCAAAATTTCCATTATTAAAATAACTACAATTAATGTTCGAATTACATTTAAAATATGACAACTATTATTTGCTTAACATGTTAAGTAACAGCTTGACTCTATTTATAAATTTATAATTGAAGTTAACGTGTCTTTTTTTTAAATTACAAACATGAACTACCTCCATTTGAAGAATAAAGAGCTGTGTTAGGAATTGAGCGTTCGTGGTATAATACCTTCTGTGGCCCAAGATCAATGTCGTCTGTCATTTAAATCTGTTTTATCTCATAAATATAGGATTCTGTTTAACACTAACATAAATATTATGGGCGCAGACAAGAATTTAGAAGAAATTACCGATTCTATGTATGACATAAAATCTATCGCTTATTAGACTGATCCCATGCCCACGAAGGTAGAGTTATTAGGAATTCATTCTCAACTAATTCATGTAAAACGTTTTGATTTATTTTCTGCCTTTAAGCCTGACGGATATGACAAACTTAAAAGCAAAATTATGTCAAATTTTTTCCTTGTTAAAGGACTTGTGTTAGGAAAGTTAGATATTATTTCAGAACTTCCAGTAATTACCTCTAACTTAAATAATCTATCGTTACGTGTAGAAAATGTAGACATTTCTAAATCTATACCCATTTTTTAAATGGAACCTTACTTTTTCAGGCTATACCTGAAAAATTTCTTTAGCATCATTCCTTGAACAAATAGACAATTTAAAAATCTCCAGAAATTGTACCGACAATCAAATATTTAAGAGTGCCATTAATTATTTTCCAATTGCACTGGTATCAAAATATTATACGTCAAATCCCTAGTTGGCCCGAGTTAATAGAACTTTTGAAAAAAAAACTGCTACATTTGATAACGATTATGAAATTCTATCTCAAATTCGTACACGTTAAGTCCCTAATGAAAATGTGCGGACATTGGATAAAATGCATGATGAAATCGAAATTTTAACATAATCAATCCGCAATTTGAACGTTTAGAATTCTGAGCATTAAGCTCTTAAAAAAATTGGTTCAATCACTCAACTTAAAGATCTTTGTAAAATTTCGTTCAGAAAAATATCCCTCAGCAAAATCACAACCAAAATCTTCCCAGCAAAATGTATTACCGTAACGATTCTTCTCGCAATCCCAATCATTTTTTGTTCCCCATATCAAAAACTGAAGAAACCCCCCATTCTTATTACAAAAGTTGAAAAGATTATCATAATTATAGTAATTGTACGGAACACTGAAATATGGTTGTGGAAATCTCAATGCATATAAAAATAAATGTCCACGTTGTAATGTTTCAGAAACCACCAAAGAGACGCCTTTGCCCAGTGTGCACATGTTCCCAAATCACCCAGCTCCACGAAATTACCATCATCATACAAATTAAACTCAAAATCTACTGTACAGTTACCGTCACTATGCAAAAATACAGATTATGCCTCTATTAAGATATCTCCAACAACAACTTCTATATCCTAACTGAAATAGTGTCGTATGGTCCCACTTGAATAGTCCAACTGGTTAAAAACCATTTATGGTGTTCATCATCTTAATTCTGCATCTGTAAAACTTAAAACTAAAAACCTTTTGATAACTGCTCACATATACCGATCTCTATAGTGTCATTTTTCTGTCTATGCATTGTTGGACACTAGTTTTAATTCCCCTCTCATTAATTCTACAGGTTTACAATGATTAAGAAAACAAAACTATTTTAAAGTAATACCTCACAATATCTGTATGATTATTGCTGGTTCTGTCCAAGTAGAGATAACTGGATCCATTAAATTAAAAATCCATACAGATCTCTTGAACGTGAAGTTGAATTTTTAATCGCACCTACTCTAGTGTATTCTTTTCTTTTAGCAGTTAATTTTTTTCACCTTTTTAACTTATCGCTCAATTTCTTAGATTTTACTTGAAAAAGATTGAGCCTCCTTGGGAATTGCAAATAAAATTTCTATTACTGAACAACAAACCATCTTGTTAGAAAAAACTATGAATAAATTTCGTAAACTATCCACTTCTGAGCTAGGTTGTGTTGCAACTGTATCTCATGAAATTTTAACTGCCAAAGCTAAACCATTTAAACAACATCAATATCCCTTTTCCCCTGCGTTACAAAAACGTCTATGTGCCGAAATTGATAAAATGATCCATCATCATTAGGTCTTCAGTCCTGGAACTGGTTAGACGTGTACCCTCATTGTTTCCTATTCTGAACTAACCTACACATTTCCCTAAACTTTGCACAGTCTGCATCTAACACTATCTGCGTGCAAAAGTCTGATCTCGGTCTACCTCTACTTCTTTCTTCCTATCTCTGCTTGTAATATATCCTGTAATATTCCTCAAAAATGCCTTAGAACGTATCCTGCCCTTCTATTTCTCCAATTTTTTTTCCCACAGATAGCTTTATTCCTCTACTATTTCTATAACTTATTTGTTATTAACCTTGTATGTATGTGCTATCATCCTTATACATCTGAAGCACAACATTCCAGAAGGCCTCTATCTCTTTCTGTCTGCTTTTCCTACTGCCCCTATTTCATAGACATACTGTGCTGTGTTTCACACATATGCTTTGAACAATTTTCTTCTTGTCTCTGTTTGTTATCTTTCAACATACCCGCTGTTCTTTCTTGTTAGATGCAGTTTGGCCACCTTCTATTGTTTTACAGTTATATCCCCATTACTCAGTGGTATGTGAAGGGGGGCGGCTCCATTGCGTATTTGGCATGTATCTGACTAATACGCCCAAGATTCTGGGTTCGAATCCCAACACAATCTGCTTGAAAAATGTTACGCGAGCATTTTTCACAAAAATACACCTTCGTTCGGATAAGAGGTAAAATGGAGGTCCCGTGTGTGAGTGTTGTCACGCACATTAAAGATCCCCACCTTGCTTGGAACAGCAAGGGTTCGGCAAAATTCCAAATTTTCCAGGTAAAAAAACTCACTTCCTGACCAATGTAGTACCTTCGGGTGGAGCATTGGAAAATCACATGTAAGGTGTGTGAAAGGGAGTAAGCAGCCTGTGGCTGCCAAGTTCCTCCAGCACTTGAACATTTGTCGAATTAATAGCTTTTCCAATATATCATTTTGCATAATCAACATTAGTTAAAAATATTTCACAACCAACACCTATAATTGTTTATAATAACCTTCAGATTTAAGTGCAATTATTTTTTTCGTCATTAAGTTTTCTGTTTTGAAACTAGTTGGACGCGTATCTTTATTTATTTCTGTTATGAGCTAGCTTACGCCGTTTCCTGAAATTCCCAAAGCCTAGATACACTACATGTGATTTTCCAATACTCCACCCGAAGGTACTACATTGGCCAGGAAGCGAGTTATTTTTACCTGGAAAATTTGGAATTTTGCCGAACCCTTGCTGTACCAAGCAAGGTAGGGATCTTTAACGTGCGTGACAACACTCACACACGGGACCTCCAGTTTACCTCTCATCCGAACGAGGATGTATTTTTGTGCAAAATGCTCGACTAACATTTTTCAAGTGGACCGTGTCGGGATTCGAACCCGGGAAAGCCTAAATACAGCTCGGTTCCCCTTCTGTTGTTTCCTAATTATATGCCCTATTTCGACAAGATTCAGTGGCATGTGAAGGGGGTTAAGCAGCTTGTGGCTGCCAAGGATCCCTCAACACTTAGACATTTGCCAAATTAATAGTTTTCCAGTAAATACTTTCGTACAATTAACATTAGTTGAGAACATTGCAAGACCAATACCTGTAGTTGTTAATAATAATCATCAGGTTTAAATACATTTATTTTTTTCGTCATTAGTTTTTCCATCTTGGAACTGGTTGGAAGCGTACCTCCATTGATTTCTCTTCTGAGTTAGCCTAAACATTTCCCCGAAATTCCCACATCCTACATCTTTCACTATCTGTGTGCAGTAGTCTAACCTAGGTCTACCTCTACTTCTGTTTTTTCCTATCTCTGCTTCAAATTCATTCCACACTATTCCCTCGTCTTAGTATGTGACCTATAATCCTATCTCTCCTATTTTTTACTGTTTTCCACATATTTCTTTCTTCCCCTACCATTTCTAGTACCTCTTTGTTCTTAACTTTGTCCATCCATGACATCTTCATCATATGTCTGTAGCACCACATTTCAAAAGCTTCTATCTTTTTCTTATCGGCTTCTCCTACTGTCCAGGCTTCGCAGTCGTGCAGTGCTGTGCTCCACACATATGTTTTAAGCAATCTTTTCCTTGTTTCTATGTTTGTTGCCTATGAACAGAGTAGTTGCTTTTTCTTGTTAAATGTAGTACAACCGTATGCTAATCTTTGTTTTATGATTCAGTCTGGAGGTATTTTCCGCAGTTCTTCTCCTTGAAGCAGCCCCATTTTATTAGTTAAGAAAAGAACAGATTACAGTGTATTTCGATGGTCGAAAGTTAAACTCTGTTAAATCCCTGATAGTTATCCTCTACCACGCACCGACTCCATTTTAAGTAGGTTGCATAATGCTAAATTCATATCTTCCATGGATCTTACACATACTTTTTATCAAATACCTATGGAACAATCCTCTCATCAAAAAACTGCATTTTGTGTACCTGGCAAAGGCTTATATGAATTTATCTTCTTACCTTTTGGTTTATCTATCCCCCAACAGTTCAACGTACTATGGATAGCACACAGAATCAAATTTTGCATCAAGAACGTGCCTTTGTATACCTCGATGATATTTTAGTCGTCTTTAATACCTTTGAAGAACATTTTGTAACTTTAAATGAAGTAGCTGATTGTTTAAATAATGTTGGTTTTAAAATTAACTGGTAAAAATGTAATTAGGTAAATTTTTGAATTTTTAATACGTTCTTGGTTGCATATGGAAAACAACATGCAATTTGTTATTTTCTAGTTTAGTTCAATTACAAGGCTAAGTTCATATTTTGTATCCATAATCATGTAGTAAACAATTCAGCTGTTTTAAAACTTGGTTTGTAAAGTCATAAATAGCAATGTAATCTTTCAAAAGTCCATGTAAACACCATATTGTTCACAAAATAGGTTTTCAACTTGTTTCATACACACTGGGCATAGGCATAAAACATTTGTTCTGATAAGATTTCCCCCAGTTGAATTGCCTATACAAGTAATTTTCTTAATGTGCTCCCTTCAAATCATCTTCGAGTCAAGCAAGTTGGGAAGTCATTGATGCAAAAATCCGTATGGCCAATAAAGATCCGTATGGCCCATAAAAATCCATATGGCTAACAAAAGTCGAGATGGCAAGATTTTATGGTCAAAAATGTAAGTCGCAAAAATCTAGTAGGACAACAATAAAATCCTGTAGAACCAACAAAATTATGTAAAACTAGCAAAATGCTATAGAACCAAGGAACACCTACTAGTCCATACATACCCTCAACCCGACCAATATCGTTAATCATACTCGAGCTCATCCATCACGTACTACGACATCTCTCTGGGGTTATTGTCTTTGTCACTGTAAGCAATCAGCTGGAATCTGTGCCTAATCAATCTAAGCGTAGCAGCCAGTGGCCGTTGCTTAAGGGTGAATGATTCTTGCATGATAACAAAAGGATTTTTTTATTTTACAAACCCCCTCTCCAACAATGGCTAAGTTTCGATTCACAAAAATCTCCATCATTACAGTCTGTAAGACCCGGCACCCAGTCGGTCCAAATTATAATTCTTTTGTTGATTTTATAATATTTTTTTACTTAGAATGTATATTTTCTTGAAAGTAATAATTGCTCTAAATTTGGTATATTTGAAATTCTTACTAATAACTATTTTAAGACTTGAATTACAGTTTCTGAATAAATTTGTACGTGATTATCAGACCTGATGCTCATATAAATCCAAAAAATGAAATTTCTGTAACTAATAATTTTTATATGACTAACACATGTGAAATTATTTATTGCTTTTTATAATTATCATTGGATAAGAAGTTTTTGTTATTTAACAGATACCTTCTGATTTTAATGTTCAATTTTTTAGAAAGGATAAATTTAAAATTTTAAACTGATCTACTCCGATAGGGTTTCTGTAACTATCTTAAAATCATACCATTTTACTACTTGCTAGATATAGTAGCGCCCAACTTCACTTTATTTTGTTTTCTGTTTTACAAAGAATATTTCAACCCTACCTTTTTCATGATCTCCCTTGGAGTAATAGCCAAGCTAGCCGTCAGCACAGCAGGTTTTTATAGTTCCATCTTGTAAAAGTCAAAGTTCCTTGAAAGTTCCAAATTGTTGTTTTATCTTCTTCCTAGGGGCAAGATAGCAAAACGCGTTCTCCAAATAATTGACGTTCACCACATTTAAAAAATTAAAACTGCAATGCTAAAATTATTTAAAAATCCTGTTTGAGTATTCTAAAACCAAAAACCTCTGATATTATTTGATAATTTTATTGAATATGAATGTTATAGTGTTGTTATGATATAAACTATGTATTTCTCAAAAATGAAATAGACGTCTTACATTGGCAATTTTCAGCCTTGTAATTTAAGAGTTGCGTATGTTAAAATATTTTTTTAGGAAATGCATCTAATTGATTGAGACACGATCTACCCTATATTTATCCACGAATTTTGATTATCATAATTAAGTCTTCAGTCCTGTAACTGGTTAGCCACTTACCTCCATTGTTTCCTATTCTGAGCTAACCTACACATTTCACTGAAATTCCCAGTCTGTATCTTTCACTATCTGCGTGCAATAGTCTGATCGAGATCTACATCTATCTCTCGTTTTTTCTATAACAGCTTGTAATATAGCCCGCACTATTCTCCAAAAATGTCTTAGATTGTATCCTGCTCTTCTATTTCTCCTATTTTTTTATTTTCCACAGATATTTTTATTCCCCTACTATTTTTATAAGAATTAAAAACTAAAGGGTTTTCTGTGCCTGCTTTTCAAAATAAATTAATACTTGTTAGATACAGTGGTGTCCAACTTAAAATTACATTTTCTTTTATTCAGCCTCAACCCACCACTAACTCTCCCTTGGAGTAATAGCCAAGTTAGCCGAAGGCATATAGTTTTTTTTACTTGCTATCTTTAAAGTATAAAACTATAGCGTTCTTCACTGCTTTTATGTGTTTAGTAATAAATCATTAATTTTACTGCGGTGATCCACTTTTCGGATCGCACGCCTTACCTGTCATTTTACAGAAATCTAACAATTTGTCCTTTTCGACTTCATCAACGATGCAGACAAGATGTTAGCCAATTTTATTGGAACAATCAATTATTAAATAACATTTATTGATGTGATATTAGTTTTATTTTGTTTTATATAACTTTCGCATGCTTACTTGTAGTGGCACCGAAGATGGCTAATGCCAAAAGCGCTCTGCTGTAATTTTTATAAAGATTTTTTAAATATTACATTATTTTACACGAGAATACTCTCTTTTGGATTTTATTTAGTTAAAATTGTGTCCTGAAAAACCCATACTTCAAAAACCCAAGCTAGGTTAGGTCATATTGGGCAATATAAGTTGCACTATTCCAGGTTGACCTGTTTCATGCAATTTTGCTCAAAACATTTCTACTTTCGACCTATCCAGATTCTGAAACTTGAAGAAATTACACTTTATAGCCCATTTTTCAAAAGAAGAGCAGGAATTCAATGCTCATTTTGTTTTCATCTTTCAAAGGAATTCTGAAGGGAGGTTTACGGTCTCCATTCCTCTGTGGGATTCTCTTGAAAAATTGAGAGATTCTAAAGCGAGAGCATTGCAGCGATTTTATCAGTTTGAACACAAAGTTCAATAAATTCTAATCTTAAGAGTATGTACATTGACTTAATGAATGAATACGAATCAATGACTCACATCTATCAAAAGATAGTCCAATATCAAAAGTTGAATATTTTACGCTGCATCATTGTCTGTGAAATGGGAAAAATACTACTACTAAATTAAGTTAATGGTTCTTTTCCTTCATCTTCAGATACCTCTGTTAATGATCTTAAAATGGTGGGACCTGTTGTACAAAATGATTTGCTTTAAATATTATTGAGGTTTTGTCAACATTCTTGCGATGTTTCATCAGATATTGCCAAATTGAAACTTGATAAATCCTGATAAGAAATGTCTTCAGCAAATTCTATGATGCAATACCCCTAACGAATCTCTGCATTCTTATGAATTAAATATCTGAACATATGGTACCATTGTTGCATCATTTCTAGCTACAAGGTGCATAATTCAACTTTCTATCAAAATGCAAATAAGTTTGGGTTAGCATCAAAATTAATTCGTTGTAATTTATATGTCGATGCCTTATTAATGGTTCCAAATCCATTTCTGAGCGCTCTACTACTTGTCAGCAAATTATTTCCATTTTAAACAAGGGTTTTTTCCTTAAGAAAACATGTTTCAAACGAACCCAGGGTGCTGCAAAATATTCAAAATTCTAATTTGTCAATTGTTCTACCAATTGGTTTAAAACAAAGTGCCAAAACTTTAGGTTTGCTTTGGTGTTCAGAATCAGACACTTTATCTTATGAAACAAATGTAATTTTTTCTCAAAAGATTATAACTAAGCGTACTATACTTTCTACTATATCAGAAGTGTACAATCTTCTTGGCCTTCAGAGTGCTTCTGCTATCATATTTAAAGTTTTTAATGCAAAGATTATGGTTTGGAAAAGTAAGCTGGAATCAAACCATTTCGTTATAATTGTGGACAGAATAGTATGCCTTTAAAAGTGAATTACCAGAGTTTAGTAATCTTAAAATTCAGCATCACACAAAATCATAAAATTTTGTAAATATTGAATTACATAGGTTTCCAGATTCGTCTGAAAGAGCATATGGTGCGTAAATTTATTTACGCTTTGTTGATCAGCATAGCTCTATATCAGTGCAACTGCTATCCGTTAAAGCTAAAGTAGTGTCTCTCAAAACTGTCACTTATTACTCATTACTACTTTACCAGTTTAGTGTCAATTATTACAATAACCCCAGTGTAATTTATTACACCCCAAATTCTGTTGCAATTATTACTGTCAAACAGGTGTAACTAACAATTGAAAATAAGCCAAAGGCGTATATGCTTAATAGCTGGTGCCAGATACCAGTTTGCTCTTCTTCAGGTAGATAGGCGAAGTAGGAATCAGTTTACTATGTTTAACCCCACATTTTGGCAGCAAAGTGCATTGACCTACACTTTTAGGAAACACAAGATAATATTTATTAAAGTAATTGGATCGGTAAAGGATGCAAAAGGAACACTTTGCCTGAATCAATGCGCAGCCACGTTTTATACCTTGATATTGTTCAGTAACAAGTAATCGAGTACTTTGTTTTAAAATGTATCATTCCCATGAACTTGTTGGTGTCTGCACCACACACTGCTTCTCATTGTCTTTAGTTTTAGCACATAGCAATTGTGCTGATACAGAGCCGTGCTGATCAACCAACTATAAATAAATACATGCACCATGTACTCACTGCTGAATCGGGAAACCCATGTAATTAATATTTACAAAATTTTATTAATTTTGTGTGATGATGAATTTTACGATTACTAAATTTAGGTAATTCACTTTTCAATGCATACCATTCTGTCCATAGTTATAACAAAAGGGCTTGATTCCAATTTACTTTGTTCAAGACGTGAGAAAATGCGTGTTTATCCGAATACAAATATTTTATGGGTTCTTCACCTCTAGTTAATGAGATGTTATAGCCACAATTTTTTATGCGTACTAACAATAATTATGATGGGAAAATAAAGTTTCCCTTTCATATTACAAAAATACCCTGTTTCTAATATTAAAATGAAAGCTTTGTGCGCCACAGGCGTACTCGTCCAAATCTAGAGTTGTGTGGCACTCTAATCTTAATACGCTTATTAACAAAGGTTCTTAATTTTATTACTGTAGCACTTAATGCAATATATTGCTGGACCAATTCCACAGTGGTACTTACTCTGTTGGTTGCTAACATCGCCACACCAATCAAAATCATTTGTAGCCAATCAGGTATCGAAAATTCAGTCTAAGACAAACATGTTTAATTGGTTTCTAATTGGTTCTCTACAGAACCCAGCTAATTTGTTATCTCGAGGCATCGACCTTATGTTATTAAAGACATCAATATTTTGGTGGCATGGTTCATCTTTACTCAACCAAATTTCTATGATTTGGCTATTACAACAGGAAACATTACAAGAAGTTCCATAAAGTAAGAAAAGTTAATCTTTCTATGATTTCTATCAAAAGTGAATCCCTTCCTTTCATAAAATTTTCAAATTTAGTTAGACTTATAAGGAGCATCGCATATTACTTTCTATTCCTTTGTAACTGCTATAAAAGATATGAGGTTTCCAGCAGTGGAATTTCACTCACCAATTCAGATTTAACATATTCCAAAATTTTCTAATAAAACAAGTTCAAAGGGAGTGGTTCGCTCTCGAGCTATCTTCTTTAAGGTCAAACGCATCTAACGCATATATCACAAAAAAATTCTTAGCTTACATCCATTTTTGGATAACACTAATATAATTCGTGTTGGTGATAGATTAAGAGAAATTCTGACTGACTTTAACAAAAAACATCTAATTATATTGTCTTTGGATCGATCATCATTTCATCAAATTGCTGTTTCATGGAGAACATTTGATGTTACTTCATGCAGATACCCAACAGCTTTTGTCTCTTGTTCCGAAGTGGTACTGGCCCATATTTGGGAAGAATACTGCAAAACTTACATGCATTGTAGTTTGGGCAAAACCTACAAATTTTAATCCTGCGATGGGCTATTTTCCTGCAAATCAAGTTCGCCCTTCTTATCCATTTGAAGTCACCAGTGTAGATTATGATAATCTATGTACAATTAAGATAAAGCTTGGCCAAAATGGCAAATATGCAAAAGTGTTATGTCTGTCTATTCATATGTTTAAGTGCCAAGGCTATATACTTGAAGGTGGTTACCGATTTTAATACCAATTTGTTCCTTGCTACGCTAAAGCGTTTTATTTCTACACGAGGAAAGCTTACTCAGTTAATATCTGATAACGGATCTAATTTTATTGATGCAAAGAATGAGTTACAAAAACTGGCCGACTTTCTCCAACCGGAACAAAGAAGCATAATTACTGATTGTGCAAATTAAGAGATTAATTGGCATTTTATTACTGTCTATTCTCCTCACTTTGACAGATTATGGGAAGCAGGTGTAAAGTCTATGAAATGACATTTAAAGCGTGTTCTATCAAATGCTGTGTTATCTTACGAAGATTTTTACACAATGTTGATGCAAGTCGAAGCTTACTGAATGCCAGTCCTTTCACCCAGCTCTATCGATTTAACCCCACTCACTCCTGCTCAGTTCCCGATTGTAAGATATATGGTTTTGTCATTTGAGCTGCATCTCACTGCTGCAAAATCAAATAGGTTGGAGCAATTCCAACGACTTGAGCAATTGTGCCAACATTTCTTGCAACGTTCGTCATTAGAATACATTTTTCAACTCCAGCAGCGATAAAGATGGACGACAAATTCATCAATCAACCATTGAAAATGATTCATTGGTCCTCATCAAAGACAAGAATTTTCCCTTTCTTTCGTGGCAGCTTGGAAGAATATTTGAAATGCATCCCAGTGCAGACAGAACCGTTCGAGTTGTGTCAATTTGCACATCTAAAGGGAATGCATGTTTAGGATTCGTAATATCAAGTATGACATGCATTTTGAAGTTTCTAGAATAAATAAGATGTCACAGTAATTGTAAAGAAGTATGTATTTTAATTTAAATCATTATTAAATCTTGTAACAAAATAAAGTGTTTCATACAATCCCAACTACGAGCTATCTAATCCACAACACGAGTTATGACAGTATAATAAAAATCAAAGACCAGTAGGCAAAAGAAAATAATTATGACCCATATACATGTGTATGTTGATGCTACATACCTTGATTATATATATTGTAATAGTGAATAAATCTTCAAAAAGTTAGCCAAGAGCGAGTCGAGCTCGCACTATTAGGGTTCCGTACCAATACTACAGTGAGCAATCAATAAACCAAATTAAGCTATTTTTATTTTTTATGTATATTTAAATCTTATCCCAAATTTGATTGTGATAACTGAAAAATGAATATATAGTCCCAAATTGTACTGGTACATTATTAGTAAATACGTTGTCTATTACAGTGTTTAAAAATTTTTTCCAGCAATTATTACACTGTCAAAAAAAAATGCAGTTTTCCGATAATCTATGACTCAATAGCTACTATTCCTATTAAAATCAAAATTTTAGCTTTTGGAAATATAGGAAAACAGGGAGGCGTGGAAGACAGTCATTCTAGGGTGCATTTTGAACTATATCATGAAGAGTACTGGACCGAAAATTATAAAAAAATACTTTTAAAAGCCTTTTAGAATCCTCTTTCAAATGATACCTCACACGATATATTTATTAAAACTTTTTTTCTTTTGACTGAATTAACCCCCACCATTTTAATCTAAAAATTTTTTTTTATATTTTCTGATTGTCGATATGTGCGCGCCATAAAGACCTAGTATTTGCCAAATTTCAAATTTCTACGTTACATAGTTTTCGAGAAAAACCTCTGTGACAGACGAACGGACGGATACGAGAGTGATCTTATAAAGGTTCCGTTATACCTTATAAGGTACGGAACCCTAAAAAACCATGTACATTATTAAATATGGCAGGAATAATTGCTAATTAACAGTCAACTTGAAAGTAAATTAGCTCAAAAGTTAAACAGAAAAGTAAAATGCAGTGAAACCACATAAAATGTACTTCACCTTGTACAACTGAAGTAAAAGGTTTAAATAACAAATCTGAAAATAATAGATAAATAATAATAGAAGTGTTTCTCACTTTCACCAAAGGAATTTTAAAAGCTATTTTAATCAATTTGTGGTTAGAGCTGTATGTTAGAAATACACATATCACCAAACTATGAAGATAATTAATTAGTTTTAAATTATAGTGCAATTATGTTTAGCGTTTACAAAATAACTACATTAATAGAATTAATGTAAAACTAACATTAAATTGTTTATTATAACAACACTTTTTCAAAGGGTTTGACATATTCACTCGCGTAATCATGCAACTCCTTTAATAAGATAAAACAAGTATAAGACATGTAACGGCTTTATACACAGACACAATCAATATAACTACGTCACTTTCAACCAAAACTAATTATTATTATCGACATTGAATGAGCTTGTATAATACAAATACAAGAGTAAACAAATAATATACAGGGTGTCCGGAAAATACGTGTACAACGTAAGAACAGAGATTCTTTGGCTCGAAATAGATCGATTTGAGCCAACTTACCTATTATACAAGTTGCTTCATTTAGCCGCTAGAGGGCTTCAAAAATCGTAAAAATATTTGATATTTTAAAATAACTCAAAAACGCGTCAATAGATTTTGACCATTTTTGGGGTGCGAGTTTCTACTTTTAATTGACATCTTTTGGTGGTGTACGCAATAATTTTAAAAGCATACGAGTGTCCCAAAAATGATGTATTGTATAAATATCCGACCATTACCTTTTTCCTGTTTATGCAATGACTACCAATTTTTTTTTATGAGTAGCCGACTTAATTTGAAAACTTTTTTGTCTCGTAAAATTTTGATTAGACGAGCGGTTTGACAGAAAAAAAAAATTTCAAATGTCTGCATACTTTCGTCATCATTGCTGCATCAAGTATAAAACGGGGCAAATCAAAAAGCATAGTTTAGTAGTTAGCTTTGCTTTTCATTTGTTATTTAATTTGACTGTCATTTAACCTCAGTTTACCTGTCAAGTCGTGAATTACAGCTTAATTCAATAAAAGTTTGCATCTTTCATCTTACATTATGAGTGCTTACACATACAACGAACAGGTGGATATGCTTTTGGTTTTCGGATTTTGTCAAGGCCATGGTCGTGAAAGTGTCAGAGTCTATAGGGAAAGATTTCCTAATCGCCGAATCCCAAACCACCAAACATTCGCAAATATTGAAAGACGTCTTCGTGAAAATGGTAGCTTTCAATCAAGAAATGCGGATCGAGGACGTCAACGTACCACAAGAACTGCGGATCTGGAGGAACAAATTTTGGATAGAGTTGAAGAAGACCCAAAAATAAGCACCATATGCTTAGGACTTGAACTACAAGTTCCTAAAAGTATTGTTCATGATGTTTTAAAGGAACAGTTATTACACCCATACCACGATCAACAGATACAAGACCTTTTGCCTATCGATCCTGAGAGGCGTCTAGCTTTCTGTCAATTTATTCCAGATCAGAGAATTCAAAATGCAAATTTCAGTCGCAAAATTTTATTTACAGACGAAGCTTCTTTTACAAGATCTGGTATTACTAACATACATAATGAACATGTTTATGCTGTAGAAAATTCTCATGCAACTAAAGTGACTTACTATCAACATGAATTTAAGATTAATGTCTGGGCTGGAGTTATTGATAATTTTATTATCGGTCCTGTTGTGATACCAAATCGACAAAACGGAGACAAGTTTCCTCAGCTTTCTACAACAAACATTGCCGAATTTATTGGAAGATCTGCCATTGTTACTTCGCCAAGACATGTGGTTCATGCACGATGGTGCTCCTCCCCACTTTACTCTAGCTGTTCGACAACATTTACACGAAAAATATCCGGATCGATGGATCGGAAGGGGATATGATGCTCCTACAAATTGGCCAGCACAATCGCCGGACTTGACGTCCTGTGATTATTTTTTGTGGGGTACCTTAAAATCTAAGGTTTATTCGTCTCCACTTGATAGCGAAGTAGAATTGTATAGACGAATTTTAAATGCAGCCAACTCTTTAAAAAAGAATGCACAAACAATGCAGAGGATTCAGTTAAACTTCTTACGAAGAGTTAATTTGTGCATTGAAGAAAATGGCGGCCATTTTGAAAATTTATTGTAATGGTCCAACATTTGTACCGCGTGTTAATTTTCAATGAAAATAATAAAAAATAAACAAAACAATGAAATAAAAATAAAAAACAGACATTTGAAATTATTTTTTTCTGTCAAACCGCTCGTCTAATCAAAATTTTACAAGAGACAAAAAAGTTTCCAAATCAAGTCAGCTACTCGTAAAAAAAAATTAGTAGTCATTGCATAAACAGGAAAAAGGTAATAGTCAGATATTTATACAATATATCATTTTTGGGACACTCGTATGCTTTTAAAATTATTGCGTACACCACCAAAAGATGTCAATTAAAAGTAGAAACTCGCACCCCAAAAATGGTCAAAATCTATTGATGCGTTTGAGTTATTTTAAAATATCAAATATTTTTCACGATTTTTGAAGCCCTCTAGCGGCTAAATGAAGCAACTTGTATAATAGGTAAGTTGGCTCAAATCGATCTATTTCGAGCCAAAGAATCTCTGTTCTTACGTTGTACACGTATTTTCCGGACACCCTGTATAACATGACATAGATCACGTCTGAATCTAATGGTTGTCTTGCTTTAATCCATCATTGTTTAACTTCGAATGCTAGATTCTGTGCTATAAAATATCCCTTCCGTCTGCTGACAAATTCCGCATGGGCAAATCTAAAGGGTCTAGCTTACCTTTTAACAAATATTAGGGGTTATTCCACATACATGAATTTTCAACAAATTTTTAAAACTCATTCCTTTCTCATTAAGAAGTCTGATACTGTTTTTCTGAATAATGGATATTTTAAAAATTACTTTTTAAAAAGTCACACAGCAAATAATAATATTACATAACAAACTTGTGAACTTTAATAAATACCGTTTATTCTAGATAAACACCGCTAGAACTCTAATTCTAGAATTATATAACATTAAAAATGACAACAACGGTCTTACTACAATATTTAAACAAATAAATGTACTCAAAAAGTATTACAGCAAAATGATTATTATTTTGTTTACTTATTTAACGGAACACCTTTATAATCATTAAACAAAGTATACATAATGTAGTTAAATATAAAATAAAAAAATATAAAAACTAGCAGCCTATAAAGAAGATAGAAAACGTAATATACAGCATTAGTTAAAAGTATGGAGACAGCGATTTATTGTTGTAAATATTCATTTTAGGAAATTATGTTCAATACAAGAGTTTTTTATGAAATTTTTGAGAATACCTGAATGTTTTTTTTCTTCAATTGTTTTTGAGTTACGCCTGTCTGCATAATTTTTTAAATGGGAACCTGCTAATTTTACTCTACTAATCGACAGAGCATTTTTTCTATTTACAACAGTAATTTTGTTTTTTTTAAAACTATTTTAATAGGATTTTTACAGGAAAACACTGGTTCAAGTATTTACAAATAGTAGGTACATCTAAAATAGACAAAAGCAATGCGAAAAACAAACTCGAGCGAGGTAACTTTACCAGTGGTTATTGGTTACGTCAAATACATTTGTGCAGTTTATTGCTGTTAATATTAGCAATAGCGAGTTTAAGTAAACCTGAAAGAATTGAAATACTTATAATGCTGGGTTATGGAGATAGACGCAGAAACTTACAAGACGTTTGTAATTTATTTAATGATACGCATCCAAATAGAGATTCAATTTCTAAATCTGTTGTTGGTAAAACTTTAAAATGCTTTGAACAAATGGGTAGTGTTAAAGATTTGCCAAGAAGTGGTAGACCTAGAACAGCGAAAACCAATGATAAGAAACTGGATGTTTTATTGGCTGTTTCTGAAGATCCCCATTTATCAACCAACCAATTAGCGGCCAATCTCAATATTTCACAGTCGTCGGTCGTTTCAATGTTGAAAAGTGAAAAGTATAAACCTTATAAGGCACACCTTGTACACGAGTGGACGGAAAATGATTTTGATAGGAAACTACAAGTTTGTGAAGAAATGTCAAATATTTGTAATAATAATGAAAATTTTGTCAACAATATTCTTTTCTCGACAAAGCTACTTTTTGCCTTAGCGGTGAAGTAAACAACTGCAGATACTAGTAATCTGAAAATCCGTTTTGGTTTTTGGAGCACCATAAGCAGTATCCCCAAAAGGTAAATATTTGGGGTTGGTATTTTAGGAAGTCATATTATCAGTCCCTTTTTCATCAATGGCAATTTAACTTCGGCTCTGTATTTGCAGTTATTGTAAAATGAAATTATACCTGCTTGTGCTATGCTCTATCCACATGAAAACAACAAATAGCCTCCTAATAACAGAATCTGGTTCCAGCCAGATGGGGCCCCACCACATTATGGTTTAAATGTTCGTCAATATCTGAATAACGTTTTTCTAAACAGATGGATTGAGAGACGAGGGAACATTGACTGGTCAGCCCGTTTGCCTAATTTAAGTTCTTTAAATCTTTTTCTTTAGGGATACATAACAAACAAAGTTTTCAAAGATACCGATGACATCGAAGATTTAAAAATCCGAATTACCAGAACGATACAAGAAATTCCCCGTGAATTTTTAGAGAATTCTCTTCTGGGTTTTGTAAGTCAATTGGGTCACTGTCAAATTACAAATGGAGGACAATTTGTACACTTAATTTAATTTACTTAGTTACTAAGTTGTTTTTAATGACAAAATTGTGACCGATAACTTTATTGCAAATAATTTTACCTATCTTAGATGTACCAACTATTTGTAAATACTGAACCAGTGTTTTCTTGTAAAAATCCTATTAAAATAGATTTAAAAAACAAAATACTGTTGTAAAACAAAAAATGCTCTATCGAGTAGTAGAGTAAAATTAGCAGGTTTCTATTTTAAAAAATTATGCAGATAGGCCTAACTGAAAAACAATTGAAAAAAAAAATTTCAAGTATGCTCAAATGTATATAAAAATTTCATAAAAAAACTTTTGTATTGAACATAATTTCCTAAAATGAATATTAACGACAATAAATCATGGTCTCAATACTTTTAACTAATCCAATATAACTATAAATATAAAATTTAAAATTGTGCAAATATACAAATGTATAAAGTGCATGAAAGTATATGAGAATCTAAACTGTAACAATATTTTGACAGCAATTTCATACATTCGGTAATACCAAAATGGTGTCTCAGTTGTGTTGTAAACTTTAGGCATGACACCGCTGTTAAATCAATGTTACTACTACTACTACAATTAATACTCCAATTTCTTGAAATTCTACAGAGAGGAGAATGGAACAATTAATTTGAAGAATGTGATTCAGTATAAAAGAGATATTACTTCTAGTCGTATTATCGATAATGAAAGAGATTAATTTGACTAAATAAGGGTAATAAATGTCACCATTAAAAATTTTACAAATGAAACGGTAGTCATGAAATTCTCTTGGCATTGCTAGCCCAGTCATATGTACCCATTGTTCAATTAAAGTGTAATTAATTTGAAAATTGTTTACATCAAGACATAGTTGTAGCTCAAATGCACAAAATCTTTAATACATTCTATGAACAGAATTAATATAATTGCTGTCCATTTCACAGTACAGAGACCATACAACTGATGCATACACAAGACCTGGTCTTGCCAAGGAACAATATAGAATTTTAAAAGATTCCATTGACAGATCCTTACTGTTCCTGATAATAAAACCCAAATTTCGGGAAGTTTTAACTATGTTAATGTAAAGACCTTTGAATATTAATTTGATCTAATAGAACTCTAAGGTCCCTAACTTCATACACCATGCAATTTGTCTAGAAACTACTTTATTGAGTAGTTTAGGTATGTGTGATTGTTTTGCAGTCCCTCTATAATTGGCTATATTATCTCTTGATACATTATTATGTATCGAGACAATATACGAAGTTTCCAATAATCGGAAATACACAAAATAGTAATAATAAATTAAAAATAATAAGTAAAAGTTATGATATTGAGAAAACGATATTCGTTAAAACAAAGGCTGGAATACCATCAGGACCAAAAGAAAGTGAAACTTTAAACTACTAATGTTATTTACAATGTTTTTGGCATTGATTGAGAATTTATTTAGTTCACATTAGGCATGAATTTAGTACAGGTATAGAATCACTGATTTGGTTTCCGGCAGGTATGTGCTACATGTTTGTAATTTAATAACCGTTTACTTAACACTGTAAAATTACATGAAATGTTCAAAAATTCCTCCCTTTTCTTAAACGCACGTTAAAGTTCGCTTAAGAACACCTCTTGTAACATTTGAAATACTTTTACCATCAACTGAATTAATAGATAAACGAATACTGTTTTCTAATTCTGCTGCATTGGCGTATCTTCATCAAAAGGGTTATTTTTCACATTGCCCCAAAAGAAAACGAGGTGGCCACTTTATAGGACCATTTGTTCCCATGCAGAGGTCTTTAAAAAATCTTTGCATCATTGCGCCAACTTTACAATAATTATGAGCAGAGGCCCCATCTTGCTGGAAGTGAATGGATTGGCGATCTTCTGCATTAGCATCCTCTAGGTATTCTTCCAAAAGGTTTACAATCAAGTTCATATATATATATATATATATATATATATATATATATATATATATATATATATATATATATTGTCCCAGCAAGCACGCAACAATAAAACAAAGGAACAATGACTTTACTACCAATCAAACCACACCATATATTTAAACTGAACTTTATTTGTGAATGGGATGAAGTCAACAGTGAATTTTCGCAAGACCAGTAATGCACGTTTTTACAATTAAACATTCCAGAATTCAAAAAATTTGATTCGTAGCTCCAAATTATATTTTTTACAGGGCCGTAATTTTTTTCTACATGAAGCAATTAACCAACAGCAAAAAATAAGTCGTCTATCCTCATCTCCAAGTACTAAAGTTTGCTTAGGACGATATTTATAAGGAATAAATTTGTTTCCTTAATATTCTGTAAATGACTGTCAAAGATAAGTTACTATCTTTTACCAAATCTCTGGTAGAATCATTTGGAAATGCTTCAAAATAAGCTTATACATTTGTTTCAACGTTTTCACTAATTATAAATCTCTTCCTAGCTCTTTTCTTCCTAAACAAATTTTTATTTTCTCTAAATCTTCTGTACAAAATTAAAAAATATCTTCAGTCTGGAGTGTTTTGATTAAGAAAATCTTTGCGATAGTATTCTAATGCTTTTGTACTCTTTTTCCTATTTATGGTAAAAGTTTCCAACATATTACACTTTTCATCTTAAGTATTTTAACAGTGTCATTAATATTTCTTAAAGTCGACTACTATAACTAGACACAGGAAATGACAGAAACTTGTCAAACACATGAAGTCTGCTCAGGAATTTATGGCTACCTTGATTAAATTACAAACTTTATCTTAAGGATTTTGATATGAGTGTATACTAGTTTGTGTTGAGAATTTATTTCTCTTCAAGAGGGATGTAGGATGTGTATAATATTTGTGTAGTAGCAGTGTACATGTGCATATGCATATACACATATACACAAATATTAAACACATCCTACAATAATTAAAGAAACAAAATGGTGAAGAATGACACATTAATCAAGAAATGACACCTGACAAGTCAATATTTTGCCTATAAATCTAAACATTTTCAAATTTTAATATCATGTACTACATCATTTTCCACTAATCTCAATTGTAAGAAGTTTTATTTTTACTTTACTTTATTTGTACCATTCAAATGTTGCAATTATAGTTAAGCCTTTGACAAACCATAGACGCATGCGAAAATTTAGGCATTAAAAAGAGTAATCTTACCATCACATGACCTAAAACCCACAAAAACTATATCTTAATTACATTAAAGGTCGTAAACAATTAAAGTTATATATATATATATATATATATATATATATATATATATATATTACTCATATTTAGACCAGGGTAGAAAATTAAATAATCAAATCAAATAATTTTAATTACCGTGTATAAGGAATTTCATTAAATAATACGCTTTATTAAAACCTTGAAGCATAAATAAACTCGGTCGTTTCAGTAAAAATAAGAAATTTAAATTATCTATAAGACGCTTTACATCAAAAGAAGCAGTATTGAAAAGCGCAGTGGATAATTTAATTATTCCTAAACAAATGGAAATTACGTGCAAAGTTTATATTAATTAACCCTAGTTTAAGTAACCGGTAGTAAAACAAAGGGTACATATAATAATTAATATTTAAGGTGTATTCGCTAAAAAATGAAAAGGATGGAAATCAATTTTAATTGGAGTTAATTAAACCGTTAATAACATATAATAAGCATAAAAGGCTTGTGAAAACCCAATAATAGTCAAATCGTAGGAAGGTTATTTAAAATGTTACGTTTGAACACCCCTGCGTGTTTTTAAAAGGCAATTTCAAGTTAATTTGTTTGGATAAACATGTTGATTCTAAGGATATTGGAAACGATCAGATGCTTTAGCAGGAAATACAGAACACCTGCGTATTTTTAAAAAAAGCTCATTCTGCGTAAATTTGGCAAATAATTAATGTTTCAAAGAATCTTGGAGAAACCGGGACTTAGTATTTACGAGAATGTGCGATACGGGTTTATTAAACCCAGATAACAGTCCGCGTGGACTAAAATATAATCGATAATAAAGAATATAAATTTGCACCAATACGAACAGGTTAGAAAAGGAAAAAGAAAATGCGTCAAGCAAAGACACATATTGTAAAAGGGCGGATTTAAGCAACGTCAAGGGGTTGCGATTGGTTAAAATAGGATGCATATATCAGAGGTAGAACAACAATTTCTGTATAAAAGTAATTAGTTTTTCTCGGACAACTTTATGGGGCCGTGTTGAAATTTTCTGAGATCTCAATGGGTGAGTACTAAATTCATAAAATCGACGTGCAGGCTACAGACTGGGAACGAGAATGAGGAATTCGTTGGAATTACCCGTTTTAGGAACAAAGCGACGTGTCGGCTATTCGCTATATATACAGGCGGGAATATGTGTTTCTCTCTTAGACTCTTAGACTTTCGACGATTCGATGCGTTAAAAGCTCGTGCATCCGCGACTTCATATTAAACAGTGCATTTTAGTTTGATTAAATAATTTAAAGTGTGCTAGTATATTTTAGTGACTCAAAATAGTTGGTTATTTTACGTGCTAACATGAATGTACTTCAGTGCACTTAGATACAAGGTAATAAAAGTTTATTATCACGGTACCAATTAGTAAAATTTACAACGACAAATGTATACCCAAAAGTAGGCAGTTTTGGCGTATATTGGTAATATTGGTAAAAGGAAGTATGAATTTCTTTGCTATTTTATGGGGTGTTAATGACTAAATGGTTCAGTAAATGTGTCTGCATCCACTGAACCAGAGGCAGATATACACAGATGAGTTCGGAAAAGCCTAGAAACAACTTTAAATTAATGGTGATGGAGAACATTTTTAAAGCGTTGACAACTTGAAGCTGTAAATAGAATCCGGTTGGAATGGTGTGATTTACAAAAGGGACGATTACACTGAAGCTACGAGGACAATAACCTTCAGGTAAATTGTACTATTTTGTTTGACATTTTTGTGTGTATTGAATGACTTTATAATTGATTTACTTTAAATGGACATTAGTGGAATTTTTCTAACCATAAAAATTTAATTTTAAGATAAAATTTGCTTGTTTAAGTAAAAAGGGGTATTTTGTTTTGATGATTTTTGGAAGATGTTCCACTAGACGTGTATAAATTTATTTTTCCAGCAAGATGTCGCACCTGTACATAACGCAATATCTAGATCAAACTGTAAACCATAGATGGATGGGCACGGGGGGATGGCTACCTAGGTCACCTGAACTGACGCTTTTAGATTTTTTTCTGGGGGCATCTAAAGACGGTCGTTCATTCCAATTCACCAAATGATCTTCAATTTTTCAAAAAAAAATCAAAAGAAATGACATGACACATTGTAAAATCATAGTGTACTGTTGAAAAGTACAATAAACGCAAATTTGAAAAATCAAAACTTTAACCCGCTATTAATTAGTCAATTTTCAAGATAGAAGCTTTATAAGTCTAACTTGTTTAAAAAAATTAGTCTAATTCAAATTTGAAATCAAAAAGGATAGTTGCAATTTAAAAAAAAAGCTTGTTTTGCTGGACATGCTCGAAAAAAAGGTTAAAAATTTGAATTTGTCAAAAATAAGTGTAATATTAAGTCCTTTATGCAGTAAAAAAAGTCGAATGAAATACAAAGTCGAGCATTCGAGATATCTCGTGTTACATTATCGTTGAACACACTGTATATTTTCATTATAATAATTAGTATTTGAAAAATCAAATAATGTTACCAAGTATTTGGTAAAATACTTTTGTCTAGTAATTTGCCTAATTCTGACTGTCTAAAATTCTAAAATAAGAACAAATTTTAAAAATTCCTATTATCTATTTCACATATATTATAATCTACGCAGTCAGTCTTATGAATGATAAATCTATTCAATATGTTTTGCAGGAGAAAAAGTGCTAATGTAATGTTAAATTGGTCGACTTCAAAACAAATTTAAGCAACGTTATTTCTTAGGCCAATATTTGTAGAATCAGATTCAAATAATAAATACTTGACCTTTACACTCTTATACTCACCTTAAGAGTATGTTTCTCATACATTAATATACGAAATTTGTCTTTAGCATTACAGTTTACTGTTAAAGGAAGAATGTGCCTAATAACAAGATCTACACACATCTGAGGTCCTATATGTCCTTCTGGATCCGTTACATGATATTTGTTAGGTGCACTTCCTTTGACTGCAATTTAATATCTATAGATATTCAAACATGAATCATTAATACCTCTCACCTATAAATTTGACTGGAAAATTGTATGGATTATAAACGGTTAGTAACTGTTTATGTGTATGTTTTGCATTTAAATAGAACACTAATGATGTAGGAAAAACAAAGACTGGAATTTCACGATCATCGGTAATCTTGCCCTTGTGCATTTCACGAATATAATTTATTAATTGGGTTCTGAAGTTCTAATATTAAAATTGATAACTAGCAGCTGAGGATGACATTTAAATGTTTGTACCGTCAACGTCAAACCTTGAATTATGTTTTGAATGGCGTTTATAGATAACCTGCCTAACGTTACCCCCAATAGTGACTAAATTATCTTAGATCATTTAGAACTAGATACATACTTGAAAAATTGTGATATCCGTTTTCAGCTATAATGTAAATAATACATTGTATTTAATTTAACCAAATTTTAAAAACCAAATATTTTAGAATTCTAAATTCCGGAATTTTTGATCACTTTGTATAGAATAATATAATCAAATCTGAACCAGCGGTGTTTATCGCGTTAGGGATAAAACAAACAAACATTGAAATATGTGGTACTTTTACGCCTTAACTTGTTCGTATTTATCCAATTGTTATTTACCAGCATAGAATAATGGTATTCGTAAAGAAGTGACACTCTTGATATATTATATTGCTTTTCTTGTACCAAAAATACATGACAATCCGCCATTATTCTGTAGGTACGCAGGCAGTGGAAAATTTAAAAACGTTGGGTTAGAAATTGCTTTAAATATTTAAATTAATTATTGCATGCAAAATTGCATCCACAAAGAAATTTGGTCTTCCTAAAAACGCCGAGTGTCATCCTTGTTATTATTATTCTATGTTTACCAGTCACGTTACCTAACGGCAATCATCACCAGCCACCAATCAAAATTGCAACACAAGTACTCTTGTGGGGCTTGGTCTGACTACGCCTCCATTTACTATCAATCACCATCAAATACTAAAAAACAGTTCTAAATTTCCAACGTGTTGGAATTTTGGTGGTGGGTTAAGAGCAGTGGTTGACAGTGCACAGGCGCAATTCACTCTAAATTAGAACACTGTTGAACGGTTTAGTTTAAGCAAAAATTAAGTAAGTTTATATTAGATTATAGGTATAAGAAACATGTAGTATAGTATGAAGCCGCTGTTACGTGAGGAAAGTGGTATCATGTCAGCCATGTTGAGGCGACATTTCTGTGACTTGTATACGTGTTTGAGTTTATAGTCTCTTTCAACAATTTATGTGTGTGTGGATTATGTTTGAAGGTGCTAATTGTGAAATAACAATGATGTTGTGTGCCATTTGCACTTATAACAGTAGAGATGCCTTGTTGGGAAGAAAAATACTGGAATCACTTTTCATAAGTAAGGAATGGTCAGGGATAGATCTTAAACAATTGTTAGTACGATAACATAAACTCCGGTTGCTTAAAAATAGAAAAATTTATTTGTGTTTTATATTTTTTAGATTTCCGAAAGATCAGCAACGATGGAACTTAAGCTGTTACCATTATCGCCACCACTGGCTAAAGTTAACTGATATGTAATAACTGGAATTGGGCTACGACTCTAGCAAATCAACATATTGAATATCCACTTAGCTACACTTCTTTCTCATTAAGAAACGCATTGTGATAGCATCTCCCTACTATACTATCTCAATGAGAAGGATAAAAACACATTACATTTACAATTCCACGAACAAAGAAGTTCTGCTACAATAGTTGTCAAAAGAAATTAATTTATTGATTAATTTAGTCTTTGAAAGGAGATATCTTTATGGTCAGTTGTTTATTGGTTACTTTAATGTTAATATTATGGACAGTTTGTGACAATCAATTAAAAAACATTTTCCAGGCAAAAAAGAGGTAATACAACAGCAAAGCATTGCAATACCACATTTACATAATAAAATACCCTCAATTTTCAGGTTTGCAACAACTGAAAATATGAATACTTTAGTGATTATTATAGTTGATGATCAATTAAAGAATTGAATTTATACATTTGATTCTAATTATGTGGATGCAAATAAATATATCGCTAACAAAAGCAGTTATGGGTAAAAATAATGTTACCTTATGCATTTGTAATTACCCAGAAGGGGCGGGAACGCCGTAAAATTTTTAGAGCTGCACCGGCAAACTACAGTAGTACGAGAGTTGATGCTTATGAAAAACATGAATTTAAAATAATAAAATCCATAATGTAAAATGGCAGAACTGTAAAACTACTTTACAAGTACAACTTACCTTGAAAGTTAACCGCCTCGACTCAACAATTTTGTCGATACATTCGCTAACTGGAGGGTGGTGGTCCGGATTGGTCTCCTTGTTGTCGGTTCTCCAAAATCCTGTCCACTCATTTTTTACCTTTCATAATTACACCTTAAAAACACTCCCTTAACGTTTTATCAAACTAACAATAATTTCACATTTGAGCTTACATAAACATAGTTTTTACTTTTTTGAAATATTCCACTTTCTCCGCTAATAATCTTATGGTTAAATTTAAACAATATACATGTGTAATGAAATATTAATTTTCAACTATAAAGGCCCAAGTCATATTTATTTTAAATCTATAAGTACATAAGTATACATTATAAATAAATAAATAAATAAAAAACCCATAGTGTACTCACGGTTCTAATGTTTCAAATGATTCTTACAACTAATGATGCAGAATGGACAGGACGCAAATGATATACTTGGTGTGTCCTTTCTCGGCACGGTAGGTCACATCAAAAATCCAACTTCCCTTGGCAACTGAAACCAATTCACAAACCTTTCCTGATCAATCATCTCGACCGACACGAATATAAATCAACGATTTATGTGTTTGAACTTTCTCGTCTCTACGTATTCAGTAAAGCTTAAAATATTTTAATATAGGCCCCTGAGTGCCTCTTTGCCTTACCGCCAACGACACGTCCACTGTTCGTAAACATCAGTTTGTTCTTTTCCTCATATGCCGCCTTGTCTATGGGCCACCAGTCTACATACACCTTTGTTGTCACTAACATATAATTTCGTTTCTGATCACATCTATATTCTAATTTCGTTTAAACTTAGTCTTGTTAATGTAAGGCTTCTAAGAAGGCATGTTCAATGTCTTCGGTTTTTGTGAACGATTATTAATTTTAAGACAATTTATGATTTTATGGTTGTTGCGGCTTCTTGAACGCCCAAGTGATTGATACAAATATTATTGTGAACAATAATGCCCCCGATTTATATTGGTGATATTTTTAAATTGAATAATACTAGTGTAAAATCCCTATGGCAATTGCTATTTATATAAAAATGTACTAAGTGTTTTTTGTTTATTTACTTGTCCCGATTTAACATTATATCAATATAGTCTTTTTTATTAACTATAAATTACCCAGACTTCTATATAACCTTAAGATATTTTCCTACTACTATAGCTTCTGTACTAGCAAAAATTAACAAATGCTTTTCTATTGACGAATGTGCCTAATTAACGCGGGAGCGTTGCAAATCACTAATAAATTCTATGCCTAGTTTTTGCACAAATATAACAAAAATGACCTCTGTTGTGTTACAGACGTCAAAGCTTTACTAAATTTAAATTGTGGTAGGATATACTTTACACATATTAGATTTAGTAAATACATTGGTTCTACGAATCACCACCATTTTGTAAGATTGATAAAACTGAACATTTTTCAGATTTTAAAAAATTCTCCTAATTACGTTTTATATTCGATATAAAAGTTAAAAGACTATTTTACATGAAAGATGCTGTAGTAGGTTTGTACAGGCACAAACCTAGAAAATTCCCTTTTCTTTAATTTTAAAGTTTTTAAAAAACTTGTGTGTTGCTTTCAATAGTTTAAAATAAATTTACTATGATTACCGGATTACAAATCTAAAATTATTTGGTTGTATTTTATACAAGTTGTTTATAAAATCGAACACTGAATTATGAATTATTTTTTTAATAATTTTAAGTATGGTTCAAGAATTTATAATTTGATGCCCTTATTTTTCAAATAACATATTAACGTCGTTTGAGACAGTATCATTTAACTGTCAAACGTGGGGTGTGTTTCTTAACCCCAATTATTTTTATCACACCATATTTGGTGTTTCAATGATATTTAAGAAGTGAAAATTCGTTGTTTCTGATTATTGTCAGATAGTTTATTAGAATGCAGGTATTAAATAGGTTTTAAGTAATTTGTATCGAAATTCTTTCTTTTGCTGTATAGTTGCACACTTAAATTGAATATTTCTTTTGTGCTATATAAATTGCTATGATTCATAAGACCTAGAAAACTTAAGTTGCTGAAACCGTAATAAAGCTGTAGGGTCAACTACAAGTAAATTACAAATCAGTAAATTTTAAAGCTGCTGTTAGACTTAGTAGTCGTTTAGTAGTAGATCGAGCCTTGTTGGGATTAATCATTTCAGAATAAAACAGTAAGAAAGAGTACTGTGGCTCAAATGATACTTGACAATTTGTTATTATTAGGTAAGTTTGCTAATTTTAGATGGTGATTAATATCAGAAGTGTTGGGGGCCACTACAGAAAGATGTTATAAGACATTTTACGGGGATTGTTTCGAATGCAATATTCTACAAAGTATGAAGTAACTACAGTACTCCCTCTGTAATCCGGCATCTCAGCTCTTCGGCACTCCCAGTAATCTGACGTTTTGTATTTAGAGTGTGAGCGACATGACAGGACTGGTTAAACAATGCACTGGCACCAAAGGGGATGACTCACGCCCCACACACTCGCTCTATCAGTCTGTCACGATCGTGCTGTGTTTAGTGCTCAATCTGATCCATGTATGTCTGTAACTGTCTGTCTATAACTGCCGCTTCGATTTTAGAGAAGTGCTTTGTGCAGGATAGTGATAGTATTGTTGTGTTGATGATGGCATCCATGCAGATAAAATGTAAGCATAAAACTCTATCTTTATTAGATAAAAATGAAATCCTAAAGCGGCTTGAAAATGGTGAAACGTTAACTAGTGTTGCTAACGAATACGGTGTTGGTCGAACTACAGTTCATGACATTAGAAAAAAAGTGATAAAATAAAATCGTTTTTTAAGACGAATGAAAATTTAAAAAATAAACGACAGATACTGAAAACTGATGAAAATCCTAAAGTTGCCAATAGCCTTTATGCTTGGTTTTTACAAGAACGTGGTAGGCATACACCAATTTCTGGTGAAATTCTTAAAGGAAAGGCTAGGGATTTTTACCAGAAAATTACAAAATATTATGATTTCCAAGCCAGCGAGGGATGGTTGCAGAAATTCAAACAAATGGAATTAGACTAAGTACAACGAGTGAGAAACTTTCATGTGACGAAAGCGCTGTTGAGCCATATAAAGAAAGGTTCAAATAGGTTATCAAGGAAATGGATTTAACTCCTGACCAAGTTTCTAACGTGGACGAAAGTGGTTTATATTGACGGTTGTTGCAACAAAAAAAAACATTTGTGCATCGTGGAGAAGCTAGTGCTCCTAGACGAAAGTTGGCTAAGGATAGGGTCACTTTCATGCCTTTTTCAAATGCAAGCGGTGCACATAAGATGACAATGCTAGTCGTAGGTAAAGCGAAGAGTCCTAGGGCATTTAAAAACATCAAACTTCCTATTGATTACATTAGCCAGAGCAAAGGGTGGATGAATAAGCTCGTATTCACTGAATGGTTTAATGAATTGTTTAAATCCTCAGTAAAGAGATTTCTGAAGGAACAGAAACTACCACAAAAAGCTTTGCGTATCTTGGACAACTGCCCTGGCTACCCCGGTGAAGATGAGTTGAATTCAGCCGACAGATTTATTCGAGCGATGTTCTTACCACCAAATGTCACCGGCCTATTACAACCATTGGACCGGAACGTTATCCAGACGATTAAAATGCAATACAAAAAGAGCTTACAGTACAATGTGTTATCTAAGGACAAGAGTGTGATGAAATCCTTGAAAGAAATAAACCTGAAAGACATGGTTTACTCGCTCGCTAATGCTTGGAAAAACCTTAACGAGAAAGTCATTATTTGCTCTTGGAGAAACCTATGGCCGGATATGACACCACTGGACCAGTACAAAAAATATGAACCAAACAAGAAAGCCAGTGAAGAGAGAGTCAATCCATCTGAAGTGATCCGGTGATGGTTATTTAACCAACTTTAATATTTTTAATCTTTTTATGTTTTTCTTACATAAGTCAGCACTTCAAAACAGGTTTGAAATTTTTTTATCTCATCCCGTTTTGGAGTTACGGCCATTTTTGTTTGGCCATGCAGGCTAATTTTGACCGATACAGTCATTACCGATATATTAAATATCTCAAGACTGATTAAAGGGATTTGTACTATTCTTTTTAGAAAAGTCAATTTTACAATTTAGGCCCGTACAGTTTAAAGTGTTAATCTAACATAAATAGCTCAAAAATGCAACCAAAATTCATGATCGAATTTTAACAAATTCGACTTTTTCAGGCTGAAAATTGCAATGAAAGAATAAAATATCCACACTAATATTTGTATGACTATAAGATATAATAGGATACTTAGCACTATTAGAGAAAGAAGGTTAAAATATATGGTTTTCCAATAAGAGGTGTTATTTTGAATAGCTTGCTATTTCG